>JARWLC010000002.1:155533265-156133265 GCA_033318265.1 Phyllotis vaccarum
CTGCTTTCAGTCAACCAGCATTTTTATTAAACCAGTAGGCAGGACAACATAATCCCACACATCATAATACCTTTGTATTACTGAGCTTCAAAAAGACTCCTCCAATGTTTTGCTTTCATTCAGTTTTATTTTGCTTTTGTTAACATTTTATACTTCATTTATGCTGTAAATTTGAAAAATTAGTGTTCATTGTTAGTGAATTACATCATCAATGATTTCGTCCTAGCCAGTTCTGAAGCTGGTAGCCCTCTACTCTGCTTGTAAATAACTGAGCTTGGTTTTCTGAGATGCTTATTTTCACCACCTAAGGGGCTTGGAAGGAGATATTGTGCTCATTAAAATACTGTTCATCACCCAACCTTAGTGTGGAGACAATCCAAAACCAAAAACAATACCCAACCCAATACACACCAACCCCCCTTCCACCCTCACCCCCACCCCAAGATTCTTACATCTAAGACCTGGATCATTTTCTTTTCTCTTCTGGTGCACATATTTCACAGGCAGTCCCTTGCTGAGACTATAAACTCTCTAAGTCTTTGGTTTCTTTTACCCTCCCTCATCTTGGCTCATGGGCAACTGTTGCTCACATTTGACCCAAAATATAAGATGTAAAAACTTTCCAATTCTTACAATATTTCATTTGAGCCAGCTGGCATTCAACAAAGCTTTCATATTAACCTGAATCCTGTACTTGACCTTGCCCAAAATCTGAGAAGCAATTACTTCTGTGACTTTTATTCCTTGGGAATTATAATTAAGTTAGTGCAACCAAACCATCCATCACTTTTTACCACTAACAAATTGCTATAAATGTTTACTTTATTTCAGAAAAATGTCTCTTCTCTTAATAGGCTGCCATTTCTTTTACAGACAGTTAAAACAATGTATGGCTCATCAGCTTCCACAGCCCCTAAAGAAAACAGTGCTTCTGATGAAGGTTGGCTCTGGGATATCTATTGCCACAGCATTTACCATTTGTTTTTTAAAGAAAATAGATTGTACTCAATTTTTAGTTCCATTAACATATATATTTGAAACTAAAACTGTTTACTTGCTCACTTTGGATTTCTGAAACTGGGTCTTGCTATGTAACTCAGGCTTGTCTGGAACTCAGTGTAGCACAGACTAGGCTCAAACTCATGCCTTAACCTGTTCTGGGATTTCAGATTCATGTTATATACATGGTTTAAGATAATTATTTAGTAGGCACACATGCTTTAGTTGTGACCCTGAGAAATAATAAATTCTTAGTGTGATAAACAGTAACAGTTTATATTTACATGTAATACTTCTGCCAAAAATTATGGCTATATCTGAGAAATTGTAAAAGATCAAAGGCATAAATGAAATTATTTATTATACTTTCACTTAACAATTTGCAGGTAGTATTATATGCTGCAGAGCTAGTTGCTAAGGCAGGATGCCCCTTTTCTTGTGGCAAACAGAAGAAAAAACATTTTGGTCACTGGGTACTTCTTGCATGATTTTTGATAGAATAATTTGCTGGAGATACAAGTGTGTAAACACAGGACCCTTTTTCTGCAGAGCTGGAGTGGGAATGAGGCTCTCATCAAGTTCAAGGTATTAAGGATGCTATCGTTTCTCATGAAGATGTACTCGCACCATCAGCGTTTGGATCATTTGCCATTGCCAACTCTGTTTTTGTTTTCTAGTTTTTCCTGTTGCCCTTTAGTTGCAGAAGAGATGGAATTACAAATTCTTCATTTGCTAATAGGATACTCAGACAGTCAAGCTAAAATGTGAAGATGAACTGTATTTTGTATTAGTTTGATTTCAGGGCGAGTTTTGGTTTAGGTCCCTAAGATGTATGTAGAGCCATTGAGATGGCTATTTGGAGTATTAGCCTAACACAATGGCCATGTTCAGAGTTGCAAGTGCTCCTTAGATTTGAATGAGGAGCATAGAAAATGAATAGATCTGAGCTGGCTTTAAGAAAGTTGGGAAACTACTTCTAAGCTGTTAATGCAAATATAGACAACCCAACAGGGCACCTTAGTGTTTACCTGCTTGGGAGGCATTTAAAAGTTTATCCATAGACAAAGCCTAATAAGAAGAGAATCTCAAAGTCCCTGAAAGAAATTGGATTTTTGTTTGGACTAGGGAGTGAACTTATGACCTCACATAGGCTTTGCCCAGCTTGGTCTCTTGCGGTTTGTATCCCCATGTAGGAGCACATAAGCGACTATATGAGGGGGGAAGCCACTAAAAATTTGGCAACAGTAAAAGTTTTCTCAATGTACTACAACTAAAAATTAACTCCAACCAATTGAGTAATTGATTAGATGTAATCCTGGTCGTATTTCTGCTACTTGGTTCTGAACATGAAGTGTATGGAATTTGCAGTGTTCATTCAATCACAACACAATACCAATAAACTCATCTCCAGTAAGATTCAAGACTATATGATGTTACATGAATTCTGGTTGTAATAAAGGAAACTCAGAGTCAGATATTGGGGGAAGGCTTGAATAATAAAGAGAAGAAACACCACAGTCAAATCTCATCTGGCTGTCTTCCAGCTTCCTCAGCCTTGCTCCTGGTTATCAAATGGGAGAGCAACAGACTCATGAGAGGAAGCAACCCGGCCTTCAAAAAGAGGGGAGATCACTGCACAGAAACAAATTGCCTTCTCAAGGGTCCCAGAAACAGAGAGTTGTTCTCACTCACCTCAGAATGAGAATAGAGACAATGACCAAGCTGACCACAACTTGATCTAAGCTGTTCAAGCATGCATTCTTTCGGCATCCTTCATTGCTTCCCTGAATAGTCTGAACCCTCTAGTCACTCCCTATCCCCGAAAGCGGAGCCCACATGCTAGGCATCTTCACATGTAACTATGTTGGCTAAACTTGTTTCCAGTCTTTGGACTTCTGGCACAAGCAGCAAATTTGTGGAGCGTCCCTTGAAGTTGAGCCGCTGCCTAGGACTCCAGTGAAATATACATTTTCTATTCTTTTTGTGTGTGCATGTGGATCTCAGCGCTTACCATCATTCAGCACCAGGTGACATGCTCCCTTGGATGATTTTGAAGTTACTTTGGACTCCCGGGTGACTCCTTTTTCCATTCTCTAAGCATGGAAATCTTGGCATGTTGAGAATTTTCAGCGAATATTTTTGGAGAAATGGTATTCTGATGCTATTTTGTTTGGCTGGGTGCAATGAATAATAAATTCTATCGTGACTTTTTCTAATGGCAGGCATGCAGAAAAGTTGAAATTCCTAGGACATTACTTCCTCTCAAGCTTACTAATAAACTTGTGTATTTATCAGGGATGGACAATAGTTAATAAGCATTAATTAAAACAGGGAATTGAAAATTACCAAGTGAATAAAGTTGTAGGTTGGACATACATAAGCCTATTTGATGATTGTAAGCTTCTTGTTAGCTTTTGAAATTCTATAATATTACTGCTACCCATTCCACAATTAAAGAAGGGATTTACCACGGAAGATTCCTAATAAGTAACAAGTATCTACATATGAATTCATGACAGTTAATAATTAGTCTCTGATAGGGAACCAAGAGAAGGTCTTGGTGATCAGAGTTGTTGCCCACAGGATCAGGAGGAGCCTTTGAGAGGAAAGATCCTAAGTTGTAGCAGAGTCTGCAATTCCAACACACATCTCTGCCACAAATGGATATATTTTTAATTGGTGGTCATCCTTTGTCAGTGTGATTCTCTCTGAACCTCTATGCACAGATATCCATGCCTAGTGACATATAGAGAAATCTGGCTCTCATCTCCAGGGGCCCAAAGGACCCTTACATGTTAAGGTGTGAGGACCAGCAGATGCAGGAAACCTTTTGACTCCTTCCACCTTCCTCAAATACAGAAAATAAATTCTGCCTTTTATAAAGAAAAATCAAAATTTAGAAACTAAGTTTTCCTCTATAGAAGTGTGTCCCTACACAGAAGAGGGAAGCCTAGTACTGGCCTCTTTCTCACCTACCAGGATGATTTTTGTTCACTACACATCCCCTCCTATTCCAACTCTAACTTCTCACCCAGGCTTCCTTTCTTTAGCATAAGATCATACTTAAGCCGCATCACTGGGCCACCGCACTGAGTTTCAATGCCTTGTAACAGGAAGTGCCTAACTACGACCTTTAGTTTTGTTGACTATATTATCTGAGGTTCTGGCAGTGAAGGTAGGGGACAGTTTCTTTTTCTAAGACAGTTTATCTTTTACAATTTTTATTTTAATTGTCTTATACTTAATATAAAAAGATAACGCACTATTTAAACAGAATAAAGATTATGTTGGTTATAAAAATAACTAAGTGAATATAACTATGTCCTGACCAAATAAAATTATTTCTGATGTCAGAATAAAGAATTGGAATTCACCTTTTAGGTGGAACGCCTTTTTATTTATTGTTAGACATGAATTTGCTAAAATAGTCATTGCAGCTGGGCAATGGGTAATATACCTGAAGGCTGAGGCTATAGGATGCGAACTTGAAGCCAGGTATAGCTACAGATAGGGCTTATGGCCAACCGTTATGTAAAGATTCTCTTTAACAAACACACAACTAGTATGAAAAATGAAGCTGAATTTGACAAGCGTGCTTTATTATGTATAGCATCAGTCAGCAGCACATCTAAATTCTAAACATCAGAGAGTCTCATCTGGCATTGTCCTAGAGCAGAAATGAGGTTGTGCTAACTGTCAGGAGAAAGATTTCATTATCTCCTCTCTCTGTGGCTCTGACACTCTTGAATCCATTATTTCTCTCCAGGCTCCAGCCATATTTTTGCGTGTGTGAGAGACTTTTCAGTGGGATCCTCATTAATGGTAGCTGGCTCTGAACTTTCTCCCTTCCTACTGTACAATGGAGAAACCAGTTTTGGAGTTCCACACAGCTTCAAACACCGAACGATTGGAGCCATGCACAGAAGCCATCTGTCAGTCATATCAGTCTTGTAGTGGCTCAACTCCAGATGGAGCATAGAGATGGCAAACTTTGCTGTGCACCAGTGGAATTGCTTTTCAAAGTGCTGATTCATTTCCTGTAATTGTATGCAAACTGTCCCTTTACTAGTAGTCATCAGTGTCTGGCTGTTACCCAAGCCTGATTATCAAAAAGATTGTCTATCATTAATATATGAATCACTTCAAGTCTAAACTCTGAGTTAGAGATGATGTTTCTCTCATTTGCTGTGAATGGGTTCTGGCAGTGGCAGCTGAAGTATGGCATTTTGACATAAGAATTGTTTTGAGCAAAAGCAATTTTTAAAAAGTTAAAAAACTCTGACCACCTCCCTCCTACTTTGTATTTAATAGTTGTTTGATAATAGTGTCTCACTGTATACTGCAGGCTGATCTTAAACTTGTAATCCACTCGCATCAACAAACATCTCCAGATGCCATAATTAGAGGGCAGGATAGATCTTAATCATTAGAATTAACTAACCGGCCCAGATATTCTACATAACAGAACATTTTATTTCAACCCTTATTAAGTAGCCCACATCTTCTTCTAATAGCGTTTCTTATATATTTACTTTCTCATAACAAATTTAAGGGGCATTTTCTCTGTATATTCCTAGCTCTCCAACTTATGCTCTAGAAATGTAACGGATAAAAGACACATTAACAAAACAAAAAGTCAGTGACTTGGAACATTGTGGGTTACAGTGCTTGGTCCCACCAAGCAGGAGGACCAGAGTTCATATCCCTAGGACCTAGGCCAAAAAGGCCAAATAGCTAAGTGTGGTAGTCAACATCTGGAACCCTCATGCTGGGAATGCAGAAACATGCAGATTCCAGGGCTCAGTTGCATGCAAAGTTCTTGTTTGTCAGTCAGGCTAGCCAGTCTGTGAGCCCTAGGTTCAAAGAACTCTAGTCTTAAAAACAAAGAAAGTAATAAAAACAGTTAATATTAGTTTTTGGCTTCTACAAGCATGCATGCACAGAGGGTGGGGGTAGGAAACAGAAAGAGGGAGGAGGGGTGGACGACACTCTTACCCATGTGCACACCCCAGATGTGTACACATGTATATACCACTGTAGGGTTACTATTGCTGTGATGAAACACAATAACCAGATAACCAAAGCAATTTGCATAGGGACGGGTTGTTTGGATTACATGTCCTGAGTCACTGTTTATTTAGGGAAGCCAAGATAGGAAGTCAAACCAAGCAGGAACCTAGAGGCAGGAGCTGTTGCAAAGGCCACAGAGGGATGCTGCTTACTGGCTTGCGCCCCAGTGTCTTACTCAGCCTGCTTTCTTGTAGAACCTAGAAGCACCAGCCCAGGATGGGACACCCATAATGGATGGCCCCTCCCATGTCAATCACTTATTTTAAAATGTTCTACAGTCCTGCCTGTAGCTCAATGTCATGGAGGCAATTGAGGTTCCCTTCTCTTAGATGACACAAAGCTAGCCCTCGCAATCAAATGCAAAAGAGCAAAGCAGTCTTCCTATTTATTACTCATGTGAGTTTCACAAAGAAATGAAAATTGTTAGAAAGGCAGGAGAGTACAAAGAACTGAGGGTTATGTGCAACCTTAAGCTAAGCGAATGAAAAGCACCTCCCTGCTTCTTGACAGGGCCAAAGGCAAGGTGTGGACAAGGTAGGGCCTCATGGGTACCAGCTGTTTCTCAGTTACCTTCAGCTCTGAACAATCCATCTGCCAAAGATATGTGTTTATATGTAGCATTTTGCTGGTACCTTTCAGTATCAAGGGATTGAAATTGTTGATAGCTATTTAATTTTTGAGATTTGTGAAAACAGTTTTTAAATAAGAGACAAAAATGGTCTGACTGAAAAAGAGCTTTCCCAGGGGTTCCCAACACTATTATCCTAAGAGTTCTTCCTCACATTTTCAATTACCTGAGGTCAGTTGTGGTTTGAAAATATTAGTATTTATTTTGGCTCATTCAGGAAAGAGACACCACGGTTTAAGAGGTGCCTTAATAGTACAGCATTTACATAAGATGCTCTGGACTTTGAATTGGATCCCAGAACCATAAAAATAAATAGTTTTAAATTGAGAATCTATATTCATATAACTTTTAGCAAATTTGTATTCTTACTTTTCTATTTTATTATGCCGAAGGGTAAAAAAAAATACAATTGGGGTTGAAGATCTTAGTTAGCTTTGTTCTCACTCTCGGTGTGAAGCCAAGTTCTTATGGATATTAGGCAAACATTTACCAGGGTCATACTATGTAAAGCTTACACCACACTCTGGTATTTTAGCCCCGTGTAACCTTCCCCTCATTCCTTGTTCATATCTATTAATACGTTCCAAAATCCACTTGCTATTTGGCATCCCCTGGGCTACATTTCCAGGACTCTCTGCTGATAAGATCTGTGGGTGCTCAAAGCCTTTACGTAAGTAGCATGACATGATCTTACGTATAACCTACTCATGTCTTGTATAAGCTATTTCTTGCTTTCTGGTCATACCAAATACAATGTAAGTATTATACTGTGTTACAAGAAAGTGCTACACTGCATTATTTAGGAAGCCATGGCAAAAAATAAAGTCTTGGACATGTTCAGTTCAGTAAAGATAAAGATTTTGTTTCTTCCTCAAATATATGTATGTTAAATCTGAGGATGTGAAACCCATGTTAAGGATGGCTGATTTCATCACTTTGGGATTTTACTGCTGCAAATAAAGAAACCATGCCAGGAAGAAAAATGATTACAAAGATGACTGGAGTCTATCTGCCTGGCTTTCCTCTTGGCACTGCTGCTTCCTGGTTCTTCAGCTGCCTCTGCAGCAGGGACCAGGCTTAAGCTGTTTGCATACCCAATTTCTCCTGTGTCTACCCATCTGCTATTGCTACTTTAAAGAAGCCTAGGAAAGAGTTACCATTTAGCAAATTGAGCCTTGACTCAAGATGCACACTCTCCTCTCTGTTCTTTCGTTCATATATTCCATTTATTTGTAGTTAGTATTTATTAAAACTTTGTTCATTCAATATTTTGGGGTTATATCATTTCTCCTCCCCATGATATATATATCATGGATTCTCTTTTGTGTTGGCCAACTGCTACTGGGCATGGCTTGCCTTGGAGTTTGGTTAATATAAATGGTAACATTAGAGAGAATGGATTTTCCCTTACCCAGCAGGTATCAATTGCAAACAGCCCCTTGGTGAGAAGTGGGACTTCCTACAGGCTTCCCTTCTCAGTGCTCAGGTTTTTGTTGGTTTGAACTAGTTCACGTCTTTTTCATCCTGTTACAACCTCAGTGAGCGGATATGTGCATCAGTCCTGTTGTGTCTGGAAGACACTGTTTCCTCAGAGACATTCACCACCTCTAGCTCTAACAGTCTTTCTGCCTCCTCTTCCATGTAGATCCCTGAGGACATTTCATGTAAAACTGAGTGTACTAGACTTTGGTCTCTCACTGTCTGCATTTTCCAGTTGTGGGTCTCTGTGTTGTCATTTACTACAAAAAGAAGCTTTTCTGGAAGGGCTTGAGCAATGCTCTGATCCTCTATCAGATAAATATATATACACTAACTGAAATATTACAGAACTGTATTTAACTTCTGGAGTGTTTTCTTTTGCTTCATAATTAAGGGCAAAGATCATCCACTGCATAATTTATGCTATTTGGGTTCATGTAGATAGATAATTGCAAGTTTGAAAATATGCTTAAAATTAGTTGTCTTTCAAAGCAGCCCTTCCTGGAAATGCCAATTTACCTCACATTTCTTCATCAAATGATTTAAAGGAAATACTAGCTCTGTCTTCACTCTAAGTGATCACTCATTATAAAATAATGCTGTTTTACATTATCAACTAGCAAATGGCACCTTGCAGTCTGAATATAACTCATAAATTGGGAGCAATTTTGATTTCTTTCTAAAGTATACAAAAGAGTTTATCAGTTTCAACTGTGCATTTTATCTGAAATGTCAAATGAGTTTATTCAGTTTTCTTTTCCAACAAGTTTGATTTCTTCCTTCTGAATCGCATTGTCCTGTTTCCGGTCTTATTGGACTGGCTGTGTCACTCTTGTGGTCATTTGACTACTCAGAATTTAAATTTGAGAAGTTCACAGAAAGACGGACAGACAATTCTGCCTGCTCTGTTATGATAGGCTTAGACTGGACCTAGAGAAACACTTGGGAAGGTAATCAGAGTAAATTCTGTAAAATTCATCTTGCGGGATTCAGACACTGCCATCCTCTAAATGGTCTGGCATTGAAGCAGAGAATTTTAACGGTTGTTTGGTTAATGTTTTAGAAGGGAGAGTCCTGTTGTTAAAGAAACAAAGAAGGAAACATCTTTTGGAACGAGAAAGAGGAAAGTTAAGGGGCGTGCAAGTGAAGTTGTGATATCTAGGTTTGCTTTTGTCACAGTAGCACATGCGAATTTGTAGTTTTCATTTTTTAGTATAAAAATCAGCTAGGAAGATCTACAAAGACAAGTCACAGGGTCTTCTACTTAAGAGTTTGGTGCAGCAATCACAGAATAGAATCAAAATGAAAATTTGAAAACTCACTTCAATTTGTTTGCATTCCTTTCTTGACATGTAGTTTGAGAAGCATCAACCATGCCATTAATTACCTGTTGTTACATGTTCCTCTATAGTGGAATTATGTTGTTACATTGTAAATAATTGTCCTATCTACTGGTTTAATAAAAGCACTTATTGGCCAAAGGCAGAAAAAGGCGGGGCTGCCAGACTAAGAAAACTCCGGGAACAGGAAGAACAGAGCAGAAATGCCACAGAGAAGCTACAGAGACACCACAATGAGATGCCAGCAGATGCAGAGGAAAGAAGTTGAAATTCTGCTCTGAGAAAAGGTACCATGCCTCATGGGTGAACAGGACAAGAATCATGGGTTAGTTTAAGAGCAAGAGCTAGCTAGTTATATGCCTGGGCCCCAGGTCAATCAGCGTACAATTAATACAAGTGTGTGTTTCAGTGGGACTATGGGACTGTAGACTGGAAAGTCCAGACCAGATACCTCTTACAACATTCCTCCACTTAAATTACTAAATGAAATTAGCTCCTGACTATAAAAGATACAACTGAGGGGAAGTGAGAAAACATGGAGAAACTTCAGCTTCTTACTGCTGTAGTTTGCTCAGTGTGCTGTGATCAAACACTGTAACGAAAGAGGAGCTTCTATTACATACAGAAGTCACAGTCCATTACTGAGGAAAGTCCAGGCAGGCTCTCGAGGTAGGAGCTCAGAGCAGAATCCATGAGGCTTACTGTCTTGCTTCCCACGATTTGCTCAGCCCACTTTCTTCTGCAGCCCAGGACACATACCTAAGGGTGCCCCCATCCCCATCAATCATCAAGCAAGAAAATTCCCCACAGACATACCCAGAAGCCAGTGAGATGGGATCATTTTCTCATTTGAGCCTTCCTCTTTCAAGGTGACTCTAGTTTTGTCAACTAATAAGCACATCACATGTTGCATCTTTTAAATGATGATGTAATTGTTTGCGAATTTGTGTTCGACTTAGAGGTTCTACAAATATTTCTTTCAGTTTACAATGGCATGTTGGGTTTTTTAACTAGATTTTTTATAAGTATATGTGTACGAACATATATATATATACATATATATGTATAAAACATTAATAACTGTCCATTTGTTTTATATGTGGCCCCTTTAGGTTCCAGTGAATGTTTTATAAGTTTTTTTAAACAAAGAAAGATAACTAGAAGGCTACTAGGAAAACTAAAATTAGAAGAAACTAAACAGATTTCCAAAGAATTATATCGTGTGTGTGTGTGTGTGTGTGTGTGTGTGTGATTTGTTATATAGACAAGAATCACTCCTATGCTATCAGACACAGCATCTTTACTACAGGAGACTGTCACTACTTTAACAATGATGCCAAAAGATATAAAAATGGAGCTTAAATATTAACATGCCATTTTTACTAAATTTTTTTAAGTTAAAATATAATCATATTGCTCCAGCCCTCCCTTTTCTACCCCAATCCCTCTGATTACCCCTCCTCCAAATTCACCCCGTCTCTCCATCACTCTCAAATTAATATTTGTATGAGTTCTCTCGGAAGACAGACTATTATGTTCTTATTATTATATGTATGTGCATATATATATATATATATATATATATATATATATATATATATATATATATAGAGAGAGAGAGAGAGAGAGAGAGAGAGAGAGAGAGAGAGAGAAAGTATACACACACACACTTCTGAGTCCACTCAGTGTAACCTGGGGGTATATGATTTCAGGGTTGACCACTTTTTATTGGATAACCATCAGCATAGACAATGGCAGCCAGTAACTCTGAGTACTGACATAGGAAGAGCATATAGAGACCCTATGTGTCTTTAGGCTATGTGAGATGGCTGACTCTCCCAGAACATAAACAAAGACTGACATCCAAGTTAAAAATCACCATTGAAAAATAACGTAACTTTTTATCACTTAAATGAATGCTTGGTTGCTCTAGACAGAGTTGAACAGTAATCTACACAAGTTAGCAAGCAATGAATAATGCAAACAGCCAGCCATAAGTGGAGGAAAGTGTTTCTGCCTTTCAATCCTACTGTGAGAACATTTAATTTTTCCAACTATGAATAAGAACAACCGATGATTAACATCTAGAAGCTGCTTCGGCTGATATAACAGGGGCTAAAAAGAGCAGGTGTTCTCTGCAGAAGAGTGGTCACATTTTTAGTCAAATTTCAAGACAATCTGGTAAATACATAGGACAAGAAACAGCTTCGCTTTAATTTCGTCTAGACTCAAGTTTATTCTTTTCATTTGACAGCTTACAATTGTTCTACTATCGGCTCTTTATGTGTTCGTTTAATATACCACAATGTGGGAGTGACCTCTCTGAACACAACTGTGCATCTTTAACTTGTCTTCTTGAAGGACTAGAATGATAAGCACCTCTGTCCAGCCATCAGCCAGGAGAATATCTTTGCAGCTTCAGCTTGCACTTCTCAGCACCCATGTAGCATGATAGCTTGATGCAGCCAACCTCCATGACTGCTCAGGAGTGGGGCCACACTCCTTCTCCTCTTCTCACCCCCAGTTAGAATTTAAAAAAATACTCTCATTATTTAGTTCTTGTTTGCACAGCCATACTGTTGAGGTATTATGGATGTAGCTTCTCTGTCCATTCTAGGAGACACAATCTCACAACATACTTCCTGCTTCTCTGCCTCTTACAGTCTTTCTACCCCCTCCTTGGTGATTCTCCCTGAGCCTTAGGTGTCATTAGCTGGAGGATAAACAGCAGACTAGAAGGGGACAGGGGTGTAAAGTAAGCAGATCTGCCTTCGTTGCTTCTGATTGTCTTCATTAAGAATTGAGTCCATGTCCCAGGCTTCAACTTCTTACTTGTAACATGAAGGAGCTTGTTTTTCATTGTTGGATATTTGAAGCCAAACTAAACCAACCCTGCATGGGTAATGAATGATATCTCTGGGTATTTTTGGTTAGTCAATGGCTTGACTTGCTAACAGTGCTTATTTTTCCTAGGAATGGACATATTAAAAGGAACACAGTGCATGGGATAAGCTAACACAACAAAATTGTTCCATCTAGTGTCCACCATGAGAAGCAATAGTGTTATAGATTTTCTAGTCCAAGAATTGGGACACCAAGATGGTTTACTCTTGTCTAAAGGCTAGAGCCCTGGATGTTTAGAGGCTTTCTTCTCTTTTGGCTTCTTCATTTTCTGTACATGGCTACATATATTCTGATCGGAAGTTTTCAAGTATTAGGCAGTAATGGTTGGCATGAGAAAGGAGGGGGAAATGGGGGCGCTTCAGAGAGATGTGGTCATTCTGTATGTCCACACCAGAGCATTGATAAAACCACACATATGCACACATGGACACTGACCATCTCATGTGCCTATATTCTGTTTTCTTCTTCTTAACTCTCAGAAACCCCCTGTTTCTCCATCCATAGCAGTACAGTGATTTTATAGTGTTGGATCTGAAGTCAAGTATATGCAAATAGACATATGCCTTTATTCCTTTGCCTATTTTGACAAAAAAGTTGAAAGCGATGAGTTAGGGTTATTTCCCATTTCCGTTAATGATGACGAGTCAGACTGAGGCTTCACTTTCAAGTCTGACCCAAAGCACACCTTGGGGGAAGCTGAGTAAGTATGTAGGGTTCTATTGGAGTATTTGACTAGAAAGATCTTTCCCTAGAATAGATCCTAATTTTAAATAATCTAAGGGACATATTTTTCCCCATCACAGGCTCATTACCTCATTAGTGACCCCTACACTTGGATTATTTGTCACTCTTTAAAATGAGATACAGCTGTACTATTTGAATCTTGAGAACAAGGTGAGTACGCTTCAAGCTTGCTGATTCAGCCTCCTGAAGACACATTGGTTAATTTGGTTATCAGAGAGTAAAAATGTTCATTTTTTTTTAACTTACAGATCTGAAACCTGAAAATTTACTTTCCTAAAAATACTGGCTTTACTATTTTTCTATTTTCCCTCTATTTTCATTTCCTTCTCTTTTTTAAAAAAGAAAACTATCTGGATAGGTGTGGAGGAGAATAAATTCTTTTTATTTGAAATGCTTGCTGATTTTCAGGGTATAAATAATTATGCAGTGGTCAGTCTTAGGTTAGCAACGTGAAGTCACTGGTTGAGGAACTGAGCGGGCATGTACACAGCATGTCCTTCCAAGCCTGAAGAATCTGAGGCTACCACATGGCTCTCTGAAACACACCAATTCTTTCCCTATTACTTGATGCTGTTTTCCAAACATATCTAACCATGTTTAGGTATTTTCAGTTTTATGAGTTCTCTAGGAAGACAGACTATTATGTTCTTATCAGCTTTGTGTCATTAACCATTCTAATCTTCAGAAAGGTTGAACTCAGTTTGTACATTTTATCAACAAATATTTATAGAGTATTGCACATTAATGAACACTAAATTGATCGGATTAAACAGTGAATACAATAGTCAAAATTCTTGCCCTCCGGAAACTTTGAGTTTATTTCCACATCATTCAAAGACTCTTAGAGAACAGGATTTTTACAGTAGGGTAAGCATAGAGTTGAACATCATAAACCAAAATGAATGTCATCTTTGTAATAAAAGGACTTATTGGTTCATAAAATTGCAAAGGCCAGATGTATTCCTGAGGCGAAGGCTTAATCACTGGGGACCCAGTTTGTGCTTTTCTCAGTAATCTGTCTTTCCTCCTTCCTTATTGGTTCTGCAGGCCTTTGTCATCCACACGAGGCTGCAAAAGACGACTAGAGTTTCAGACATCCAACTTGACAGCCAGAAGGAAAAAGGGACTATTCAGACATTTCTATATGCAGAGGGCAGAGATATTTGCTTCTTTTTCTGGTGCCCCAGAATGCATATACTATTGTGTAGATGACTGGATTATTTACACATCTTTTAGCAAACTGCTAACAAGTTGACATTTTTTCACTCATTAAAGTTCATGCTCAGAGTTAGAGTTGAGTCTTATTTCCATACAAGTCACAAGGAGGACACACAGGATGGCATTTCAAAGGACAACAGCAGCTCAGAAAAACAATGAAAGGTGTCCTGGAGAGTGCAAACAACAGGTGAGTGCTGGTCCTTCCACATAACTGAGACGTGTGATCATACTGATAGAAAAGTGCATGGAGCTTGGACTGTTTCTCTTTGTCTCATCAATTACAAATATATAAATTAAACTTACATTCAACTACAAATATGTATATATTTTACATATTATATATATATATATAGAAGGCTTACACTCAACTACAAATATATATATTGAAGGCTTATATTAAATTGCAAATATGTATAGATTGAAGGCTTATATTAATTACAAATATATATATAGGCTTACACTCTATTATAAATCTAGTTTTGTATCTATCATCTATCTATTTTCTCTATCTATTGTTTAAAGGCTTATACTCAATTGCAATTATATATATGTTATATATATATCTTACACTTAATTACAAAAATATATAGATTGAAGGCTTACACTCACTTACAAACATATGTAGATTGAAGGCTTACATTTAATTACATATATATAGATAGATCGAAGGCTTACAATCACAATACTTTAGAGAAATGTATTTGCCTTATGTCATTGTTTCTAACCAATTATGCCTTTGGTTTCTAAGACTTGAGCTGCTTTCTCCAAGAAGAAAAGAAAATATGTTCACACAGCAGATTTTACATACATACATTTCACTCTCAAGTAACTTCCAGCAAAATACATCTAAGCCACAGTTTAAAAACATTGAAACATCTTTAAATTTTTTGATTTCTCTGCTTTGGTTGGTCATAAAAACTATGAGACTGACAAAGATTGTCTTTGGCTTTTAGGTAATTGTACTTAAGCTACAAAGTACAAATTTTGTTGGGATCTGATCAGCCTTTACTTAACAGGATCACCTTGTAAGCTATAACCCAGCCAGTGACGTCAGTCGGCTCATCTGTCATCTTGCTTTGCCTGTGTATTTTTAATCTGAATCCCATCAGTTTGGCTGTAACTCAATCCAGTTTTTACTTGTTATCTTCTCCAGAGAAATTAAGGCCAGCAACTAAGCTGGGGATTTAATTACAGTTCTTGATTTCCTGATGCATTCTACCCTGTACCTCTTCATCTCTTGAGATGTGGTCTTATTGAGGAACCCAAACGCCTGAAACCACTGCACAGCTCAGGTTCTCCAACGTCTCAGCTTCCTGACCGAGCTATCATATCCTGCTATAGGCAATTTTTCTGTAAGGAAACTTCCCTCTGTCTTGTTGCAGTAGACTTAGGTTTCCATGTGTGTCCCGTTGAGTCACAGCTGATTGGATCATGGGTCTTTCAGAAATCTATTGTTACATAACAAATGACTAAAACTTAAACATGACTTAAAGCAATCATTTAATGAAATCCCCAAGTACCGTGGTCAGGGAATTTTGGCAGTGCTTATATGGATGATTTGTTGCACTTGGCTTTTATTATAGACTGTTTGAGCTGTTATAAGCTGATGGCTGGTCTGGTCTGGAGGGCCCCAAATGTCTTCAAAATGGCTGGGATCATGATAGAAACACAGGAAAGGCAACGTAGTCAAACAGCCTCTTCATGTGATATTTCTAAAAGATTGTAACATGACAGCTTGTTTGGTAAAATTTATTTACACACACACACACACACACACACACACACACACACATACACACACATACACAATGTCTACTCTCTCAGCTTTGGAAGTTCTTCTTTTAGGTAGTTCTGTTCTATGACTCATGCAAATCTCTGAGGCAAATGCATCTTTAACTGGAAGGAAGTTACCTTTCATCATTTAATGAATGCAGAAATGAATCCACACAGTCTGTGTTTTGTCACAGGCCTCCAGAGGTTTGCCGGGGACTCAAAGCTGCATTGAACAGGCAAAGCAGGCAAGCCACATTCTGTGCTCCACACTCTGGAATGGAGGAAATGAGATGGGCCAGTTAGTCATCATCAAGGGAGACACTGGGGTCTTTACTGAGGATAGAGTGAGGAACCCAGCTTGGGTGGGAGGCAGAGTGTGCAGTTCTAGAAGAAGACAGAAACACCTTTACAAAGGGTGCCATGGCTCCTCATAGAGAGGACAGAATATGGCGTGAGCCTGATTTCTGATGGCATTTCTTCCCAGTGCTTGTCTTTGCAATAAGATGTGCTCTCCCTGAAGTTGCTTAGGTGTGCCATGATTTCGATAGAACCAGAGATTAATGGAAGCAACTGGTCACTGTCTGCATCATGGCTTTGCTAATAAGTTTGAACTTCCAGGTGAAAATACTGGCCATTGGCACTATTTACTTCCTGAAGTAGTTCTCAGGTGGAATAGTACTTAATGAACTCTGAATACGACCACAAATATGCTGAAAAAAAAAAAAAAGTTGAATCACATTATGCACAAAGATATGGGTGACAGTTAAAACTTTAAGCTCATTTTAAAAGACTTTTTAAGAATACAATATCAAATGTAGATATTTTAGCATGTTATTGAATGATTATCTCTTCAGTTTAAGCTGAGCTTACAGGTGGCTGGCTGTAGAATAAGGAAAACAGTTGAAGCCGTTCTTCACAGTTTATCCAGCAAGAATTTGATGAGCCCACCTATAGTAGGTTTCAGTTGTGGGATGGTTATAAACATAGATGAACTCGTTTAAAATTTATTTTTATTTATATGTGCATGTGTGTGCCTGCTTGTCTGTAAGCACACCATGAGTATGCAGTTCCCACAGAGACCAGAAGAGGGCATCAAATCACCTGGCACTGGAGTTACAGGTTGCTGTGAGCAGCCTGATGCTGCTGGTGGTGGGAGCCAAACCTAGGTTCTCGGAAGAACAGCAAATGCTCTTAACCATTGTGACAGCCCATCTTTCTTTTTAAATTGAAGACATATACTGATAAATCAACTTTTTTGGGAGTCTTCTGTTCTTGTTAAAGGGAGTTCTATATAGAAAAACAAGTGGCTGTTTCTGTCATTTGATGTCAGGAGCCGGTTCATTAGCCAAGAGTCAACTAAAGAATTCCCTTCATTCTTCAGATAGGACAGCATTCTTTAGATTAGGAAAGTCCTTGGAAAAGCCACAAGGGAACCCACTGACCATTGACTCATAATGGCCTAACACACTGTCCTTGACTCATAATTGCTCACTGACCACTGCTCATAATTGCCTAACACACTAACCTTGGCTCACAGTTTCACCCCCTCACTGGCCCTCCCTTCTCCCTGCACCTACAGCCCTGCAGAAGCATATAAAAGCAGCCTGGAAATAATAAAGACAGACCAATCAGACAGCTTGTCCTGTGGTCCTTCCTCTGCGCCTTCCTGTCTCTATCACTCTCTCCCTACAGGTGACAGGGACCCCATTGAAGTCCCGTGGGTCGGGGCAATTTGAAATTGTTCTTAAAGTAATTCTCTGAGTAATGATTCACTTCAGTATTAAAAAATATTTTCTTGGAAAGAGAAATGAGGACATTTACTTGTATTTTTATATTGTTTCTTCTTTATAATGCACAACCATTTATTTCTCTCCAATTAAATAGTAGTGCTCAATGTCAAATAATTTGTTCATAATTTTGAAATTTTTCCATTTTATAAGGAAGCACATCCAACATTTTTATGTACTGAATAGACTGTCTCCCATGAACACTCAGCCCACAGATGGGGCAGTCAAACAAGTTATGGCTATCTTGAATACTGGCATCTATTGGACATCTAATGAGCACTCTTAATTTTATCAAATGGGAACATACAAAAGAATAGCAGGATCAGAGAGAAAAGACAGAAGCAATAAATTGAGATCCAGGACTGGAAATCTGTGCTTGGTTACATAGGCAGCTAAAAGTCCTTTTATAAAGCTCACTGTTGTGGAATAATCCTCTTGTACACTGTAAAGATTTGTCACTCTACTTGGTTTAATAAAATTTGGATTGGACAGTAGCCAGGCAGGAAATATAGAAGGGGCAACCAAACTAAGGATGGTGGGAAGGAAAAGGACAGATTTAGGAATGGCCAGATAGATAAAAAGGGAGCATAAAATGACCATGCCATGCTAATAAAGGTACTGTCATGTGGTAAAGCATAAATAGAAATATGGATTAACTTAAAATGTAAGAGTTAGCAATAAGCCTGAGCTTAAGCCTCTGTGTTATTTATTTGGGAGCAAGCAGTTGGGACAGAAAAGATCTGTTTACAGCTCACAAGATGGCTTACATAGGCAAGTGATGGGTGTTCACAGACTGACGGGAACCTCCTCATAGCAGGTAAAAGCTGATCAGAGACATTGAGGTGTGTTTTACTCAGCACGTTCCAGATCAGCAGCCAAATGATGGCCGTCTCGCCTTGTCCACAGCCATAAGACACTTTATATTCTGAAATCTCAATAACAGTAATTATTTTTGTAAAAATAAAAAATAAATTACTTCTTCAGGCTATTCTTGCC
Source organism: Phyllotis vaccarum (assembly GCA_033318265.1). Taxonomy (NCBI): domain Eukaryota; kingdom Metazoa; phylum Chordata; class Mammalia; order Rodentia; family Cricetidae; genus Phyllotis; species Phyllotis vaccarum. The sequence continues at coordinate 155,552,204 of JARWLC010000002.1, forward strand.
TTTGATTGGCTCTACTCATGCATAATGTAGTATCTAGAGACAGTAGCTACTATATGTTGGGTAACACTGAATCAGAATAGTCAACTCCTAAATCTGTATTAGTAAATGTTATTCGTAGATATTCTTCTAGAGGACATGAATTTGAGCCCCAGCACTGGCAGCTCACACTAAGCTGTAACTCCATTCTGTGGGATTAGACTCCCTCTTCTGGCCTCCATGGCCATCTGGCATGCACAATGTGCATTTACATACATTCAGGAAAAAACACTCATATAAATAAGATAAATACATTTTTTTTAATGAAGAACAAATTTAGGGGTTGGTGTCAATAAGACTAAAAAAATGTTCCTTGTAAGATTGGTGGAAGCCTTTGTTTCCCCCTGGCATATGGGCACTTTCCACAAAATATCTAAAAAAGGAAAATATAAACTTTTTAAAACATGTAGTAATATAATAAATATTATTTTCTTGAACTTTTGAAGATTAAAAGTAATTGCTGGAAATGGATTTTACTTAATAAAAAATGGCAAAAAAAACTATGACAAAGAGATTTGTGATGATCATTAAGTACATTTATTGGTAGAAATAAGACAAACAGATGTGGCTCCTCAATCAAATTCCAAGGCCACAGGTGACAGTGAAATAGAGACATCTAGAAAGCTGATATCAGAGATTCTGTAAGGTATGAAAGTCAGTGTTGCAGTGATATATATTGAATAAGACTAATCTGTAATAGCTGAGAGTCAACCTCAGAGCCAAGCCATGAAGGTCAGGGAGTGGCGACCCACACCTTTAATCCTAGCTTTAGGAATGTGGAAAGAGAAAGTTAAGAGAGCTGGGCTGAAGAAGAGAAGGCAGGTTCTTCAGCTTTCCCAGACACTTCCTTGGAGGGCAGACAAAAGTTGGAATCAGAGGATTTCATGGAGACAGGCCTGAGGAGCTGGCTGCGTGAGACCTGGCTGTGGTTTGTTTCTCTATCTCTCTGATATTCCAGATTTTCCCCAATATCTGGCTCCCCGTTTTCACTATCTAACAATAGAATTTGTGCAATACAATACAAAGAAAAAAAATTAAAGACCATGATTTTTCTCTCAGACTAGGTGGAATTTATATGCCAAAGCCAACACTGCATGTGGCTTAACATTATGCTTCATTACAAAACAGATTTTTGGGTAAATCGTTATAAGGTGATTTTTTTTTTATTGCCCTCTATTTATTTTATAGTTATAGACATATGTGGAACTCCTAAGGGAGATGTATTTAAAAGCATGTATCACCACTTAACATCCATACGAAGGAATATGTCAGGGACAACACTAGGTCATTTCCAGAAAGTCGTGACATTGAGAGATGGTTCATTTGAATCCTTAGTCAACCCCTATTCACGAGTGCTGTATTTTATGTGTGAGCTTGTGTTATTAAGAGCACTGGCAGTGCTAGCATTTCCTGGGAGTCCTCCATTACCAGTTCCAGGATTTTCTTATAAGACACTGGGTCAGGTATAAGCCATGAAATAGGTGGCATAGATAGGTAAAATCAGGGGTGCCTAACAAGGAGCTATAGAAATGGGCAGTGTGTAGGTCTCATGAGAAGGAAAGTATTGGTTCTGGATCCCAAGACCAAGTTCTCAGCGCAAAGGAGATTATCTTGCCCCATAGGGACAGAGGGCAGGGAATAAGGGTCAAAGTCAAGGGAGAGCCGGAAGAAGGGGCATTTGCTCCAGAGGAACAAAGACTGCCTCTGGGTAGAGGCGAGACAGAAACGGCCCATCGGAAAATGGCACTTTATAAAGGTAAAGGGATAAACCCTGTGTTAGAATGGGGTGTGTAATTTTAATTGGGCATGCTATTAGGTGAGCCAGATTGGAGCTTTTAATTGCCGGACTTCAATGCTTTGATAGCTGGACCTTGGTTGTCAGCCTCAGGAAGAAGTAGTGGCCAGATAAGAGAGTGGACCTTTGCGGCTAGCTTTAGAAATGAAATCTAACAGCTTTCAGCAAGAGAGAGGGAACAGGGAGAATGGTAAGGCCTGCCCCAGCCACATGCTCGCTCCAGTGGGCTAGTGTGCCTCCAGTCAGGGGCTCAGCTGTTGGGAGCCGCTGCCCTGGCCAGGCCCCAGCCTCTGGCTGAGGAGCACAGCCAGAATACCTGTGGAGGGATCCAAGAGAATTCTCTGCCTCCCTCCTGATTTCCTGCTGGGTGCTCTGCTGGTGAGCAAAATGGGACACCAAAATGTAATGGAGTCCATTTATCATCTCAGCCCTCCAAGAATCTGGTGCCTCTGAAATGGATGGCAGACACCCGACCCCGGGAACCTTCACTATCTGCTTTCTCTTCACCCGCTGCGCTTTACACATGCTCTTCTTACAGCATCCCACTGAGTTATTTGTCAGTCTCCATCCCAAGGGTGTGACAATGGATGCTGCAAGCTTGGAGCATTGTGGTTGGTTGTTTGGCTTCCCTTGCCGGTGCTCCCACTGGCGGATTTTTCACTTAGTAATTCTAGAATAAAACTCAGACGCTGGGGTGTGACTAAGTCACTTTACAGATGGTGCCAAAGTTAGAAAATGCCAGGAACCACAGAAACCAGTATTATGAGGATGGCAGAATGTCCACCCTGGAATACACCTCTTTGTGTGAGTGGTACTTGGCAAATGGCAGATGCAGGAGTACCAGAACTTCTCTTCCTATGAAAACTTGAGTTAACAAAGCAGACACAAACCAGAAGTTTAAAACTCACCAAAACCAAAACAAAACCAAAAATCTTTTCTCAAACACAGTACTCCTAGACCAGGAGAAAAGAAACAATTTTTGATGTAGAAACTTGTTTAAGTAATTCTTACTTATATTTTTTACACAATTCAGTTCTTTGCCCACATTTGCTTCTTTATTTTGATGTACCGTGAAAGCATTTAAATCTGTTCATATACACAGAGCATCTACTGAAGCACAGGAAACCTGTGAGGGACCACACCCAAAGGAAAACTGACTTTTCCTGTACCCAGCAGCCACCAACTGCAAGTAACTCTTAGGAAGGTCTTGTGGTCTCCTTCCTGGTCCATGCCGAACTGTAGCTCTTGTGCAGGTGTGTGAAGGCAACCACAGCTGCTATGAATTAGTGAGTGCAATGACCCCACCATGGCCAGAGGCATTATTCTGCAATGCCCCTCCCTGACTTAAGGCTCTGATAGTCTTTCTAGTAGTCTTCATTGATGGTCCTCAAGCCTTTGAACATAATCTCTGTCCTTTGGCTGCTGTGAGCCTCCGTGCCAGCCACTCTCCTGCAATAGGAAACGTCTCTGGTGAGGGGTGAGAAAGTGCTAAGCTATGGCTATATGGGTGAATATTTAGAGGACAGTTTGCAGTTCTAATTGTCCTCAGTGGGAGGGAAAGAAAGGAAGAAAGAAAGGAAGGAAGGAAGGAAGGAAGGAAGGAAGGAAGGAGGAAGAAGAAAAACAGAAGAAGAAGAAGAAGAAGAAGAAGAAGAAGAAGAAGAAGAAGAAGAAGAAGAAGAAGAAGAGGAAAGTTAAGAAATTGGGACTATGAGCAAGGTCAAGTGGGAATAATTGGAGGATGGTGGGGCTGGCAGATAAAAACAAAATATATTGCATACATGAGTCGAACTGTGCCATTTACTTCACCTGTGAATAGTGGGCTAGCCTGCCTCTCTATGAGGCTCAGGAGGAGCAAGCGTCTATGGTTCCTAGCCAGGTTGATGCCCCAGAACTCACATCAGTGACTAAAGCCTTGTCTTAGTAGACTCAGAATTCGGGGTGGATAGAATATGCCTTCTTCCTTCATTCTCTGTTCCCTCCTCCACTGTCTTCTCTTTTTCTCTTCAAGGTCAGTGTTCTCGGCTCACCATGGCGTTCCAGGAGGGCACACCATCATCACTGGGCCACACAGGACCTTCTCCAGCTTGATTTCTCGTTCACTGAGAGCTTCAAATCTCAACTCAAATATCTTATTCTATATAGAAACCCACAATGATCTGTACCTTTTGTACTTCGCAGTGGAAAATTTAGAGCCCAGGGTGTATTAAATCGAATGACTTTTATAGAGGCAGCAGAGTCTTAGCGTCCACAGATAATGGACAGTTGTTATGGGGCTCAGCAAACAGAAAATTTACTAAGGCCATTTTGAAAACACTTTGAATTGAATCCCTTTTACTTTGGCTCTCTCTCAGCAGCAGAGGAAGGCCCTGCACACCTGCTGGTGAGTCCTGTATTTGAAATAACTTTTCTTTGTGGATTTGGTTCTGACACAGTTGCTACTTTCCTAATTAGACACGAGACAGATATTCTTGTTTCGAATATAAGATTTTCTTCAGACTTCAGTGGGCCACACTGGGGTGCCTGGGACATTTTCAGCCTGCTTCATACCAACCTCTAGTCTCCATTGATACAGTCATGCCAGAAGCATAGGACAACACAGCTACTCTGTGGACACTGTAGGTCATGTCCAAGAACTGTGGCCTTGTGTTTTCTTGTACATTTTAAAAGATGAAGTTGGTTGGATGTTGCTTTCCAAGATCACAGAAAGATAGTTCTGAGTTTATATTTGAAACTGAGTGTGTACCATACCTCAACCTATATATGCCTGGCGTCCAAGCTCTGAAGCAAATATCCTCAAAGAAAGCCACATCTAGGGGTGGGAATGCAGCACAGATATGAGTGCTTAGCTAGTGTGCTCAAAGCCCTGGGTCCATGGCCAGCACTACATAAGCAGAGTGTAGTGGCAGGTGCTTGTGATCTCGGCTTTGCAGACGCGGAGAAAGAAGGATCTGAAGTTTAAAATCATTGTTGACATACGGGAAACTTGAAGCCAGGCTTAGGATGAATGAGGCTGTATGTATCAACTCAAAAGCCCAATCTGTGTTTTTTCCCTTTCATTAACATCCCTGCACGGAGGTGATGGTCTCCTTGGGAACACTTGTGCTGTGCATTTGCAGTCTTCAGTTTCAGAGTGCAGAGACAGATGGCAGAGCTGGATCTCAATAAGAAATACACCACAGCACAGAGAAAGCAGCCTGTCAGCGTCCAAGAGGGATCATGGTTATGTTTTTACAGTCCTGCTTCACCATATTTCTGGAAGACTTACTGGTCCTCTATACCATGTTTCTTTTCAGCCTGGTTCTTGAATACCAAAGTTAATTTATTCAGATTATAGCTTATTTTGAATTAGTGTTTGTATTTTATAGCTTTACTCTCTGGAACTTGATTCTGATTAATGGTCAACAAGGCATTATTCTCATCTCTTAAGGATAAAATTAATGTATGTTACATAAGATATTTCCCTTTGGCTTTTATCCTAAAGAGAGGAAAATAGAATAGTGTTCTTTGTTTTATTTTGTCTTTCTTCCATTTATTGATGCTAGAGATTTAACCTATACCCTCACATATGCCAGGAGAATGCTCCATCAATGATTCATATCTCCAGTCCCAGTAAACATATTCTATCAGAATAACCCCTATCTACTACTCAAATTATAACATGTTGTTTTATTTGGGCATGATGAAGCCCATTCTGCTTTCTGGTCCAGTTTCTTGTACAGTAGCAGTGCTGTTCATCTGGGGAAGGTAGGTGGACATCAATCTTCATCATAGTCACTTGTCCATAGAACACAATTTAGAGGATGTTCTTCCTTTGCCTATTCATATAGTCATTTCCAGCCATCAAGAATTTTCTAGTGTATAATATAAAGCGCTTAGCAGAAAAAAAGTGTGTGGCTTATGTTAGCACTTGCTTTTATGCTCAAATGTGCAAAGCCAGACCTCAGCAGACAGTGCCTCATTCTCAGGATGCAGCCACTTCTAGCCTAAAAACTGTCAGATAAAATGTCCAGTGAGCAGACACTTGACAGACTGACTGGACGGGACCCATGACAGCATCCTTAACCGCTTTTTCTAAGTCTCTGGAAAAGGTGAGAATCATATTCCATTCCACCAGATGTGTCAATCTGTTCTATTTGCTGAACTGTATTCTGGCTCGATGCCAAGACAGCTTGACACCTTAAAAGAAAAGGGCTAGTACAATGTAAGTCAAATAGCAATAGGAAACTAAATACATTGGTAAGTGAGGATACATTTCCCGTGCTTTCTGCAACATACACTACAATTAGATAAGCATATCTGATTAGAGATTACTAGACACAAGTATTCTTGTGTTGAGAAAAATGAAGTTTTTGAAATTTCCATGTTAAAATGATTGTACAAACATTCAAACTAAAATTCATCTTTGATAAATCCATTGTTATATATATGTATATATATTACTTTATAAGGTTTTATTTCATGTATACCCATGCTCACTCTCCCTTCCCTCCTCCCAATCCTTCCCAGTCCTCCCTCAGCCTCCTCCAGCCCCTTTCCCCATCCATTCTTCAAGGAGGGCAAGGAGTCCCAAGGTTGGTCAGTTCAGTCTGGTATATGCATTTGAGATAGGTCCAATTCTCTCATCCCAATATTAGGACTGGGTTTCTCTGAAGGGAATGGGCTCCAAGGTGCCAGTTCATGCACAGGAACATAGTCTGATCCTACTCCAGGAGGCCCCATATACTGCCCATTGCCATTCGACAGTCATCTACCTTTGGAAAGTTTAGTTCCTTTTCCTGAAGATTCCCCAGTGGCTGTTTTTATTTAGTGAGCTCTCAAAACCTGCAGACAGCCATCTCTGTGGGACTCTTTCTCATAATTCTTATCCCTTTGCTCATATACACTCTTCTCTCCTTCTCTTCAGCTGGACCTAGAGCTAAACCTAGTGCTTAGCTATGGATCTCTGCTTCCTCCTCTATTCATTATAGGCTGAATTCATTTGATTATAGGGGAAGTCCTGTTTAGGTACTCCTTCCACTATTGCTTGGAGTTCTAGCCAGGTGTATCTTGTGGGTCCTTAGAGGTTTCCCTAACACCCAGTCTCTTTCCAGCCACACAGTGATTTCCTCTGTCAAGATATCTTTATTTTTTTTCTCCCTCTTTGGTGCTCCTTTCACTTAACCATCTCCTTCTCTCATGATTTGTTCCTACCTCTCCAATCTCCCCAAAGATCCAGCAATATCACTATTGGGCATATACCCAAAGGATTCACATTCTTACCCCAAAGGCATTAGCTTAACTGTGTTCTTAACAGCGTTATTCATAATAGAAGAACCTGGAAACAATCGAGATGTCCCTCCACTGAAGAATTTAACAAATTGTGGTACATTTACACAATGGAGTACTACTCAGCAGAAAAAAAGACATCCTAAAATTTTCAGGCAAATAGATGGATTTGGAGTGTATCCTCCTGAGTGAAGTAACACAGATCCAGAAAGATAGGCATGGGTTGTACTCACTCAAAAGTGGATTTTAGACAAAAAGTAAAGAATACCCAGGCTGCAAACCACAAACCCTGAGCAGCTTGGGATCAGAAGGAACTTAAGAGAGACATCCATGGATTCCCCTGGGAAGAGAAAATAGAGATGATCCAGGTTACAGCCCGAGAGAGCAGGGGAGCCAAGGTGTCAGGAATGCAAGGTAGTGAGTCATATCTCAATCCACAGTAAAGAGCAAAGAAAAATGAATGTACGCATTGGTCATTTGCTGCTTGCTTGTGCTCACCTGGACTCCTCTATTCTTAGCTCAGAACTCCCCAAATGATAGCATATATTCAGCATGAAGGTATGAAGGCTCTATGCAGGCACCAGCTACTTCATGTTCAATGAGTCATGTAGATGTTGTCCTCAGCAATACAGCCTTGCTGTCAGTTTGTGGAGAGCAACCTAGAGTGGTAGCCGGGTTTGTTTGGGGATTTCCACAAGACCCCATTGGCCAACAACTCTATTAGAGGTAACCCAATCCTGGAACTGGAAACTTCAGTTGGTGGCAAGTCACGGCCAGTTAGAGTTCTATCTTTGCCATTATTTGGTACCATCACATATGTCTATATTGTAGGAAGCTTCTACTGTTTTGTTTCTATACTACACCTCAAATGGCCCTTAATTTTAGCTATTTCTCCACATATTCCCAGCCTTGTGTCTCTTTTCTGTTCTTCTTTCTACTTAACCCACCCTCTCCAGGCCCCACCAATCTATCCATAACTATTCTACCTTCATTTCTTAGGGAGACACATCAGTCCCCCTCTAGTTGCTTACTCTGTACATATCATCTGTATGCCTACAGATTGTATCTTAGTTATCATTGACCTAACTGTCAATATGCACGTATAAACAAATATATACACTTCCTCTGCCCCTGGTGAAAATGCATGATTAACAACAGCTTAAGAGATGTAAAAGCTTGGAGGTTCTTAGTCTTTTATTTTAGGTTAGGTCAGGTAGGAAGAATTTTAATAAAACAAGAATGTTATAACATTATTTCCTCCTTTTAATTTTAACAATGATAATTATTATTATTATGGACATTTTCAAAACACTGAGTCTAATTAATATTGCCTGTACTGCATGGGCACAGAGCCATCCACTGAGGTCTGTGACCATGCTCCCAAAGAAAATTATTTCCTCTCCCAGAAGCCACCAAATGCCAATAGCACATCAGCCAAAGAGTGAGGCTTTGGTAGCTCCTCACCTATCTGTGCTGAAAGTTGATCTTTCGCAGGAAATCACAATTGTTCTAAGCTTGTGTCCGGTATCCAGAAAACAGCATTTAATAACACCCCACCCCCACCTCCAGTTCTTACAGTCTTTCTGATCTTTCTTCCTTGGTATTATCTGAACCTCACTGGAGAGGTGAGGGAGGCTTTATATAGGTGTTCCATTCATGGCTGAGCATGGTAGCCTATTCTCAGCAACGTTATGAGCAGAACAGTTTTCTTCACTAACCACTACCAATTGTAATGTCCTTTTCTGACCAAAGCTGAAACCAACATAAGCATAACTATTTATTAGGCAGTTTGAGAACATAACTATTTATCAAATTAATAGCAGTATATTTCCCCTTAGTGCCTATGACTTCCATAACCATGGTTTTGACCATTTTTACATCACCAGCCATGAATTTGAGCAGGCCTCAAACCCAAACATAGAAAAATTTGTTACCCGCCATAAGCAGCCTACCTGCTGATGAGTTTAGAAAGTCCATATTATGATATGGAAGATGGATCTCTAGATAAGACCACTGGCATATTTTCTCCTTTAGTTGACTGCATAGCAATACCTCACAGAACACTGAAATCTAGCCCACAGGACAGGGTTTCCCCGAGGATTGATTTCTCTGTATCTTGCAACTGAACTGTGTGATTTCTTCAGAAAGAGAGTCTTACTATCTAGTTATTCTTAACAGCCAGGAGCAATGGTGACAGTTTGTGGGGGTTTGAGCACTTCTGGAATTTCCTGGAACAGGACCTTTCAGGGATTTATCCCATGCCTAGCCCTGAGATTTGTATTTAGTAGCCCATGCATTCTAAGAGAAGCATTGCCCATCCATATGAGATATCTCTGCTAAACTCCTTTTTACTACACTTATATTTTAATTAGGGGACAAACATGAGGTTTCCTCATGTATCTTCAGTTCTGGGTAGCCTCTCCCTTCTTATCTACAGTCCCCCTACTCCATATCCAGTTCTCTCATATCACATGTTTCATTACTAAGCAATATGTAAACCAATGATCTTAAAACTCAAGCAAAAACAATAATCAGAGGAAAAAGTAGAACCTAAGTGATATAAGGCAATTATTAATTTCAAGAACAATCAGAAAGTTTCAAATTATTACAAAGTGGAGTACAGAGAAATTTTTACTTCTACCACCTGCTACCAACCCCAACACTTCAACCTGAGTTTCCCACCAACAAGAACACCTTCATGGGTAAATATCACACTCAGCAGCATCTGTGTTAGGAAATCAGTGTTGAGACATGCCTGATATCTGCTTCCCAGGTTCAGTTCTAGCATGAACTGACTGTCACTTTAGTACCTACCCCTTGTTCTCATTAAAGACAATCCAGTCTACGCTCTGACTCTGTTTAGTGTTTGGGTTGGAAATGATTCCTTTGTCTTTCCTTGGCTTTAATGACTTGCACCCTTCTGAAGGCTACAGTATTTTGTTATGGTTCCTAATGATTTTGGCCTATCTTCAAGAGTTTTTTCTGGCATATGGTCTCTATGGAGACTAATTCTTTCTATCTCATTCCTATACCTGTGCATTTTCTCACTTAATGACTTTCAAAAGTAAATAAATATTCTACAAGGAAATATTGGAGACAACATACATATCATTAAAATGTTTAGGTATTTATTAGTGTTATTTTATAAACCCATAGTTTGTGATTGTATTCAAAATACAACACTTATTATCATTTGCTTTAGTGCCACATTGGCAAGTGAAAATTCACTAAAGCCGAGTCTCTGGTCTTTGTTTTATTTGTCCTCATGTTTTTGAACAGCTTCTTTCTGTGTAAGTTTCTCTCCAAGCTTCTGCTGTAGAGCACCCTGACAAGGTCAACTTACGGCAGGAATTGTTGGTTGCATCTCACACTTTAAAGTACAGCCAGTTATGACAGAAAGTCAAGAAAGCAGGAGCAGATATAACACCACACAAGCCACACTCAAGAAATAAAACAATGAATGCTTCCTAGTGTTCTGTTTACTTTCCTGATTTTATACAGCCCAAGATCCCTTGCTGGAATAGTTCTACCTACAATCTAGATATGTTTCCACAAATCAATTAGCTCTTTCAAGATAATCCCCAATAGCATGCTTAGAACCCCATGTCTTAGGTCATTCTAGATTTTGTCAAGCTGACAAGCAGCACTAACCATTATACCCTCATACGGTTCAAGGTGTTCCAGGTCATTGTAGACTTTATGTGTGCCAGCCTGATAATCAGCCATTCCCAAAGGAATTTTGATTTCTGTTACTAGAGAACAAAATCTGGAAGCAAAGCATAGTTGTTAGGCATGCCTGTAGTAACTGGTGGTATTATTACTAGGCTTTCCTGGTGTGTGATCTAAGAAAACATCTACATGTACACACACACATACTCTCTCTCTCACTCAATAAATGCAATAAAATTTAAATTTATAATGTGTTCTTAGGCCTTCGTGATTTATTTACTTATTTATTATATTAATCTCCTTGAATTAAAAAATACCTTTCATCTTCACTGCCAAATTGTTAAAGAGAAGGAGTAAATAAAAGGAAAGGAAGTAGACTCTACAGCTTTATGTTCCTGTTTAAAAATAGAATGTCCGTATTTTCTATGTTTTTATTGGAATTAGGTGAGCAGTGGCTTCTGCTTAAAAAATGATTTTGGAAGGAACAGTGGTAGGAAAATTGTGGTGATATATTTTATATTTAATGAAATCAGCCTAGAATATCAGAGGACAGAATCACCCACAGTCAAGCATAGAGGGTCAGAGAGTGGTGACCCACGCATTTAACTCTGCATGGATAAGAGTGGTGACCTACGCCTTTAATCCCATAAGTCCAGAGAGAGATCTTCCTGTGTTTCTGTGAGTTCAAGGCCAAACTACCAAACAGTAGTTGCTCACATCTTTAATCTTAATGCTAGGGTTATGATGCAGAGTGGAACCCAGAAGTGAAACAACTGGGCAAAGAAGGTATTTAAGGCAGGTATAGGCAGGCAGTGTGGTATTCTGTAGAAGCCAGGCTGAGGACTCTGGAAGACAGCTTTTACCCTGAGAAGTTGACTGGGTGAGAATTGACTGTGGTCTGTTTCCTCTCGCTGATATTCCAACTTTTCCTCAATATCTGGCTCTGAGTTTTCATTAAATACCAACTAGAATTTGTGTTTCAGTAAATGGCATCTCTCCTTCCTTGATTTCTCCAGGATCTGTCATCACTGGTGAAGGTGATGGGAACAGGGAAAGAAAATGCATTTCTTTGTCTGGCCATGCAGCTCCATATTTGCTATATCTGGCACAGTGTTAAGTTTCCCATGGATATATTTGCATATATTTAGAAAGCATTCACAAGTGTTCCCTCCAATGGAAATAACCCCATGTTGACGGCTTTCTTTCTTCCTGTCACTCCCAATACCCATCCACTTCTCGAGCATCTCATTCTTAACAGTTTCCATGTTGGAGTCATCTCATATTTTTGAAGACATTCTCTTGAGAAAACATCCAAATGCCCCCATTGCTAAAGGCTTTAATGTTCCTATTTTTGGAATAAGTACTGCTCCCCAGAGGCACCTCTTTAACTAAAATGTTCTGGGAAAAGAGATCCAGAGAGATCCATGCAATGGGATTCATTTTTTTTTTTTAACCCCATGGGTACCATGTGTGTGAATTAGACACTTCCCAGCTGCAGAAAAAACATTTCAATAACCCCTGGATGTTCCCATAGGAAAGTCTTTTTATTAGATCTGAGATTTTTTAAAGAGTAGCTATTGGCAAAGTAGTATCTGCCCATGTATTTCTGTCCTTTCCATAGTAGATACATTTTATACCTCCAATCTGAATGGTCCAAGGACTTCTTATGTTATCTTTTTTATAAGTCTGATGGACATCTACCTTAAACACACTTTGATGTCAGAAATCTTTCTTATGGCCAATGAAATTTAAATGAAAGTGAAGTTAGTCCTGTGTCCATATAATGCTTAAATATTGATAAATTAACAACTAAATTCGGAAGATAGAAATAAATGGAGTTTTGTTCTTTTAAACTTTGCATTATAGCTATAAAGTTGAATAAATTAAGACATGCACATTGTGGTGCTTACATTATAAGGAAGAGATAAAGAACAGAAAAGTGAACTGGTGTAGTGAACAGAACTGATGGGGATGAATAGGTGCTGGTTTAAATGGGACAGGGAAGAGAGACTTATCTGGCAGGCATACCAGGCAGGATTGTAAAGGAAATGAGAGGGCTAACCATGCGCAGCTGAGACCGGGTTCCAGCAAGAGCCGAAAGCTAGTCTGAAATGTCTCAGGCAGAACAAAGCTGTCATGATACAGGAAAAGCGAGATCTACTGTAGTTTGGCAGAGGTGGCTGATTTAAGTGTTGGTTAGTAGGTCAGAACACACAGGGCCTCCGCCGATGACAAGGCATGGGCGTCTATTTAATTCTGTACATGAAGGAATCCAGTGGCTGTAGAATGGTTGGTTTAGGGTAGAAGAGAAGATTCTCCGGATTTCTGGTGATATTGGTAGGACTGATCTGAGTTTTTCCACCACATCTCTGGCTCATTTCCAATGCAAATGTCCCAGGCTTCATAAAGGCACCTAGTAACAGAACCTATGTATCATTCACTTAATCAGCCTATTACATGTAAGACTCGTTATAAACTAAAGGTCTCTAAGCCTTCTTCTACAGATAGCCCATCCTTTGGAGGTATCTCCACATTTAACCTGACTTTCAAGATATCTCATCGAAGTGTTTCTAACCTTCCTTTCTGCCCCACTTCACCACATCCTACACAATAATGACTACCCTTCAAAGCATAAGCATCCTTCACAGCTGAATCACTATGATTGTGCCTGTGTAAAACACATACACACACACACATCCCTGTACATACACATATATGCACAGGCATACACATATACACATACATAACATATATACATGCACATACACAGTTTTTTTTTTACATATCTTTAAAACTTCTTTTCACATTAGGTCATGAACACCTTCAAAGACATAATCCCCTGTAAACTTAGACTAGTCATGAAGGGAAAGTAATGGCAAACTTAGATGCATGTGAAAACAGCACCATTTTTCTTTTTTATTTTTCATATAAGAGCATGATATAGCATAGTTTCTGCTTGGCATCTAATAGATGGTGAATTTAAGATCTTAGCTAGCTGAAGACAAGAAGGCAGTTGAGAGCATAGGTTTAGGATAGCCAAATAGTCATTCAGGCATGCATATTTCTAAATATGTACTTCCAATGGTTAGTTTGTCCAGTCTACCCATTTCCATTTTACCATCTATGTACACTTATTTGGAACTGAAACTGACTACACAAAAAGGGCTCCTAGGAAGAGTTTGCCCTGAAGGTAAGCTCACAAGAGTGAATATGCTTCAAATTGGCATAGAGGTAAAGGGGGGGGGGGCAAGGAGATGCAGAGAGACTATGTGTAGATATCACACATTAATATGATAGATATGAAAAATGTGTATAGGTCCTGAAAATATGTCAGAGAGAGAAAGTGGCTTGAGATGATAATGGCGTGAGCCCAGGGTTGGGGACAGATGTTCAGAAACAAACAGAGGCTGGGTATCAAGGCAGTGAGGCTCAACTAAGGAGCATGCTGCTCTGAATGCTACCTCAGGAAGGATTTGAGCAGGGGGATAAGACAGCTAAATGTGAGTTTTGGATATACAGTGTTGTGCTGTATACGTACAAAACAATGAAAAAGAACTCATTAAATTGACGTTTTATAGCTGAATATTCTAAATCTATGTTTTTCAATAACTAGTACATACTGGAAACAGAACAACTTTCTCCAAACAGAAATCATGCTGTTCTCCTTATCTTAAATCTCTTGAGCACACAAAATAATAGTTCACAATTGTTGGGCCATATGATTTCCCACTGTAGTCATAAAAATAAGTAACAAAAGATGCAGGAGAAAGGGCAATAAAGGAGAAAAGCTTGTCTTGGCAACTAGATTTTGTTTATAATAACTTTGTCCCTGTACTTGGTAAGGGCCATCTGTCTGGGATAATCACTCAATTTTACTAAGTGAACGCATCATCTTGAAGGATATAGATCAAATAAACTACAGGAAGTAGCTTTTAAGGAGATCCTATTTCTTAGCAATGTGGGCTGTTTACACGTGTACAGTGGTGAATCATTGCGTAATTGTCACAAGGGCAAATTTTAGGTAATTAATATTTGGGTAGAGCTGAGAGAAGTTTAGCTCAGAAAAACAAATGAGTAAAATACTTGAATAAAGAGAGACATTGAAAATGTCAGTGTGAGGAACATATGCATAAAATAAGTGTATGCCACACCTTTAATTATACACCCCTGTGTGATGGAAGGCACAAAGATGTTTGGAACACTGGTCCTCAAGCAATTCAACGTGTTGAGAGAAAATAGAAATAGACAAATATGAGATGCAATGTAGTCATGTAGAGAAATGGGAATGATGTACAAAAGAGAGATAGAGGAAAGCTTCGCCAAAAAGGTGAGATGCCGATCATCTCAATGATAAATAACTGGTGACTAACAGCAGAGGAAATGATGTCAACAGAGACACGAAGGAAGGAAAAGACTGATCAGTGTTAAAGGCTGGAGTTCAGGACACGGCACAGGTTGGGACTCGTCAGAGAGACTGAAGTCACATTGGAAAGTGCCGTGCATTGCATAAAGTCAATGGACCTGTGGTTTAGGTCCATGACACTCTAGCTGTTTCATGTCTTTCTTCATCCTCAGACTGAAAAAACAAACAAAAAAAGTGATACATTTTTAAAGTATAATTTTACTTATACTTGCTGCTAAAGAATTTTTGAGGGAGATGAAAAGATGTCTCAGCACTTAAGAGTGCTTGCTACTCATCTAAAGAACCTGAGTGTGGGTCCCAGCACCCTTGCTGGGGAGCTCATAGCTATCGGCAGCTCCAGGTCTGGGGAATTCAAACGCTTTTCTGTCCTCCACAGGAACCCTCAGATATGCACACACACTCAAACAAACAAATGCATAGATAGACATCAATGAGACTCGAACTTGGGCTCCAGAAAACTATGATTAACGGAAGACAGTGTCTACACAAACCTGTGTCTCTGATGCTCTCCTAACGCGATGGGGGATAAGTTCGCCTCTTGGACCTTTGGCTGATTATCCATGCATGTGCATTCCACGTAGCATATTTTTCTAGATCACACCTCTGTTTGGCCAACCCAGAGCTTCTCAGGTCTCTCTCCAATCCTTGGATATTGAGAAACCACCAAATTTAAAATTCTTCTGATTTCTATGATGATGGGAGTATGTGGCATGAGAAATGCAACACAGTTCTATTTAGTTTCATTTTGCTCCCTTTTAAAAATTTAAGATTTTTGGTTGGTTTGGTTTTGAGTCAAGATCTCTTATAGCCCAGACTGGTCTGGAACTCCCTCTGTGGCTGAAAACAGCCTCCCACCTCCTAAATGCTGAAATTACTTGTGCATGGCAGTATACCTGACTCAGGAGCATCTGCACTTACAAAGGGCATAGATTCTTTTTGCCAATATTCAGTGCGGAATACCGATGAACATTCTAGCTGGTGCTACTATTGATAGATTTAGTTTTAATCCAGTGCCAGTAACTACCAACCCCTTCCTCTCTCTTACCCCTCAAAACTAATAACCATATAGCAAAATAGGGATAGGCCTGCATATCTGAGCCTACACAGACCTCATCCATTTGACTCCTATGTGGAAGACAGCTAAGAAATGTCATGAAAGCTTACTACATTCACATGAACTCCTATTATCAACACCTCGACCTATACTAATGCTGGTACATAAGATGTCCTGGAGCATCTCGGGTGGAATCCATTCTAGCAAGTTCTAGAACAGTTTTGGCGGCTTTTATATCTGAAAGGATAAGATGAATTTAATCTTAATTTTCTCCCTTTTACCAAATATAACTAAAGGTGGATCATTAACTTAAATATGAAAATGAAAAATACTAAAATATCTAGTAAAATATACAAAACATTTTATTGTATTAATGAAGGCAAAATGCTTAAAATCAGACAAAATAATCAATCAAAGACGTAAATATTGTAGGTAGATCTAAGTGCTGATTAAATCAGGAAGCAGTTTCCCACTATCAAATTGTGAGGTAAGACAGAAAAAAGAAAAAAAACAAATTGTAAGACATTATGTTTTCAAAGCATCTCATTTCTGTTGATGCAGTGTGCTTCTCAGGAGTAACTTTTTAATTATAAAGAAACTGAAGCATTAGGAAGCAAGAATATCAGTTTAGAGGTAGTAGGAACCTGCTTTCTGTTAATTCACGTGCAAGGGAGTGATAATATCCTTTAGATTTCTGAATGCTTTTGGATTAATTATACTTTTCTATGTATGTAAATGAATATGAATAATTGATATTAACACTGCCTGCAGATTACAGTATCACATGCTTGTGAT
The DNA here is from genome assembly GCA_033318265.1 of Phyllotis vaccarum. Lineage (NCBI taxonomy): Eukaryota > Metazoa > Chordata > Mammalia > Rodentia > Cricetidae > Phyllotis > Phyllotis vaccarum. Next base: position 155,569,244 of record JARWLC010000002.1, read on the forward strand.
CTGATCACTTGGTACTGGGGTTGGGGTGGAAGCAGGGGGATTCAGGGTTCAAAGTCAACCATCACTACATAGTTTGAGGCCAGCTGGGGATACATCACACTTTGCCTCAAGAATAAAGTTAGTCAGTCTTGTGGTGGAAAGAAAGTCCTCCATGTTATTTTTGACAAATTTTAGACTCCAGTTGAGTGTTTGCTTTTCACCAAACAAACCATTTACCCACAGAAATAAATTGGTGATAGTGAACTTGAGGTTTCATAAGCAAATAAACCATGACCAGGTATGCTGACTAGGTGTTTATCAACTTGACACAGGCTCAAGAGTCTCAGAGTCATTTGAGAAAGGAGAACCCCGGTGACAAAGATGCCTCCACAAGTTTGACATGTAGCCAAGTCTGTAGAGAAGTGTCTTGATTAACCATTGATGGGGAGGGCCCAGCTCACTGTGGGCAGTTACCCCATGGGCTGGTGGACTTGGAGTGTATACAAATTCAAGCTGAAAGAACCTTGGATAGCAAGCCAATAAGAAGCGTTCCTCCATAGTCTTTGCTTTCACACTAGCCTCCAGGTTCCTGCCTTGTTTGACTTCCTGCCCCGACTTTTTTCTCTGATAGACAGGTTCCTGAAAATGCAAGAAGTTGCTGTATGTTATTACATTTCATGACATCGATAGAAACCTTGTCTGAGACACAGGGGAAGCCTCTGTGTTTTCTCTTGATTCTTTCATTTTTATAATTTCCCTCAACTCACTAGTCCTTTTATTCTATCGAGTTTGGGATCTACCATGTACTTACAGCCCAACTCTATGGTCCTTCTGCTGCTGATAAACCTAAGTGTGTTGGCCCATAACTGACTTCTCAGCACCCTGTCACAAATCTTTCAGTTTTGGGAGGTTCATTGTGTGTGTGTGTGTGTGTGTGTGTGTGTGTGTGTATAAGGAGAGAGATGGGGGAGAGAGAGCCCTAGGACTAACTGCAGAGATTCTTTATAAGTTGACTTTGTTTTTCCACTCTCCTTTATAATACCTGCCTGTGTTTCTGATCATCAGTCTGGTAACTACCAGAAATGTTTTCCTCAGAAGCATCTTAAACACACAAAACTAAGTAAGCACCATAAGGGACAGGGAAGCAATTCTGTTAATGAGACATAGCTGGACTCTGGTCTCTACTTAGAAAGACTCTTATTACTGCAGCAGGTTTTAAATTTTAACTGAAAAAGCCAATGTTTCTCAAGTTATTTAAAATTATTATGATTATTTTAAGTATCTGGATGTTTTATCTGCACATATGTCTGTGTGCCACATGCATTTCTGATTTCCATGGAAGCCAGAAGAGGGCTTCTGAGCTTTGGAACTAGTTATACATGGCTATGAGTCATTATGTGTGTTCTGGGAATCAAGTCTGGGTCTACTGAAAGAACGCCCAGAGCCCTTAACTGCTGAGTCCTCTCTCCAGCTCTGTTTTTCAAGTTATTAACTTTGTCTTTTGTAGAAGAGTTTCAATTTCCTTAGCATAACCAGAATGGGTAATTAAAATTACAGACTTGTAATCCCTAACTCAAGAGGAAATGAGGATTAAAATTACAAATTAAAGCTTGCATGTGACTATCAGAGAATTCAAGGCCAGCCTGGGCAATTTGGTGAGATGCTGTCTCAATGCAAAAAGAAAAGACATTAGTTTGTGAATGCAGCTTGGCGGGGGTGGGGGTGGGGTGGGGTGTGTTTACCTAGCAGGCAGATATCCTAGGGTTAATTCCCAGTATGGTAAATAAATCACTAGTAAAATACCCACTGGCACAGCTTATGATCACAAAACAAAGTGTACAAGCCACCATGTTCTTGAAGAAACCAAGAACCACAAATGGCGCTATCGTAACCAGAGATTGGCTGTCTCTGCCAGACATTGATTTGTTTCCACAGCCTGACGCTGTACTTTAATAGGGTTGGAAATTTTTTAAAGACAAAGTGATACATTATTGATTTGTTTAGCAACTTCTCCTTTCCCTGATAATAAGAACAGTGCCAGGTGATGTTATATACTGTGTTCATCATTTCTCCATTATTATGTTTTATTTCCAGGTATGATGGAAAGCAACTGAATAGGCTAAGATGTGTGTGTGTGTGTGTGTGTGTGTGTGTGTGTGTGTGTGTGTGTGTGTGTGTGTGTTTGTTATTGCCCTGAAAATAAAATGTATGAGTAAAGTAGCTTGAGAGATCTTAGTTTGTTTTTTAGCTTGATTTTCTTCCTTTTTCTTCTTGGTGTATCTACAAAAGCTAACTAAACTTGACTTTCTTAACTTGGTATCTGTCTGTGCCGTTCCATCTGTTTATAATATTGTTATTCAACCTGTCTTCTCCTGGGAAAGTCATATATATGTACGTGTATAGTATATATGCATATTTTACATATATGTGTACATATATATGCATACACACACACAGACACACACACACACACACAGAGACACACACACACACAGACACAGAGACACAGAGTCCAACACAGAAACTCCTCTCAGTGGGGAGTTTAAGTGACTTAGTCTTATACAGCCTCTTCTTCACCTTCAGAATCAGCTACAAAAAAAGTTTAAGAAATTAGGTTAAATCCCATTCTTCCCAATCAGGTAGAAATACTAATGTTATAAGATTTTTTAATTTCATTCAATTTTTTAGAATTTCCACTTCAATATTTCATCTGTTTGGTTGTTCAGTTTTAGTATGTGTCTTTACTAAATACTGTGAATAAGCATCTCCTCTCTTTCTACATCTATTCTACATTTCTCATTTTATTCATATTGTTTACTGCTCTAGAGATGATGTGACCTGTGAGAATGAAGCCTAAAAACGGGATGGACTAAAGGCTCATGCACTTTATTCAGAGCATCAGACACTTTATACTCTGAAGGTTAGGAAGAGTCACCTGAGTAAAGATGTCATGAGTTCAAGCTGTCTGTAAGTATAAAGTCACAAGGACAAGCTGTATGCGACCAAAACACGTCTTTCTGTAGAGGCGTGTAAACAAATAAGAATAGCCAGCTGTGATTAATAATCTGAAGTAAATTCCCTCCTATCCCTCACATCTGGGAGGGGCATGTGTTTGCTTGGTGTTCTCTCACAAGCACCCAGAATTCTCCATGCGCAACCACATTCTTCAGCCATGTTCCAATATCATGCCTATCTCTTTTATTAAAAATATGTCTTTTCATACAACATATTTTGATTGCAGATTCCCCTCTCCCAGCTCCTCCCGATCCTTTTCACCCCCTCCACACCCTCCACATCTGGGTCAGCACCCTTTCTGTCTCTCCTTAGACAAACTAGGCATCTAAAGGACAATAATAAAATAAAGTAAGCTAAAACAAACACAAAGAAACTAGGATATGATAAAACAAAAAACAGAAGGAGAAAAGCAAGAAACACATAGATGCATGTAGATGAAGGTTCACACGGGAAACCCGTAAAAACACAAAACTAAAACTAGAAGCCATCAGAATATGTAAATGTCTGCTGTTAGGTAAAAAAAAAAAAAAAAAAAAAAAAAAAAAAAAAAAAAAACATGTCCCTGACAGAACATTAAAGCACAAGGAAGCTCCAAATTTGGCCATGTACTGCTGGACATGAAGATGCCCTTAAAAGTGGCTGTATACTCAGTGAGACTCCATTGGAGAAGATTTATTTTTCATTTGTGAGTGGCTATCAATTAGAAACAGCTTCTGCGTTAGATGTGATGGCTGTGTCCACTTCCCCTCTCAGCGCTGGGGCCACATGTGGAGCAGATCCCAGCAGGCCATGAGCGTGCTTCCTGCCTCTCTGTGAATTCTTATGTGTAGTCCTGCTGTGTTTAGAGGACCTTGTTTCCTTCCGACTTCTCACCTATATAATTTTCTTCTCATTCCTATTCTGTTTCTTCCTTATTCCCTCTATTCTGTTCTTTTTACTTGTTAATTGCTAATGCTCTAAGAATCTATACATCATGTTGTCTCCAGCATTACCATGGTACCACCTAAGCCTTACTGGGGACATAGGTGAAGTTTACAAGCATCTTTTAATGCACGTCTACACCAGGATTGCTATTGAGTCATTTATATTACTTAAGCCAGTTTATCCTCTAATAATTGTGAGACACATAAATCCAGGAATAGCCAACTCATCATCAAGACTAAAAAAAAAAATGTCAGACTAGCACATAGAAAATAAAAAAAAAAAATGAGGACACCATCTGAATAAATACATAAAACACAACAAAGAAACACACACACACACACAAATAAGTACTGGTATTAAAATGGACAGATGTAATTTAGTAAAGGGCTCAGAAACAGGAATAGAGAAGTCCATATTCTCGCTCATCCTGGTGGGCCTCCAACAACTGATGGTCTTAAGACAGAGGTTCTTGAGCCTGAGGTTAAGAGACTCAGAGGTTAAGAACACTAGCTACTCTTCCAGAGGTCCTGAGTTCAAGTCCCAGCAACCACAGGGTGGTTTACAACCATCTACAATGAGATCTGGCGCCCTCTTCTGACCTGCAGGCACGCATGCAGGCAGAACACTGTATACATAATAAATAAATCTTAAATAAAGTAGAATAGAAAAATCAAGACAGTGGTTCTCAACCTTCCTAATGAAGTTTAATACAGTTCTTCATGTTGTGGTGATCCCCAACCACAAAACTGTTTTATTGCTACTTTATAAAATGTAATTTTGATACTGTGATAAATATCTGATATGCAGGGTATCTAATTTGTGACCCCTGCTGGGGTCATGGCCCACAGGTTGAGAACCACTGCCTTAGGGGCGAAGACTGAGATTTCTGTAAAGATAGTCTCTCATTTATGACTCTAGAGAGGAAACATTTCCCAAGCTTGAATTCTTTATTCCCTGCAAGTTTCTGAATCAAATCTCCATCATCTCTTACCTGTGCACCCTCTTCCCAGCAGCCTTAGGTACAGAAATCAGCAAAATGGGTGTTAAATCCAGCTGACAAGTTACTCATAGTTTTTAAAAATAATTATGTTATCAACCTAACCCTATATGAGTGTTATAAATTTTCTAATATTTTATAAAAATAAGAGTTATTACCTGTATGTTTCTTTCCCTTATATACTTTGATATATATATTCTACATACACACACACACACACACACACACACACACACACACACACACACACACATATATATATCTTTTCTATGGCCTTATAGAATAACCCATAACATTGGCCAAAGTAGAGCACTTTTGTGAATTCATCAGGGAACTGCATCATGGACATATGAACACATATTTTTAAATTATATCTATTTATAGTAATTACACAATCATAAAGATTTTATTTTAAATGTCTTCTTGCCACTCTTCTTAGTATGCAAAATATTTATGTGTACCCGCCAGAATTAATGCCTTCATTCATGTTACTGCACTCTGGCTGGTTGCTGCTCTACACGGCCCATAACACTCATAAAAACCCTTTCATTAGCATAAGAGATGTAGCATTTTAAAACACTGTCATTAATAATCCCTCTAAGTCTTATAGAATTCAGTGTTCCTAACTTTATATCTATGTTTTTGTCTAATTATTTACCCAATAACCACAAAATGAGATCTGCTTTTACGGAGAGCATAGCGTGTTGCTGGGGGTTTTGTCTTTAATAAGTTATGTTATGAGAGGTTAATCTTGAGACATCCATGGACCTCCCTGGGAAGGGTAAATAGAAAAGATATCCTGAGTAAATTGGGACCCTAGGGGGAGGGGCAAGGGGGTGTGAAGAGAACATGTGGGAATGAGATATTTGAGCTGGGGGAGGCAGAGAGAATAGTTTCTAGTTAGTAGCTAGTTCTTTACTGTGTAACCTACTCACTATTTGCTTTCTTGGTTGTAGTAAAGAAATATCATGATGAATAGGTGGTTTCCTTCTTATGTAAATCAAAAAGATTTTGTTTAGCATTATCCAATTGTGACCAATTAAAGTGTGTGTGTATGTGTATGTGTCACACACATACACACACACAGGGTATTGGAACATGGAGGCATGCAGGTAGACATGGTGCTGAAAAAGGATCTGAGAAATCTACATCTTGATCCAAGCAAAGCTTGGGCAAAGGACACCTCAAGGCCCACAGCAACATACTTCCTTCTGCAAGGCCACACTTACTCCAACAAAGCCACACCTCCTAATAGTGCCACTCCCTCTAGGGGCCATTTTTTTTCAACTACCATTGTGTGTGTGTGAGTGTGTGTTACAGTCTGAAGAGAAGATCCTTGAAAACCCTTGATCGAAAGTTGCTATCACTTGTAAGAACATAACTTAGCCTTACCTTCACAATCCTAACTTGGTTTTGCCAAGACTACTTTTGCTGCATGTCCTGAATTCGCTCTTCCAGCACAGGTATCAGGTCTGTTACTCAGTGGCTATAGCAACTTTATTTATGGTCATAGAGTTTAGGAAACAGAAATTGGAAAAGGAGATTATACCCTTCTAATGAGAAATGTTTGCTCTCTCTGGGAGACACTTACATGAGGAGCTTCCTTGTTTCCAAACACCTTGATACCTCTTGTCTGACTCTAGAAATATGCTTGCAGATGAGCTTCCTTTATTAGATCATAGCATATGCTGGGTATTATTTATACATCTATTCCATTGGTTGTTTTTTTTCTTTTTCAAATTCCAATTAAGCTTGGGCTTGATTGATAGAATGATTTTATTTGTTTAGTTTCTTTGTAATGTTGCTTTTTGAGAAAGGATCTGAGGTAGCACTGTCTAGTCTTGAACTTGTCTCTCCAAGGAAAACCATAGAATTCTTGATTCTTCTGCCTTCACCTGTTAAATACTGAAATTGCAAACATGTATCACCACATTCGGTTCATCTTAATAATTGCTTCTATCTATCTATCTATCTATCTATCTATCTATCTATCTATCTATCTATCTATGTGTGTGTGTAGTATATATATGAAGGCTGGCCTGCATGTGCCACAGCACACATGTGGAGGTTAGAGGACAACTTTTAAACCATAGTTCTCTTTATCCAGTGTGGGTGCTGGGGTTTAAACTGAAGTTGCCGAGCTTACACGTCAAGTGCTTTCATCCACTGAGCCATCTCCCTGGACCCTCCTGAATCATGTTAATTTGAACTCTAACTGTGTATACATAATTGAACTCTAACTGTGTATACATAGGAACTAGGAGGAGCGCAAACAGATCTAAAGCTAGGGGTGAAAGATGGGGGGAAAAACTTCTAAGGATCAGAGAGCTGTTCATCAGTGTCAGCTACTGGAGAGTATCAAGTTCTGAGAGCTTATAGGGAAGAGAGTGTTGGGTGCTGGTGACCATGTCAAAAGAGCAGCAGGTGGGATGTGACTTTAAGAGTCTGGCCCAGGAGAATGCCAGGTACTGATGGGTGAATCTTGATAAGCAAGGCCTGAGCTCTTCTGACTCCAGAATGTCTCTTATTGCTGTGCCTTTACATGTTTGCCACTACTATTTATTTTCTGATATGTGGCACGGTGTGAGTGGGTATGGAGGGACTCTTCCATTGCTTTTAATATAGTCTGATTATCTCCTAAAAATATCCCATTCTGTTAGGCATTTTTACCTGTGGATTATTATGATTTCCTCGTGAGCTGTACTGTTTAACTGAAGCAATTATTTTATATAATGATAGTGTTAGTTTAAATAAATTTTGATCATTATGGGTTTTTACTTTTTAGTAAGTGACTAGGTAAAGGCAGGATACAGCATTGTCCATGCCCCTGATAAAGTAGGGGCTACAGGGATGGAAAATAAGAACAGGGAACTGTCCCACAGCTAAGACTTATGAGTTCCTCTTAAGCAGCCATATAGACTGTGGCTTAGGCTAACGACTAAGGAAAATAACTGAGTTCCAGTGGGCTAGTTCAAGTTCTTTTAATTTTAAAGTTGGGGTACGTATTCACAGGTTACAATGTGCATCCTAGCTAAGACAAAGCTTAAAATAATGACTTAAGGTTAGGTTTAGATATTTTTGTTAATGGGTTTGGGATAGAAAATCTTGGAGAACAATTTCAAGTTTAGAAAGGCAAGAAGCAGGAACAAAGACAGCTCAGCTGCTATTAGCTGATGTACCTTTCTTGCTAGGATGGGTTGGTAATCAAAAGTGATAATTAATTCCTTGTACTCATATCAACCTTCAACTTTCTGATATAGAAAACCGGTGATAAATAGGTATATACCCTGAGGACTGAACATAGAGCTGACTTTTTTTCATATATAAAAGTTTAGATTTGTGATTAAGATTTTCTTATAAGGTTACCTTTTAAGATAAATGATAAAGTGATTGATCTTTCCTATGTAACTTCAGAATTCAGCCTGACATTAAAAGAAATGGCTGAGAAAAATACATGGCTTGCTTACACTCTGCTCATCTTTAACAAGGTAATTGGACACGAATGTATGTGGGTTCTTGGGAATAATTTGTTTGCCTCCTATAATATGTAAAATGTTTAATCATATAAGGGACACAGGAAACATATTTTAAACTTGGATTTATTGTAATAATTCACTCAAAAATAGAAAGCAACTACATTGTAATTTTATACTGCTTGAAAGATTTTTCTATGTATGTAATCTGTAAGAAAAAAATTAAGAATATACAGAAGGTATACATCTGGATAGAGGCAAGAAAAGAAATAAAGGAGATGAGAGAGAGAAGATAGAAAGACCCCAAAGTGCCCGGGGCGATAAATTTTGTTCCACTTGCTGGATGAAGAGAATTAAATAAATTTAACTCCCTCATATAGAAAAGTCAAACTGAGTAATTGATTTGCTGACTCTGTAGCTTCACCTCAATTCCTGAGATGCTGAAGGTTGGTCCTCACAGCAGCAGTTGGGATTATCATAAGGACAGAAGTTTTCTTGGGAATTCTACTTCTGGCTCAGTTTAGATAGAGATAATAAGTATTCTCCAGATCCTATAAAACATGCTAAAGATGGCTCCTGTAGTAGGATTTTGTGTTGTTACATTGTAAATAATTGTCCTGCCTACTAGATTCATAAAAATGGGGATTTGTCAAAGGCAGACAGGAAGTGTGGGTGGGACTACCAGACTAAGAAAACTCTGGGAACAGGAAGAACAGAGCAGAAATGCCACAGAGAAGCCAGAAGATGCAGAGGACAACCATGCTGCTCTGAGAAAAGGTACTGAGCCACATGACTGAGCAGGATAAAAATCATGGGTTAGTTTAAGGGTAAAGAGTTAGCAAGTTATGTGCCTGGGCCCCAGGTCAATCAGCACATAATTAATATAAGCGGCTGTGTGATTCAGTGGGACTATGGGACTGTGGGTCTGAGGGTCCAGGTCATAAGGCTGGAAAGTCCAGGTCAGAAACCTACTACAACAAATGGCAGCCCAATGTGGATGATCTATACCCACATAAAGCCATAGAAAGCTTAAAAACAATCTAGAGCACAAAAACAGAGCCAAAAGCAGCTTCCAAGTTGTGTCTCTCAAGTGGGCTGTGGGAAAGAACAGATTAAATTACAAAATGGTGTGTTTGCTGGTTGCAATTTAAGCTGAACAAGGCCAGTTCCTGAGCCTCAGTGTAAGCAGGGAACAGTATATGGTGGATTTAAGGTTTCTCTTAAAAAGGACAAAAAGGGGAACAGAGTTAAAAGTTGGCGTCCTAGTGGCAGTGTTTTCTTGGATCAGCTCTGTTTGCTTGAGGCAAGCAGGGGCGCAGCTTTTTTAAGAGAAGATTCCTGATTCAGCCTTAGAGGCAAAACACTAGTGAGTCTTTTAAGAGGCCCTGCTGCCTAATACTAAATGGAGTTAATGAGTAGCAGACGGCAGTGCTTTACTTGGTAGATATATGGACCCTAAAATTCCCCAGAGTGGTAATTGTGTCTGATAATGAGCTAAAAAGCTAAACTGTATGAAGCTAGACTAGGAGCTGGGTGGAGCCATCCATCCATCCATCCTACCAAACCTTAATCCTTAGTCACACCAACATAGAAAACTAAGACAAATGTTCATGATATTCACACAACTTATTTATCCTCTTGACATGAGAACTTATTTTTATGTGTTTTGTTTTCAGTTGCAACCCAATTTTAGCTCCTTAAATATTAGTACTATAATTCCTGCGTCATGTTTTTAAATCCTCTTTTATTTTCTTTTAAAAAATGTGTCTTTATTTTAAAAAGAATTTAATAAAATTAGATAGAAAGTTTTAAATGTTTAAAGGAAGAGTTCTGTCTTATATGCATTACTCAGTTCTGCATAAAATCTAACTTTTCTAAAATGCCCTGGAGGATTTGAATACACTGAGAAAAAATAATACAAGATTTACTGTGAAAAATAACAAAAATTGCAACCACTAGATGAAAGTATTTTTCCACTTAAATAAATGTGCTATTTTTTCCAACACAACCAATTGTTAGTAAATAAACTTGTTTTGTTTCCTCTTGCTCCCATAAATTGAGGTATAATTCACACTAGACAATCAACAGGCAAAACATTAGTTGCATATAAAATGCAACTAATAGAGTTGTTAAGACAAAGCATACTTGTGAGGAAATAAAGGGTCTTAAAGCATTCAGATGTGCAGGTTACACTCTCAAGACTCCACACTCGTACATTTTCATCTATCCTTTAGTTATTTTAAAGCGGCTGGTTGATCATGAAGGATGTTTTCTTCTTTATCATTTGATATTTAGAGGCCAGAGATCCACTGCTTGTTACTGCAGCTTAGAGATTTATAGGCAGTTGATAGCATATACCTCTCTTGCAGAGGACCTGAGTGTAGTTCTCAACACCCTCATCAGGCAGCTTGTAACTCCTTGTGACTCCAGTTCCAGGGACTCTGGTGCCCTCTTCTGGTACTCAGTGTGCATACCCGTGAACGTACACACTTACATAAATAACTAAAAAAAAAAGTAAAAACAAGTAAAGCATAAAGATTATTAGGGGAACATGTCTTTGCCTTGCTTTAGCTTATGAGAGAGCCCTGGCTCTCCGCCTATACTCTATGGTGAGAAGGGCCTGGGGTGTGTAGAACATGATGATTCCTAGGTCACCATGGTGACGTGCCCCACCAGAGGAGGGATGGTGCAAGATTGTCTGGACATATTTTGTTTTGACTCTTCATGGGAAACTGTAAGAAAGTCTTTGTCTTAACAATTGATTCTATGATCTGGAAGGGCCTAGACATCCTTGAAACATTCTTAGCCATCTTGGGACCACCTCCTCCCTCCACTTTCTGCTTAAAATTTTTTTTTTTAGACTTTGGAAAATTGTTATTAAGCAAAAAAACCAATTAATTTTATATTTGATTGTAGATGGAGTTTATGATCTAAGACATGTCCAAAGAAAGCACAAAATAAACTCAAGACAATGGGAAAGCAAGACTACCAGTCCTCCCAATAGCCACTCACATGGCTCAGAATCTTTATTATTCAGTCCCATTTTAATTACAATCAGACACTTTTCTAAACAAACCCACTATAAAAAGAGCTGAAAATGTGGAAGTGGTTTTAATTTATGGACTGTTATGGTCCTTGTGAAGATGCACATTTTTTCAAATATCAAATGGTCTTACCTTATAAGCTTTTTCAAGGATGAAATGGCAATTTCAGTAGACATGATATTGATCTGATCAATTTGCCCATCCTAGGCAATGCCTAGCAGTGTACCATTCATAGAGGGGAGAAGGTTTGTGGAAGATCGTATCTATTGATCCTGAGTACAACTTAAACAACATGATAAAAATCATCTGTCGGGCTGGGAAGATGGCCCAGTTGATAAAGCACTTATCTCACTTATAGGGGACTGAGTTTGGATTCCCAGAGTCCAACACCATCACCATAGCACATGCCTATATTCAAAGCCACAGTGAAATGAAGAGCTGGTACAAATGAACCTGATGGCCATCTAGTCTAAACCACTTAGGAAAGTTCCAGATAAATGAGAAATTCTGTATTGAACAGAAGGAATGATACTTGGGATTGTCCACTGACCTCCACATACATGTGCACAAATCTACCCAAACACACATGATCCCCACACATCTGTACACATGCACGCACCCAAAATCATCTCTACATTCTTCTATAGACCTAAGGAATACCGGGGGGATGTTTCCAACAATCCAATAGAATTTAATAGCCAACTCTTTATTACTTAATCATAATATCACTTTAATTCTCTTATGTAAATGAATATTGAATAGCAAAACACATGCAAAGTTACTTTAACAAACTTAAAGGCCTTTTTACTTACAGCCCTGGGGATCAAACCCAGGGTAAAAGGGCATATACACTATCACTATACCACATCCCAACCCCTAAAGGCATTTGAAGACAACTTAATCTAAGTAGTTATTTCACAGTTACCTATAGTTCTTAAAATTAAAACTTAGAACAGCTTACAATCCTTTCCTATTTTTGATATCAAGCCGTGTCCTATTAGCGTACTCAGGAGGATTATGGAAGAAATAGCCTTGGGTATTGGGGAGCCCAAGGAATTATATTATAACAGCTTTCTGTCCCACAGCCGCCCCAGCAGGAGGCTTTTTAGGAAAATTCTGTATCATAGTGATTCATATCATCTCTCCAAATGCTAATCTAGGAATCATCTTTCTAACACCAAGAGCATTTTGGAAGTTGTCAGAAATTAATAATGAGGTTGCTAGCACATTAATAGACTCATTAATGTGGTGGTGAAAAACTGGCTGAGCGATTGGCTTCCTTGAAATTTGATTTTATTTCTAGTATTATTTCTTCTTCTGAGGAAATAAAAGTTTCTTTGCCTTTGTTGTTGTTGGTAATAAATAAATGAGAGTAATTGCTGGCATTAACCATGCCAAGCCTCCAGAAAAGCTGTGGTGTAGGCATTCTTGTCTAGATCTATTTGCTGCCACATACTCAGTATTTTATTGATTCATGCAGCAAATATTTGTTCTCAATATAACTTTGTTATTGACCTTGACAAGTGAGGTTTTACAGAGACCATCTGAGAATGGACAAAGCTTTGAGGCGAGGTGAGATGAAAACAATTGGGATAATTTTAAGGAGTTGTGCTGTAAATGTTCAAAGAAAAGCTTTCAAAGTTTGCTAAAACCCCATCACACATATTTTTGTCATTTTTGTTCTCATCAACACAAGACAATTTAAGTGACAATGTTTTGAATAACAGGAACTTGTGAAAATTCAGGAGAGTGGAGGCAATGTTATACCTGTGTGGTTGGAATGTTTGTATGGGTGGGTGCACGAAAGTGTATGCAGAAGACAACCTGAGGCCATTTCTCAGACACTTTCCCCCTGGGGATACAAGATGAGATAGAAGACATGGAAGAGGCCATGACATGATAGTCAGCTGGGGAGACGATTTGGCAGAGATTAGAGACATCAAGGTAGAAGTGAGAGGCAGTGATTTTTGTAATTTCAGCTCAGTAAGAGAAATGAAATGATAGCATAGGGTTAGTGCCACAGATGACCACTATTAACTGCGAGTTATGTGAGTGTTTAGCTAGGTAGGAGCATGAATACGACTATATGTATATGCTATCTTGTATTTGTTTTCTTAGTGATATAATTAATTTGAGAATTGTAAACGTCTTTTGGGGATTGCAGGATGAAAACATCAGAGCAATGGGAGAGTGAATGGACCAAAGTAAGGGCAGAGTCTCGTCTGGTGATGCTAATGGTCCCTCCCTGGAGGTAGATGGTCAATCACATTTGATGGTATGGGTGATATGATGGAGTAATCAATGCGTGGTCATCTTATCTCTCCATGGGGTTTAGTCAACTATCGCAAAGGGGTAAAGAACAGCCGTAGAGAAGCCTCCTCAACACGGTGATTATTTTGAAGGACAGAACTCCAAATCCTCTTAAGGAGAGTAGTGAATAAATGAAGGAAGGACATGAGAGACAAGAAAACTGCTCAAGTCACAGGACCACTGATAAAAACTGAACCAAGGTTTGAGAGAGCTCAAGACAGAAAGGGCAAAAGGACTCTGAGAAGCTTAAGCTGCTTTTTCTTAGCCTCTAAAACAGTGGCTCTCACCCTTCCTAATACTGTGACCCTTTAAAACCCTCATGTTGGGTGACGACTAATCATAAGATTATTCTATTGTCCCTTCATAACTGCAATGTTGCTACAGTTGCAGGGACCGTGTGGGGGTAGGGACTCACAGGTTGAGAAGCACTGCTCTGACTGGATAAGTAGTAGCAACAGTGAAGATAGTTAAAGGGCAATTCATTGAAGAAAGCACAAAGCCCAGAACAAAGCAGACAGTCAATGAAGGGAGTGCATCCCACCTTTTAAAGCACCCTGGGGCCTCAAATTCTAGGAACTCAGATATGAATGGAAAATTGAGGTGTGTGTGTGTGTGTGTGTGTGTGTGTGTGTGTGTGTGTGTGTGTGTGTTAATATCTATCAAAAGAACAGTAAACAGGACACATACAGGCAACACACTCTGGAAAATGCCTCAGTCTGTTTCTCTTGGCCAAGATCATGTAAGAAACAGCATGTGCCAGTCTATCTCCTGCATTTCACCATTTCCTTTTGGACCACATCCCCCAACTAGCAGGAGAAATAATTAGGAAGACAATTTTAAAAAATGTAGTTGCAGGGTAACTCCCAAGTATAATAAAATTTTTATTCTTTTGGTTAGTGACCAGCTCTGTCTGTATCTAAAACTCAGTGAATGTTTGTGTTTATCTTGTAGTGGGAGGTAGGATACATCTCAACCTGTTTTGTTGTGATTTTAAATATCCCTTTTTTTCCTAAAGGTATTATTTGGAATAAAATTGAGCAAAGAAATTTCTGGTATTTTAGAAACATTACTTCTTGAATAATGTTACTAATGTCACTTCTGTGTATCCTTAATAACACTTGTCATGAATTCTATTCTACTACTGGTCGTGACTTAGATCATGTCAAGAGATTTATAGGGAAAGGAGGGCCATGGTCTCACATGGTCTCACAGAGGTATCTTTATGTCCAGGCTTATAGGTCACAAAATCAGGACCTAATGAATTAGAAGTAGCTAGTCAGCTACCTGACACTATACTTTAAGTCAACATTTTACACATGAAACAATCTTCCATAGCTATCTGTTTCAGATTAATTTTAAACTATGCTATGTGTTTCTAGAAGCTGAATAAGGAGAAGAAGGATGTACCAACGTATCAGAAGTGGGAGCCAGGTCTCTCTGGGAATTCAATAGAGCTTTATCAAGGAGAAGGAAAGTGCAGCCCGGGGAGGGAGAAAGTGGACTAGGCAGAAACTCAGAGAGAAAACCAGTATCCAAGAAAAATCAGGAAAATATTACACCTGAAAGCCTTAGGGGTCCAAATACAGACTGTAAGGAATCTTTTAAAAAATGAGCTCTCTGGTCAGTATAAGGTGTATTAAGATGTTTATGAAGATATTCTAATCCTCTCTTAGAAAATCTAGTAACATTTGAATGACTTAGGAAATGATCATTGTTCTTACTTCCAAACGACAGTGTTTGGCTCATAGCCAGAAGATGTGAGGATTAATGTAAAATGTAGGTCAAATTTAGGATACAGCACAGCTCCTTTTAAATAAACCAGGATTAGCTACACTATTACATTTCTATAAACAGGTCCGGTTTGCAGCATCCTTTAAGGATACCATGGCAACCACATGGCAGTTAACCTCTAGACCTCTGTTTGAAAGAAATATCCATGCTAAGAGCATGGATGTTTTTACTCCAGAGCCCTGAAGAAGCCATTGCAGTCTCTGAACACTTTTATAGGTTGATTTTTTTTTTCCAATTTACCTCTCTAGTTGAAAGATTCATCTTTGCTTTTAAACATTGAGACTTTTTTGTTCATTCAGCCATGCAAAGACACAATGGCAGAATAGTAGATCCAGGAGTGAAGCCTTGAAAGCCATAAATGTTCATCTGAAGCAAAAATTCTGAGATCAAAAGACTCCTTGGAGCAAATTTAACCAAGGTTAGAAAGCATTTATAGAAAAATGACATTCCCTCGGCTCTCAGCTGTGTTTGTGAATGGCTCCACCAGAGTTTCCTGGCAACAATTTCAAATATGAGAGTGTCAACCTCTGTGCCCACCGAAGGTGGCCTGCGCCAGGGCCAGGCCTCTGCTGAGCCTGTGATTAGCCGTTGGAGAGAGGGATCAATGCCTTACAGGTTTCCAGGCTGAGGGATGAAAAGAAGTGGGGCAGGGAGAAGCCAAAGCCAGCTGGAGAAATAGGGCTGCTGAGTGAGAGTGGTCACCAGGAGGGCAGAGCTGCAGGATGTAGGGACACAGGGCGGGAGAAGCTCACTGGCAGACACTGAGTGGAAATGACCAGGCTTCTCTGAAAAGTAAAAGCCTTATCACCTCTGAACCTTTCTCTGCCTTAGATGAAATTACTTTCTGTGGACTTGCTGCTTCCCAGAGTCACTCTTGCCTCTGGCATGCTTCACAGATTAGAAATTCATCATGAGTCTGGAAGAGGCTTAGGGTTTATAACATGCAACACATTTAAATACAAAATTGAGCATGTACATGCAATCTTGCATTTTGATGGGTAATACACACACACACACACACACACACACACACACACACACACACACACACACACACACACACACATGACAAAGAAAGGCACAGGAAGAAATTTTCAATCTTGTCAGGAAGGTCCTGAGGAAGTGACAAGGAAGCCACAAGTGAAGAGTGGGTTTCCAGAGGTGAGTCAGGGAGATGAGAGTGGAGGGATTCTGAACATCAGGCAGTGGGCCTGTGATGTGACAAGAGGCTGGAAGGGCCACAAGGGACCAGACAAATGTTTGTGATGATATATTATATATTTAATAGAACCAGTCTGCAATATCAGGGAACAGATCCACCCACAGACAATCCGAGAGGGTTGAGAGTGGTAACTCATGCCTTTAATCCCAGCACAGGAAAGACCAGTGGTGACCTAAGCCTTTAATCCCATAACTCCAGAGACAGAGATGTTTCTGTGTTTCTGTGAGTTCAAGGCCTAACTATCAAGTAATAGTGGTTCACACCCTTAATCCTAGCTCTAGAATTATGATATAGGGTTGAACCCAGAAATAAAACAACTGTGGGAAGAAGGTGTTTAAAGCAGGGTTAGGAAGACAGAGAATTATTCTGTAGAAGTGACAAGGAACCAGGATGAAGATTCTAGAAAATAGCTTTTACCCTGAGAAGTTGTCTGGGTGAGATTTGACTGTGGTCTGTTTCCTCTCTCTGATATTCCAGCTTTTCCCCAATATCTGGCTCTGAGTTTTCATTAAATACAAACTAGAATTCGTGTTTCAAATGTTACTCTGGAAAGCTCAAGAAAAGGACCTGGATCTGTCTATTGGTAAAACTGGAGTACTTAACATGTGTGTGTGTTTCCATTATATGAGGAAAAGACCATGTTGGAGTGAACAGACATTTTGATCAAGCTAAAGATGATACTTATGTAGTATGTGTGGAAAACACAGAAGCTTATTAGAATGTTGCCTTCTAAAATTGTGTATATCTCTACTACTCATGTTGAAATTCTGATAGTAGGTTGAAAACACTAAGGAACTGTTTAAGAACAAAATATCTTAGGTAATAGTTTTTCACCTAGGCAACAAGACTAGTCACTTAGCAGGCATCTTATACCTGCCTAGTCTTGTTTGCTGCACAGGACTCCCATCTGAGAGCAGAGCTAATCACTCACGTTATAAACAGATGGTCATATTACAAAACATCTCCGGAGCCGATGAGTATGCAGTATATGCTCCTCAGGCCTGCAACTGAGAATCCGTTGCGTCTTATATTCTTCATATATATAATTTGTCATTGCCTGTGTGTAAAACAATACCTGTTTATTTTATGGCAAGGTATTTCCTACCTTAGTAGGAGCCACATAATTTTGCTGACTTGTGGTACATTCTACACATCACTAAAGGTTTTTATGTTTTCTTCCCACATGCATTAGTGGTTTTACAGAATACATTCAATAGAGAAATTTAAGGACCAATGTGGAAATGTAATCTAAAAATGTAAGGACCAATGGTAGAAACATCACCTAGTTCAGCCTCACACAGTTAATTCTTGAGTTCTTGTGCTAATGATTAATACTGGAATAATGAACTACTTTCCTCTTCCATCCTTCTATAGCAATCTACATTCAGTAGACATATACCTGATACGTTATTACCTTCATTCTAATCAACATATGAAGAATGCTAATTCCAGCCACCTGGTAGACATGAATAATTGCACACTGAGAATTATACAGACCTTGGTCATTTTAGTGTCCATGTACCAATATCTTTAATTATATAATTTACATTACAGATATCATTTAATTATTAACTATAAGACAAGGACAATACTGTATTTTATAAATTCATTTTGTTTTCCTCCTCAGTATGCTGAATGATTATATTTCCTAATATAACGCTGTTTGTAGTTATTTTGAGGCTACATATATAGTCTCTAATCAATGAAAGCAGATATTCCAAACTTGCTCATAAACATCCTTATAGAAGTTTACACATTCTCGTGTGCCCTGTACACAACACACCTGGAGACCATGCACAGAAATGAGAATCCATAATGTTAAAAGCCTGTATTCCTGAGTCACCACTTGGAAGGAGGATGCACAGGAGTGCTACCATTCAGATCTAGCCACAGTGAATGTTGTATAAATGAGAAAAATATCCTTTGGTATGCTAAAATTTGAGAATTGTCACAGTGGGTTATTCTTCCTGAATAATATAAGCTATGGAGCTTAGTAGAGTCAACCCTCATTAGAAAGAAAACTATTCTGTAGGGGTCAGTGTGAGCATACTTCTTTGATTAGTAAATATCATTATTCCAGTGATAAATTCCTAGTATAAAAATGTTTAAGAGGAATAAGACATCAAAAAGTTTCTATTTTTGTATGGGTAAGGACTGTCTTCATTTGCTTTGATAGGTATCCCTCTGATAAACACCATGAATAAAAAGCAACATGGGACAGGAAGAATTTATTTCATTTTATAATTTATAATCCATCATCTAGGGAGGTTGGGGGCAAGAAGCCAAGACCATAGAGGGACACTGATTACTAGCTTGTTCTGTATAACTTACTCATTCTTATCTTCTGAAGCACAGCCTACCTTCTTATAAAACCCAGTAACTGCCCGCCCCCTCCATTGATCACTAACTGAGAAAATGCCTTACATCTGGATCTCACGGAGGTATTTTTCTCAACTGAGGCTCCTTCCTCTGATGACTCTAGCTTGTGTCAATTTGACACACAAAACCAGCCAGTACACATAGTTTGATGCATAAAATGCTACCCATGAGGCATGTCAAGACCTAATTCAAGAGGAAAGCATTGAGCGAGGGAAGGAACGTAGAAAGCACAGCTCAGTACACTGGTTGCCACCAGCCACGAATGATTCAGAAAACTTATTGTGTCAATTGATACTTTGAAACAGGTGGCATCCACATAATTTCTGACAATTTAATCTGAAGCAGAAATATAAAGAACTGGAGAGGGTGGAAAGGTAGCAATTCTATTGGCAAAGATTTAAAGGAGCTGATTCCTGGAAGAAAATTTTGGCAAAGCTTGAGATGAACAAAGAGAAATTTAGACAAGCCTGAAAATCTGGTTTTAGAAGAGTATTTATATTTTAGGCAGAAAAAAATTGAAACATAGTACTATTGGTATGGACTGGCTCTCATCATGCCATCATTATTGACTGTATACCTAAGAAAAGTAATAGCTGCCACCTATTGCACGTGTACTGTGTATAGAATTTCCTTTCACTTAAATTTAATCTCTACTGTAGTCAAACTAAGTAGTTTACTAGTGTCTACATTCCCAGAGATAGAAAAATGCTGAGGGATCTGAAAACTCAGGTCATGTGGTACAGAGACATAACCACTGCAGATTTGATTTCACAGTCTGTGATCTTGGATGATATCTAGCATTTCTGATGTTAAATTCCCTGCCTGCTGCCTGGTTAGGACTGGAAGAGAAAACTGGATGGTTCAAATTAATTGCTACAAGCATCAGAGATTTAACATTTTTGAGTCATTATCTTTTTTGCCGGTACCCTCAAATACAGCGATTTTTATTCACTAGGTGAATAATTATTGTTATTTTGCTTTATTGACCTGTATTTATTCATTCATTCATTCATTCATTCATTTATTTATTTATTTATTTATTTATTGGAGTACTGGGGATGAAGTCCAGGGACTCATGAATGCTAGGCAAGTGCTCTACCTCTAAGATAAAACTCAAGACTTTTGGATTGGCTCTTAAATAAAAGATAATAAGATTCAAGAAATAATAACATAGCTTCTTGCTAAGCCCAAGACATATTTGTAGTCAGTGAAAATGAATTGCCTCCCCCATGAAGGCAAGACACTGTGTATATATATCTTTCCATAAGGTTCATGGGTGAACCTTCAGAATCTGTCAGCACCCCTCTACCAACACACTTTTGAAAAGTTGGCCAATCATGTCCACTGTGACAACTTAATATATTTATGATCAAATTGAATTCAACGTCTATTAGCTAGCCAAATGTGTTAATTAATTCACTTTGTCTCCTCAGATATTCTGCTCCTGCGTGTCTGACATGTTGTAAGCACTCAGTAGTCAGCTGCTGTTCTAATGTGTGTTGTTACCATTGTGTTCAAAGTAATCGATGCTACGGCTACAAGGGCTTTAGATTGAGGACCCTCTATTAAAGTACTTCTGTATTTCTAGTAGCCATTAGCCAGGACATCACGAGGGACTTTGACAAAAAAAAAAAGAGTAGCTAATGAGTGCTTCAATCCATTAATGAGACAGCCCAGCTGTGCTTTCTCCTCCCTTAATGGCGGATCTTCTTACTCTCCAAGGTGCTATTAAAGCCATTAAAATAACTAATAAGGTCATTACCATTGTCAGAAAAGTCCCAGCCTGAGCAGATATTTTCCTAGTAAACGTTTCATTAGTAAGTATTTGTACCAGTAGAACTTAACATGCTTAATCAAATCCAAAGTGAGTCCGATAAGAGCAAATCAGAGAAGCAGTTAGGACATTTGGGTCAGAACAATAAGAATATATTTGCCTACAATTATGATTTTGCAGTGAACTAGCATACGGTTCCTTATGTATTACTTTAACTAAAACGCGAGATTGAGTTAGGGGAATGAAGGACTTGGGTTTGTCATGTTTCAAAGATTTCGCTCTGTAGCTTTTGATTCCATTAATTCTGAGCCTATAGTGAAGGGGAATATAATGGCAGGAAAATCCAGAGGATGAGAAGTTTTACTTTGTGAGTGACAGGAAGTAGAGACTGAGGAAAGAATTTGGCACTAAATATTACTCTCAAAGGCATGTCACCACTACTCAACTGAGCCCTATATTCTGAAGAAATAGCACCCATGGCAGGGGCCCAAACATTCAACACATGACCTGTAAGTGATATTTTAGATTCAAGCCATAATGTACATGCACTTTGAGTCATCCCTTCATGGAAAGAAAATTTAATGTTTGGTGGATTTTTCTATTTTATGTCATAAGAACATAATAGCTTTACATGTTAATTGGTCCTATGTGAAATGCACGTTGTAATCTGTGCAGAATATAGACAGAAGTGGAAAATCAGTAAAGTAGATATGATGGAATTATAGTATGGCAAGACGTCCGTGATCTCTCACTTGCGCTTACAGATAACTAAAGCCAATACACAGGCCGAATATCTGTTTTCATTTAAATCTGTCCCTTCTTGTCATTATTGACAATATGCTACTCTAGATCTTAAAAAAAGTTCCTGGAAGTTTCTAGTCATTATTCTAAATCAAAAGTTACCATGGATTCCAGAAATTTCAGTCCACAGACTACTCTTATATGGAAGCAATTACACTCCGAGCCTTCTTGAGCTCTCACTCCAGCGAGACCATCTACCAGGTTATCCTTCACGAGAGGATTTCTCAGAATCACCTTGAAAAGCTGAGACGGAGCTAATAGCCCCGTCAGCCCAGATGCAATCCTTACCTTTTGCTTGGTCTAAACCCAGAGCACATTCCAGTAACCTGAAGATGAGCAGAGATCCTCCGTTTCCATCTCCCCAACATGACCACGTTGATCAAATCGCTTTCAGCCTTCGGCCTTGGCTTCCCGTTGCCATCTTCCTTTTTCTTCTCTCACACATTATAACCTGACTGCAGTTCCCTACTCCTTCTCTGCTCCTCTCATCCCCCTCACCTCCTCTCTTCCCTAAATCTCCTCCTCCATTTCCCTTCAGAAAATAGCAGGCCTCCCAGGTATATCAACCTAACATGGCATAACACATTACAATAAGACAGACACAAAACCTCATATCAAGGCTGGATGAGGCAACCCGGAAGAAAAAAAACGGGTCCCAAGAGCAGGCGAATAAGTCAAAGCCATCTGCCTCTCCCTTTATTAGGAATCCCACATGAACACCAAGCTATACACCCCTAACATATATGCAGAGGATCTAGCCCAGACCCTTGTAGGCTCCCCAGTTGTTGCTTTGGTCTGTGAGCCCCTGTGAGTGCTGCTTAGTTGATTCTGTGGGCAGTGGTTTTATGGTGTTCTCTACCCCTCTGGCTCTTCTAGTCTTCCACCCCTCTTCTGCAGTGCCCTCAATGCCCGCCTAACGCTTGGCAGTGGGTCTCTGCATCTGTTCCCATCAGTTGCTGGACAAAGCCTCCCTGATTACAATTGAGCTAGGCACTGATTTTGAGTAGAGCAGAATATCATTAGGAATCATTTCATTGGCTTTTAAAATTATTATTATTATTATTTTATTTTATTTTTATTGCCAGTCATATCAGGTGTTAGCCTGGGTTTCTGTGCTGTCCATCCTTGAGTTCCTAACCATCCAGTTAGCATTCTTTGCCATCTTTGAGGTGAATGGATGGCCCTAATTTGGGATTCCTGTATCACGTTTCAGGTCACAATATCATTTTGGCATCAATATTTGGGGGTCCCACGCCCACCAGATATAGCACACCAAGTTTCCTTTGCGTGTGTGTGGGATGAACTGGCATCACCACTCCACTCTCCAAAGTACTGAAGCTGGTGAGGGGCAGGGAGAGCTCTGCTGCTCTTACAACTTCAAAGCTAGCTTTCCCACCTACCACAGGCAGGGTGGGGGGTCAG
Source organism: Phyllotis vaccarum (assembly GCA_033318265.1). NCBI lineage: Eukaryota > Metazoa > Chordata > Mammalia > Rodentia > Cricetidae > Phyllotis > Phyllotis vaccarum. The sequence goes on from JARWLC010000002.1 coordinate 155,592,375, forward strand.
GGGAGAAGGCATCTCTCCACTGCCCACATCACCATATGGCAGATGAGGGCCAGGGCCAGATCTCCCCAGCTCACTCTCTCCGGGCTGGTTCACCTGCACCCTAGTCAACAGGGTCAACTCCACTGTACTGCCGAGGTGAGGAACTTTTCTCATTGTTGCAGCTGGTAAGGGGGGAGGTCGGCTCCCTCATCTATCACAGGTGGTGAGGGGCTAGGTTTAGGAGGGACATCTCTTCCCGACCAACATCACCACATGATAGACAAGTAGTGGGAGCAACTTTCTCCTGCTCACAACTTCGGGGCTGGCTCGCCCACATCTCTGCCAATAGGGTTGGCTCTGTTGTGCTGCCCAGGCAAGATGCAGGATCTGCTCTCCCAAGTGCTTCAGCTGGTGAGGGGCAGAAGTCACTCCCCCTCTCTTAGGACCTCCATATCAGCTTTCCTACCTGCCTCAGGTACAGAGTGGTGGAGCGAGGGCACCTCTCCCCTGCCCATGCTGCCATATTGGTCAGATCTCCCATGCTCACATTCTCAGGTCGGCTAACCTGTGCACCCTCCTTGTTAACAGGGTCAGCTCCACTGTGCTGTCCAGACAGAGTGCAGAGTCGGCTTCTGGAGTGTTAACTGCTGGTCAAAAGGAGGGTTAGCTCCCTGGACAGCTGGAGGTCGTATGGGCAAGGGGGAGAGCATCTTTCCTGTGCCCCACCACCATACTGAAAACAAGGGAGAGAGTACCATGACTTTCTCATAGGCTGACTTATGTCCCAGTCTGCAGGGTCAACTCTGTGAGCTGCTCAGGCAAGGTACAGAGCCTGTTCTCCCCAGTGCTGTAGCTGATAAAAGGTTGGGCCAGGTCCCCCACCTGCTTGCAGGTATCCAGGTGTGAGGGGAGGAGGGCACCTTTCTCTTAGCCACGTAACTCCACCGCAGATGAGTAGGGCGTGACCCACTCTTCTATTCTCATGTCCTCAAGGCCGGCTTCAAACAGCTCTATTGTGCTGCCCAGGAGAGGTTGGGACCCTCTCTCTTGGTGCTTCAAACGGTGAGAGGCAGGAACAGCTCTCCATAGTGTTACATCAGGTTAGGAGTGGGGACAATTCTGCACGGCCCTATCCTCTTGATATGGCATCAGGAAACATAGACATCAACAAGACCGTGACTGTATCAGTACCACGAACCAAGGTCTGGCCACAGGCAGCAGCCCATGCCCAGACATCACCAAGCTACTGCTTTCACCTCTTCAGATATGCCTTAGTTCACAAGAAATGAGCCATTCTGTCTGTCTCTCTCTCCCATACCACACCATTCATTTGCTTACCATACTCTCCTTGGTGCTGGGGTTGGAGCTGGGGGCAGTCTAACCCTGTGACTGCATATAGGTCTCTGTTTTGTTCCATTCAGTTAGTCATGGATGCCAAGCAGAACCATGCTTTCTCCCTAGAGCCCAGGGTGTTCCACTGACAACACATATTCTAGCTATAACATCTTGGATCCTTTAATATAAATCATTGGATTACATGTGGGTGTTTTCAGTGGTATGTAGTTTATCAAATATGCTAAACTATCAAATTATAAACTGCTTAGTATTCATTTTTTATCAAGTACATATATTCTCATTTCAAAATATATGCTTATTTGAGGGAGAATTTTGTTCACAAGTTTCTAATTAACTTTGTGTTTAACTCACCAAAAGTTGGCAAGTATTATTTGTTGACACAGGCCACAGAGAATTAAGTTGTTTTCAATTTCTGTAAGTGATGGATGGTTTTCATCATGTATCTCTGTGCACTGACATACAATGCTAAGCAGTCAGTATGAATGGAAGCACACTATAAGGTGAAAGGTAATTCTCCTGGCAAGAATTTTAATTCCTTTCCCCAGAAAACCAATGAATCAAAATAGTAAATAATCCAAATTAAGAAATTGATTATATTTAATTCATTTAAGTAATTTAAATATCCTTCTGTTCCATGTGGATTTAATGAGACCAGCAAAGGACAAAAACTAAAGCACACTTGCATAATAAGAATATAAAGTTATACTAGGGGATTGTTAGTAGAGACGGTAACTAGGGTCTATGTAGTATGTGCAAGGACCTAGGATCAGTCTCTAGCACCCAATAGAAAAACTGATGAAGTCTACTGGTCAAAGACCAGGTTTAACAAGGATTTGATGAAATCCTACCTAAACAAACTCAAATTCCAACACAGATAACAGGCCAGAGTCCAGACACGAGGGTACATTTTATCATAGGATAAATACCACATACTTCTATATAAGGAGAAAGCTGAGAATTCTCTCTTCTATCTCTTGTATTCTGTTGGTGAAGCTTACCTCTGTAGTTTCTGCTTTAAATCCCTAAGTTTATTATATCCAACATTCTCTCAGTTTGGGTTTGCTTTATTAACTCTCTTTCCTGTTTCAGGTTTATTCATTTCTTTTCACTGTTTGTGTCTTTCTGGGTTTCCTTAAGGGATTTATTCATTCCCTTTTAAGGACCTCTATCATATTTATATTCATAAAGGCTGTTTTAAGGTAATTTTTATTAGGCTTCAGTTGTGTTGAACTATTTAGGGCCTATTGTGGGAGGATTGTTGGGCGCTCATGGAGACATATTGCCTGGGCTGTTACTTATTGCATTTTTATGCTGGCATCCAGGCATCTGGGTTTGGGTTGATTATAGGTCTAGGTGCTGATTTCTGGATTTGTCTGTGCTGGGAAGGTGTTTGTTCCTTGGTTTTTGTTTCCTCACTGGATTTTTAGGGAGTGTGTTGTCTGTTTTCTGGCCTGCTTGACTGGTGTGTTCATGGGGGATGCCTGCTGGTGTTAGAGATTGGAATGCTGCGGTTAGAGGAAAGGGGGCCACAGCAGGTTTCCAGCCACAGAACTGAGGATGAGACAATGAGAACTGGATCTCAGGAACAGTAGGAGAATTGTGGGTCTGCCTTGAGTCTGCTTGTTACCTTGAGAGAAGTGACCCTTAGGTTAGCAGGGAGTGCCTGCTGGAGTTGGGGTCTGTGAAAAAAGCAACAAGCTGAGAGATGATGTGGGAATGTCTTTCTGTATGCTGTGAATAGCAATCTTTAAATAAAGGAGCTGTTTTGGCCCATGACAGGCACCATAGAAAAAGTAAGAGGAGAAATCAGAACATAGGTAGGAGAAGCAGGGCGGAGTCAGGGAGACTGAGCCAGAAGCCCAAAGAAGCAACATTTACACAAGAACACAAGAGAGCCATGGGCCACATGGCAGACAGATTAATGAGAATGGGTTGAGTTAAGATGAAAGAGTAAGCTAGCAAGGTGCCTGAGCCATAGGCCAAACAGCATGAAGTTAATATAAGCGTCTGAATCATTTCTGGGGGCCTAAGCAGCGGTGGGCAGCTAAGGGGTCTAGGGCTGCAGGTCTGTGTGGATCTGGACCTCTGGCTACCCGGGACCAAGAAACCACATTATAACAGATGGTGTCCAATGTGGGTCGAATATCCACTTAAAGCCTGAGAAAGATTAAAAAGTGTTTTAGCACAGAAATTGAGCCAAAGCAACATCCGAATTGTGTATCTGAAGCGGGTCATCATACAGAGAAAGCACAGCATCCGGGCCACATTCAAAATAGTGCTGGTGGGCTGGCGGCAGACAGTGTATGCTGTAACCAGGCCAGTTCCTGAAGTCTCACAGAAGACTCAGTAGCATGTGATAGTCTTAAGGTTTCTGTTTACTTTGAACAAAAAGGAAACAAAGACGGTTTCTTAGTAGCAGCATTTTCTTGGGTCTGCTCTGTTTGCTGACGACAAATAGAGATGCAGTCCCTTTAAGAGAACTTACTGATTCAGCTTTCTCTGCAAAAACTATGTGGCTCTTTAGGAGAGTGTGAGTATTTTAAAAGCTCTTATGGTTGGAAGATGATTAAGGATTCACGATAAAACAAATTCAGATGGAAAAAAAATCTGTAAAAGGGTTACAATGTATGTAAAAGGTACATAGGCTTCAGAGAGAAAAGAAAGAAGGTAGAGAGTTTTTAAAAAGAGAAATAGAGTAATAAAAATATAATAAGCCATATAAAGATGGAAAATAGACACAAAATCTGGATTTTGGTTGTTATTGTGTTTTCTTTTAATTTTTTAATGGTTAATGAGCTAACTGCAGAAAGCCAATGGATTACAAATGCAAAGGCTGCTAAGTTAAACAAGAATATATATTTTAAAGGTATTTTGATTTTGAAATTTGTGCATAAGGATTTGTTGCTTTGGAAGAGTTCTGCTTTTATTTCTACAGAAGATGAGAACCTGTGAATTGCTTCCAGGAAAATATGGTTTCATCAGCCAAGACTCTCCTGAATAAAGCTCTGAGGGGAAGAGATGGCCATATCAACTTCAGGGCTGCAGACTATGATCCAGTCTCAAGAACTCATGAGATTTTCAATGCCCCGTAATCAGCAGGAAGTAGTAATGGAAAACTATGCCCAAATTCCCAAAATATTGTTTATAAATATTTGTTTTCATTATAAATGGTTAATGGTCACAGTTAATGTCTTTCTAAGAAGAAAAAGGGGATATGGTATATGAATGATTTAAAAAAATAGATTATTGAATTTACTTAGACCAGGAAATCAGCTGTTAATCTCAAAATATTTTACACTGGTATGGATTTTGGTTTATTGATACAAATTTAAGGTCAATTCTCTTATGCTGAATGTATTGTTCTATTCTTGTTTAAGATATGATGTTTAAGTAACTGATTTAGAATTGTAATGTATAATTAAGAAATGCATGTTAGTTAGATTTTTAGGTATGCAAAGATATATTTCAATTAGATAGATAATCTTCAAACATGTCTAAGACCTACAGAATATGGTATTTTAAATGTTTTAAGAACTTAGACTTTTATGGACAGTGAGACAGGTCTGCTCCTGGCAGCACCAATTTATTTCAAGAGAAAAATGGGCATCAAAGAAACTCCATATGGAGATTAGTTTCTTTGTGGCATTGGTTAGCCACTGGGCATGAACCTATTCGTATATTGACTGTTTGACAGTATGCTGCTTAAACTGGACATGAAGGTTCCATAGGAAGGTGACCTCTGAACTTTGTCAGAACAAACCAAGATGGTCATTCAGGTTCCTGCTTTGCAGAGAAAACTGTCAGACATTCTTTAGGACTCAAGGAGACATGACAGATGAATAGAGCAGGTTTCCTGCTTCACTGAAATGAAAAGAGACTCTGGGCCTGTAGGCTGAAGATGAATGCCTCAACTTTATAAAAAAAAAAAAAAAAAAAAAAAAAAACAAAACTTTGGGTGACTGTCCAGGCAGACAGGTGTCATCTCTGTCATTTTCAGAATTTGGAAGTTGCTTGCACTTCTGGTTTACTTGGGTAATATATCCTTCTGTGGTCTTTGATGTAGTTGAAGATTAGATAGCTATTGGTATAGTTTTTCTTAGTCATTTGAAAGGTATATTGGATATGAAACTTTAGATTCATAAGGATAAGGTAGAGTATTTTCTTTAATTTTGCTAAATAGACTAGATATTGTAAGTGTAATTCTTGTTTGATGGCTATTTTGTTATATGTAATTTTGCTAGGTTAAAATTGAAACCTTCCTTTTTGATTAGACAGAAAGGGGGAGGTGATGTGGGAATGTCTTTCTGTATGCTGTGAATAGCAATCTTTAAATAAAGCAGCTGTTTTGGCCCATGACAGGCACCATAGAAAAAGTAGGAGGAGAAATCAGAACATAGGTAGGAGAAGCAGGGCAGAGTCAGAGAGACCAAGCCTGAGTCCAAAGGAGCAACAAGTAAGGAACAAAGGTGAGCCACGGGCCACGTGGCAGACAGATTGATGAGAATGGGTTGATTTAAGATGTAAGAGGTAGCTAGCAATGTGCCTAAGCCATAGGCCAAACAACATGAAGTTAATATAATCATCTGAATCATTTCTGGGGGCCTGAGCAGTGGCGGGCGGCTAAAGGATCTGGCACGGCAGGTTTGTAGGTCTGGACCTCTGACTGCCTGGGACCAAGAAACCACATTACAACAGAGAGAGGAAGGTTAAAAAAGGGAAGATCTACGGGATACACAGGGGACTGGAGAGGGGGCAGAGAAGGCTACCATAGGCATTATGCTGCAGAGTTGGGAATGAGGCTGGGAGACTGGATTTGGGGAAACAGAGAAAACTTGTTGTTTTTGAGATAGGTTCTCACTATGTAGAGTAGGTTGGCCTCCAGTTGTATTTATGTATATTAACACACACAGACATACCCACACCCATATTTATCTATTGAATAATAATAATAATAATAATAATAATAATAATAATAATAATAATAATGAAGAGCCTATAAATTTGGGAGTTGGCCATGGGAAGTTTTCAAATGTGAGTAGCTAGGGAGGCTGGAAGAAGAAAAGAAGGGGAAAAATAATAAAATTGTATTTCAATTTTTAAAAATGTTTTTAAAGTGGAAGAAAGAAAAGAAAAGACTGTAGGAGCCAGCTAACCAGGACATCTGCTGCTTGGCAGCATCATATAAGACAGAAAATCTGTATTGTAATAGTCTTTCTTCTGCCCACCAACCAGCTCCCAAATAAATACACAGAGACTTTATATAAGTTATGCATGACCTACCTTATATTATGCTTGTCCCACTAGCTCTTTCTTTCTTATTTTATTTAAAAATGTCATTTTATCCATGTATCCCCGATCCCCTTCCCTTCCCTCCTCTCAATCCCTCCCAGTCAACCTTCAGCGCCCCCTCCACTTCCCATAAACCCAAACCCTCCCCCCAAAGGGCAAGAAGTCCCAAGGTGGGCCAGCTCAGCGTGGCACATCCACTCCAGGCAAGTCCAATCTATCTATCCCAAAGTCAAGGCTGGGCCAGATCTTCCTCTGCAGGGAATGGGATCCAAGATGCTAACCCACACACAGGAACACAGTCTGATCCCACCTCTCCAGGCTCCACACACTGCTCATGCCAGTCAACAGTTGCCTAGACCCACTAGTTCTTATGACTTAATTTATCATGTTTCTTCTCTCCATCTGGGCTTTGCCTCTGAGCCTTTTATCTTCATTCCCTTCTGTATCTCTTACTTTCCTGCTTCTCTTGTCTGTCTGTCTGGTCCTGGGCTTCTCCCTCAGTCTTTCTTTGATTAGATTCCTCTTCGTATTTAGTCTCTCTGCCTGGCAGCCCTGTCTATCCCTCTACTGCTTAGCTATTGGCCATTCAGCTTTCTATTAGACCAAGATAGGCAAGATGAAAGAGCAACACATCTTTACATAACTAAACAAATGCACACACCTTTACACAGTAATATTCCACACATAAACAAATGTAACACACATTTACTTAGTTAAAGTAATATTCTACAACACTGTACCTGTGAAATCTCAAAAAATGTGGTCACTTAGAAAAGACTAACACAATGATGCTCATGAGTGGGGAAATCTTCCCGGGCCCCCTGGCTAGTTGAGGAAGGACAGGCAGTTAATGACTGATAAGTGAGAGTCAGTCTCTTCCAGAGATGAGCTCTCTGATAACTGAATCACTCCCCAATGGTCAGCCCTAACACACACACACACACACACACACACACACACACACACACACACACACACCCCTACCAGACTAAGAAAACTCTGAGAACAGGAAGCACAGAGCAGAATGCCAGAGAGAAGCTGGAAGAAGCAGAGGACAACTATGCTGCTCTAAGAAAAGGTCTTGAGCCACATGGCTGAGAAAGATAAGAGAGACATGGGTTAGATTGAGGGCAAAGAGCTAGCAAGTTACATGCTTGGGCCTTGGGCCGATCAGCCTAAAACTGTTGTAAGCATCTGTGTGTCTCTGCAGTTCTGTGGGTCTGTGGGTCTGTGGGCCTAAACGTTGAGGCTAGGCCCGAAAGTCCGGGCTATAATCCTTCTACTACACACACCACTAACTGGAAAAACCAGGTTGTGTATACATGTATGTATTTACATAATGTAACAGTAAAAAGTTAAAAATTAAGCAGTTTTTTAAGAATTAAAAAATTAACAGTAAAAAATAAAGTCTTATGACTTTGAGAGGTAATTAGAGGTGATACAGGAGCTGATGGAGAGGTTAGAAATGATATGAGCACAGTACTCCTATATCAAATTCTCAGAAAACTTTAATGAAATAAAACAAAAGAAACAAAAGTATGACCTGCCCATTCCAGAAGACTGTTGCAAAGAAGTAAGATAAACGCGATTTGAAAATTGTTTTGTGTGGTTTCAGTGAGGCAATGATGAAGTTTTGGCTTGCTGTAGAACTGTACTGTAGACACAAAAACAATAAAAGCCAGCAAATTCTGCAAGCACAACCTAGATGTGTTTATCTCCCAAAGAAAATAGTTATAGTGCTTAGAGAAATTTAAAAAGATGATTAGCAAAACAGAAAACACCTTCTTGCCAATATCAGTGTAGAGTCTTCATAATTCTGAGTGTTAGCATAGCCACAGATGGTGGCAAGATAATATCAACCAAACTGTGCCTGTGACCCATAGTTTAAAATCAACCACATCACTAGCTCATTTTGTGACTTTGGAGCAATCACTGGCCACTTGTACCTCCGGAAAAGGTAGCTGAATTTATGAACGCCGAGTCTGTCCAATTCTAGCAGAGCAGTTTCAAGGCTGCTGATAGATGTTAAACACTCAGGAAATGGGGGGGGGGGGGGAGTCACAGACAGTATCTTGAATATTTGGCTTTTATTTAGTGGCTTCACAGGCATCATCTTCTTTCCTCAGGACCTGGCATTTCAGTATTGAAAAGGAAAAGCTAACTAACGTTTTATCTGATCATCTTTGTGAGCATGTTTCTTTTACAAATTAATAACGAATGCATAATCAATCAGGCTGTGCTTGAATGCTCCAGTGGTGTGGAACTATTTCACAAGGTCCCATTTTCAGACTTAATGTAATTAGAATTTCCTCAGGAGAATTCTATGGTGATGAAACAGCACTCCTCATGTGCTCCCCAAAGACTCTCGTCTGAGCTTCAAAACAGTCCCTGACTCCACTTTCCATATTTCACTTGACCCAAGGCCACTTGGGCAATCAAGACCCAGAGCACAGGTCCACATCCGCCAGGCTGTGCCTGGAGGCATTGCTTCCAAACCAGTGTGCACTTCTCAAAAATGAGGAGGCATAGTTTGTTCATTTTAGATTTATGCGAACACTGGGCAGACAGGATAGAATTCCTCTATATGCTTCTCTTCCCTTTCTGTCTTCCCCTGTTATTAACATCTTGTATTATTACAGTATGCTTTCTGCTCTTGATGAATATTACTAAATTACTATTCACTGATACCTATAGCTATATTAGAGTGAACTCAGGATCTGTTGGCCAATGTATAGTAGCATGTAAACACCATTATAGTATGATACAAAATAGTTTCACTTCATTAACATTCTTTTGTTTCACCTGTTTATCTCTCCTCTTCCTCCAAACCTCTGATAACCACTTATCTTATATAGTATGTAGACTTTTAAGACTGACTTTTTTCCTGGTGATAGGGCTTTAAGTTATCCTGCATGTTTTAATGGATATATCTTATTTGATTTTAGTACTCAATAAAGTTGTATTATAGGCTTATATTGTAGTTTGTATACCCATTATTCACAGAGTAATATTGATTACTTCCAAATTTTGGCAATCATAGCTATAGCTACTATAAAAATCTGTGTACAGATTTTTAAATTTCAGTTCACTTGGATGAACACCAAAATATGATGTCTGTGTTGTATAGATGAGTATGTGTTGCTTATGAAGAACTGATGAAAATCTACTCAAAACTGATGTTGGTAGGAGGATATCTCAGTTGGTAAAGGGCTAGTCTTGAAAACATACAGACCTGAGCTCAATCTCTAGAACCCACAAACAAAATCTGCGAGTTGTGGGATACGCTTGAAATGCTAGCCCTGGGAAGACAGAGAGAGCTGGATCTCTAGGGCTCACTGGTCAACCAGACTCAATTTAATCTTCAAGTTTCAGGTAAAAATGAGAGGCCCTGTTTCTAAAATGGTGGATGGTATACTGAAAAATGACATCAAATGTTGACTTTTGATCTCATTTTCATACACAAACAAACATGCATACACACACACACCCAGACACCCCCACACACACACACCCAGAGAGAGAGAGAGAGAGAGAGAGAGAGAGAGAGAGAGAGAGAGAGAGAATAATAAGAATAAATGACAGTTCCTGTTGCTCCATACCTCCCTAGGATGGGGGATGGGGGTCATTGTTTAGGATTTTCATCATTATAACTAGTATGTAATAGTATCATTATTTTAATTTTTTCCTATAATGACCAAAACATTGAACATTTTCAAATGGGGTTCTTTTTGAGAATTTCATACGAGTTCTATATTTACATCATTTGCACTCCTGCTTCTCCCTTCTCCAGCTCTTCCATTGCCCCCAACTCCCTCTCAAACCTGTGATCTGTGCGTCTTTATTATTGTTGTGTACATATACATGCCTACACACACATGCACACACACACATATACAATATGTTTACATACCAGTACATATAGCTTGCTGAGTCCATTTGGTGGTGGTGGTGGTGGTGATAGTGGTGGTAGTGGTGGTGGTGTGTGCGCGCATGTGTTTAGGGCAGATGACTTGGGATTGGATAACATATCTGGGTTCCTCCCTGGAGAAGACTGGGAGCCTTTAGTTCTCTCAGCCTTTAATTTCCAGAAGCTCTTGATCTAAGGATGGTACCTAGTGAGATTTCCCTCATTCATGTCAAGAAGTCAACTGCTATTGTCATTTTTCATGTCGCGTTTGGGCAACATTATGGTTAAGATTTTATAGATGCACTTTTCTGTCACATATAGAAAACTCTATTCCATAGAGACATCCTGGTCTTCTGGCTCTTTAATCTCTTCATCAGATCCTTTGTTAGCATTTAATTGTTCTTGTTTTGTATAGTCAAGAGGTTCTTCTGGTGTGCTGGATATAGTCCTTTATCAGCCGTGTATACTGCAAAAATCACCCCTTTATCAGTGGTATGTCTGTTTATTCTCGGACAGTAGCTTTTGCAAAGAAGATATTTTTAGTTTTAATGGTTTATTATTTTTTCTTTTATAGATATGACTTTTGATGTTTTATCTACAAAGACACTTACCTTATCCAAGATTACCTAGATTTCTTCTCATATTTGGGGAATTTAATAGTTTGCATTATCCAGTAAAAGTCTTTGGTTCAGTTTGAGTTGTTTGTGAAACACATCAAGACTCCTTTTATGCATGCAAATGTCCAGCTAAGCCATCATGATTGTCTCAAGAAATACAAAGATCAGTTCACTGTATTTGTATTTTCTTTTTCTGACCTATCAGTTCTGTTCGATTCATCCATCTGCTTTCTACAGAACCACAGTATTATCCTCAGCCGTTGGCTTATGTTCTTTTTCTTCATTTGCCTGTCTTTGCTTGGACTTTCTGCCTCTGCTAGAAGTTTAGAAGCAGGCTCTTTCAAGGACTGTAGAACATTTCAAAATTATCTTCTTTCTAAAACCTGGGTCACTAGGGAAAGGTCAGTGAATATACCTGTCTTTGGTTTCTTCCTCTTTTGCTGCTTTCTGTGTGACATAAGGTGGAACATCCCTACAACATGCTTGTAGTATGAGGCTTCTGGCCTGGACTTTCAGGCCTAGCCTCAAGGTTTAGGCCCACAGACCCACAGACCCACAGACTTGCAGAGACACACAGATGCTTACAATTAGTTTTAGGCTGATCGGCCTAAGGCCCAGGCATATAACTTGCTAGCTCTCTACCCTTCATCTAACCCATGACGCATCCTGTTCAGTCATGAGACTCGGTACCTTTTCTCACAGCAGCATGGTTGTCAACTGCTTCTTCTGGCTTCTCTCTGGCGTTCTGCTCTGTTCCACTTGTTCCTAGCGTCTTCTAGTCTTCTAGTAGCCCCACTCATACTTCCTGTCTGCCTTTGGCCAATCTGCGCTTTTTATTAAACCAGTGGGTGGGATAATTATTTACAGTGGAACAGCATAATCTCCCACATATCCCCTTTTCTCTTTTTTAAACAAAAAGAACTCCACATCTAATATTCTGTCCCTCTTTATTCATAAAAACTTATAAACAACACTGTAAATAAACACAAATATCCATAATCCATGTTTTGGGAATGTGGGTGTTGTTCTCTAGGTTACTTCCTGTGGAATGGGGGCATTGGCAATCTCAAGGGAATCCAAAGAAAAATGTAGGATTATGCACAAGTCTTGAATGGAGTAGATTGTAAGACTGGGTCGTCTCAGCCAGTCTCCTTGAAATTGTTCTGGATACAAGAGCTCTGGAAACTTCAACAGAGGTGCTCTGATATGCTAAATCATCTGGGCCATCCATTTCAATTGGAGATTTTTCAGGGGGTCTTCCTCTATCAAACTTTATGTACTTTATCCAAGAATAAATCCACAGCCTCTCATTTTCTGTGAAAATAAAAAGAAAACCTCTTCTCCAAAGTAGCATATCTTTGGATTTGTTTTAAAGTTAACTCATTTACAAAATATATAGGTTTAATTAATTCAACAGCATTTATAATCAACTGTCTTTTAGCAGCTTTTACTAAGTCATTTTCAGTCAAGAAGCTTAAAGATAGACAATAATATACAGTATCCAGACATTCTTTGTATTTTCCATCTTTACATGGCTTATTCTTTTTTACTTTATTTCTTTTTAAAGAGCTTTCTCTACCTTTTTTGCCCTTTTCTCTTTCTAAGTCTATGTATATAAATATATTTTCAACACACTCTAAACCACTTAGACTTTTTTTTTTTTAAAAAAAAAAAAAACATTTTTACTGTATATTTATTTCTTAACTTTTTCTGTCTCTGACCACACCTTTGCTTGGTTAGGGTGATTGACTCCACCCAGATTCTTGTTTTTCTTTCTCTTTCTGAACACACCTTTAATCTTCTAGAATTCATGGTTGGTAGGATGGGTGGATGGCTCCACCCAGCTCCTAGTCTAATTTCATAGAATTTATCTTTTTAACCCAGGTACTCTGAGAATTTTAGGGTCCATATAATTACCAAGTAAAGCTTTGTCATTTGCTGCTCATTAACTCCACTTAGTATTAGGCAGCAGGGCTTCTTAAAAAACTCACAAGTGTTTTGACTCTAAGGCTGAATCAGGAAGTTTCTCTTAAAAAAGTCAAGCTTCTGCTTGCCTCTGGCAAATAGAGCTAATCCAAGAAAACATTGCCACTAGAAATTCATCTTTGATTCTGTTCTGTTTTTGTCCTTATGAACAGAAACCTTAAATACATCATTTACAACATTTTGCTTACATCTAGGCTCCTGTGAGACTTCAAGAACCAGCCATTGTACACCTTAAGCTGCACTCCAAAAGCCCACCATTGTAGCCCAAGCCCATGTGCCTCACCAGAGCGTCTCTGTACCATGGCTCACGTGGGAGACACAACTCAGAAGCTGTTTTGGGCTCTAGACCATTTTTTAAGCCTTCTGTGGCTTTATGTGGGTATATATTGTGTATATGACCCATGTTGGGCTGCCATTTGTCGCACTAATAAATGAGACTCAGGGATAGATCTCTGAAGAAGTTGGAGATACTAGAGGGAATAAACACCACAGTCAGATCTTCCCTAGCTGTCTTTCAGCTTCCTCAGCCTCATTTCCTTTGGAATGGCTTCCCTCTATGTTTCTATCCTGTCTTAAGTACCCTTTTGGTAAATTAAGGCATGGCCCCACCACTGCCTGCTTGGGAGCCTGGAATTCCTTCTACAATCTAAAGTGACCTTACTCAGTTGGGATTAAGGGCATAGGTCATCACTCACAGGATACTCCCTGTGCTGAGATTAAAGGTTTTCAATCACCACTCTCTGATTCTCCTAGACTGACTGTGGTTAGAGCTCTGGAACTTCTGGAGCTTTTATTAACTCCCCACATAAACTGTGGGTAGATTCCCTCTGATATCTCCAAAACTTCTGAAACTTTTATTGAATCCCCACACATGTTCCATGGTGTTTTGTAAAAGCACATTGGAACAAGCCATTATAAATTGAAAACTTTGAGTCTGTGAGCCAAAATAAGTGTTCCTTTCCTTAGAGGTTATGGCAGGTATTTTTCACAGAAAAATACTATGTTATGTAATTTATAAAATGCTATATTATATAATGTGCTATATTTTTCACAGAAAATTTACTATATCTTAGTTTATTATTATTATTAGTAGTAGTAGTAGTAGTAGTATGCCTTTGAAGTATGTTCATTTTTTTAAGAGACAGAGAGAGGATCCAGACTAGAGAGCAGGTGAACTAGGAAGAGTAATCAGAATATATCATATGAGAAAAAAATATTTTCAGTAAAACGAAAAAAAAAAAGACCCTGAAATGCGTACCCATATATTTTGCTAGCATGTTTATTAATTAGTCAGATATGTCTATCTCCATTGCGGTAGCTGCATGACCCTTGCCCAAACTCAGCATAGGAATTTCAGGAATAACATTGACCTGCCAACCCTACCCATAAATCCCTTAAGAAGTCACACTTGCTGCTCTGGCTTTAACTTCTCTGCCTCACCTCAAAATGAGTCGAACAGGAAAGCTGAATGCTGCCGAGTTAGTTACAGCAGATAAACAGAAACAGCCCTTTCCTAAAGTACTCCTCAGCACTTCAGCTTCAGCCCAAGTACCCAGTAACCAACCATGACAGAATCCATTAACGAACTCTCTGCTGCAGTCAACACCGTGGAAAAACCTGACTCCTTCATGCAAATTAAAAGTAAAGTTGAAAAGAAGACCTTAGAAAATATTGTGGGTGTCTGCTTTACTGAGGAGCTTCAGCTGCTAGTTGAGATAAATGGGATAATTTTTCCCAACGAAGTCTGAATTAATAAAAAGTAACATTGGGTCAGTTGTCAGCAGTGGGCTATATGAAGGAAAGCATGCTAAATGAAGCTTTGTCATTCCAGCGAGGCAAAAGAGGTGGCTAGAGAATCCGTTAGCCAGGATTAGGTCATACCACTTTAACAACCAACCCCCACACCTGTGTAACTGCAACAGAAAAAGTCATTTGTGTGAAATCCTGTCTGCATATGGGCAGCACTTCCTACTGGGATTCTCCACATCAGTATAAACCTCTACAGTCTTTATGTCTGGCGACAACACCTCTAAGCAATTTAACTACTTTATTACTACTAGCAAATGCTCCTGCCTATATGTGTGTGTTAAATATGGACATACATATACATAATATACAGATACATTATACATATGCGTGATGGATTGCAAGTTACAGTTTATGAGAAACTATGCTCTGCCTTATGGCTGAACAGTGTCATGAACATTCAAAGTCTCTCCCTTTATTTGCTTAGCTCCAGAGTCCTAACATTCCCATTTCTGAGTTTTACCAAGTGAAGCTCTTCTGTACACATTTACAATTCATAGAATATGAACAAACTCTGTTCAGCATACTTTAAAGCTTCCTCCTACATAGAAAAAAAAATATTAACATTTAGTAAATTGACTATGACTCTTTTCATGGCTGCCCTCACACAACTACCCGGTCCATCCTTGATTTAGTTTGTTTCTTTATGAAATAGTGAAAATACCATCAATGCTTATGGATTAGTGAAAATATTAAATAAAAATAACCTTTATTAAAGTGATAGAGCGCAAAAGTTGTAGTAAAGGCTTAGTAAAATACTGTTATTTTAAACATCCCAATAAAGACATTTGGGGAGCATTTGCATTTTTTCTTTTAAAACAGATTTTTATGTAAATCATAGTGATTTTAAATTCACTGTGTAGCCAAGGCTGGTCTTGAATTTCTGAATCTACTCCTTCCCACTTCCAAGTACTTGGAATTACAGATGTGTGTCAATTATCAGACATAATATAATTTTAATACAAACTATGACAAATATGGTGACCTTACCTGAATAATCCCGAATTCTTCCTCAGCATCATATATAACCAAACTGAAGAAAGGAAATGAGAGAGAAGAGAAGAAAAGGAGGACAGAAAAAATATGGAGATGGGGAAGGAGAGAAGAGAGAAATAATAAATAGAGGAAAAAAGGAGAAAGGGGCTTTTGTCCATAAGGAAATAATGGAGCAGAAGTTTGAAATTTAAGTCTGTCCTTCTATTTCTTAAGTTTAGGTACAAAAGTTGGGCCAAGCAAGAAAAGTGCTGTGATCCCAAGTATGAGAACATGATAGTATTCACGGGGCACCTCTGGATACTGTGGTTCTTATTGTTAAAAAGTAGAGTCCTTTTCCTCCTATGGAAGTGGCTTCTTTTCAGCTGTACTTCTTAGTTTCTCTTTTTCTTCCAGCTTTCCTTCACACATTCCAAATCCACATCTGTCTTCCTGTTCTTCAGGCCCTTGACTAGATTAGTTATTTTTATCATTGTTATGAAAAATTATGATCAAGCACAACTTGAGTGTGTTGTGGCCTGTGGTTTGTGGGATACAGTCCGTCCAGGCTGAGAAGCCATGGGGTAAGACTGAGATGTGGCGAGTCACACTGCATCGGCAGTCATAAACCAGGGAGAGAGGGATCCTGGTACTCTACATGTTTTCTCAGTTTTGCTCAGTCTGGAGATTAAGCCTATGGGATGAGGCCAGGATGGGTCTTCTTTCAATTAACCATCCTTGCAAATGTTTTCAGACTCATTTAGTGGCATGTCTCTCAAGTGATTCTAGATACAGTCAAGAGGATAATGAATATTAACCATCACATTAGAAGTAACTGGAGGGTAGAAAGTTAAATGTGTATATGTGTATGTGGATATATATATATATATGTATATAAAATTTAATAAAATATAATATACATTATATATAATAAAATATATGTATAATTTAAGTTAAAGAGAATTGTAGTCATTGTAAGGATCTCTGGCATGCAGCAGCTATGTGGTAAAGTGATAATCTGATAACCTAACATGGCATTGGGTGAGATAAGAATTCCTGGCATGTAGTGGCCACATGGTAAACCCCACAAGGCACTGGCAGAACATGCCAAGTACATGTCACGCCCCTAGGCATGGATATGTAAATTTGTACCTACAAGCTCTCTTAAAAGGATCTGTCATGTGAAAGTCTGTCTCTTTTCTCTTCTGCTTCTCTTTGCCCAGCAACTTTCTTGAATAAACTCTCGTGTGGCTGCTGGTAGTGTGTGTCCTCACATGTGAAACCAACAGTCATAACCACAAGCTTCAAAACTATATACGTTCTGTCTGGAAGATATTTAAAATATTTTAATGATCTTTGGTGAGAATTTTTAAATGTAATTACAAAACTACAACCCATCAAACAAAAAATCATTAAAGCAGATGACATAAAAGGAATACTTCTCCTCTGCAGAAATCAGCCTGAAGACTGGAGTGGGAAGAGATTCAGATAATAAACAAAGAGATAGTCAAAGTGTCCTTAAAACTCAATACACAAAGATAAACAGCCTCTGTCACTTTTCATCACTGTGACAAGTGGCTGACAGGCACCATCTAAGTGAGAGAAAAGTATGATTGACTCATAATTTGAGAAGTTTTAGTCCTGGTCAGTTTTTTATTGCCTTGGGCTTGAGATGAATCAGAACACCAGGGCAGCTAGAATGTATGGTAAAGACTATACCTCATGCAAGCTGAGCAAGGACAGGAAAGGCTAGGAACAAAATACCAATCAAAGGCACGCTCCCAGTAAGCTACTTTCTCTAGCTAATTCTCACCAATTGAAGTTTCCAGTACCTCCCCAAATAAGGCCCTTGACTGGGGAACAAACCTCATGTGCATGAGCCTGTAGGCAACATTTTTTATCAAAAATGTAACATGATACTATAAAAATGAGAAATGATGTGAGAGATAATTCATCAATAATTAAGCACATAAAAGTACCTCACCATTATGTATTCCTAGGGTAGCATATGCTATAAAATGCTAATGACAGGCATGGTGGAGCATATGCTGTCATCTACCACTTGGGAGGCTGAACTACATAGCAATATCTCACCTAGAAGTTATATTTTAAGAAAGAGAGAGAGAGATACCACTATAATTACCCATCAAAATGGCTAAAAATAAAAATATAGGCATGGGCTATAGCTGAGCAGGTAAAATCACTTCTTTTGCAAGTATGAGGACCAGAGTTTGCATCTCCAGGACTCACATCAAAGCTAGAACATGGGAGCCGAAGACAGGATCCTAAGAGCTGGCTGGCTAGCCACACTAGGAGATACAGCAGGTTCAGGTTCAATGAGAGACCCTGCCTCAGTATATATGATGGAGAATGGTTGAAGAAAACATCTGATGTCAACGTTTGACTTCTACGCATGTTCACATGTATCCATGCATTTTGCATAGATATGTGCACCCACACACATACACATGCACACACACCACACACATACATATGAAATATTAATAAATTAAACATGAAACTTTTAATACAGGCACAGAAACAGTAAGAACTCCCATTCTTTTTTGTTTTCACATTGAAAATGGTTTAGATATGTTTTAGAAAGCTAAATATGATATAATATGCAACCCAGCCATTGTACCTCAAAAGAATTATCCAATTGAATAGCTTGAATGTAAATGTTCACTGCTGTTTGACTAAAGATCACTAGAAAATTAGCAACAACTAGTTTGTATTTCAGGAGGTGAGTTGATAAATTGAAGTGTGTAACATGAGAGTAGTATTCAGTGACAAATATGAGCTATTGAATCACATAAAGACAAAGGCAACTGTTGCTAACTGAAGGAAGACATTCTGTGAAAGCTGGCCTCAAGCTCACAGGGCTCTAACTGCCTCTGCTTCATGAGTGTGTGCTGTGGGAGAATGCTCTTGAACACTAAAAGTTTGTCACTTGAATTGGTTTAATAAAATGCTGATTGATGAGTGGCCAGGGAGGAAGTATAGGTGGGGTGACTTGACTAGAAGAATTTTGGGAAGAAGGGTGGAGTCAGAAATTGCCAGCCAGATTCAGAAAAAGCAAGATGAGATGCTATACTGAGAAAAAAATACCAAGCCAAGTGGAATTATGGGTTAAGTGTAAGAGCTAGTTAGTAATAAGCCTGAGCTACTAGCTGAGCATTTATAAGTAATATTAAGCCTCCAAGTCAATTATGTGGGAAGCAGCTTCTGGACTGGATGGGACCTAAAAGCCTCTACTACAAGGGTTAATTAAGTTATACAAAACCATGCCCTGCTAAAATTCATTTTAATATGTAACAGACCCAGGGGCTGGGATTGGCAACAGTTGACAGTAGATGACTAATGTAAACCGGAGTCAATGAAACACAGCTTTGTCAGACTCATCTTCTATAGCTATATAAATAAATACATTTAAAACAGGTTTAGATATTTAATGAGTGTCTCAGATATTTGCATGGAGAATAGTTAAATTATGGGAGTAGCTTAGCTTTCTCCTGTATTCTTATGTTTTCTGGGCCCCAACCTCCTGTTCCAAAACCCACTAGCAACACCCTTTCATTATGGGAATATTAAACCCTCATTCATCACACATCCAAAAGTGAGAGGTTAGGCAGTGACCACTAATTTTCTTTCCTGTCAACCCTTTAGCTGGTGTTTGTGGGTATCAGAAATTTGGCTAATTGTTGGGAATAGGTAAGAAGGGCACATAATCTCTTTTCATCAATAAGGTCAACCCTAGCAAGGGTTTTGAAGGGAAACCTCTCTCTTCTGATTAAAGGCAAAATTGTAGCTCAAGAGGTGGAATTTCACCCAGTTTAAAATATAAACAGGTAGATATCACAAGAAAAGATACTGTGGTGAACTGGATAAAAATGATCACCAGTTGTAGGCGGAGTTTACCCACAAGAACACCAATACTAGAAAAATATTTATTAGAATATAATCCAGAACTCACGGTACAGGTAACCAAGTACAGTAGGGACCGAAGTCTGCAGACGGACGGACGAAGGGGTCCTTCCTCCAGCAGCCAGGAACCAGGAAGAGAGCCCCCCAGCGTCCCAGCAGCCCCTTATCAAAGGGGTTGGCCACACCCCCTCCAGGAGCCCGGGACCCTGGATAAGCTTCTTTGGACCTTATCAGCTGACACCTGAATCCCACAACATCTCCCCCCTTTTTCTAACTAAGAAGGTTCTAAACTAAGACTATGTACAGTAGGAATCATTATGAGGTAGTATCTAGGAGAGGTTAAAGTACAATTGCTAATCAAAGCCTAACTTATATAAGGTATATCTAATAGTTTTAGAATATTGGTAGATAGTAGGGTGTATAGATTATTTTAAAGGGTTAATCTGGGAAAGTGAGAATCTAACACCTGAGTGTTCTTATCTAAGGGATACTAGGGTGGAAACCTTAAACATCTATTCTTCAACCTCTTCAAGACCTGAGAAGGAAGGTAAATTTGTCTGAAAGACAGAAGTACATGGAAGCAGCTACTTCCAAAATTTGGGAGAGGACAGCAACACAGCTACCTGGACAATCACCTCTGGATTTGTGCACCGTTAGAGCATCTATCGGATTGGCTATAGGCCTATGGCATCTGACAGATCTTTTTACAAGCAGAACAGTTTTGAAGGGACTGTCTTATCCTGTCTAGGCAGGTTTCGTCAGTCTCTATCTCAATTTGTTCATCCAGCTTGATATCATGTGTGTACTGTCAGCAATCAAGGTAAGGACAGTTCCTTACTCAACCGGCCATTTTTTGCCAAAAGGACCAACTCCAATGGAGTATCCTTGATGCTCAACACCATCTCGTGAAGGGAGCAGTGACACCAGGAGTCGTCGTGTCTCTCGTGGCCAAATTTTAAATGTTAAATGCCATATTCTCTGGGTCTATGAAACGGTTGAAGATTCTTGTCCATCTATGATATTCTAACCTGTATCTGAAATGACTGGGATATGATACCTTAAATAGTGTTGACGGCAGATCTTATCGTCTTAAGGAATAAACCCTGTACTAAAAATTAGAATACTTATATAAGGGATGTACAATCTCTGAACAATGACCCTTAGTAGAACTATCGAGCATTAGCCAGGGGTATTTTACCAGGTAAAGTGTCCACAGCATTTTAGACATGTAAATACATATATATCATCTAAACAGAGGTATATAAAACATCTTGTGCATATATCATAACTAGTGCAATCATACATTATATCTAGTATAGTTAAATGAAGGTAGTAATTGCATAGTATACATGGCAATGATGTACAAATATTTTAAACAAAGGTATGAGCATACATAAAATATAGCAATTTTAGATTCAGCTTTACATAATAGTTACAGATTCAGATTTATATCGAAGTACAAGTTGCTTTGGTTACATAAAACAATCTCAGATTAAACTTTGTACCAATGTACAAATTATCACAATTAAACATATAAAATGATTTTGCATTAGTATCAATATACAGATATCTATGACAGTGCAAATTGTCTTTAGCTTAGCCCATACATTCAGCTAAAATGACGTATAGGTAGGTAGAACAGTCTACCTTTATCTATCCTATCTATTCCCCCTCTCTTCTAAAAAAAAGATCTCTGATGCTATATTATAGCTTTGTCTTTTACCCAGTTTTACCCACAACCTTTGGATCATAAAACTTATTGGGAAAGGGGGCGTAGTCGTTTATAAGGTTGCTTCCTGCTGACTTAAGGGCGATGGCATCTCTTTGGGGTCCTGTAAAAGCTAAAACAATGGTTAGTTCCTAATGGACTGACCATATACATCTATAACCAATTTTAGGATAGTGGTTAACTCCATCTGGAAACTTAATTAGCAGTGTGATCTGAAGGATAATCATAAGGAGCTATCTTGCAGCTGTTTTTGAATAATGTATTTCTTGAAAGCAATTATTGACCGGTGCACACCAAGTTCTTGATTTTTCTATTTTGTCTCTGTCTGTCTACCTGTCTCTTATTTTCTCTCTCTCATACTCTTTCTTTTATTTTTGTTTTACTAGCGGGAGTTGTTCCGGTGGAGGCCCCATCTCGGTTCCAGATTCTTTGTAGATAGCTGATAGGAGGAAATGTTATTTACAGTGGAAAACTTAAGCATTGTCGATATTCAAAAGATATTTATATCTTTCATGACTTTAGGAGACTGGAAGCAGACAGAATGAGATGTTTGAGAGGTACAGAAACAGGGAGGAACAAGGTTTAAGATGAAGTCACAGTAATATTGGTCCCTAAATATTATGCCTTCTGTCTCACACCAGGTGGCTTTTATGATGTGAGACAGAATTTTTCATATTTCTTTACCAATATGCTTGGGTTTAGAGAGGGAGAAAGCCACTAGTTCCCAATCCAAATCCAGCCTTATTAATAGTCAAATCAGGACCTTTTTTTTTTTTTTTTTGAGATGTAGATGTAAGATGTAAAGCAGTAAAAATTGAGAAATTACCCAGTAGTGCACATGTGTATCAGTTGGTCTCGTAGTCCGTCTTGTACAGTCTTTAATCATCAGTCTGTCTTCTATTGCAGGTGAGTAATTATTCAATGTTTAGACAATGCCGTAAAAATAGTTGTATCCATTTTCCTGTAAAGACAAAACTGAGAGACCCTGCCCCAGGTTTGTTAAGTGTGTTTTCCTTACCACGCATCCGTTTGTCATGTCAGGGATGAGCAGTTACTTTTCTTGTTCAGGAAGAGACTCCTTTTCGAAGCGGGCTTTTATTAGTTTTGTTGGTACCCATATCTTTTCTGTCCCTGTTGAAACAAGAGCAAAACCCCTACCCCACCGAAGCGCATACCCTGGCTTCCATTCGGAAGTCAACACATCTTTGAAGTAAATGGGTTGATTTAACTCAGAAGATTTTTCTACTACCCAATGTCTCTCAGCAGCTGAAGTTCCCTTTTCATCAGCATTAAGAAAATTTAAAGTCAATAAGGCACTATGCAACCTCTCTCTGGGCTTTTTCATTTCTTTCTTTTGTTTATAAAGCATCTCTTTTAATGTGCGGTGAGATCTCTCCACGACTGCCTGTCCTGTAGGATTGTGTGGTATCCCTGTAATATGCTTTATATCATAGTATGCAAAAATTATCTTCATTTTTCGGGAGACATAAGCTGGAGCATTGTCAGTCTTAATCTGAGTGGGAATTCCCAATACGGCCATGGCTTCCAAAAGGTGAGTAAGTACAGCATCAGCATTTTCTGAACTCAGGGCAGTCGCCCATTGCATTCCAGAATAGGTGTCAATAGTATGATGTACATATTTCATCTTTCCGAATTCTGGAAAGTGAAACACATCCATTTGCCATATCTCATTTCCGTGTGTACCCTTAGGATTAGTTCCTGCAGGTAAAGATGGTTGGTTATAGAAAGAGCAAGTGTCACATTTTTTTAGTATTTCCTTTGCTTCAATCCAAGTGATGGGAAAACTCTTCTTCAGCCCTTTGCTGTTAACATGATGCTTTTCATGAAATTCTGTGGCCTTTAGCACGCTTCCTATTAGCAACCGATCTATTTCCTCATTACCCTGCGCTAGAGGGCCTGGGAGGCCCGTGTGTGCCCTGATATGTGTTATGTACATAGGATGTATCCTACCTCTGATGATATCTTGTAGTTGTATGAATAGTAAGGTCAAGTCCGTATCATCAGGAATGAAGTCAGCAGTTTCAATATGTGAAACAACTCTTTCTGCATATTGAGAGTCAGTAATTAAGTTAAGAGGCTCTGTGAAATCCAACAACACCATAATGATCGCGTATAGTTCTGACTTTTGAACAGAGTTATAAGGGCTCTGAGCCACTTTAGTTAGGTTTTCAGACTTGTAGCCAGCCTTCCCTAAATTGTTTGCATCTGTATAAAATATAGGGGCTCCAGAAATTGGTTCATCTTGTACTACACGAGGAAAGATCCAATTAGTTTCCTTTATAAATTGAATTCTCTTGTTTTGGGGATATTTATTATTAATTTCTCCTAAAAAGTCACTGCAAGCCTTTTGCCAAGGTTCACTGTCTGCCCATAATCGTTCAATTTCTTCATTAGTCAGAGGCACAACAATTTCTGCAGGGTCCTTTCCAGTCAATTGGCGGAGTCTCAATTTACCTTTAAAAATCAGATCAGCAATTTTTTCGATATATGTCTTCATCTTTTTGCTTGGCCTATGTGGCAGAAATATCCATTCTAATATGATGCTTTCTCTTTGCATTAAGATTCCTGTTGGAGATTGTCTTGAGGGTAAAATAACAAGTATGCATTCCAAGTCTGGA
This sequence comes from Phyllotis vaccarum, assembly GCA_033318265.1. NCBI lineage: Eukaryota > Metazoa > Chordata > Mammalia > Rodentia > Cricetidae > Phyllotis > Phyllotis vaccarum. The sequence goes on from JARWLC010000002.1 coordinate 155,616,579, forward strand.
TCCACACGATCCACATGTGTTTCCTGAAGTTTTCTTTCTACCAACTCTAATTCTTTCTCAGCTTCATCAGATAGTTTTCTTGGACTATTTAAACCCTTGTCACCTTCTAAAGTCTTGAATAAATTAACTAGTTCATAGTTTTTTATACCAATCATGGGCCGTATATGAGCAATATCTCCTAGTAGCTTTTGAAAATCGTTAAGAGTCTTCAATTTATCTCTATTTAATTTTACCTTTTGTGGTCTAATTTTTTGTAAACCTATCTTATATCCTAAATAATTGATAGAATCTCCCCTCTGTACTTTTTCTGGAGCAATTTGCAGTCCCCAATTAGGCAATACTTTCTGTAGTTCTTCAAACAATGTTTTTAATGTCTGTGGGTTTGGGTCTGCCAACAAAATATCGTCCATATAATGGTAAATGATAGATTGTGGGAAGCGCTTGCGTAGTATTTCTAGTGGTTGTTGTACAAAATATTGGCATAAAGTGGGACTATTTAACATTCCTTGGGGCAGGACTCTCCATTGGTACCTCTTAGCTGGCCCTGAATTATTAAGAGTAGGCACTGTAAAAGCAAATTTCTCTTTGTCCTGTTCCTGTAAAGGTATGGTAAAAAAGCAATCTTTCAAGTCAATAACTGTAATAGGCCATCCTTTAGGTAGTAGAGAAGGCAGGGGAATACCAGATTGTAAGGAGCCCATAGGTTGAATCACCTTATTAATTGCTCTTAAATCTGTCACCATCCTCCATTTTCCAGATTTCTTCTTGACAACAAAAACAGGAGAATTCCAGGGACTGGTTGATTCTTCAATATGCTGAGCCTGTAACTGCTCCTGTACCAACTGTTCTAACGCCTGAAGTTTTTCCTTTGTCAAAGGCCATTGTTGAACCCAAATAGGCTTTTCCGTTAACCATTTCAAAGGCAGTGCTGTGAGTGTCTTATTAAGAGGGCGATTCTTTTGTACAACTTGAATGGCTGGTGAATTTTTGTCATTTTTGGAAACATAGTTGATCCTTTGGCTGACATCATAACCAGGAGGGATTTTAATCTGGGTATTCCATTGCATTAGGAGGTCGCGACCCCATAGATTCACTGCTATATCAGCCATATATGGCTTTAACCGTCCTTTCTGACCTTCTGGTCCTATGCATTCAAGCCACCTCACACTCTGTTTCACCTGAGATATTGTTCCAATACCCAGAAATTGGATATCTACTGTCTGTAAAGGCCATCTCGGATGCCAGGACCGTGGGGTTATGATCGAAACATCAGCCCCCGTGTCGACTAAACCCTGGATATAAATATTGTCTATCAGTACACCCAATTTTGGTCTTTGTTCATTTATCGAAGTCTGCCAAAATATCCGTTTCGTAATTTTCTTTGGAGTTTCTGAATCTTCTTTTGAATTTATGTTATCATCTGATATCGTATGTTTTTCAAGATCAGGTATTGGGTGTTCTATTCGTCTTGAGGATGCTGGTCTTCTACTACGACCGGATATGATCTCACCATCCTCGAATTTGGAGTCTGATTTTGGGGGGCTTCCCGGGGGAAGCCCCGAAAGGCGTTTCCCGATGGCAGAGGGTTGCCTTCTTTATCTCTGGTAGATCTACATTCATTGGTCCAATGTCGTCCCTTGCCACATCTTCTGCATAATCCAGAAGGCAATGGCCTTCTGTTCGAATTAAACCTAGATCGGGCCTCGTTTCCAAGAGTACTTTGTGTACAGTTTCGTCTTACATGGCCTTGTCTACCACAGTTGAAACAAGTGATTCCTTGGTTCCTCTTCCTTACCTTATCAATGGTTTGGTCTACCCAATTGTCTTCATTACTATGGAGAGGTTCAGCATTGATTGTATATTGAATCCATTCTTCTAGAGGTGCGGCTCTGATTTTTAAAGGCAGAAGCATTCTTCTACATTCTGGATTAGCATGATCAAAGGCCAGAGAAAGTATTATTTGCTTTCTAGCTTCTGGATCTGATATTGCTCTATTTACAGCCGTGGTAAGCCTGTGTAGAAAGTCAGTATAAGGCTCTTTTAAACCTTGTTTGACCTTAGCATAATGCTCAACTTTTTGACCTGAGTCTAAAATCTTTTCCCATGCATTAAGTGCGGCCGTACGGCATAGCAATAAAGTATGTTCGTCATAAGTAGTCTGAGTCTTCACGTCAGCAAACATTCCTTCACCAAGGATTTGGTCCTGAGAAGCAAAGAAACCCCTAATTCTTCCTTGGTGTTCTAAGGTCCTGGCTTCTTCTCTAAACCAGCTTCTCCACTGCAAATTTTGACTCTGGTCCAAGACAGCAGCCGTTAGCTGCATCCAATCGAGGGGGAGGATTCGGTTTTTTGCAGACCATGAATTCAGGAGCTGCTTTACATAAGTAGAGTGAATACCATACATGGATATTGCCTCTTTAAAATCTTTGATGTCTTTCATATGTAGTGGCTCATAACTATACTCTACATATTCTGAGGAACCCCCTGGTGCCATCTTGGTCTGAATAGTAGCTGGGAATAATAGTGGTGGTGAAGGAGGTATCCCCGTGATGTTTACAACTTTATGTAAAGTATTTCCAGTACCATAACACCCCATTGGGGGTTGACCTGAACTGTTCTGAGCATCAGATGTATCATTGCCCTTTTGTAGTGTTGCAATATGGTCCCCACATTCTTCCATTTTGGATATAATGGGTTCCCATTTTTGGATTTTGGACACTACGGATTCCCATTCTTGGAATTTGGACAGTGCAGGTACAAATTCTTGTATTTCGGATACCATCTGTCTCAAAGTTTGACTTTCTTGATGAAGTGATCCTTGTAAAGACTTCACCGAGTTAGCAATTTTGAGATCTACATCATTAGCATAATTAATGATTTTCTCGTCCACTTTGTTAATGTGGTCAACAAGTTTCTTGTTCTCATCAGTTACGTAGAGTTTATATTGTTCTAGGTCTAAAGACCTCGCCGAGTTAGCAATTTTCAGATCTACATCATTAACATAATTAATGAATTTTTCATCCAGTTTATTAATGTGGTCAATAAGTTTCTTGTTTTCATCAGTTACGTAGAGTTTATATTGTTCTAGTACAGTGTTATCATTATGTGAAAGCTTGTTGTAACCAGTTTGTAGCATATCCATCGTTTTAGACATAGCAGAGTCTAATTCACATATCCTGGACAACAGCTGCTGATTGAAGGTCTGCATCTGCTTAACGTCATCTGACAGTGTAGCGTTTGATGATTCTATAATACCAAGTTTGGATGGTAATTGAAAGTTCAGATTCGTGACCTCAGTCATCACCCTTCTATTGTGGAACACAACATACAGAAACAGACCAAGAAATAGTAAAACTGGGGTACTGAATACCTCAAGATACTCATTTAAAAACTTGTCAACCATCGTGGAAAAATATATACCAAATTCCTCAAAAGAATAGTTGTCAGCCATTACCTCAATCCAGGTGCAATGACGCTGTGTGGTCAGAAGGTGTCACAATAACGTTTAGTGCCCTGCTGTATGGCCGCTGTAGAGACACTCAGCACGCTATTCACAGATCCTAGGTGTTAAAAGGGTCTCAGCAGACAAAATAGAATCTTTGGAAAAAACAAATTCTCACAAGTCAAGACAGGATGTTAATTACAAGATAGAATGGTTTTAGTTATCTTTGTTCACTTACAGGAGTAATTCACAATTGTCCCAGGTTACAGGGTTTAGGGGCGGAGCTGCTGCTTGAATCTGCAGTTTTTGGGTCAAACTCAGCCAGCCAGGTTGGGGGAAGGGCACTCCTGCAGCCGCAGTTCAAACTCAATTAAAATGAACTGAGCAGCGGTACAGCTAGGGGCGGAAGCAAGCAGCCCGGGTCTCAGCCGTTTAGCTAGGCAGAGAGCCGCGCGCTGGGGGAGGGGCGTGCGCAGCAGGCAGACAGCCCGGGTCTCAGCCGTTTAGCTAGGCAGAGAGCCGCGCGCTGGGGGAGGGGCGTGCGCAGCAGGCAGACAGCCCGGGTCTCAGCCGTTTAGCTAGGCAGAGAGCCGCGCGCTGGGGGAGGGGCGTGCGCAGCAGGCAGACAGCCCGGGTCTCAGCCGTTTAGCTAGGCAGAGAGCCGCGCGCTGGGGGAGGGGCGTGCGCAGCAGGCAGACAGCCCGGGTCTCAGCCGTTTAGCTAGGCAGAGAGCCACAGCCGCGCGACTGGTTGAAAGGCAGAGATACCGACCGCGCGCGCGCGTGCAGCGGTTAGACAGACCGACCGCTTACAGCGGAGCCGCAGCCGCGCGACTGGTCGAGGGGCGGGGCTACAGACCGCGCGCGGCAGCTGCAACCGGCCCGGGTCTCAGCTAGCCGCGGGTCGTGTGCTGGGTGGGGGGGGGTCTACCGACCGCAGGTGGCAGCGGGGCCGAGGCCGTGCGGCTGGCTGAGAGGCCTGGAGCCCCCGCTGGCGCCGGCTGAAACAGACCGGGAGCCTCGGAAACTGATGGCGTAAGCCGTTTGGAGGTCACCGCTCAAAACCAAATCCGCACGGGGCTGGATAAGCCCTGCCCACACTCAAAACCTGACCTGAGTGTGAATTAAACCCGTCCCGTGGGCCCGCCCGTGGGTCCGGGACACGTTGGGCGCCAGATGTAGGCGGAGTTTACCCACAAGAACACCAATACTAGAAAAATATTTATTAGAATATAATCCAGAACTCACGGTACAGGTAACCAAGTACAGTAGGGACCGAAGTCTGCAGACGGACGGACGAAGGGGTCCTTCCTCCAGCAGCCAGGAACCAGGAAGAGAGCCCCCCAGCGTCCCAGCAGCCCCTTATCAAAGGGGTTGGCCACACCCCCTCCAGGAGCCCGGGACCCTGGATAAGCTTCTTTGGACCTTATCAGCTGACACCTGAATCCCACAACAACCAGTGGTCTTAACTTCTGAGCTATCTCTCTATCCCCCCAAAAGACTTCTTGCTTTTCTTTAAAACTTGAATCTGAGTCTCAATTGGCAACCCCAGCAGATAAACCTGAGCCTTCTGTCTTCATCCCTCAGATTCTGGATTGCAGGGTTAGAGGCTGGCATTACTACATCCAGCTTAGTTTCCAAACAGTGACAGAGGCAAGACTGCAATTATGATGGAGATGCTTAGTGTTAGACACTAAACACCTACTGGAAGATGTCACAGCAGTGTGTATAAAAGGCAGGGGCGTGTCTTGAGATCTGGGAACAAGGGATATGGTGTAGATGGAAGGATCCTGAGATATTATGCTAATTCAGAGCATATTTTCTGATCTTATGTTAACCGCAGGCCGAGGACTGGTTATATTCTGGAATTCACAGGCTGTAGTATATATTTAGCACTAAGGAATTCTAAATTATCCTGAAAAATCTAAACATAATTTTATTTTATTTGGCTATTTTTATAGAAAGCATGAAATACCAGTTAAGGCTCCCTAGTTAGCACAACTTCAATCACCACAAACTCATCTAAAGAAAGGAAATAAAGGTGCATTGAAAAATACAGAGTTTCTCTATCATTAGTACAAAATATATACTATTTAAATGTGACACCTGCAATGGTGTCAATCATGTAAGCATCAGGGCAAAACATATAAGTAGAGTGAGGGAGGGAGGGAAAGAGGGAGGGAAAGAGGAGGGAAGGGAGGGAACTATCCAATGACACACTTAAACTCCACCCACATCCCACAGCTGTGATAGCTACCCTTGGAAAACCAACTGGAACTCAGAAATATTAGAATTTTCCTCTTTAAAATTATTTGTGAGTTTCCCACTAAATAATAATATTTATCATGATCAGGAGTTGGACTAAAGAGATGGCTCAGTGTTTAAGAGCATTGGCAGCTCTTCCAGAGGACCTGAGTTCAATTCCCAGCACCCACATGGCAGTTCATACCTGTCTGTAACTCCAGTTCCTGGGCTCTGACACCCTCACACAGATATACATGCAGGTAAAACAGAAAGGAACATAAAATAACAATAAATTATATATGTTACATATACATATATGTGCATACATACATACATACACACATACATGTGAACAGGAACTGTACATCACTGCATGACTCAGTAAGCCGGGGAGTCAGACAGTATGAGATTTTATTTTCTAGTCCTACCACTTATGAATTCCTCAAACTCTTTATTTACCTCAATCTTTTTATTCATAGAATAAAAATAACCATAGCTTTTTCTCATGGGATATAAAATGGGTATACTGAAATTGAAAGCCATTAATATAAATCTAGTAAAATCTTTTACATTGAGGATACAGAATCTCAGTCATATAATATAATAGAGTTGGCAGAAATGTATTCAGTACTTTAAGAAGAAAAACAATGTGTTTTTAAACACAGAGTAATATCCTGATGGTGAATCCATCATACAGAACTGGAATTCATAGGTAATACATGAATTATGTATTATCAAAATTACGTATGTCAAAAGTCCCCAAGGGAAATGAGATAAAGTATCTATTTAATATTTAATATATTATTAGGTACATTTGTATTTTAGAGGTTATACTAAATTGAACCGAGCAGAAGGATGGGAGTAATAAAGGTTAGAGGGAAAATAAATGAGAGAATAAAAAAACAAAAAATTAATAATACTATCTGGGATTTTTGGAGACACTGCAGCCATTAAACCTTTGATGAGTCCCAGTAGGAAAAAGAAGGAAAAGACACAAGTCACTAAAGCTTGAAGTTGAAGAGGAGAGATTGCTGGTGACCTTGACGTTGCTAGTACGCCTGCCACAAAGTATCCAACAAGAATAAAGTAGATGAGTTTATAAAACACGCAGCTACTGAAACTTGCCCAACATTCCATGTAGGCTACATTTCACTAAGAGATTACATAGTTAAATATAAAAGCCTCACAAAACATTTCCCAAATCCAAAAGGCTTCAGTTATATATTTAAAAATTCAAGCCCATACCAATTCTTTACTGTATCTCTTGAAACGAAAACAAAGGTTTTCTTCTTACCCTCCTCTATACAACTATTATCAGTCAGAGCCATCCACATAAAATAAAATCACTCATTGATGTCTTTTATAGGCTAATATATCTTCAATAAAAATATTGGTAAAATGAATCCAATGACTAATAAAGAAGGTTAGATGCCATGACCAAGTGGTTTCATTGTAGCAATGCAGAGTTTAGCATCTCAAAATCCATCAGTGTAACACATAATAACAGAATAAAGGATAAAACATCATAATTGTCTTAAGAGCTGCAAAAAAAAGCACTCAACAAAATCCAACATCTTTTCACAGTAAAAAATGCTGACAACCTACAAATACACTGAAACCTTTTCTACTTGAAAAAGGGGTCTATGAGAGACAAAGCCAATGTCACACTTAATGGAGCAGGTCTAAATGTTCTCCCCTTAAGATCAAGATCGAATGAAAGATGCTAACTGTAGCCACTTCGTTTACATAAGATGTCACGCCACGGCAATTATAAAAGGATTTTTTAAAATAAAGCATCCAGCGTGTGCAGGGAGCTTTAAAATGATCTCTAGATACAGATAACAAGGATATATGCTAAAATTTAAATATGAAATGTTCCTAACAGGTTTGTGAACATTTTGAATGCTTCTACCCTGGATGATGATGCAATTTTAAGAGGCTGTGGAAAACTTGGAAGGTGGGATGAAGTTGATTGTTTTTATTCTTTTTACTCTTTACTCTTTGCTCTTTTGGGGGACCCACCACCCAGTTCCCAAATAAACCATACACAGAGGCGTATTGTACATATAAAGGCCCGGCCTTAGCTTGGCTTGTTTCTAGCCAGCTTTCCTTAACTTAAATCAGCCCATCTACCTTTTGCCTCTGGGCTTTTTCCTTCTCTTACTTCTGTAGATCTTACTTTTACTCTGTGGCTGGCTCCTGATGTCCTTTTCTCCCTGTTGTCTTTCTCTCTGCCTGCAAGTCCCATCTATCCTTTCTCCTGCCTTGCTATTGGCTGGTCAGTTCTTTATTAGACCAATCAGATATTTTAGACAGGCAAAGTAACATAGTTTCACAGAGTCGAGCAAATGCAGCATAAAAGAATGCAGCACCTCTTTGCATCATTGAAACAAATGTTCCACAGCACAAAGAAATGTAACACACCTAAAAATAGTATTCCACAACAATCACTAGTTACAGGTCAGATAGATTTAAAAATATTGGGGACTGAGGGAAAGACTAGCCAGCCACTCTAGAATATATGAGTAGAGCTTAATGATTAATTCTGAGTGGTTTAAAGACTAACATACATACTTACAGAACTGTAGACAGAACAGAACATGGATTTTGAGATGGAAATAAAGATTTTGGGGAGAATTGGATTAGAAGTCTTTGATGGTACATTCTAAAGAAGATTTGTGTGCATTTTTCCATGGCCTGAGGTTCTCAGTAGGGATAAGTTCACAGGTATATTTGTTAGCTTGGTGGAGGGGATGTCAAAGCCACTAAGCATTCACGTGGTGGCATGGTTACTGTTGTCTGCTTCTACCAGGTTGAAAGTGGGACAAAGAGCAGAACAGGAAGAAATACATGAAAATTAAGCAACTTCTCAAGAAAAAAAAAAGAATTGTGTGCATATTCAAAGAGGCTCTGTGCTCTCCATTGATGCTGTAGGAAAGGTATCTTAGACATTTTTTGTTGGTGGGACCCTGTCTATCATAGGTGCCAGTACATAAAGTAAAAAATATTTTTAAAGACTTTTCTTAGAAAAGAAAGATCCACCAGAGCATCCTGATGGTGAAAAACAGAAGTTACTGACTGAGCAAAGGGTTTCCCCAGCTTCATTTACCCAAAGATCCAGAAGCCACAGTGGCCATGGACCAAGGAGAAGAAACAGAAATTTCTCAGGCTAACAGGGAAACTTGCTCTCATCCACATAATATTGGTTTTACAAGCAGGCATGGTGCAAGAGTTATTGAGTCATGAAGATTAGCAGTCTTGTTTTACAGAATGTATGGAGACAGCTGACAGTGAATATGAACCCATTCAAGAGCCTCAGCTCAACTTTGTATTTTCATACCAAGACTACCATCCAGATGTAAAGAGCTGCAATCACTCTGACAGGAAGGAGGATGACCTAAAAAAACACTTGTGACACTCCTTTGGGGCTCAGAGTACTACAACAATGAACTCCAAGAAACTGAAATTTCCCTAGACTCTGGATGCTGAAAGAACGGAAAATCTGAGGCCCTGGAGCTAGCCAGAGCAGAAATTTATCACCAGGCAAGAATCACAACTTGCAGGAGACCTTGCTGAAGACTAGTATTGTAACCATGGTGATGGGTTACCTTGACTAAGGTGTTTAGTTATGCATACACCTCACTTAAAGCTTACCCTCATGTCAACACCCTGTGGATAGACTGGATGTGGCACACTGAACCTCTTTGTCCTTCTTAATATGGCCTTTTGAATGGGTTTTCTTTTCATTTATTTGTTTTATTAATTTACGTTCTTAACTGGCTTATTGAGGATGGGTGATACATGTCATGGCTGATGGCATAAGATCTGACCCTCATAACTCTGGTATCAGCACTAATGCATGATTTTTTGGAACTGGCTGGTGGACCAAAAGAGATAGCCTGTCACACCTGTGAGGTTCATAATAAAAATAAGATAGTTGTGGTGGCTGAGAATTTCAAGGTTGATATGTTAGAAGATTCTAGGGTGGACTGGCTGCTTCATACACAGTGGTTCACTCTATGCCCTTACTCCAGGACATGGCTAGTTTAGAGTTGACTCCTGTCTCCTGACATCAATTTTTAAATTCTCTGTTCCACCATCACCTTGAGGTACAGTAGACAACTCAAAAATGGGGGCGAAGGCACTAGTGAATTGTTATGTAGAAATTGGGTTAGTGATGAGATGGGGCCAGGAGCCAGCTAACTCAGGTCCTTAAGCACCCAGTGAGAAAAGCAATACAGTGATAGGTAGGTCTATGGTAATGGCAATTGAGCTGTTCATACTCTGAACAGAGTGGGGCTCACAGTGTCCTCATCTGGAATTCCAAGTCTTACTTACTTCCTTATGTCTTCCTCCACAGCTGCAAAATGACTTTGGAACAGGGGAGTATACAAGTGGAAGGTTAACTGAGAATGAGATGGGAAGATGTAGCTTCCATGAGGTCATCATCCATGATGGAGTGGCTCTTTGATGATAGCGTTGCTTTGGAGTCACCCCCCTCCCCCACCCCAGGAACAGCCCCCTCACCTATCTTCTGCTGGAGAGCCAAGATCAACTCATCATTTCCCTAGCCGACACTTTGGTTAAGTTCTTACTTTGTGTATGGTCTTTGCATCTTGGATGGATATATGCTTCTTCACACCTCTCTGTAAAAGTCAATGCCTCGTGTGGACACAAGCGAGCAAAGGCCTTCATGACTGATTCAATAGGCAAAGAAGTTGAGAATTTCTCACTGTAGTGAGTCAAAATGAACCTTATAGCTAGGAATATCTACCCCCTACCTGGCTTTTCTTGACCTCTGGAAGTGAAATCTATGGACAAGTTTTGTTTACCATGTTCTTCTCACTGGAAGGAAGGATGTTTTATTTGAAAAGAAAATATGTCCCCACCAATGCTATGTATCTATGAATATGGTAAGTTAGAAATATCAAACCCAAATATGAGCAACATGGTGTCGTATCCCTACTCTTAGTTTTCCACAAATATCATCAACTGTCTACTCATCTGGCTCATTAACATGAAAAGAAGTTGCTGTGTGGAAGGGGAAGTAGATGCTTTAGGCAGGGCATTAGCCTCAATTTGAGCTGAGTTATGTGACACTACAGGTAATGGTGGGCTTTTATCCCTCTAGAACTATGACTCCCTCCCAAACCTCTCCATTCTATAAGTTGTTTTTGGTGAAGTGTTCTCCCCCAACAACAACAAAATCAACTAATACATAAAATATAATAAATAAATGAAACTATATCAGGGGATGAGTTAGCAAAATTAGCAGACAGCCAAAGTGTGGCATGAAGACTGACAGTCACCATTGGAGACTGGCACATGCATAAGAGAACATAACCATTCTGTAAAAGGCTGGAAGATCCAAGGCTAGAAGTCCCCGGCCCCCACTGTGTTTGCAGGTCTTTCTGTCAGAACAAATTGTCTCCTCTCAGCATACTTCTTGCTCCAGGCAAGCAAAAGGACACCAAGAACCAAGAACTTGACAGAGAACAGAAGAAAAGGCAGCAAACAGTCTTCAAGGATCATCATTCTTTGCCAGGACAGAGTTCTACTAACAATGTACAGGTTTACCAGAGAAAAACAATGCAAGTCTGTTACACCTGCAGCACACATGGCACCAGTGAAAAACCACTGTCTTACGAAAGCTCTCTCACTCTACTCAGAGTGGCTCAGGATCACCACAGAAATCCCATTTTAACCCAACAAACAGTGAATCCGAGACAAAGGAGTTTTCAGACTAGAGAGTAAAGCCAGCTGGATCCCACTGACAACTGCTGGGCTCACATCTGGACAAATGAGCAGCTGTCTCCAGCAAGGGAGGATCTTCAGCTCTCTGAAAGGGTGGGTTAGAAAGACCTTCTGTCTGTGTGGCACCACCTTGCCTCTCTGCTTGTTTGACAGTCCTTTCTGAGCCCCACGCCAGCAGGGTACAATGGCATTCTTTTCTAAAGGGGCCTGGGAGCCAGGCACAGATTGTTTTCTGTACCTTCGCAGGGGACCCTGCGCACTTGATCTCCCACACTGAGAATGGGAGTCGAGGAAAAGCTGAGTTATAGCTTTGTTATTAGGTGCTCCAACTGAGGTTGGCAACCCGAGGGTTCCCTGCAGAAGATATGGTAAATGAGATTGAGCAGGGAGTGAGTTTCCAGCTGGTTTTCAACTTGGGGGGTGGGGGTGGGGGGGAAGCCTGACAGAGAGCTTCTTTTCACAGACTCACTGTGCCCTCTGGTGGCCACAAGCTTTAAAGATTTCGCTATGCTCTTTCTCAGAAATTCCTGTCCCCAAATAATCTTGTTACCAGCTTCCCAGTTTGTTTGTTATTTTTCCAACTCTCGAACCAGATGATTCATTTAGAAGCGCTGCCCACGAGTCAGAGCTTCACTACCTCAGACATTCTCTCTTTCATGAGAAATGAACAACTTCATTCTGATTACAGGCCAGCAGCTCTAGGTGTCATTGTCACAAAATACAAATGTCTGACCTCGCAGAAAGTGGTTCCTATGCTTCCGTGCTTCATGCATGACTAAGACAGGCTGGGTACGGAGCAGCCAAGGAAACATGGCTGGTAGGAAACCTTTCCAAAGAGATGTGACCCACGGAGTGATGGAGTGAGTGGATCAGTACACTGCCTATGAATATGAATATGAATATGAATGTGCTGTGTGTATGTGCTCGCTTTGTGTTTTGTATGTGTATATGTGCTCTGTGTATCTGTGTATACTTGTGTATATGCATTGCATGTAGTATGTGTTCATATGTGCGCATGTGCTGTATATGTATGCATGCATGTGTGTATAAGCATGTGTATAGATGTATGTGTATATTGCTGTGAGTGTCTGTGCTCTGTGTACCTGTGTATATTTGTATTTATGCATCGCATGTGGTATGTGCATGTATGTGCACATTTGCTGTGTGTGCATGTGTGCACGTGTGTATAAGCATGTGTATAGATGTATGTGTGTATTGCTCTGTATGTGCTCTGTGTACCTGTGTATATTGTGTTTATGCACATGTGTTTATGTGGTATGTGCATGTATGTGCGCATGTGCTGTGTGTGTATGCATGTGAGCATATGTGTTTCTGTATGTATGTATTTTGAGGTATGCTAGTCCAATTTGTGTTATTATACGAAATGCAAGAGACAGACCACTTAATAAGAAAAGAGCTTTACAACTTGATATACTGGACTGTATTGATTCCCCTGGGAGTCCTTACCCTCTCTGAAGAGTGGATGGGGGTAGGGTGAATGGGAAGAGGGGATGGGGGAACAGTGGTTGGTATGTTAAAAAAAAAAGTTTAAATAAAAACAAATACATTAAAAGAAAAGAGTTTTATTTAGCCCCCAGTTTGGGATGTTCAAAGGCTAAGTGCCTGCACGTGCTGACTTGATGGGGATAATGGATGGTGTATGTCATGGTTGGAGTGTGGGCTGAGCAAACTCTCTAGCCAAGATATGGAGAAACACTAGAGACTGGCGTTCCACAATGGCTGTGAGGGGCAAGCTTCTAGAGACCTCCCACTATGCCTGGCTTCTCAAAGGAGCCACATCTTCTCAGCACACTGGAGGCCAACTGTGTAACGGTCACCATTTGCAGGGTACCTAGCCAAAGCACACTGAAGCCCATAGTCCTCCTGCTCCAACAAGTATGAGCTAATTTGAGTGATGCTTTAAGTATAATCAGCGGGTAGATTCTGCAAGTCGGATCTGGAAGACGCTGAAGTGAAAAGAGATTTAAAAGGCAATGGGCAAGAGCCTGGGAAGAAACAATGGCAAGTGACAACATGGACGAGTTAGGGAACATCCTCTGCTGTCCTAGGATGGAGGGCAGCCTGGTGCACAGAGAGACGTGTGAGCTCTGGCTCTGGGTACTTTAAAGGGAAGCGGAAGTCAGAGTTGGGGATTCGGGAAAATACTACGTAAAAAAAAAACTGCTCTTTAGGGACGATGTATTTACACAAATTATATTTGAAAAGTTAGGGATCTTGGAATTGAAGCAGCTTGATTTAATAGCCCCTGATATCGGACTCACAGAGGATGTGTTTAAACCTGCCCGTTGCTTTACTGGCCTCACGCTTGGAATTGGGGGCAACAGAGAAGTGTACAGGCGCCATCTAGTGAACAAATAGCAGTTATACAAATGAATGGTCCCATGAGCTTGAAGACGAAGTGTCCTGCCCCTCCTCCCTACCCCTGAAATAAAAAACGTTCTCTAATTGAAAGGCTGTTCCTTGGATGGTGACTTTATGGTGGGATGTTCTGGAAATGTTAGGAGCTGGGAACCACCTGAAGAAAGTAGATTCCTTCTTCCTGCCCTGCTAACTGGTTTGAGTCGATCAGACCGCACTGTTGGGGATAACTAAAAATCCATGAGCCACAATAAATCTTCCTTCCCTGAGGTTGTTGAACAATATGTCTCCGGGGCCAGAAAAGAAGCAATATATGGTCTTAAACAATAGCATTCTGCAGTTCAAGGCCTAAAAATGCTGCAATGGAATCTATGTTCTGTAACAGACTGGAGAAGCTTGTTATTGACAATCAGAGTCAGCTCCAGGAGAGAAGGTTAAGAAAGAACGTGCTGGATAGCGTACCGATATGCAGTTTTTTGATGTAGTGAAGTGAATCTTCTCACTGTGTATTTTGTGGCCAGGAGCACGTGTGTGTGTGTGTGTGTGTGTGTGTGTGTGTGTGTGTGAGAGAGAGAGAGAGAGAGAGAGAGAGAATCACTGGCAGGTACTGCATATTTAGAACTGAAATGTTGCACACAGTTAAGTAGTAAAAAATTAAAATGTGCATTTTTATTAAATATTTTTCAGAGAAGACAGGAATACTTCCTCTCCTTCACAATTGCATCCTAACCTTGTTGGATGTGAAACACAAAACAGCTAATCAAAGATGCCAGCATCTGCTTGTTGATTGCAACGTTGGCCCAATGTTTGACCCTAGTTCTGTTTTATTCCACAGGCATTTTGGATAAGCTGCTTTGATCTTTGGGGCTTGTGGTCCTTGCTTTGTCCTGTTCAGAACCATCTCTTTTCATCCCATTCTCTTAGCATACACTCATGCTTCTTCCTTTGATGCCTCTCAGGACCTTTGCATCCTACTTATTTCAGTTTGAAAGTGTAGATTTTCTATAACTTTTTTCCTTGACTAATACTAAATAGACTATAAACTTCATGAAATGAGAGATAATTTATTGACTGATGCCTAAACTCCCAAAGCTCAACAAGATGATATATCACATCATTGTGCTCAATAGGTGCTTTTTTCATTTTGGGCGGCTTGTATAATTATTAACACGGATTGAAAATGATGTGGGCACAGTTCAAATACAACATTATTGGCCCATGCCAGGACAAAAATCAGGTGTTTACAATACAGGGAGATGTCTGGGGATGCTGAAGACTCAGCTACAAACATATTTGCTCCTAAGTTATCTTCCCTTGTAATATGGATGTTTTAAGATTCTTTTCTGTGGAACACCCTCATTATTCATCTCTTTGTAGAGGCACACTCACTGGCAGATCTTAGGGAGGCTTCAGCTTGCCTACCTTATCTCCATCTATCTGTTCTTTACCTACACACTGTAAGTGAAAGTATAGATTATGCAGAGATACTTTCTGAGGCAAGTACATCAAAATGTATCTTCAAGGTGCCACTTCCTGGTAAATTGCTCCTTCTAAACACAGCCATATAGAACTTATGGAGTCTGTATTCACACCTTTAATTGTGCTTGTCCAAAGCCATTTGAGAAAATACAAAGAGAATTGAAAGGGCCACTGGAGAGCTCAGTCAGTAAAAAATACTTGCTGTGCATACTTGAGGACTGGAGTTTGATGCCCAGCATCTACAGGAAACCCAGACAGTTGGCTAGCCATATGGCTAAGTAGGTAGACATTTGCCACCATGTCTGAATATGTAATGTCCATCTCTGGGTTTCACATGGTGGAAAGATTGACTCAGAAAGATTGTAAGTTAACCTCTATATACACTTTATGACATGTGTGTGCACACCTGCATGTGTGTACACACACACACACACACACACACACACACACACACACACACACACACACACACACACACACATAGGGGAAGAGAAAGGGAGGGAGGGAGGGAAATTTAAACTGGGCATGTCGGCACATGTTATCAATCCCATATTTGGAAGGTAAAGATAGAAAGGACTCTGGACATGCTGGATATCTCGCTTTGCCTAATTAATTAGCCAGCGCCTGATTCCAGTAAGACACTCTACCTTGAAAGGGCAGGGTGAATAGCCCATGAGGAACAATGCTAAAGATGATCTTTGCTCTCAGTCCCTGCCTCACACCTTCACATACATGAACACATAGACATATGCAGACATAAAAAATCTAATAATGGACAAGAATTCTTTTTTCCCCTCTAAACCCATCATTAAACTGTTAGCCTTACTTTATTCATACAGGCAGAGAAGAATAGTTTCTTATAAGGGGACACTGTGCTCTGGTCTGCATTTCTTCTGGATTTGAGTTTGCTTTTAACAACTCTTTCTAAAGTTTCCTTGACATTACTACCTGATCTCTTGGTGCCTGTTAGGGTCTAAATGTGAACTGTCTCCAGCCTTTGGTGATACCTGGGAAGGAACAGGAACTCTAGGGGGTGAGACGTCACTGGAAGAAGTAGATGATAGGCAGCATGTCCTTGAAGGACCATGCTTGTCCCCAGTACTTGCCTGTTTCCATTCACTTTCTGGCTACCAGGAGGCAAGAAGCTCCTCCTCCACCAGCTCCTGTTGCCATAAACTCCTGCTTCACCTCACACTAAAACAACCAGATAATAGGCTGAAACATCTGGAAAGGTGGGCAAGAAAAGTTTTCCTCCCATGAACTGAACAACATCACTACATGATTCTCTCTTGGTATATCTGTGATATTTTTATCTTAGAACAAAGCTCATCACTGCATTTATTTCACTGAGTGGAAGCTGGATGCAGAACACAACTTATGGTTTTCACAGACAAGGAGTTCTGAAAATAAGTTTTCTTCTGTATTTTCTTACATCCATCAAGTCCTTCGGTTCATTATAGTGGCAGATACGGCATTCTGGTGTCTCTGTCAGTAGCATCAAGCCCTCTCCAATGGAATAACCTTCCAGGGCCACCAAATGATGCCTATTGTCCTCTCTCATGCTGGTTGAGTCTTCTCCAAAATCCAGTCCACATACTTAGCCACATTCGTGTAGACACCCGGCCTTTCTGCTTGACCACAGCCTTCACCCCAACTCGTGATACCCACCAAGTACCAGACCCCATTGTGTTTACAGGACAGTGGCCCTCCAGAATCTCCCTGTGAGAGGGGGAGAAAGGGAAACATGCATGAATCACTTCAGACACTTCCTTGAATTGAATAAGTACTGTTCACAGCAATTTTACCTAAATTCTAGCCTTTTCACAAGCATCTAAGCATCCAATTGCTTACCCTCACCCAGCTTTTCTATTTTAGGTTTTAGTTTATCCAAGATCCACCATATGTCTTGCTTATGATGATGGCTAATCGGAGTCGTTAAGCCCACACACCCCAGAAGAGGAAGCTCCAGCTGAGGAACCACCACCCTCAGATTGGCACATGGGCATTTATGCAGGGCATTTTCTTGACTTCTAATTGATAAATATATTTATACAAAAGAAAAGTCATTGAACATGAGCCTAGAAGTAAAGCAGTAAGTGTCTCCTTCACAGTCTCTGCTCTGGTTTCTGACTCAAGGTTCCTGCCGAGGATTCCTGCCTTGACTTCGCTCTGTGGTGGGCTGTAGCCTGTAGGCTACAAACTCTTTCCTTTCCTAGGTGGTGCTTGGCCAGTGTTTCATCACAACAACCGAAATCAACTAGGACAGTGCTCAGTGGTACAACTGTTTTTACAACAGCAGTAAGTGCTCACTCCAATTGGATGGAGCTGATTGGTTAAAGCCCTCTTACCTTGCAGGCATCCTTCCCCCCTTCTTTATATCCTGCACAGATCATTCTGTTGGTTATTTTATGCTTCGTGTATCTGGTTTGACACTCTTCATTTGTCACTAGTGGTATCTTGGCTTTCTGGAGAGTATTTTGCACTTCACCTGAAGAAGATCATTTCAGCGTTTTAGTGGAACAATATTACGTGTGTGTATACAATTATATTTAAAAGTTAAAGTTTTGCATAAAAATACAGAATGAAAAATTACTAAGTTTAATCAATTTTTATAAATAAAAAGATGTTATTTCTACTATTTTGTATATAATTTTGTTAATATTATTAAGTTTAAAATGTATTATGGCACTGAGTAGAATTTCTTTTCAGACAATAATTCGAAACCTAGGTAGAACTTTTATATAGAGTGTTAGGTCTCGTACTAAAAGCCTTCAGTTAAAATAGTCTTCATAGAGGCTTAATCATATTTAATATTTTTAATCAGATATATTAGTCTTTTTATTACTCTTTGTAAAATTGATTAGGGTTACAAATCAATTAGAGAAAACAAAGTGAATCCTTCGTTACCTCTTGATCTGGTGTACCCCCATCCAGTCACCCAGCACTCTGTGAAGCGTATGTTCCTGTCTCCTTTAGAAGGTAGGCATATCGGCCGCTGAGAATCTAATTGTGGAAATCATACTCAGTTATCAAAAGCCACTAAGGTTTGGGTCTGAAGTTTCTCCTTAAAGGCCCACATTTCAAAGACTTCACCCCAATCTGTGACACTACTTGGAGATGGCAGAGGGTGGAGCCCATGGAAGGACACATTAGGCCATTGAGTGTGTTGCCCTCAGTTAGGACCTGAATTTCTGCTTTCCATGAGGTAAATAGTTTGCTTCTCTGCACAGCCCAAGACATCCTGAGAGCACAGATTTCCTTTCTTCCTATTCTGTCAGTGATGAAAAGCTGACTAACGCCAAAACTAACAACAGAACCAGTCATCTTCCCCAGAAAGGATTGCTATTTCTCTTGACAATACTTGTGCTTTCTCTATTTATGATATCCATGTTCTCCTTTTTTCATATATTTTCATGTCTTATGTTCAGTACTGTATATAAAACATTCCAAGTCAGAGTTAGAGAGATTGCTCAGTGGTTAAGAGTATTGATTGACCTTTCAGGGGACCTGGATTCAGTTCCCAGAAACCACACGGCAGCTAACTGTTTTTAACTCCAGTTCCAGAAGACCTGAAATCCTTGCCCAGATGTAAGCAAAACACCAATGTACATAAAATAAAATGAATAACAACAACAGTAAAAACATCCCAAGTGGAAAGGACAAAAGGTGAAGACATGCCTCTCTACACTAACTTCCCTTTCAACCAGGTTTTATATTCTGTAGCATTTGCTTAATGCTTTTGTCAGGTCTTTTGACCCTAAAAAACAAAATGTCAGTCTACATGGTTCTTATTATTTCTCTTTTTTATAAAATGATGTCATTCTGTATAACTGAAGAAAAGTCTTATAACTGTATGCTCAGACTATGATGAGTGTTCTAAGAAAGACTAGTCTCAACAGAGTGAGGCCATCTTTCCAGACCTTTTCCTTATCTTTCTGTAGTGTGATCCTGGCAAATGAGACTGGTTTCTCTAAGGCTGAGTACTTTATAAAGTTCATCTTTATAGACCACTTTCCACATAAAATTCTATATTCCTGTGCTGTGGAATAATGCTCTTGTACACTGTAAAGATTTGTCACTCAAATGGGTTTAATAAAATGCTGATTGGCCAGTAGCCAGACAGGAAGTATAGTCAGAGTGACCAGACTAAGAGAATTCTGGGAAGAGGAAGGGTGGAGTCAGGAGTTGCCAGCCAGATACAGAGGAAGCAAGATGAGAATGTTACTGAAAAAAGATACTAAGCCACATGGCTAAACACAAATAGAAATATGGGTTAACTTAAAGTGTAAGAATTAGCTAGAAAAAAAGCCTGAGCTAATGGCCAGCCATTTATAAGTAATATTAAGCCTCCAAGTCAATTATTGCGAAAGTGGCTACCAGGTATTTGAGAATTGCTGACAAGACATACATTTCTGCCAATGTACCTGTATAATTCATGGCTGATTCCAGTTTCAACAGGGCAATATCATACCCACTTTCTGCCATCCTATATTGATCATGAATTACTATTTCTTGAACTGTGAAGAAAGCAGTATCTTCATTTATTTCTGATTGATTTACAATGCCACCATAAACACGCAGATTTTTAGATGATTCTACCCTAAGGAACAAGCAACAGAATGAACAGAAAAATCTATCACTAGGCAACTCCCAGATATTTATGTTTCATAATAATTTGTCTGCAATTGTTTCCATCTTTAGGTGAAAAAAACCCCTAATTTTATTCTAAAAAAATTACCAAGAGAGGCACTATATAAAGTTTACTTTATATTAAACACACGAAATTAATTATTTCCATTCTCCAACACATCGATGAGCTTGGAAAGAGTGGAGTTTTAGTTATTTAGTATTAGTATTAGTTATTTAGTGGAGTTTAGTAACAATAAAAAGGTCACATGGATTTTCTGTATTTCCTCGCATGAGCTCATAAAAGGGACTCTTGATCTCAAGTGTAGCATTAAGTTATGAGTCCATGGGTGCATGATGGGAAAAATTGAACAAAAGTGAAGTTGTAAATCTCTGTCTGAAAAAACAACCAAGAAAACACTGAAAGCAGTGAAGAGGCAGTTTGCTTGACCAAATTTTCTTGGAATACACACTTCTCCAGCTAAAACATTTATATTTATATATGCTGAAAACCATAAGAGTAAGGGATCCAGTTTGATGTGTCTACTGAACTCTATGTGTTTAGAGGCAGAGAAAGAGAGATGAAGGGAAATGTGTCTCAAAAAGTAGGAAATTGGGATCTTGTTGGTGTTATGCACCAGGGCCAGAAAAAGATGGTAAAGCCTTTGGAAACTATTTACATTTAGATCAAAAGGCAGAATGGTATGTTCCTGTTCCTTCTCTAATGTTGCCAGATGTTAATGATAGACTCTTCCATGTAGTAGGGTCTCCCCACAGAAATAATTCATTTAGTAAACAGAATCATTTATATGCACTATTATGATGGTCCCAGATTTCACTTCCACATGATGATGGCAACCCAAGGAGAACATCAATAGTACTAACCCAGAGAAGCAATGAGCAGCTGTCAGGATCCACTGGTTTCCAATGATAGAGCCTCCACACAGATGTCCCTGGGTGGGCGAGGTGACATGTAGGGTCACCTGCCATGGCCACTCCCCATGAACACACGCAGTTCCTCCAACAACCCTGGCCTTGATTTTGGTTGTGCACACTACAACAGAATGAGCATGGTGAGTGGTTGCCTATGGCTTCATGGTTGTGGGTACTTCTGTTACTTGAGTAATCTCTAGGAAGCCTTTCAGCCTATAAGCAAGAAGGTAACCTTTAGAAGGTTAGTAAGGAGATGTAACTAGGACACATTAGCAGTAACTCAATGAAGATCTTCAGTAAAAGTTACATCTTGATGTCTGTTCCATTCCTTTAAACAGAATGCTGAAACTATACAGTGTTCAACACTGTATTTGGGATTAGATCGGACTTTTAGTGACATTTCTAGGTGTCTAAAGAAAGTCAAGTTGTGTTACAGATCAACAAGAGTGTAAATATGACAACCACCTTGGTTAGATGTGCCCTCTCCATGAGGTAATCATGTAGTCTTACTGTACAGAGCAACCCACGTCTACAATTTATATATCAGAAGGTAGGCTGAAAGGACACACAGCTTTATCTTCCTACATATTCTGTCCTCTAACTATCAATTTGCAACTTTTACATTCTGTCACCTCCATAGGCCAGAGTCTATAAAATAACCAGAGAAGAACATAAATAAAGCAGAAAGAAATTGAGAAATGAAGCCTTCAATTTATCAAGGTGTCAGGTTTGGAACTTAGTTTCTAAAGCATGCCCATATCCTTAACAGTATTTTCTAACTGTCCTATCTATCTACCACTACAAAGTAGAATTATCACAAACTTGTTTTGAATGTTCCTTCTTATTAGGTAAATGTGTCACAAGGAAAACACAGAAAATATGAACTACAATGTAATCAACTTTCTTAAGAAATGTGGGTCACCCAGAGATTTTCATCAAGCCTCTGAATTCTAGGAAGGCATGTTTTCTGGAAAGGACATTAGAACTGCTGGGCAGAACACTTGAATGTACTATAAATACAGTCCTCAGAAGTTTAGGATGGAGTCACCTTTTAGCATAGCAAATGATTTGACACAAAAGAGTTTGTACTTCTAAAACTGTCACAGGAGTGGTTAGTGTTTCATTCTGTTCATTAAATCTCAGGTAGGTCACAACTTAAAGGGCATCCTTCCATTGGACTGATGTGGGATGTCTTTCTGTACACTATGAAATATCATTGAATAATAAAGGAACTGTTTTGGCCTATGGCAAGCCAGCTTATAGGCAGGCAGGAAATCCAACCATAAATAAAGGGGAAGGTGGGTGAGTCAGAGAAAGTCAGCTGTGAGCTGCCAAGGAGGAAGAGGTAAAAGGCTTCAGGTCTTTACGGGACACGTGGCAAGACAGATTAATAGAAATGGGTTGAATTGTAAGAGTTAGCTAGAAATACGCCTGAGTCATAGGTCAAAGAGCATGTAACTAATGTAAGGCTTTGTGTGATTATTTGGGATCAAGCAGCTGTGGGTGGTCTATTTGGGACAGCTGGTCTGTATCTTGGGGCTAGTCCAGGCTAGAAACTTCTTACTACATTGGACATTATGCAATACATTATTCATGTTTTAATGAAAGGTCAAGTGGGAAGAAAAATGAATAATTTAATTAATTCACTCGTTGATACTTTAATCACTGAGAATTAAAACAAAACAAAATTCTTTTGGTCTTGAAAACAAAAATCAACCCTCCGTGTCTGTCTCTTCAGGAAATGCTTCCTGAAATGACTAAAAAAAATCTATATCTATAGATATGAAATATATTCAATTTACTATTTCATGTTGAATTTAATGAAGAGTTGGTTCATATGCTAAAAACATAGGAAGATTGAGCAAAAGAAGCTAGAATAAAGAAAATTTTCTACATTTGTTGACTTACAGATTATCTCTCTCTTGTGCCTATTTTTGTTGTTATTTTGATATAGGATCTTGCTATTTAGTCCAACCCGGCTTCACATTTCTGACTATCCTGCCTCAGCCTCCTGAGTGCTGGGATTATAGGCTTGTGCTGCTGTTTCTGCTCCACTGTGTTTGTTGGTTTCTAGCTTTGGGTCCATACATTCAGTTGAATATTTTCCTTCAGTTATATTTTTTCAAGTACTCACCATTATCCATTTTGCACAGCCTCAGTGTGTATCCAGAGATGCCTCCCCCGCCATGAAGTATTCGAGTTGGAGATCCATTTGAAGAAAGTTTTAAGTAACATCTGCCCCTATGGTTGAAAACAAAGCAATATAAGCATAGTGCACTCTATAAAGAGGCACCAAACACATCCACCTGATTTGTCTTACTTCCCTTCATTGCAAGATCCTCGCAATGGCGAATAGGTAAAAAACTGGCAGCGGACAGCATTTGTGCACATTTTCTGGCAGTTTTCATAGCCTTTCACATCAACAATGTCCAATTCTTCTCCCAAGAATTCAGTGTCATTGTAAAAGGACGGATGACAGAATACTAGAGAAGAAAGCATACGCTAGGTTTGCAGCATGTAGTCTGCACCCTCCTCAATCTCTCTGGGACTGCTGAGCTGGAGAGGAAAGACCTTCATTGTTTACCTGGAGTGCTATGCCTGCAATGCTGGAGGCTGAAGCCAGAAAGAGTGCTTCTCTTTGGAATGCGTGTGCTTGGCAATCCACTTTCAGATGTTTTAAGCAAGCAACGATGTCTAATAGGCAAAAAGGGGATGTAAAAATAAAGTTTGTAAAACCCATCAAAGTGAAAGGGCACTGATATAGTGTGTGCGGAAAGTAAAGTCAGCTCGCACTGGCATTTAATAGTGACTATGTCCCTACCACCCTTCCTGAAACATCAAGTCACATTCTATGACATTCCATAAATTATGTCACTGAGAAATTTTCAGAGCATTTTGGAACTTGCTCTACCATCAGTGTGTGTTCTCAGAGTTGTCCCTCTTGGCTGCTGTCCCTTTCAACAGGTCTCACCTAGCTCATGAGTCCAGAATTTTTCTGCTGTCTAAATATCTCCTATCTTGATGGCACAGTACATTTTTTTTTTAAAAGAGGACAAAAGACCCTTAATGGCAACTTCTTACCTTTGAGATTCCTTTGGCCATTCTTGGGAGAAGAATGTAAAGAACAAACAACTGGGGTGATGGGTACAAATGCGCCGACAGACAAAAGCATCTGGGGCCAGCACGCTGTCAATGGTAAGGTCTGCAAGCACCGTGTTAGGGAAAATATCCCTAATGCAAGCTGTACAGCAGAAGAAAGTGTGTTAGGTAGCTAGGGCGCCAGCAACAACATAGACATCCCAGACAGTGTTGGTTCATTATATTAAAAAGAGAAAGCTCTTACAAAGACCTTTTTTTATTTATTAAAAAATAAAGTGATGATTATTTGGAATTTAAGAAGCTATTCTTTCCAAGCTATATTGAACCATATCACACAAAGATACTAAAGGTCATTGGATCTGCTTCATCAGTGAATATCAACTGTTTTCAAAGTTTGACATATCACACACATCATCAGCTTTCTACAGGCTTAATGTTGCAAATACCTCATTGAAAAAAATAATAGTTACCCAAGTTAGAGAGTCCACAGGACTTCAGTGAGAATCCAGATACCACATTAGTGAGTTTTGTAATTCTGGTTGGTGTCCCCATTTGGGTGTACTTCAAAAGACAAACTTTACTGAATAAAACAAAAACAAAAAATATTCTTTCTAAGCATATAAAAGCACAAGAGGATAAGAAATTACCATATGCATGGAGGAAATGGCTGTTCTAATAAAGGAATTACTCCGAGGAGTGTTTACCCTCAGGGCTAGTTGGCAGGGTGGGTCCTGGCAGCTCCTCTAACCAGAGGTAGGCTTTGTGGACAGTGTCATCACATCAGTGAACTGACACTCTGAGAGACCTGGTGTAGAATCAAGAGTGGAGTGTGTGAATGGGTGATTTCTCCAGATCTCTGTAACTTTAGCCTCTAAGTACGCTTTTTTATAAACCCTAGGAACATTTTCCTGGTCTGCAGTCCACATTCTGTTAAGTCTAAGACATAAAAATTGTCCTCTGAGGTGAGGTAAACATAACCACAGAGGGCTATTTTCTATTTTTTCATCACTGACTTTTAAATGCATCTTTAATGCTTTGCTTCCTGTTCATTTCTTTTTCAAAACTGTGGAAAGCAGAATATGAATAGTCAATGTTAAATCCAACTATAAAAGTGTAGTTTATTGTGCAAATCTGGATCATGTCAAAGATTCCTAAATCAAAAAATAAATCTTGGGATCAGGAGAGATGGCTCTTCTGGCTTCTACAGTTACCTACACACATGTGCATCTATACACACAGGCACACACATGAAGTAATTTTAAAAGAAAAAAAATCATATAATTTTCTAATAAAATCTAAAGCTAAAAATGCAGACTTGGTCATTAGTGAGCAGAATCACTTTTCTATTATTCTGTAATAGATTCCTCCCTGGAAGATTTCAAAATCCGACATGAAACAATATAAGACTTTGCACCTGAGCTTCAATTACTACATCTTAATGAAGGAGCAGAACTATACAGTCAGCTACATAGACCAACATATTTTAAGTTTTGATTCTTTAGTTCGGGACTGTTATAAGATCAGTTAGACTGGGAAAAGCACTGATAAGCAGACCAGCTGTAGCTCTCTTAAAACTACAAATGTAAAAATGGAATGCTTTGGAAATTAGCTTGGGTTTAGGGTTAGCATATGTATGCTTTATAGCGTCATTGAAACACAATCTGTGAGGCTGCACTATATGTATTGTATATTGTATGTGTACGTGTGTGTGTGTATGCAAATGTGAATAGAAGTCCAAAGAATGACTTTAATGAGACAAATTCTCTTATTAAACCTGGAGCTGACCAGTGAGCCCCAAATAATCCTTGCCACTTTACTCTATCTCCAGGCCCTAAGCACTGGGGTTAAAGTCAGGCACAACCACATCTGGCTTTTAAATGGGCACTGGGATTCAAACTCAGGTCTCCAGCTTGCACTTACAAGCAGCGCATTTACACACTGAACCATCTTCCAGCCTCAAAGCACAAAATCTTGATTATGAATCAAATGCATGCAAATTAGACATTCGATGAACTTTTCATGACAAAACAGTGACTGCTATTTTGAGGGTTAAGAAAATTTGGGCTTCAAGCTGATGAAAATAACTAGTGAACTTGTGGCTTCCTTTCCCCGGGCACTCCTGAATCCTGGAGCTCAGACTCCAGCTCACTCACCGATGCTCCACACTGGGAAAACGCCCTGTGGCATATGTGAAAAAATGGCAATGAAAATCATTTGTGCATCTCTCCTGGCATTCCTGGGCATTCTTCACAACAGAACTGTTATAGTTAATGCCCTTCATGTCTAAGTCCACATACACATCTTTGCTGCAAGCTGGAAACAGAGGAAGAAAATGTGAGCACCAAAAGAATCCAGGGGCAGCTACAGCAGTGTTACCTCAGCAACCGCCTCTCTTGGCTTGGATTTTTCATTTTTCACCCACTTTGCCATGGTAGTTCTTTATTTTGCTTCCCTCTATGTAGTTTCTACTTCTACTGGGAGATATTTTGAGGAAGCCAATGTTCTTCTTATATCGGAACAACTTTAAGCTTGTCAGTGTGCACTTGTCTTTCCGACCTAGTGCCTAACCTGCACTGAATGTTGACTTACTCATTAATGTATGGAAAAATACCCATCTCACTATTAAGACATGTACCAGTTCAGTCTTTGTCTTTACTTTCCTTCTGGTTTGAATTTGTATCTTTAATAAAAAGCTTTTATGTATAGTTTTAGGCTGGGAAGAAAGAAATCAATAGGTAAGAAGAACCATGGTGCTGATGTGCCTTTATGAGGTTAAGAAATGCTGATAAGAGTGTATTTATGATGAGGAGAAGAAGGCAGGTATCCATGGACTCGGCTCTACATAAGAAGACCGTTCCTTAGTGAGGAAACTAATCTTAGATGGCAGCACTGTATTTTATGATGCAATACTATATCTGTAACAATTACATGTATCAATTATAATGGCTAGTCTTTATTACATTTGATAAGACATCTTACCACTTAATTGATGAGGACATTGCTTGAAGGAATATCCAGAAACTGCCCCTGTCATATTTACCATTGGCAATGTTTCTGTGACACTGTCCTTCAGGATGCAAGCAAACCTGTTCTTTAGGAAGAAATAATATTACTCGGTGGGAGTTCCTGCTTTCAAAGAGTGGATCCTAAAGTCAAAGAGGAGAAAGACTATTGGGTCTCATGCCAAAGCAAACGTTTACTTAACAAGGTTTTGACTTTGCTTTCTATTTCAACATCCCTTCATTTAAGAGAACACATATCACCCTCCTCCTCAAAAGGAGGGGTACAGGAATGGGTGGACTCTGAACTATTGCAAGAATGTTGTTAAAAGTCTACAGTTTAGTGTTGTCAGTGAGTGAGCTAGAAATGGTTTTTCTGTTTTTATGGGGGCTGCATTATAAAGACTATCTCTGTCTGTCTGTCTGTCTGTCTGTCTGTCTCTCTCTCTCTCTCTCTCTCTCTCTCTCTCTCTCTCTCTCTCTCTCTGTGTGTGTGTGTGTGTGTGTGTGTGTGTGTGTGTGTGACGCATGAGGAAGCCAGAGGAGGACACTGGATCACCTGAAGCTCGAGTTACAAATGATCTGGAAGTGGATGCTGGGAGCAAACCTTGGGTCCTCTAGAAGAGTAGCCAGTGATCCTAACCACTGAGCTATCCCTCTAGCCCCTACAGGATTACATTTTTAAGTGGTGTTAGAATGTTCTTCTACTTGCATCTGGTCTAACAAAACTTAAAGTTTTATTCCTGGTCTTCTTCGTGGCTTACTAATCTCTGTTCTAGCTTTCAGAAGACTAATTCATGATTATGGAACTTTAAATATCTGTAAATAACTGAGAATCTAGCAAGAAAAAATAAAGATAACAGTAGCTTAATTTATATGTTAAATTTCAAGTTTAGCATAAGGACAGAAATATCTAAGATTTAAAAATATAAGTAGAGAGACAAAACAGTCGTAGAAAATCTGCAAAATTTGATGAGAATTTAATTAGCTGCTGTAAATAACATTTGAAGTATGTAAAGGTGTAGGGTAACTTTGTAAAGCTCCTTACTCTTTCTTTGTTGTGATTATGCAAACATTGGCATATTTAGAGGGGCAAGGCTATGATTTTTTAAAATCATTTTCAATATTTAGCTGTGAATACATACAGGTAGGCAAAACAAACATGACAGAATATTAGAGAGAGCAGGAGATTGTTGAAATATTTTTCACAGTATTTTTATAACCCTTTTATTTCTAACCAAACCATTAGAAGAAAGTTATAGATAACAGCTGCTATACTTAACCAACAGCAGCAAAAATATCAAATGTAAGACAAAACATGGAAGAAAGAAAATATGACCTTATAATTGAAATCTCAAGAGGTACTACAGTTTTTCACAAGCATACCTAGACATCATCCTTTCTATAATATTTAATATTTCAGTGGAGGGAAAGCTCATTTTCTGGATAGTAATACACATTTTGTAAAATGATAGGAGAGAATTTGTAAGTAGATAATTGGCATTTGTAAGTGACTGGCCTCTGAAATTAATTCTTCTTCAGAGAAACATAAACAGTTACCATTTGGTAGGGTCATCTGAAGATGACTCAGCCATGAATGTGAAGAGCAAGCACCGTGGGTGGTGGGTACAGACCAGTTGGCAATACTCGGCAGTTGGTGTGAAAACTGTACTTAAGTCACCTCCTTGAAAGCAGATGTCTCTGAAGAGCTTAGTGACACATTCTGTGATGGAACATGTAGATACACATTATTGTGGATTTTGGTAGGCAAATAACCTCGTTAGATAACCTAATTAAGTCAATGCTAGCATGTCTACTTCCCAGAAAACATGCCCGAACTTGGACATCAGATCAATTAACACTCTTGGGTTAACTTTTTTAGTTATTGCCTCAGAAGAAAATAAAACCACAAACAACATATTGTCCCCAGTGACAGCAGGTTTGTGAATGATTGTCTTGGGAAGGCTTCGGGAGCAGCTCAATGATTTCTCAGCTGTTGGTTGACAAACATGATCCTCAGGAAACCCCTCTAGGTGTAGGTCAGCAAGGCCTTGCCATGTTTTTCTTCACTCATTGTTTTAACACTACAACACACTAAAAGCCAAGCTTGTGGCCTCCCATATAATATCATGTTAACATTAAAAATGGACTTGTTTATCAACAAGAAGCATAGAGTCCAGGAAAACCATTGAGTCACATTTAGTTAGAACCTCAGATAAGTTTTATTTATAAAGAGCCAAGTAAACAAAAATGTAAAATTTCTCTGTTGCTAAGAAGAGCTATTTAATAATCCATATGGTATGCGACCTTTGGGATTGTTGCCTGGTGACTGAATAAAAGGTTACAATTCTTCATGAAGTCATATATTCTCATGGAGAGATACTTCTAATCCATTTTTTATAACATTGAAAATAAACATCAAATTCTTGTGGAAATAGTTCAAGAAGAATAAAATCTAACTCAAATATGTGCTACTGTAACAACTGTCAGTAAATGTCTTTAGAGGACCATTGGTACCTAGCACTCAAAACTGTCATATGAGGATCATAGGACTTAGGTAGTCAGCAACCTCACAAAACCTCACCTGGTTTTTCACTGACTCTAAGGAAATGTGGGACATATCTATATTATTAATATAAGCATTGAACTAGATTGGTATTTGTAGTGTGACGTATCTATCCTGTTGATAATAAATCATATAATTATGGCTCATCACCAGTTTGTTGGTCATTTCTATTCACTTTTAAGTTCACCACTAAATCTCTTTCTTTCTTTGGACCCCTTAAATGGGAGCCTAGATTGGAAAATAAATGGTTTTTCTTACTTCCTTGGAGTTAGCAGCATGGAATAATCACACAATATGTAGGGACTGGTATGTAATTTCTCTTCATGGAGTTATGCTGTTTCCCACTCTACAGATCAGGAAATGAGCTATTTCTAGGCCATATTCAAATATTGAAGGGAGCCCTTTAAAAGTGAGATAAAGATGCTGAAGTGTATAGCACTTCACAGCTGATGGCTTCTCCCAGAGGTGTGGGGAAGGACTCTGCTTTAAGGGGCTGGCCACTGAGAGCTTGACCATGCTCCAGTGAGTATTTTGGAAGCACAAATCTGAGTTGGTGGAGTTTTGGTGTGGTGGAGGGAAGTGAAAGGCTGGGAGGGTAGACCTGTGGGGAAGGAAAGTAAGTCTGATCAGGGTGCATTGTATGAAGTTCCCAAATAATTAATAAAAATATTATATTGGGAAAAATAAAGAAAGCAACACTTACCACCAGAAACTGAGGCAAAAAAGATAAAAGCCACCACCTGACGTAACGAGGCCATCCTACAAAGAGAAGAACGTCCATGTTTTTAAAGCAGAAGGTGTAAATTTATAACTGGTTTACTGACACCAGCATTTGCACAGAACGAGAGGGGTGGTTCACGGGATCACTCAGTAATGTTAGGACAGCCTTCAGCAGGGTGTGACTGCTCAGTGCTGTCAGAATTCTGAAGGAGCCAGGACTGACACTTACCCTACCTACCCCCTCTGAGCCTCCACCTCACCCATCTAAGAAATCCTCCAGTCACTGCTATCTGATCCTCTTCCTACTCCAATTATCTATTTCTGTTTTCTCTTTTTTCAGTTTTGAGCACTCTCTCTCTCCCTCTCTTTCTCCTTCTCCCTCTCTTTCTCTCTCTCTCCATATATATATAAATTATTATAAGTATATAAATGATTTTATATATAGTTTTATATATGTGTATATACATATGAATAATTATGCACCCTATAATTTCCATTTTTAAAGAAATTACTGCAGATTCATTAATATTTTGTCTTGGTCACTTGTATGTGCCCTAATGACTACTGAAACGGCTGTTAACATACACACACCCTCACACCCAGTTCCTGTATTGCTCTCTAATTCTTTTTCATGAAAAATACTTCTTATTGACAACAAGCTACCTGTCTGCCATCCTCCCTCTGATCTCAAGTTGACTATACAGGGTGTCTATATCTACTATACAAAATCAGATGCATTTTAAAAATCAATCTTTCTGTACTGAGAAACATGAAGCCCTCATTTCAGAAGTGGGGACACTATTGGGCATATGCGGTTGAAAAAAAAAATGTTCAGTTTTGAAGCCATACCTGCAGATAGTCTCTGTCTTTGTGGCAGCCCGTCCGCGGTTGGGGTGTTTTCTTTCTTTGATATCTCTTGATCTTCTTTAAATGAGCTTGTGTAGGACACTGTTCCTTTAATGATTACTTGTGCTGGTTTTCTTTGTCATGTGACAGCCTGTGTCCTTGTACAGTGTGCTCAACGTGCCTGGTGTCTGAGAATGTCCTTTGAGTTTCTGCGAATGAAATCTACTTTGGGAGAGTTGCGTGCTCTTTCAACACACCAAACATGTATGTTTTTCTTCTACTCTGTATTCAGATAAGCAAAACACCCCAAGATGGCCTTGAATCGGAACTTGCTTTAATGCCTGGGCAAACTCAGATTGAGTGTGCCTGTCTGCCAAAGGTGTACACACTACACACGCATGCTTTCCAATACCGGCTGTGTATTATTCATCATAGCTCAGCTACAACCTGAGGAGACAAAGAAAACATAGAAACCTGATGGACTTGGTGATTTGAAATAGGGTGAAGGGAAGAGACATTGGGAGCTGGAGGCTGGAAGCTGGAGACTGAAGGCTGAGCAAACAGATCCAGTGTGTGTTCTGTTCTTACATTCCCATTTTCTTTTTAATAATGTCAGCTTTTCAGACGTCAGAGGAATAAAGCTCATAGAATACTTATCTGTGAATGCTGACAATGGAAAAGGAAGCTATAGGAAGAGACAGTTCTCACAGGGTTTCTTTTGGGGTGAACTGAGAGGTAAATGCCGAGCTACAAAGTGGTATGTGCCGTTATGCCACCAACAATAACAAAGCAAAGAGGTTCCCTGACGAATGAGGGGCTTTGTGCACACAGGAGCCACCCAAGGGCAGGGCTGGCTACAGTTTATAAAGAGGAAAGCCGTTTCTACACAGCTGTATTTCTGTTGAGCTTTCCTCTTGAGCTTGAAGGATGATCAAGTGTTCTTTGGAAAACATGACGCTTGAAGTTTTCTGTTACCAGACTTACTCAGTTACAGGTCATATCACTGGGGCAAAATAAGTTATTAGAGCTGCAGTGGCCCAGGGATGCCTGACAATTTGTTTTATTTCACTGCTCTCCTTGGACTTCATTTTTAATATTAAATACTAACTCCTCAGGTGTGATGGCACAAGCTTGTTAATCCCAGCATTCAGGATGCAGAGGCATGTGGATCACTGTGAGTTCAAGGCCAGCCTGGTCTACATGGTGAGCTCCAGGACAGTGTGGATTATAAAGATAGAGAGACCCTGTCAACAAAACTAAAACATTAACTAGCTGTAAAGATTGCTTCATGGTCTCTTGATACCTCATCAGCACACACGCGCGCGCGCACGCACACACACACACAAACACACACACACACACACACAAGATAAAAATATACTGGTTAAGAGTCTGATTTAGAGCTGACAAGATGGCCTGGCAGTAAAGGTGACTGCCAGGACTAACAGCCTGGGTTTGATCCCAGGGATTCCCATGATGAAAGAAGAAAACCGTGCTTCATAAATAAATGCATTTTTTTTAAAAAAAAAAATCTGATTTAAGTAACATCCAGAGAAAGATAACAGAAGGTTCTATAAAGGCTCCCAATTTTCTATAGAAAAGCTAAGTACACACTCATATTTACAAATGCAACTATGATTAAAAAAAAAAAAAAATTCTGAAGACCAGAACAGAAATGGGATCTGCTGAATCCCATGTGTACCAAAGGAAACATGTGCTCAATTCAGGGACAGAATGAAAACATCAGCTTCTGAAACAGACAACTTCCAAAGATTCAATATTTGGTGACTCAGGGACACAGTCCCACAGTCCCATTCTCTGTGTATCATAGCCCTGTTGCTAGGGGATTATGAATAGATTCTGAACATTTTGGATATTCATCTTTTGTGAAGAGATGAATCAGGATGAGAAATACTAGAGAGCCCTTTAAAACACCCCTGCAGGGCTGGAGAGAGGGCTTAGCAGTTATGAGCACTGGCTGCTCTTGCAGAGGTCCTGATTTCAACTCTCAGCAACAACACTGTGGCTCTCAACCATCTGTAATGAGAGCTGTGATGCCCTCTCCTGGGATAAATTCGACACAGCACTCATATACATAAAATCTCCTGTCCCATCCACCAACACCCAAATAATGACAGAGACTTATTAATTATGAAAGCTCAGTCTTAGCTTAGGCTTGTCCTTACCTAACTCTTCTAACTTAAATTCACCCATTTATATTAACATTGTCACAGGCATTACCTCTCTTCCATCTTGTACCTCTGTTTCCCCTTCATGTTTCCTCATGACCCTGCCTTTTTACTTCCAAGAGTTCTCTCTATTGCCGAAAATCCTACCTGACCTCTTTACGCCTACCTATTGGCCATTTAGCTTTTTATATAACAGCAAATACATCTTCACAGAATGTACACATAAACTATCCCACAATACAAAATAAATAAACAAATCTTTAAAAAAGAGACCTACAGAAAGAACAAGACAGAGGGGGTGAAAGAAGAACTTACTGGGGAAATAAAATGTCAGCAACTTGATAGTAAATTTGAAACATCCTCTGTAGAGACATGGAAATATTCCTGCCAGGGAAGAAAGTTAAAATGAAGAACTTCATTACAGTGTATGTATACATGAATGTGTGTGTGTGTGTGTGTGTGTGTGTGTGTGTGTGTGAGAGAGAGAGAGAGAGAGAGAGAGAGAGAGAGAGAGAGAGAGAGAGAGAGAGAGAGACTTAAAAGAGATCACTGCATGAATTACCACTTCACCTGTTTCGCTGTTAGAAGGCAATCTCCGTTACTCAGATATTATGTTGTGATCTGTTTTTGCCAGGCACAAGTGTACACACAGATTACAATCACACATACACATCAACAAAAGTAAAGGTTCACCTAGAAGACCTTTGTTTCATTCCTATCCATATGCAGTATTGATGGAAGAGAGAGACAGAGAGCATTCTTCAGCTGCCAGCAGCTTAGTAGGGCAAGTAGGCATAAACAAAAATTGGAAAAAAAGATAAAGATTGTAGACAGCAATCCGAATGTGGGGCAAGCTCTAGAAAACCATTAGTAGTCTGCTATGTGTTCCCCATAGACACAGCAAAAAGGGACTCTGTCCCAGAGCTGACATGCTCTTTCTTGGATGGATCTTGCAAAGATATGATGCCATGTGAAAGTGACATTATTCAACAATTTTATTCTCTAAGCCTCTTAAGCCATGTTAGCCCCATGAGGCTCCTAGTGTAAGATGGGTTCCTTGTTTACTTTGTGCACAAACACACGATGAAAAATAAATAAATCATTCCAATCCAGCTGGATTCCAACTGGCAACTTTATAATGATACTTTATGCCATGAGAAAACTTCAAATTTCAAAACTCTGCTTTGCCCAAATGAGGCCATTTCTTGTGAAATCAAAGGCCACAGTCGTACACAGTAAGCACTCCAAAGTCTTGTCCAAATACCCATTAGTTATCACTACCAAAACCCAAGATATGAGATTTTCATTGACAGTCACTTCTTTCCTTTTAAATATAAAACAACTTCCACACAGAATAAGACAAAAACAGTTTATTGTATACAAAAGTAAAAGTTGAAGCCATGTGCTTTAAAAAGAAATTATTTCACAGGGATCCAGCTTCATTTTACAGAAGCTGTTTGCTCCTGGGGTAATTCCTGCTTTTCCACTTCCCATCCCAAATTCTGTGGCTAGTCCATTATTTCTGCTGTGTTTAATCCTCTGAATTACTCAACAAGCCTTTGAACATACAAGGAAAAGTTTAATCTTCTACAGAAAATTTCACTTTGTCTATTTAACTTGCGTAATAATCTGTAAATGGCCAATTCTGTGTAAATATTAATCAGCTTAACTAAATAGAGTTAAGCATGTGCAGCCCACTGTGGGACTCACTGGCAAGCTGGGAATTTGTGTTGCATGAGGATTAATGTCATCCTTTCCAAGACCACCTATAAGTTTTCCAACTCAGTTATAAACCTGGATTTTATACAACACTTTATATCCACTGACACTTTATGAATTACTATTGCAGAATGCAGTATCAACTGAGGTCCTGGGATTTCCTGGGAGATTTCTATCTGACTTCCTGCCCTGTGTGATAAACCTATTGCAAGAGCTTCACACAACAAGCAGAAACAAAAGCCTTCCAGCTTTTACACTTATAAGTAGCCAAGGCCAAGTGGCAATGGCCAGGAAGGTGGTTTTGATGAAAAGATGCTCCGACCCCTCAGGTGCAAGTAGGCCACCTATTTCCTGTAAAAATGTTACAAATGTCTCCTCCTTCTGGTGAGAAACTGGATAGAACCAGGTTTCTCATGTTTTATGAGCTACCGGTACAGCAGCATCAGATTCTAATGCCCAAATGAGTGAGGTGACAGAAGGAAACTCTGAGATTTGCTGAGGTCCAGAGTCAGAAGTTAGATGAGAATGGTCCCAAGGCACTGTGCTAGAACCTGGAGGCTTGTTTTCATCTGCTTCAGATCAACCATTTCACTACCCAACAAAACCTTTTGACCATTTTATCTTGAAGAAGCCATAATGCTTTTTGCGTAGTTCCCATTGGGGATCCTGTAACTCAGTGCAGGAAATACACTTTGGCAAGATGCTGTCTTCAGCACCTGTTTCTACATTGTGTTTTTAAATGTACAAAAGGGTATGAGGTAGACACCATTATCTACAACTTGCAGAAGGGAATTATGGGGCTTTGTTTGACTTAGAGCAGGTGGTAAAACTGGTGCCAGCTGGGTTCTTCATCGCTACCCAGCCTCCTCATGCTGGAGACATCTCCAGACCACTGCTCTGTGTCCTCTCCAATATCCAGTCCATGTACTCAGCAACTTTGGTGTAGACTCCTGGTTGGTCCTTTCGGGCACAGCCTTCACCCCAACTGGTGATACCCACCAGCTGCCATATTCCATTGTGTTTACAAACTAAGGGGCCCCCAGAATCTCCCTGGTTAGAAGAATACAATAAAAATCTTCATTGAGCAGAAAAATACAATGGTAGAGAGTTATAACAGCAATGATGCAAAGACAGATGTCTTTAACATTTTTCAATCACACTTTGCACTTTGCACACCACACATGCAGCTTCTCAAATTCCTTGCACCCCACTAGCTATGAACAAATAAGTGTATGGTTACAAGGGCAACTTCTTCTCTATCCAATTCTCAGATAAACTCACCAATTTTAGCACATTTATCCAAAGCTCAAATAAATCCACTTTTCTTCTATTTTAGCATAACCAGGACATGTAAAATTGTCCTTACAAACTGCTTATGACATGCCAACCATAGTCAATAGAAATACTGATGTACCAATTATAAGTAATATATGCTACCTATGATTATGTTTAATTTGTTAAGGGTTATCTATGAAGATATTTAACTCAATTTCAAAACTAAAACTAGCAAAATGTAATGCTGGAGATTTGCTTTTGAATAAACTGTCTCCAGAGAACCATAATATGCTTTTTTTGCAGTCTAATTCATTACCTTACACGCATCTATCCCGCCTTCTTTGTAGCCGGCACAGATCATCTGCTTGGTTATGACGTAATCTCTGTATTTTTTCTGACATTCTTCATTTGGTACCAAAGGAATAGTTGCCTTTTGGAGAGTATTTTGGATTTCACCTATGAAACAATCAAGGTAGGCTTTTAAAGGGAGAAAATACAATGAATATGGAACCAAGACTTGAGTTTCACAGAATGTCAAAAGGTAGAATTTTATGTAACTAATAATGAGAGAAGGGAGAGAGAAAAGTAAAGAAAGGTGGGAGGAGGAGAGAAGGGGGGGAAGAAGTGAGTGATCTGTGTTGGCTTCCTTGAAATGAAGTACTTCAGCATCCCATCATCCAAGTTACCCCAGACTTGGTTCCTGTGATCTCTGCATCCTTCTGCTACAATACACTAAGGTAACCTGTAAGTCCCACAATCTCAAGCATCAGGTAATTTCCTGGGATATTGGGAGCTCTAGTTCTTGAAAAATAACAACAAAGCCTCATGGGGAAGTATGGTGGCCCAATGAGTTTGTCTTTATAAGCCCCAACAAGATGTATCTTGGAGTTACACAGCTGGGAAATTCTAGGGAGCAGTTCTGACCAAAGTTCATCCTGGTTGGTATTTAATATTTAAATAAAACTTGTTTCAAATTTGGCTCAAAACGGTGGAATTGGTTTTTCTCTCACAAAACTCAAGATTAACACTGTCTCAACATATGTTCCTCAGAAAGAAGGTCCTCCAAACATCCATATATTTGATATAAAGATTTGGATGCCCTTGCCTTTCATTGTTTTACAAACTGAAATCATAATTAATATAAAATTTATGAAAATAAATCCCAAACATTTGAGAGAAGAAAAGTACTGTGTTGCTTACATAGGTTTCCATGACAAATGATGCACTTATAGATAACTTAATCTCTCCCCATGTCTATGATCCCACACATATGTATATGTATGTGTATATGGTGTCCATATATACGTAGCCAGGTCAACCCAGTGAGAACTATAAATTAATTTAATACAAGACTGAATGGTTCAGAAAAAAATGGAGATGGCACGTCCAATCATGTCTTTTTGTAAAAATAACACAAACATGTCTAGTAGTTTTTATCTGGCACTTGCTGTAGAAAGGCAGCATGGTTATTTCTAGAAAAATAGATCTGGTCTCAACACATAGGTGCTCTTGACTTCAGATCCACACAGCTGATCTATCATAAACTCTGAGAAAAGGGAAGAGAAAAACTCACCTCTGTTTTGAGCACAAGGAAGATGAACAACTCCTTCCCTTTTAAATGCAGAAAGCAATTGCAGGCATGTGGCACTACTAGCAGCATTGTTGTGTAAGGGTCACACATACTTTGAATTACATTGTAGTTATTAGAGAAATGAAAGTATTATTTATGTCTATCACTATTTCAACATTATGGCAAGTATTGAAACAATTTGATGTGTGGGTGTATTAATAAAGATATACGCTTATCACTATGCCAAATTCTGTTAATAAATACCAGTGATTGTACTGCAATCTAGTTGTCCCTTATCATGAATTTGTGTGTTACCTAAGCATTTAACAATATAATTAAAGAAAAAGCTAGATTTATCATATTGCAAGAATGTGTTAAAACAAATATTAAGAACTGGAAAGGAATGGAGAAATGGCTCAGTGGTTAAGAGCACTGGCTGCTTTTCTGGAAGTCCCGAGTTCAATTCCCAGCAACCACATGTGACTCACAATCATCTCTAATGAGATCTGGTGCCCTTTTCTGCCTTTTCTGGCCTCCATGTATACATGTAGGCAGAACACTGTATACACAATAAATAAATAAATTTTTAAAAATAAAAAAGAGCTGTCCTTAAAGAGTGATGTTATCATGGCTATTGATACCGAGGGAGAACATGATAAACAGGTACACTATGAGTACTGGACCAGATGGGCTGAATTGGACCTGATAGCACCGTAGGGCCACAGTCCATTATGTAGAGTTGTATATAATCTCTATTATAAGCAGATGCAAAAAACACATATTCTTAGGCATCAGAAGCCTAATATTTTGGACTAAATATAAGTAAGAATGCTTGAGAAGATGATCTACTCTATGTGTTTTAACATTTAAGGCGGGAACATTTCAAACATCAGGCTGTACCTCCTTCCTTCGTATAGCCCCATCCGGTCACCCAACAGTTGGTATAAACTGTATTTGTGTCATCTTTGGAAGGCAGACATATTGGTTTCTGGAATTCTGAAAGGAAATTTCATGAATAGATTTGGGTTAAATCCATACATATTGACTTTATAAACCAATC
Source organism: Phyllotis vaccarum (assembly GCA_033318265.1). Taxonomy (NCBI): domain Eukaryota; kingdom Metazoa; phylum Chordata; class Mammalia; order Rodentia; family Cricetidae; genus Phyllotis; species Phyllotis vaccarum. The sequence goes on from JARWLC010000002.1 coordinate 155,655,478, forward strand.
CCGATCATTTCCCTTATTCTTTTCCTACGAGGCAACACAGCAAGAATGAGCCTTCTGGGACCAATCTGGATTAAGAACAGGTAAAGACATGAGAGGTAAGGAGAGATGGATGCAATCAAATGTCCATGTAGAAAATATAATGGAATTCACTACTAACACTAAAGAGTAAAGTGAATGGACCTCCAGCTTCTGATCACGTCTAAAGCCTACGATTCAAGGCCATCCTCACGTTTTCATGTGGTTTCTGGTATGAAACTTCCCAAGGAAAGGGAAACAAACACTCCTCCACCAAAATTTATTGGCAAACATAACTCTCCTTTCTTGTGTTTTGTTCGATATCTACTGTGGCAGAATTCAGAGTCAGAATGTCTACGCTCTTCCAGGGTTTGAATTGAATACCTAACTTAATTATTACAACAAAGCAGTGAGGAGATGAGCAGATATTAGAGGTAGGAGGAAGACAGGCAGCTGGGGAAGGTTTCACAGTTGCTAACAGACACTCACAGTTAATAGTGCAGGTTGGTTTAGTTTCTGTGCTTTGGTGTGCCTCCAAAGTCAGTGCATGCTCCATGTCCCTCCATTGTCTGCCCGGTGTATTCTCACCAATTAACATCTAGCCCCATTTGCTTTATATAGTTCTATATTCCTAAGCCGAAGTAATGGTGATTCTGCCGGTCTTGTCAAAAGATGCCCAATGTACTCAGATGGCAACATCTTTCCTAAACTTACTGTTCTGTTATCATCTATGGAGTTCCATACCACTCTTGAGAAGTTAATTAAGATTCCTGGCCCTTAAGTAGCAGTGACTGTGTGGTATTCATGGGAAACTGACTTCATAGCCTTATCTTTCTCTCCACCCCACCAACCAGAAAGCAAAGACAAAGCTGCAGATTTGTTTTCTTCCTCACACTTAAGTGGGACTTGACATCGATACAATTTACTTGTACAGTTTTTTTCTTAAATGCGCTGCGTACCAGTATAATTCAAGGGCGTCTGAAGCTTTAGCAGGGCAATGTCATAATTGCCTTCTGCGGTTTTGTATTTCTGATGAATAATAAGCTCTTTTATTCTTGAGAAAGGTGTTTTTATTGTAATCGCTGATAGATTAAGAATCCCACCATAAATACGCCACACATCCGGGTAGGGAATCCTAGGAGAGAGACATGGAAACCAAAGTAACATTGACATGCTTCCTTGTTTCGTCTTCATATCACGTTTTCTTGTGGGGGAGAAAATAAAACATTCTGTGTGACCTATCTCTGCCTGCTGGCTTTATTATCACTTAGTATTGGATCTCTGAAAATTCAGTTTATAATGAAACATCTTAAACTTTTATTTGAGATATTCTTTTGACTGAAAAGTGTGTGTGTGTGTGTGAAGCAGATACACATATTAAGCATCTATAAGCATATACTGATAGTATATCAAAAAGAAATTTACTTCAAAACAATTTTTGGGTGTACATATAGTTTTACCATTTATTAATGACAAAATAAAATTTACATATTAATGGAATAAATGTGCTTATTTTCACAGGAATAATTAAAACATGTCTGAATAGTTGATGCTAAAAGACAGAGAACATTCTCAATGATTTTAAGACTTCCTTAATGTTTTAATTTTATAATTAAAAATGGCAATGTTGAGAATGTCACTTCACATATATAGAGAGTACCAAATGGCAGACAGGTTTAGGGCCACTAAATTTTTTTGGAAATTCTATCCAATACCCAAACCTCATTTAATTATACATATATATATATATATATATATATATATATATATATATATATATATATATGTATATAATATCAGTTCTAACAACCATATTTAAAACCAAAGTTTAACCGTATAAAATCAGAATCATGCTGTGACAAGAAACTTTAATTTCATTCACTATAACTGAACTCACGTTTCTGTAAGAGCAGAAAGCCCTGTGCACACAGTACACACACTGTAACGCATAACAATAACCTTTAGTCTGAACTGTGTTTAGGGTACCGTTTGTAGGTACAATGTGGCATGGCAGCCACAGTGCAAAATAAACATGCTGTTTTAGGAAGAAAGGCTGAGTGGAATCATGTAACACAGCATGGGATAGGGCTGCCTCAAGGCTTGGGCTTGTCATATGTTTGATTTTGAATTAATTTTGGTTAGGGGCCTTTTACTCTTGATAAAATTTTTGAGACTCCCATATTCTGTTGCACTGAGTCCAAATAGGGTACAGAATACTCAAAATATACATTTTTTTGTAATTATTTCATGTTTACAAGTAAAAATATGGGGATTCTTTTGTCCCTTTCTAGGAAGCTGTGGGAAAATCAAGGTCAGTTTACCAATCCTGAAAAAAGTTGCTTTCATTAACTCAGAGCCATAAAGTAGCCACATTGATTAAAATAAACCCAAGTAGGAGACTAAATTAAAGATATTTTGTTGCTTAAAATCTACCTACCCATCTTTTAAATTTTAAGTTAGTCATGTAAAAGATACACAAACTAAATTTAAAATTATATTATTATTTTAGACAAAGACTCAGAAACTTTTTTATCATCATCAATCCAAACATGTCAGAGCCAAGGAGATGGCTTGCTTCAAGCTTGTGGACCCAAGTTCAGATCCCAGCATGCAACTAGGGCCAATCATGTGCCAGGGACAGAGACAGGCATATTGCTGGGACTTGCTGTCCATCCAGTATAGGCAAAGATGGTGAGCACTAGGTTCACTGAGAAACTATCTTCATAAATTATAGCTGTATCAGGCTTTTTCTTTGTGGGAGGGGCACCAACCAGCTTCCAAATCATGACAGACTACTATTAGTTTTGAATGTTTGACCTGGCCTAGCTTAGGCAGGTTCCTGGCTAGCTCTTTTAACTTAACCTGTTTATCTTTATCTACCTTTTGCCTTGGGCTTATTACCTTCTTACTTCAGAATAGCTCTATGCCTGCTGGTTGGCGTTTTCCTGGCTTCTTACCCTGGATGTGTTTCTTATCCTCCCCTTCTTTCATTCTTCTCAATTAAGCATAGACTTTGCCTCCTACCTATTCTCTCTGCATGCCAGGCCTATTTATCTTTTCTCCTGCCTAGCTATTGGCTGTTCAGCTTTTTATTAGACCAATCAGGTGACTTGGTAGGCAGGTGAAACTAATGCAACACATCTTTGCATCATTAAACAATGCAGTATAAACAAATGTAACACTCTTACAGAGTTAAAATAGTACTCTACAGCATAAACAAATGTAACACATCTTTGCCCAGTTAAAACAATATTCCACAACAGACAGCAATATAGGAAGATACCTGACATTGACCTCCACATACATGTGTGTACACAGATTATCATGTACACACACACACACACACACACACACACGACTGATCTACAATTTACCCGTCAAAGCAATGAGCAGCCGTCACAATCCATTGGTGTCCAATGATGGCCCCTCCACACAGATGGTTCTGAGATGTCAGCTTCACCTGCAGGCTGACCTGCCATGGCCACTCCCCTAAAAAGGCATTGGTTCCGCCCACAATCCGGGCATTTGTTTTTGTTGTGCAGACTAAAAATTGTTGAGATGGTTGGTCAGAATTAGACATGAATCAGCATCCCCTCAAGCAAGAAAACAAAGTAAACAGTTCCACCCCATAAGACCAAGATGTCGATCACAACAACCCAGGCTTCCACATAGTTCCTTAACAAATATGCTACACTTACTAGAACTATCCACAGCTTTACACAGTCTCAAAGAATAACCAGAGCTCATATGTGCACTGGAGGTGATGTTAGCTGGAGAGCCATCCATGGATAACCTTAAGGAGCATTTACACCTGCACAAAATGAACAGAATAGGATCAAACCTGCTGATAAAGCTATAGAACAACTACCTTACCGAGTCTCAAAAAGTGCCTCTTACCTCTCCAGCTTGCAGTCTTGTGGAAGTAATGAGTAAGTAAAGAACTGACAGCGAATTGTCTTTGTACACGTCTCTTGGCACACATCTGCTCCTTGCACAAAGGTCGCATTCAATTCTTCTCCTCCAAAGTCAACTCCAGAGTAAATTTTGAAATGGCAGGGTTCTGCACCATGTACAAACATCAAAGGTTATGCAAAGAGAGACAAAAATAAGCCATAGTAACAAAGTTTCTAGTGTCCTGAGAATAGTTTCAACTCTTAGAAGATCCCAAGATCTGTTGCAGCTTGCGGAGGTTACTATTTGTCAACTTGACACAAAATAGTCACCTAAAAAGAGGAACCATCAATTGAAGAATTGTCTCCATCACACTGACTTGTAGGTACGTCTGTGGGGCATTTTCAGGATTAAGGATTAATAAAGGAGGGTCTAACCCACTGGGCATGATGCCACCTCTGTGCAGGTGGTCCTGAATTGTATCATAAAAAAAAAAAAGTAGCTAAGCACATCATAGGAGCAAGTCAAACCCAGCATTTCTCCATGTTCTCTGCTTCATTTCCTGGCTCTGTTTCTGCAACACAAACTCCCTTCTCCCCAACTTGTGTTTGGTCATGGTATTTATAACAGCAAGCAAGAGGCAAAATAGGACACATTCATGCAGCCTCACTGCTGAGTCACGTTACCCAGACGAGCTTTTCTGCAGGTGAAGAGACTGTATCCAGAGATAGCATTTTCTTGAGGAATAGGGAGACTTGGAGCGCCACTTTTAGACATCTTAAGAAAGCAAACATTCCTGTTAAAAAAATAAGCAAGAAGAGAAGATAGCATTAGAAGCACTAGACAGATAAGGAAGCAGTTCCCTGTTTCTTTTTTATTAAGATGCAAACTGTATTCTGAGAAAGTCTCTGTGGTCAGACTACAAGACTCCAAAATATCACAGGATTAAAAGTAAATGGAGTCACTTTTCTCTCTCGTAAAAACTAGTAGGTGCAGGCAGCGTAAAAAGAGGAGAGAGGGCGAAATTCCACTTTATAATTAGAAAAAAGGAAGGAAGGAAGGAAGGAAGGAAGGAAGGAAGGGAGGAAGGAAGGAAGGAAGGAAGAGCACCAGAGCATAATTTATTTGGATTTAAGATGCCTGAGGTATTATTATATCCACACACATCCCACAACAGGCCCATGTTGTACCTAAAGGAAATGGAGAGTCGTCTAAAGGTGAAAAAGTCAGACTAGACCCTAGATCAAGATAAGTAGGGCTCGGATTTCTCACTAGATCAAAGGGTAGACTGAGAGAGCAGCTTTTAACTCAAGCCAATCCAAAACCTTAATGCCAGTAAGGAAGCTGTCTGATCCATTTGCCCTGCCCGCTGCTGTCAGACTCCATGATATGTTTGCTTTATGGAAGGGAAGGTATGTAGATGTATCTTCTAATCTTTGGAGTTACCTGCTCCTGACAGACAAGCACCCACATAAGCTACATAAACTATAGGTTCTAGTAAACTGTTAGGGAAACCAGCAAGGCTTCTGGAAACCTCTGCTGGGAACTGAAAAGGCTAGAAGCCAGCACGCCGGCTCACACTCACCTCTGGGATTCTACCTTCCATTCGTTCGTATAGAATGTGAAGAAAAGGCAGGTAGGGTGGAAGGTGCAGATGGTGCGACATACAAAAACGTCAGGGGTGATGACCTGGCCCACATCTAGGTCCGCAAAAGCAAAGTGCTGGAATATATCCATGGGGCAACCTGCGAACTCACCAATGAAAAACACTCCTCAGGGACACAGTGCTGAACTGGCTCATGGTTTACATAGTAACTAAGGTAATGACAATCGAGTATTCGTAGCACTAAGTATCCTGAGCTTAAAATTGCCTGTTGCAAGACTGAAACAGCTTGCACAGGGCCTGAACTGGTTTGCTAGAGGTCTTCCAAGAATATATTAACTGTTTTATGGGATTCCTGAGTATTCGAACCTGTGGCGCTCTGAATCGTGTGCCTTTTCTTAGGCTCTTTTTCTTTTGTTTATTTGTTTTGTTCAATTCCAGTGCTTTTTTTTTTCTTATCTTATTTTATTTTGTTATTATCCCTGAGAAGCCTGTTTGTTTTCTAATGACAGAACGGGAGTGGATCTGGATGGAAAGGGGTGGGGAGGAGCTAGGAGGAGTAGAGGGATCGGAAATTAATTAGGGTATATTATGTAAAGGGGAAAAAAAATCTATTTTCAATAAAAAGAAAAAATAAATTGGATATTAAATTATCTGCAAACTTTTAGTTTTCCTTTGGAACAAAGTAAAACTTGTCGCTCTGGAGACAAACCCTATGCCAGAGAAGTAGAAGAAGCCAGTGGATGCACCCAATACATCCATCATTTGTAATACAAGACCTTTAGGTGACTCATGTTTTCCTTATACTACCCTGGTCCCAACTAAGCCTTTAGAAGATGCGCATTATGTTTTGTCTCTGAGTATTATGAGGAGTATTTTAATATAAAGGTTAACACCGATTCTGAGGACTAACAAAAATGCCATTTGAGAGCAGAACAGAAATGCTTCATTTTCATCCCCCTTACATATTTTTCTCATCTATTTTCATTTGTGATTTATGTGTTTTCATGATTTATTCAGTTTTGCAGCATGTAAGAATGATTTGATTCCATATTAGTAGTATGGAAGGTTAAGAATAATACAGGAGAGTCAAACTCAACATAGTTGGATCAAAGGAATGCACTTCCCATGATACATCATGTGAGCAGTCTAGGAAGCTAGATTCAACTACTTGAAATAATAATAATAATTAAAGAAAATACATGAAGACCCTTGGTACTGGGAGAGAATGCAGGTATCCATATCAACCTATAACAACATCCTCCCAAGATGTCCCTGGCAGATCATTTTATAACTTTTCTGAGACATTTATAGCTGAATGCCACCTCATAATAAAGTCAGTTTGTTCTCTGAAGATATTAGGAACTTTTAAAACTTATTATTATTTTTTTTTTACAAAGTCCTGTTTATCCAAACCAATCCTGCAGAACTGTGTACTAATCCATTCCCTACAGCCTTTCAAAACTGAAGAACTGACTTTACCAAGAGTTAAGCTAGTCATCTTGACTCCTTTTCAAATTGAATACATTTAACGTCTTTCCTTTACTCATTTCTAATTTTTACATTATTTCTAGATGTTCCCTCATCCTGGGTGGCCCTCTTTGGCTCTACTATAGCTTTTTTATTGCTCCACATAAAATGTGGAATCAGAACCAGCCCGGATCCAAAGAGTACTTCATTCTAAACATGGGTTGTTAACTATGTGTGCTGGCTAGTTTTACATCAACTTGATATGAACTGGAGCCATCAGAGAGGCTGAAGCCTCAAAAGAGAAAATGCCTTCAAAAGGCCAGGCTGCAGGCAAACCTGTAGGGCATTTTCTTATTTCGTGATTGATGGAGGAAGGATCAGCCCATGGTGGGTGGTGCTGGGGGTTCTATTATAAAAGCAGTCTGAGCAACAATGGGGACCAATAGGGAGGAGGAGTCCTCCATGGCCTCTGCATCAGCTCCTGCCTCCAGACTCCTACCTTATTTGGGTTTCTGCTCTTTCTTCCCTCCGTGATGGAATGTTGCCTAGAAGAGTAAGCTGAAATAAACCCTTTCCTCCCTCAAAGTTGCTTTGCCCATGATTTTTCATCACAGCAATAACAACCCTAGCAAGGATACTATGTTTATTAATACTGTTACAGAATATAAGTGAGGGTGGGAGAATAAAAATGTCCAGAGCCCATCTTTTTTATAACTATAATGAATACTGGAAAAATGCATCAAACTACCATTTTTTGAACTCTGGAATTAGCCTAAGAAACACACAACCCAGGGCAGAAAAATGGAAAGAGTTTTGTGGAATATAACTTCCCCTATATTCCTGCCCCCTCCACAGCTCCATAGAGAGCTAGAAAACCAATGAGTCAGAATGGTTGGAGGCCCTCCAAAGCCACAGTCTCCCTTCCCCAGACAAGGGCCATCACTTGATTTGTCTGGAAGCTCCCTGGAAAAATGTCCCTCAGAGGCCTGAGTTTATTTAACATGACCTCTGCTTTGCCTAGGAAGACCTTATCAGCTGACACCTGAATCCCACCACATCTCCCCTTTTTGTCTAACTAAGAAAGTTCTACCCCATTCAAGAGCCCGGGACCCTGGATAAGTGTCTTCAACCTTATCAGCCGACACCTGAATCCCACCACAAGCAGGTGTCTAAAGAAAAGGGAAGAAGGAGTGAGTGAGGGAGAAAAGCAGAGAAAGAGGGAGGGGCAGGAGGGGGTAAAAGAAGGAAGATGAGAAGGGGGGAAACAGTAGGAGAGGAAACAGGGAGAAGCAATGAGTCCTGGTGATTATGGGACAGGAAATCTGCCTCCTGTGATGGAAATAACTGTCTGGGAAGATATTAGACAGTAAAATTCTCTTAATTAGAATTGCAAATAGTGTTGACTCACTGACTGGGGAGGTGCGGTTTTCTCCAAAGCTTTTAAAATCTCTGCTGAAAACTCAGATTTAAACACACTTCATTTTGAGTTGTGAGGTAAGAGGCTAGACATTTCATGGGGAGACATAGGATATTCGTGTGACTCCTAAGTGTGTGGTTTAAGGGTTGGGCGGTGTGGCTTAGTGGGAAGTCATGAAGGCATAGCCCTCATACATTGACTAATAACTTCCTTGTATGAGTAAGTTCCTGCTGTCAGTGAACTAGATCTGTTACCCCAAGGGCAGGTTGTTTTAAAGCAAGGTTTCCTCTTGTGTTCTTTATCGGCTGCACATGCTCACTTGACCAGCATTTTTCTACTGGGCTGTAAGGGCTGAGGCACTTGCAAAAATGTCTATTACAAAATCAAAACTTGCCTGCATCCAGATAGAATATGAGTTAATTTAGCTTCCTCAAAATTATAAGTCTGTGGCTTTTGCCTTTATAAACTTTCATCTAACAATAACAGGGTCTTACCTAGACTGATCTTTCTGGTTTGATCCTGGACAGTTTTTTTTTTTTTTAAATAAAAAGTTTCTAATTTACTAAAACCAAAACTTGATTCAGATTGGTGGTAAATCTCTGAATGACCCCAGGCTCACAGTAGTCCTGACCAGATGTAGCCACCCGTCTTTAGCTCCCTAGCCTGAAGAATTGTGAGCTAAGAGCCTTTTTTTTTTCCTTTAGATATTTCCCAGTCATCTGGCATTTGGACATGGCTGCAGATAAGCAGTCTAAGAAAGGCATGACATATAGAATACAACACATTTGAATAAAGAGTCCTATTCATATAGTTGTTTTCAAAAACTATAAAAAAATATTAGAACTAAATAGTTAACAAATTTGAACCAACTGAATGGTATGGCATGGAGAGGATACATAGAGAAATAAAAAGACAAACAGAAAAAGAGACAGGATGTCTGGGCTTCTCTCTCTTTCACAGAGAGGTCATAGCCCAGAACTCAGAACCAAGGCAGAGTGCAGCAAAGAGCCAGCAGTCAGTATTGGCACTACTTACTATAAGTGATCTGGTTTCAGTGACTCTCAACACTGCACCTTGATGTGCTAAATATGATGGCATCTGTCTGGATAATTCAGCTGAAACTACCTATGTGTCCAAAATTATGGGGCTTTGTTGATTCAGGGAAAAATGCTTTTTTTTTTTTTTTCTGGATATGGACACCATCAAATAACCTCACAGTTTTTCTATAGTGTCACTGTACTTTCCTAATGCTGTTGTTGTAAGAATATTACAATAAAACTAAAGGTTTAGGCAAGACAGATATATTGTCTTTTGGTCCTAGAGATCAGAAGGCCAAAGTACATCTTACTGGGTGCCAGTCAACAGGCTGGCTCGGCTTTGTTCCTTTGGAAAGGCTTTTAGGGAGACCTGTTCCATGCCCTTTTCAATTTCTACGTCATGACATCCCTTTGCTTTCGGACGTTTCCACCTATAAAGGCAGCAATGTAACACTTCCAAATCTTTCTATCTCTTTCTGTGTGTAGCAAGTTAGGACCCTTAAAACTGGCAAGGTCACATTCCAATAATGAAGAGTAATTCTTATTTCAAAGTTTTTCCATATAATCACATTGATTTGATCAATGCGCATCCTATCCCCAAGTCCCTGGGAGTGGCAAGAGGACATTTCTGGGCACTCTCATTATAACATCACAATCACAGTGGAATAGTCATCATCTAATTACCAATCTCTGAAAGTGCACAAGGCTTCAGGGAGAATCCAGAGACCAGGTTATCCACTGCCTTGATACTGGTGGGTGTTCCACTTGAACTGTGCTTCAGCAAACAGTTGTTCCTAAATGTCAACAAAAGATGTTGTTATGCTTCTTAAGGTGCATCCAACTGTGTGGATAATATTTTCTATTGAAATAATAACCACAATGGTGCATGGTTGGGTTGTTATTAATCAGCAGGCATGCTTTCTTTCAGCAAAGGGCAGTTTAGGGTGCAAATGGGGTGGCATACATCACTGTCCGACACCATGCCTTTGTTCCATACACAGCATATGGGTGCCTTTGCTGTTTACTATCTTTGGGGAGAAATGCCATTGGAATTAAGCATGTAAATAAGGAAATGCTCAGGACTACTTCCTCTTTACACTTTAATTGGGGGAGAAACAGACTTGTTTTTTTCATGGATGCTGTTGACTCCTGGAGTGTTCTCACAGGGGACCTGTCAGCATGACTCACCGGTACTCTGGTCTATGAAATGCATTTGTAGCATAGGTGAAAAATTGGCAGTGAATGTTATTTGTGCACAATTTCTGGCATTCTTCAATACTGTTAGTCTTAGATATATTGAAGTTGGACCCTCTTATATCAAGTCCTTCGTATATGTCTTGGTGGCAAGCTGAAATAAAACACAATGACATTCGGCCAAATATTTTTCTAGACACAGACTAAACTGATCTTTGGTCAGAGCTATGTTGAAGGCCAGTATCCCCTAGTAAGTGCAGGACTTACAAATTGTATGCCGTATCTAAGTTATCAAGCCCTGCTGGACATCAGCACACCCCAGTGTGTTTACCTGACCTCTATCATACCAGCCCTAAAAGCTGGTTATTTTGCTTTCCTAACCTGCAAGGTGTTTTCAACAATACAGTTTCACATTGATGTTACCAGTGGCACTGATAAATAAACAAGGCAACAATAACAGGGGCCCTGACAGTGTGTGCCAGGAACTATTTGAAAAACTGGTGTACTTTTGACTTCTGGAACAAAACAAAACAAACCACGACCTGTATCTATTCCTCTTTCTTTGCCTGCTCAGGTTTGATTGCCATTTGTGACTTCAGGTCTCACTGCTGAGATCTGTGTTACATCTTTTACAGACTGTGGGAATTTATTGACATGCATGATGAAACCATTTCCCTCCTTGCTTTAAGATTTTCTTAAATTCCAACACTATCACTGCCCCCCTCCCATTCCTTCTTGCCTAGTAGACCTGGCTGGTTTGGAACTCCTGGGGCATCCACAGGAAGGGAGCAGGTGAAGTATTGACACGGAACAGCCATGGAAAGGACCAATACCTCAGACCCATGGGCAATTGGCAAAGCCTTCTCTGGGTCTAAGCACTAGTGTTCAGGAACAATTGACCAGTGTGTGCGAAGATTAGTGACTTCACCTTCCTCTTCCTCCTCCAGGGTGTTTACAGCCCAAGAGGAGAGTCTTGGCTGCCTTTGGAGACCTCCCTCTGAAACCAGTTAGCCCCTCCCCTGTGCTGTACATAATAATCACTCTGGGGCTTGGGGTTCAATGCTCACAACACATGTACTCCCTTCTTTCTGTGTGTTGGTCTGTGTGTCTGCCTTTTCTTACTCCTTTGATACCACTAGTCAGTTTTCTAGAACCTAAACCAGACTGGATGTGTCAAACTCCCGTTTCAGACCAGGATGACTTTGAACTAGAAATAATCTTTGCCTCTGATTCATGGTACCGGAGTTATAGTCATGTGCTAGCACACCAGTTTTTAACATTTTCCTTAAATTCTATTTAAATATCCATTTTATTAAAGTTTTGAAGGGACTGTAGCCAGCCCAAAAGGTCCTTTCAAGTTTATCTCATATGTGAAAAATAGTTAATGCAGACAACTTAATTAGATTAGCAGAGTGTGTGTTAGTACAAACAATATTTTATTGTACATAACTGTACGTTCCAAAGACTCATAAACTTCATCTATACATGAGACTGTATGTATACATCAACTAGTAGAGAAGCATATGTTAAGGCATAGGGGTGCTGAGCATTCCCAGTCATTCATACAGGGTGGGAATCTGTAAATCATAGAATGGGATTCCTTTACATTTGTTGCAGATAAGAAAATGAGATAAGGGTCTGTCGGGGTGAGGTAGTCACAAATAAAAATATTTTCTTAATGATTATCTGTAAATTTTAAGCCTATCTCTTAATAGTTTTGAGTAAAATCGCGTTCTGGGGCCACTTTTCAAACCTTTCTGTGTTTCTCTGTGTAACAGCCCAGACTGTCCTGGAACTCACAAAGATTCACCTGCCTCTGCCTCCTGAGATTAAAGATGTGCTCCACCACCTCTAAGCCTGAAACCACTTTTTAAATTGAAGATATTTGGGAGAAAGCTCAAAAGGAAACTTAGCCAAACTTGGTGAGGAAAATTAAGCTGGAAAAAAAAAGGCAAGCAACCGTAGAAAAGGCACAATATCTCTTTAAATTGTGCTGTGGATCCCAACAATTTATAAAAAAATTGATCCAATAGTGTACATGATAAGAGGATGTGGGTTTGGTCGTTTCAATTGGAAATGTTATTTTGCTTCAGGTTGACTGTAGCTATTCCATTGCTGAAGTAATTTATAGCTAAGCCACCGTGGCCCTTCATTAATTACCTAAAATTCAAACTGCAGACTCCGACTGTGTGTTATTGAGGTAAAAAGAGAACACCAGAAATTTGAACCTTCAGAGTGAACTATGTAAGACAAACCAGCATAGTCCAGAATGCATCTTAAGATTCTCCCAACTTTGGGAACTTTCACTTTCTCCCCAGTACCTGTCTCCTTGGTAGTAAACCTTTAAGAATTGTTTCCCAGGACATCAATAGCAATGGTGTCAGAAATTAAGCTCTCTAACACCCTAGTATTCACATTCCTTCTAAGAATTGTTATGCTTAGCATGATTGACAGAAACTGATCCTTTGGCCTGGGCTGAATTGCAAACAATAGGATTTCTTAAACCAGTTATTTTCAGCTTGTAGGTCACAGCCCCTGTGGAGGCTGTATGATCTTTTCACAGGGGTACTCAAAGACCATTGGAAAACATAGATATTTACATCACAATTTATAACAGTAACAAAATTATAGTTATGAAGTAGCAACAAAAATAATTCTGTGGTCGTGAGTCATCACGATTTAAGGAACCGAATTAAAGGGTTGTAGTATTAGGAAGGTTAGAGAACCCCACCTTACCAATGGTCTAGTGGTGGCTAAAAAGTTCTATGTTGTGGCTTACTGCTCTGTGCTTGGTAGAATGTGTTGGTTGCACTAACTCTGACCATACCATAGAGTAACATCTTCTCCAGTTGAAAGGATCTGAAATGTCTCTAGACATTAGCAAATATTCTTTGAGCTGGAAAGGACAAAGTCAATTCTGGTAAGAGCCACAAATCACCCAGAAGTGACCTTGGGGATGAGATGTGTCCCCCCCCCCCCAGGGTCTTATTTGAAAAGTCTTTTCTAAAGATAAGGAAGGTCTGTTGTTTGGAATATGCGTTCATTTTCTCTAAATCTTACATTGTGTGTGAGCAGCATAGATAACAGAGACCCATTAAGGCTGTGTATATAACTGATAAAGACAAGAACATTATCAAGATATATGTAACCCCTTCTTATGCCAAGGTGCAGTTCTGCCTCTGTTATCTTTCTTAGTGTGCTCTTCTAAAGGTCCTTGATAGTACAGGCTTTGAGTAAAAACTACTCTGAGTTAGAGTTTGAGTATTAACTCAAATTTTGTTGGAAAAATTCACATCTTACCACTTATTTGATGCCCACACTGCTTTAAGGAATAACCAGAAGTGGCACCCATCCGATGCAGTCTTGGCAAGGTTCCTGTAATGCTATCTTTCATGAAGCAACCAAACCTGTTTTTTAAAAAAGATTCATTTTTTTTTTTAAACAAAAAGGAGAATGTAATAAAAAAAAAAACCCACACATTAAGATACTACCCAGAATTTTCTATGTATTAATAAATAAAATCCTGGGTCAGGAACCTGATAGCATTTCCTTGACATTTAGTGGAAAGGATATTCTTAAAACAATTCCACTCTATCAACAGCACTGGTTTTCATCATGTTCCTGCTTTAAGTGTAGAGAATCAACCATATTCAGCAGTTAATGATTATGCTTGCATTTTGATCTTCCATAGATCCTCTTCTCATAAGATAATTGTTTTAGTTTTATGTGCTACCAAGGAAGAAATCCTGGCCTTCAAGCAGGTTAACCAAGTGAACTACCATTTGCTAATCTTTTTCCCTCCCATTCCATGCCCCCTCCAGTTTTTATTTTATTTAGTTTATTTTGAGGCAAGATCTTGTCAACATTTACAAGCTGACCTTAAACGTGGTGTCTGAAACTTCTACATTTTCTAAAGTGTTGACTATTTTTGTAAGTATTTTAATTTACTTTTAAAAATATTGAATCACCAATGAGCTGGGTCTCTATGTAATATTCATCTTGTTTAATTCCTGGTAGTTTCCCTCTAGTGGGAAAATTTTTCTATCTTCAATGTCAGTTTTATGTTAATTTTATGATTTATAACAATGAGAGAACCTAATTCAACTTTTAATACAGTGAATCTCATATACAGTCGGTTTTTCCAGGTTAGCATGTGGGGAGTAGAGAATGAGGGTCAGATTTTCTAATTCTCAAATTTGGATAGAGTGAAAATGTAAGTTATGCATATGGAAACAGAAGCAAAACTTTTGCCTATTGATCAAATAAAAGAAAATTAAGGTGAATTTTTCAACTACTTTTCTAATACTTGCTATTGTCAAAATTACCAGTTAATAACAACACACACACACACACACACACACATTCTAAAAATAAAATGTGACTCACTACAGGTTCCACTGAGCCATGCTTACTGGATCTTAAATTCATTATCAACAAAACTCCTGGTTTATATTTTCTTTTTACTACTTATATAGTAACAAGTCAAACAAATATATTGCTTTATACAGGTGAAATTTTCACCCTTTACCAGACAAGTAACATATAAGTTAATAAAATATATATTTGATAGTGAAAGAATACTTACTGTGGAGTTCTATAGCTTCTATTTCAAACGGCTACTGTAACTGGGTAGAAGTCACTGAGTTGTATAGTCTCTGAGTTTGGTTATTTTGGATGTGTAATTGTTTTATTTGTGTCATTCATAATATTTTGAATTAGTGTATAATAAATAATAAGACAGAAATATATAATAGAATGTCAATTCAGTGCTGGATGAAAATGAGAAAATGGATGGACCTAGAATGTCTAATATTGAGTGGAGTCATATAATCTCAGAAAGAAAAAAATCCCTCATAAGCAGAACCTAACCAATAACATATTTATATACATAAATAAGTGTACATGTGGGAACAGTACAGCCTGTTGAAAGATGATCAAGGAAAGCTAAATATTAGAGAATGAGGAGGAACCTTTCTTGTTATCTGCTCTTTTGGCCAGAGCATCACTGCCTCCTACTTCTGGGAGCGAGTGCTGTGATTGCTTAGAATGCCTGTGTCTGTGTCCAGGAGTCTAGCAGTCTGCTTTACAAAAATCAAGTCTTAGGAGCTTTTGATGAACGTGGGCTTTGAACTCTCTGAGAAATACGACATCGTTTCTGCATACAACTGGAAGCAGCTTGAGAAATGTGTAACCTGATAGGATAAAATTTCACCTCTTACCTTTTATTTGGCTCGTTGGCTGGACTTACTGAAAGGAAGCTGAAGAGTAGGCACCTGGGGTGAAACGTGCACATCTTCTGACAATACTGGGCATCTGGGGCATAGATGGCAGCTATATCCCCACCTCTGAAGAAGCTATTACTATACAGTTGATTCAGACATTCTGTGATACAACCATTAAAAGCATAACAGTTTTAATAGAAGTGCATCTGTTTTGTTATTTGTTTATTTATTCCAATGACTACTCAAAGATATTTACAACTACAGAGTAGAATAAAACATTATGACAACCATTTAACCAGTACAGCATGCTATTTAAAGCCATTTCATGGACATATGCATAGAATTTAATTCTTTTTTATTATGTAATTTGTACATAAATTATCCCTGTTAAAATACAGTATGGATTTCTTTTCCTGTCTGCTGTCTAATATAATGTGAAAAAAATAAGTGATATACAACTCTTTTTTGAAAACTCTTTCAGGACAAACATCTCCCTAGATTTTGAAACACTTTAAAGGGAGATTGAGGTCAGGAACATTATCTGCATCTTATTTTTTATGAAAGAGGTCAATAACTGAGTTCAGAGTTCAGATGTGGCTAATACCACACAGTGAATAAATATCCTGGAACATAAACCCACTCTCAGTCCTGTCTGCCCCTTTTCAAGCCCACAGTGTATATAGTGCTGTCTGCGTCCGCTTTATTTATCATTGAGTACTGACTTCCTATGAGCCCATTTCTTGGATAAAAAAATATTTGCAGAGCCACATCCAGACATTATGCACACACATAAAAAGCGTCCTCAGAACATACATCTCTCAATGGAATGTCTCCATTAAATTCTTCCCTTCAGAACTCATGGAACCCCACAGAAGAAGAGGCAGAAAGAGTGTAAGACCCAGAGGCGATGGCAGACACCAGAACAGCCCCTCTGAATCAACTGAGCAAGGCTCTTATGAATTCACAGAGCCTGAAGCACAAGCAGAGGGTTTACAGAGGTCTGCATATATTTTATTGTTTTAAGCTTAGTGTTTTAATGGGACTTCTGAGTGTGCGAACTAACTGGTGAGTCTGATTTTGGGGCCTTCTCTTGGGGCTACTTTTCTCCTGTTCGTTTGTCTTGTCCAATTTGGATGTGATGGTTTTGTTTTATCTTATTATTTTTTAGTTTTTCCACATTTCATTGTTATCTCTTAGAAGCCTGTTCTTTTCTAGTGAGAGGCAGAAATGGAGTGGCGCTGGAGAAGATGGGAGATGGGAAGGAACCGGTCAGAACAGATGGGAGGGAAAATATAATCAAGATATATTGCATGAGAGAAGAATCTATTGTCAATAAAAGGGAAGAAAAGCCTAAATAGATAATTTTCAAATAAAAAAAAATAAAGGAAAGGGCATTTGTAAGCTAACTTGAAAACAGAAACACGCTGTTCACACCATATCAAACTCTATTATGTGCAATATTCTGTACCCTGCACATCATTAGAAAATTATCTTTAAATGATTTAATGTATGTACTTGTATTTACCTGAAAAGATTCAATTCAAATCCCTTACTGAGTTTTCCACCTTAGGTAGCCTGTTCATGTTCATCAGCCAGGTTTTCATTCACTATGCAGTACGCCAGTGGCAACCTTGTCTGTCTCTCTTTATATATGTTGCTTTCAAAGAATGGGTATCTAGACAATATATATTTCATTAAGCACTGAAGATTTAAGATTTTCAGTGTTCTACTTGTGTGAGTAACCTGCTTCTGAGTCCCACTTTGATGAGTCAGACAAGCAATATTGTTTCTCTTATCAGCAAGGTATTGCCATGGCTACCTTTTGGGTCAGGATTATATTTGGAAAGAGCATATTTTCCTGGGTAGATGCTCCTGGGAATAGATGTTCCCCAGTGTACATCCTTAGGTGTCCCATTTGCACAACACACTGAATAGTAGGCCTATGGTAATGATAGCTATAAAGAGACTTATTTTTATTTTGGTTCGTGTTTGATAATTAGTGAATAGACACCCATTGCACAGACACATACAAAACCCCAATTTGGGACCAGTGATATCCTGAAAGTTCCTATCCTGAAGTTGAGGCTTGGTAAACTAACAAAAGCCAACAGGAGCTCACAGACTCTGGATTGACAGTTGGAGAGACTGCATGGGACCGAATTAGGCCTTCTGAATGAGGGTGACTGTTGCATAGATCAAGCTGTGAGTGGGCCCCCTGGCTATGGGACCAGGAATTATCCGGGTCACATGAACTGACTTTTTAGAGCCCACTCCTTATGGTGGGATGCCTTGCTCAGTCTTGATACAGGGAGGAAGGGGTGGGTCCTGCCTCAGCTTGGTATGTTAGCCTGTGTTGACTACTCAAGTGAGGCCGTACACCCTTTGAGGGGTAGATGGGAACTGGGGTGGGGGAGGTGGGCCGATAGGGAGAAGGGAAGGGATGGGAAAGAGTTGAGGCTATGTAAAAGGAATTTTATTGATAATTTAAAAAAAAATTTAGCAGGTAAAAAAAGAGAGAGGGAAAGAAGGAGGGAGGAAGGAAAGAAGGAAAGAAAGAAGACAGTCCCATGGTGTGGTCATATCGTAAGTCACCTTTGATTCAGAACTCACCCCTCATTGTATGCCTTACTCTCTAAAATCTAATGGAACGCAGAGACAAGAACACTGCCGCCTAGTGCTGAAAGCTCTTTATCTAGACTACCAAGGGATAAACACTAGTTATATCTAAAGCAAGTACCTTCTGCTGAGAAAGAGCTCCCCGTACCTTATGTTGAAAATATCACACACTAATCAGATACTTGGATTGGACCCAGTCACTGCACAGTATCTAATACTTCTCATCTTTCAAATAGAGTTCGGTTTTTGATGGCTGATAGCAAAAACAGCGGGGGAAGGACTCTGCCAGACAGTAATCTGGAAACAGAAATGTCTGATTACAAATGCTCCAAGAACCTGTTGTCTCTGAGGCCCTCCCCTGCCCGTGTGTGTTTGGGGCAGTGAAGCCAAAGAGACGTCCTTGTCCTGAAGTATCGGCAGCTGCCTCCTTCTCCACAACTGTCTGGTTTCCCCAGGAGTAGTATATTTTGCATAACTATGCCCCTCCTACACACTATTTTTTAACTGCTATGGCTAAGACTTACCACAGGAAACTGTAGCAAACAAAGAAATGAAATAAATCACTTGGTTGAATAAAATCATCCTTTAAAAGAAAAAAATTATGTAACTGTTAGGTTTAGAACATATTTACCTTGTATTTAATATGCAATATAATTTGAAATAGTCTTTGGTTTTTTTGATAAATGTCTAAACTGCAAACCAAAACACATAATCACCAGGAGAATGAGAATTTGGGGGGAATGTTTTGTAAATAGAAAACTGAAATATTTATCATGTTTTCCAAGATACAAATTGAAACCTCTGGATTACTATTAGTGTAAATTCATGCATTTATTGTTAATTTTAAAGGTTTATTTCTATTAATTTTGTAAAGAGTGTTAATAAAATAATTAAACACTTATTAATTTTCCCAATTTATGCAAAAATCATTATATATAAGGACAATAATATCACCTTCAATCTCCACATAAAGAAAAGCTTTGAAAATATTCAAGCCAACTTAAAATTTTTAAACCAATCAAAAACTCACTCTTGATTTTAAAATGCTATACATTAAAATATTTGTATGAAGAAAAACAATTCCTTCTAAATTTTTTAAACTCAGGAAATTAGTGCATACACCAGTAGATTTTTTTCTCATACAAAAATAGTTGAGAGAGAGAGAGAGAGAGAGAGAGAGAGAGAGAGAGAGAGAGAGAGAGAGAGAGAGGATCAGAATAATACAAAGTGGTTACCTGGAAGTTCTTTCTGTGGTTCTGGAGAGAGTCTCCACTTGAAAATGGAGTCTTCCAGCTCCCCAAGCAGTGTTTGCTTGGCTCCGGTGTTGACACTGGGCTGCTGGCATCAATTCCATCTGTTTAACCTGTCAATATAGTCCATTAACGTCCCAGTCCAGGTTCAGCTACTTAATATGTTAATGATTCCAGGAAGTCGTATAAACACGATGACAGAGCTGGAGTTTCCAATGTGCTTCCCTTTGAAGAAGAATTCATGTGAACAATTCTCCATGTACAGTAATGCCTTCCCAAGTGCTAAGAAATCCAGGTGATGAGTTACAGCACCTGGTGAGAATGTAGACAGAAGTAAAGTTGCATTGAAGAATGTTGGGTGTTTCACATTAACCATGAAACCTTGCCACCAAGTCTGGGAACAGCATGGAAATGGGTTCTGCATGAATAAAAATGAATGATGCAAACATCACTTTTAATATGTCATTGCAGGAAACTCTAGTATCAGGCCAGCCGCTACAGAACCAGGCTTTAGGAGGACAACTTCAGGCCCAGTCGCTGGGCACACTCCAGTGGGACCTTTTCCAGGATTGTTATTGTAGATTCAGGAACAAATCCAAGCTCATGGGCTTGAGTGTATAGGCACAGCCACTGAAGTTTCAGTTTTCAGGCTTGTTTCAATGTCAGCCCTCTAAGGCAGTCCTCAAACATAAGATCCTGGGTCCATTGAACTGAGGATCCAGGCAGGAACCCTATAGACTCAATCATCAATGTAATCACAATGGACCTTGATGCCAGGTTATTTTCTGTGGACCTAAGATGCCAACTTAGCCTGACCCATGCAATTCTAACTCCACAGGTGGCTAACCCAGATTCTGTTAGACTAATAGGTTTGCCTGCTGAAGCAAACTTTAAAAGCCTAAAATAATTGTGAGGCTTGCATGGTATCTCAGTGGGTAAAGGCATTTGCCATCAAGCCCAGAGACTCAAGTTTAGCTGCCAGAGCCCCACACAGAGAAGGGAGAGGTCCAACTCCCCCAAAGTGTCCTTTGACCTCCACACCCACACACCTGTGCATGCACATCTGCACACACATATCCACACAATCAATGAATAAATGAACTTAAAAATTATACTTAAAATATCTTCTGATCTAAAGGTGCACACGCCAGCACACAGCTGGAAGATAACAAACAATCAGAAAAATATAACATTATAAGTAGAAAAAGTAAAGAATCCATATATAACCCTAAATAAATGAGGGCTAGCTGATTGCCTGATTACAAATTTGACAAAGGGGCTAGGGAAATGGTTTGCTGATTAAAAGCATGCACCGTTCCTGCAGGGGACCTGCTAGCACACTCATGTAGCTAACAACTACCTGTACCTCAAGTTACAGCAGATCTGATACCTCTAACCTTGGTGAGCATCTACACTCATGTACACAGACACCTACATAGAGCTACACATATACAAATGATTAAAATAAAATCTTTCAAAAAGAATTTAAAGCAACTGTCTCAAAGAGGTTCAGTGAGTTACAAGTGGATGCAATTAATGACTAAACAAAGCCAGGAAACAACCCACAAGTAAAACGGGCAATGCCACAGGTAAGGGACCAGAAAGTTCAGAGACAGGTCATTTATACTATTCACAGGAGCGCAAAATAAAAAGAGAATTTTAGAAACCGAAGAAAACTTAAAATCCATATGCAACATCACCATGAAATTTTGCATTCTTATAACCCCAGAAGAATGGGTTGAAGTTTCTGAAGAGATACTAACCAAAATTCTTCTCAAATATGATAAAAATATTATCTATAGATACATAGATAGATAGATGATAGATAGATAGATAGATGGATAGATACATAGATGAATAGATACATAGATGATAGATGATAGATACATAGATAGACACATAGATAGATAGACAGATAGATAGACAGATAGACAGACAGACGGATAGATGGATGGATGGATGGATGGATGGATGGATGGATGGATGGATGGATGGATGGATGAATGGATAGTGTAAAGGATGCCTCATCAGTAAATGTTATATTCAGTTTCCCAGAAGTCAAAGCAAAGAGATAGTTTCAAAAACAGCAAGAAAAATGCAGATTTTTACAAACAAAGGAAGCCCAGAAGACAATTGGTGGAGTTTTTAGTGCAAGTCAGGATGACATTCTAAGACAGAACAACAGGTTTACAATGGAGATAATTTATGCATGCTTTACAATAACCAGAAAGAAACTGAAATACACATAAAATATGAAAAAGAAATCTATCTGATCTAGTAAAGCACTAAATCCTTCATTATCATAAAAAGTGAGTAGATAAATAAATTTCCAATCAAAAGCCATCAAATGACTGGCTGAGTAAAATCCTACACCAACTTGCTCATCCCTACATTGTCCCCCTTTTGTATTGCATCTCCTTGCTGTACACACCACCCATATTCAGTCAGTGGCTTTCTCAGTTACCAAATCAATGGCCATGGCATCATAATGTTCTGTATACATGGAATTCAGCACTATCTGAGTTTCAAGCATCCACTGAGGTTATTAGAAAGCAACCTCTGTGAAGGGATAATAATAAAACAGGCAGTTCATCAAAAAGACTCATCATCTGTAAATATGGATGCAGTGAAACTAAGGACACCTAAATACATAAAGAAACTATTCATAGAACTGAAAGGAGATGACAGTTAGTTACCAACATGGGCAGATCTCCTAGCTAAATAAAACATTTATTAGTACTGCCCTCCAGTTCGCACTTAAAACGTTTCCATGCATGCTCAGAGCACTTGTTACAGCAGCAGAAAACACATCTGTTCATGCACACATGGGATGTCCACTAGATCACATATTAAACCAAAGTCTAGTCTCAGCAAATGCAAGAGAGCTGAAACCACATCAAATGTCTCTCTAAGCACTGCAATGTAGGAAACGAGAAATCAGTTACTGGAGGAAATGTAGAAAGATCTGGTATTACAGTGACTCAGAACCGGTGGAAATGGGAAATCCTATGGCCACCTGGAGAGCTGTGCTTACATGTGGCATTTGAAAAAAGGCAAACCATAGAAGCAAGTATGATGGTAGTTTTGGGGTCTGAAAATTGTCAAAGGATACGAAGTTTCAGTTTGGGGTACTAATAGACCTCACACCCAGCTATTGCAACTGGAGTTAAATATATGCTTGTTAATGATGGAGATTGAATTTTAAAGATTCATTGCATTTCTAATGATGTGTCTCTCTGCACAAATGCATGCAGGTGCTCATGGAGACCAGCAGAGGGCAGTGGATCCCCCGGGGGCTGGAGCCACAGGCCTTTGTGAGCCTCCTTATGTGGTTGCTGGGAGCCTGGTCCTCTTCAAGAGCAAGGCTAAGCAATCTTTTGTCCTCTAGATCTTCAGAATGCTTATTATTATAGGTGTACAGAACTGTCTCCTAGCATTTATGAATTTTTAATATACATAGTAGTCATCTGGGATGGTGACTGTGTTTAGTAACTTGATAGTGGTAATAATTTCACAAAGTATATGAACTCTAAGACATTACTATATTACAAACATATTAAGAACCTTTATCTTTGCAAATTATACATATGGAAGGGGGCATGCCCTTAAATGCTTATCCTGAAGAGAAAAATGTGATTTATGTTAGGGAAACACAATTTAGGTATAGGTTTCCAGTTTTGAAACCGATCATATCATCCCTTTATTTGGGGATATGCAGTTTGAGTCTTATCTGTCTGCTTTTGTAGGTGGTGTGTGTGTGTGTGTCCGCATGTGTGTGTGTCCGCGTGTGCGTATGTGTGTGTGTGTGTGTGTGTGTGTGTGTTTCCTATTCAAATAACCTGTAGACATGCCTGAATGTGGGGATGGGATAGAATCGCCCCCTAGAGGTGAATTGAAGCAAATGCTGTTATTGCCTTTCCACCTTTTTATAACACTGAAAATTTACGTCAGATCCACCCAATTATGAGTTGATAAGCCAAAGTTTACAAGAAAAATTTGGTCCAGTATTTTATCCTCGAAATAAAAGTTTAATGGAATACAATCATGCCCATTTACTGATGCACAGTCTGTGCCCACTTATATCCTGTAATTATAGAATGCCCTTCAATAACAACAACAAAAACAGAAAAAACCCATGGAAGCAAAGTTTTTAATATCTGGTCCTGTACAACAAAGCCTATTGAAATCTTCTACACAGCACTTCTGTAGTGGAGTTTAGACTGCTTGTCACTATTCCTACATTAAGGAAACACTCACTGATTTACAGGCTGCTTAGTCTCCCTCAGGGAACTCTATTTTATTTTTAATTTTTAGAAAGACGTTTCCAGATATTAAAAAATGCATACACTTTCTTGAAACATTTAGCTTTCAGTTCTAGATTTACTAATAGTTTATTCCCCCTTTTTTTCTTTTAAAAAAATATTTAAAGGCCATAATCACTCACCACTAAATCTCCTTTGCTTTCTATTCTGCAAAATTACAACATGTCATTTTAACTAGTAAGTTAGATTTGGAGAGAGTTGACTCATAAATACATTGTATGTGCTGCTGGGATGCAGAACTGTATTTATTAGGAACAAAGGATCATGCCACTAATAAGTATCTCTGGACTGCCATACAGCAGCATATTTAAACAGCATGTTATACTAATTTCTAGAGACAGACTACTTACTGGTATGTCAGCCGTCAGCATAGCAAAAACACTCCATTACATAAAGTGTAAAAAAAAAAATGGAATTTGTGATTTCATCTGCCACCAGGCTCAACAGCGATAGGCAAAAAAAAAAAAAAAAAAAAAAAAACACCCAAAAAAACAAAAACACCCTCCACTGTACACTGTACAACAGATAAGCTCAGAGGATGCTTGTCTACAAGGTTATATTCCAGACTTAAACCTCCATGAATACACTTCTGTGCTTAGTCTGAAAGTTCCTGACAATGAAATAGAAGTTATATTACCATAATAGAACAAAAAAATATTTTTTTTCATGGAGCCAGGAGGGCAAAATTAATTACATCAAATAGATCCAGAAGTAGGCAGAATTCTAAGTATTTCCTTCTAAGTTTCCGCTGCTGATCTCAGGGAGTGTGCAGACTGTGAGCCACAGTGTTCGTGTTTCCGTGATTGTGGTTGATGAGAAATGAAAACTTGCAAATGTAATTAAGGTGACTCTTCAGCTGACACTGAGCTCATCAGGTAGAGTATCTGAGTGGCGCTGATTTCATCACCAGAACCTCTTAATTCAGGTTTCCTGCTGCTCTTTTATATAACAGGTGTGTGTGTGTGTAATGCATGACTTATAGTATGATAACTGATGTCAAATGATAATTCACAAGAATTGGGTCCTTTCCACTACATAAATTCTGGAGGTCAAGGAAACTCGGATCATCAGGCTTGGAAGCAAGCAACTTTACCTGGTAAACAGTGTCCTGCTCTAATAAGAAGAATTCAGGGAAATTCCAAGTACAAGAGGTTGAGCAAGAGGGAGACTTTTGGGGTACTGCCTTGTATATGCAAGAGCCTTGAGACAAGGACTTGAGAGTCACCTCTGTCCAACAGCTGGAAAGAAGTGGGGTCTCAGGCCTATTCTCTACCCCCTCACACACATCCAGAGAATATTTCCAATGACTGAGTGGAAAGAGAATTCACCTCTTCACCCTCCCTGCCGATATCCCCCGAGCTCATTTCCCCTCAGTTTCTAAGTACAATGTTGTCCCAGGTATCTCTATCCTCACATCAAACAGACATCTGCTCAAATGCTCCCTCTGTCCAGTTACGAGCCCACATTACTTTCCTGCAGTTCACTTTCCTCTGTAACACCGGTTATCAGGCATTATGTCATCTACACAGTCTGTGATCTGTGTCTTTAACAGCTTGCTGTTAGGATCTGGGACTGTAGCCTTTTTTCTGTCTTTTCCAACAGCCCTGGATAGAACTGCTTTTTGAGTTAGAGAAAGAAGATGAATAACTACATGTGTGAGCAATGAACTGTTCTTAACGAACAAATAGGAGCAGAGACAGGAGGTCCCTTTGACCGTAGTTGTGGGAGACTAGAATCATGTAAGTCCGAGCTATACTGTAAGCTCAGGTAAGGTGCCCGTCTTACACGAGCTAAAACGAATTGTTGGAGTGATAGCCACACTGGCCCTAATGCTAATGAATGTTCCTGCATTGGTACTCTGATTAAAATTAATTATAGCAAGTGCTACTTTTAATTTACACAGACGCTGTTATATGTGTGTGCGCGCATCACATTACATACTTAGCATTTATTGTGATGAGAACATGTAATCAATTCATTAGCTTTCAAGTGTATAAGTGATATATTGTTGGTAATAATGTTGTTTTAAGTATGACAGGCCCAAAACATTGGTCTTGCTTGAGACTTTGTACCTGTTGCCCAACATTGACCCATTTTTTTCATTTGACTATGGAGAGGTGTGGAACCTTGTCCAATGGTACAGTGGAGTGCTGAAATGTTCCTGGCCCTGACTCCATGGGGACAAATGTGGCTCCTGATCCCATGAGTGCCATTCTGGGTCTTTGTTTATCTGGAACTAGCGTCCTGAGGAACTGGCCTATTGCCAAGCATGCGGGGCAGGCCTGGATTCTGGAGATGTAGCCTAGGGGTACAGAGATGAGCTGGCATTTGGGTGTTGCCTGATAAAGCCTCAGACTTCAGACTTACAATCTGGCTTGAACTGTGGAGGTTACTAGAGGTAAACCCATGGAGCACAGCCTAAGTCTTAGGGGTAGAATTTAGCCCTAAAAGTCCAAAGTCTCTGAGAAAGTGACTGGGGGAAGGGTGTAATAGTTCATTGTTAATAATTACAGGAGACAGAATTGATTCAGGAACTTGTAATACAGCTACCTGTAAGGAAAGCCAGAGGGAGCCCACCTTAGTTAGAAAATGGGAACAACAGGCTAGTCTGGAGAGTATAACCAGATTGCTGTATTTGGTCAAGATAGCTGTACCCTAAAATAGATCTAGAAATATTTGATATACGTTTAAAAAAGTACCTCTACATGCTAGTAAATGCTATTGCCCTGAAACAGCTAACCTACACCTGTACTAATGACATGGCCTAAAGAAGGGTATTATTATCATCGGAAAGAAAATAGGATGAAAGGCAAGGTGATGTCCCAAGAAGAAGTCTTGACTCTTCAGCCTGAAGTTGAATTGACAAAAATAGAGTTGCTTTAGGCTATGGGGGGAAGCAACAACAACCCCCCCCCCCAAAAAAAACCCTTGTCCCAAAGCAAGCTAGCAGTACACTGCCCTTGGTTTCCAAAGTATAGTTGCAGAGTGAGTGGTAGGAACCCACCATCACTGCGGAGCCATCATGTCTTCTCACTGTCTCCACTCATCTCCTAGAAGCTGCTCCAGTGACCTGGAGTTTCTTCTGAAGACTGACCCTCTCTGTAACTGTACCTGGACAAGCCCCAGGGAAGAACTCTGCCTCCATCCAGCTTGGGTCAATAAACTTAAACAGAGAAAGCAGGACTTGCTGTGACACATGCATGCCTGCACACACATATACCTATACACACATACTAAATAAAAGAATAAATAAATTGTTTAAAAACTTATAAGCCAGAGGCTAAATATGTGTCATAAATCGAGAGAAAGCCCATTTACACAATTGAAACCAATTAAACTATTCCAAAGAATTAGGGAGGAGACTTCCCACTTTTCCCCTTCTAGATAGGGAGGTTAGCCATTTCAGGAGCTCTTTTCCAGTGTACGTTGTTTGATGTTTGGTTGTAGGTGCCACAGTAGAGAGAAAGTCACCAAGATGCTATGCTTTCATTTTCTGAAGGAGCAGAGGGCTTCAGCCTTCTTACAAAAGACTGACAGCCAGCTAGCTCACTCCAGTTACTTTATTCAAATATATACAAAGTTAATGAGGGCTGGGAAAGGTTCTAACTATCAAAATCATCTTGCTCTTGCTGCACATGAGAGCAGACAACCCACACAAGTCTTAGGCCCTTTTGATAAAGACGAGCCATAATCAAAAGTAAGAACTCTGGGCCTGCCAGGAGTGTCCTCAGACAAAGGTCAATACAGCTTCAAGCTCTCACATAGCACGAAGTGCAGACTCTCCAGAGAAACAATTCTTCAAAGTGGAAATGGTCTCAGCCTCTCCTGATTAACACAAATATTGCAAAGGCTTTACTGAAACATTTCCCTCAAAGCCAGACACCAGGGCTTTACTATACATTTCACTTAAAGATAGACGTAAAGGCTTTACTTTAACATCACTACAGTGTATATCTGTCTCCTTGGTTTTTTGTTTTTTTGTTTTTGTTTTTGTTTTTTCCGTATCATCTTAGGGCTTCTTGAGTCCTGTGCACTGGGGCTCTTTGGAGAGCCTGACAGATTATTTGGTACTATTGCCCTGAATGATCCATGTCATGGCTCCTGCCAAATGCTGTTCACTGTACTGGTCCCCTTGACACCGACTCACTCGTACATATTTTATCTTTTCCACCTCTTGCCTCTATTTGGTAAGCCATGGAAAATTGAAAACAAAACAAGCCACACAAGAATCCTCTTAAAATTATTTATTAAAAAGAAGTTCTAAAAGTCATTGCATGAGAGAGTATAGTAGTATCATAAACGAAATTAAAATCCAAGGATTGTAATTCAATTATCAGCTTGGCAGCGCTGAGGTAATTAGCTGTCTAATCCTGAGCCAAGTGTTATTACAGTGTAACTAAATATGAAAGAAGAGATTTCTTCCCCTAAAAGTAGAGGAATTACAAAAAATACACAGAAGGCAGACGTCTTGAGTTCTAATCTAATCATGGTCCTGAGTTCCACAAAGCCAAAGTATATTGTAAGAGAAAGTAGATCAGAAAGTGGGCGGAGAAACTCCAGTGTAAACATTTTATCCATGTCTGTTCACAGCACAGCTAGTGACAGGATTTACTGTCCCCTTCATCCCATGCCCCTACTCTTAATAGAATGGCAAATAAGCAGGCGGTTTCCGGGCTACTTGGACTTCAAAAGTCACTAATTGAGCTTCTGAGGTACTGTGAGAGGCTGGAAGTCATGGTGAGGAATCTTTTCCAGTAACAGGATGGAAAGGACAGAAAAGAGAAAGGAGACCCTGTACCCAGCCAGCAAGGTGACGGGCACTTCAATCAGGCAGATTTTCATGGCAAAACCTGAAAGAGATATGTCAGCTACTCATCTCATCACTAGGGACACCGGCTGTAAAATCGTAAGCCTGTGATGCTTGAAGAGCTTGACTTTTCCCGCCATTTTCAAATGATAAGAACTTCAGAATCAATAAGAATATCTTAATTCTGAAATTCATTTAAATGATGTCTTTTGAATCTAACAAATGAAACTAAATAGGCCGATGGTTCCTTCTGCTATAATTTTTATTATGTGTTTATTTTGGTGATAACTCAGATAACAGCACTTCTGAGTCCAACAGCAGTTGTGACATGGCATCTATGTTGGTAATAAATACAGAAAAACTCTCTGTGATGGACTGGGTCCCCAGATCAGTGGGGACAAGAAAAAAACATTATGTCTGAGGATACATCTTTCTTCTTTCCTCCCTTCCCCTCCCTCCTTCCTTCCTTTAATTTTTAAATACCATGTTTCTTATGGAATGATCTTTATCATGATAAGGTCACAGCTCAAGGTCAAGGTCAGGGTTCTTCGTGTCTCCTTTTCAGCTTGATCCAGATGCCATTATTTGGCCTAAGAATCAAATCTCCAGACAGGCCAAGTTCTTCTCTCTTCTGGTTGGACTCTACCCAAAACCGCCTCAGGATACAGGCAAGAATCGTTTTCTCCTCCATCACAGCAAACTTTTGACCTTTAAGTAAATGCAAATACCATCACGTGAGTTATAGACATAGCTCAAATGCGAGACATCAGATGCTGCCACACGGTCTTCACTTCACATTCATGTAAGCCAGAAGAGAACAAAGGCCAAGGTCACTGCTAACACTGAAGAGTTCTGACTGTTCTTTTTGCTACCACATGAGTCTGATTAGCTGTGGCAGCCAGGCAATCTCTACTTTAGCAGTACCACGGATGCTATATATTCTGTATTTATGGATTCAATTGATTGTTGGTTAAAATATTTTTTAAATTACATCTTAACTAAACATGGAGAGACTTTTGCTTCATAATTCTTCCCTAAAAAATAAGAACAATTATTTTTCATAGCACACATATTGTTACTAGCATTATAGGAACCTGGAGATGATTTAAGTATACTGGAGGATATAAATATGTATTCAAATACAAATCTATTTATAAACAGGATGACAAATCTGCATATAGATATCTCTATGAAGTACTGGACCAACTCTAGGACTGACTGATAGCCAGATGAATTTGGACTCATTTAATCTGAGAATTTCTAGATTGGATTAAAAAATATTTTAAGTCTGTGTGTACATATGTGTGTGGTGGGAGAGAAAGGTGTGAATCTAAATACAAGGCTCTGGTATCCTGCATGTGGGATTACTAGAGTCTGTGAATGGATGGTACTGGGAACTGAACTCAAATCCTCATTAAAAGCAATATGGTTTCTGAACTGTTGCCAACTCTCTTTATAACTGTCCCATTCCATGTATTCACTCTAGAGTAACCAGATATGGTTCAGATACACATACTTAGATATAGTCTCGTTCCAAACCATCTAACTGTATTCTGTCTCATCAGAGGTCTGCCCTTTCTGCCTTCCCACAAATGGGATCACGTGTGCACACAACACCCACCTCTATATGCATTTAGGGACAGACTTGGGTTCTCACTCTTGCATAGTACCAACAGACCTGCCTTCCTGGCCCCTAACAATGGCATTGTGAATCTATTGTGCAAAGTGGGAGAAAACAGAACCCATTTTAGTCTACTGCCTATGAGTAGTGTTACATCATGCTTCAGAGATTCTTGTGAGAATCTATCACATGGGCCTGAAAGATCAAACCTGCTCTCATGGATACAAACCAATACAGTTTCTAGGTCCAGCAGAAAAGGGCACATAGGCATAGGGATGACGCCCTTGGGAATTTTCAGGAAAGAACCGCTCTGGCTGGAATTCCTCAGGATCTTGGAAGTATTTGGGGTCTCGGTGCAAGGCATAAGGAATGATGACTGCTTCTGTGCCTTTTGAAATTTTGTATCCAGCTGTCAAGAGAGAGTGGTGTATCAGGACGCGCTACTAGATAGACATGAGAAATATAATCCCTGAGAAATCATGCCCTAGTACCCACCGACTTCACAGTCTTCACTAAGACTCCGAGCAAATAAAGGGACAGAGGGGAAAATTCGAAGAGTTTCCTTAATGACACAATCCAGATATTTAAGTTTCTTCAGGTCTTCCAAGGTAACAGGGCGCAGGGACCTTCCTGGTTAAAATATATGTACACAATGAAAGCAAAACCCCACCGAGGCTTAGGAAGGAATACAATATACAAAAAGTCAAATATCCATAAATAAAGCAGAATTTATAATATCAAAGCTCATAAAATGCTAAGTCATAGAAACCAGATAAGTCAAGACCATCTCCCATTTTAATATGTTAATACATTACAAAGGTCATGTATGATTTCATTTACAGAAGTGAGAAGTAAAATAGTGACTTCTGGGTACAGGGTTAAGGCAAAGGAAGACAGGGGATTTCATCAGGACAGGTTCCCTTTGGGATGCTAAAAATATTTTAGAGATGATAGTGATGCTGTGTAGCAGAAAAAAATCCCCCTGTGGCATCCCACGTCACCACTTTCATTATATCTGTTACAGTCACATGAAAGCTCTCTCTCTTTACCCTCATGACTATCTCCACCTGTGCCCTGTGCACAGCATCTTCTTGGTGTTGCTCAAAGGGATAGCTCACGACTCTAAGCTGTAGGAGATACACGTGTCTCTTTACCTATTAAACAGTAAGACCACAGTGAACAGTGTCATTGGTCTGTGCATCCTTAGCTTCTACCCTGAGATTGTCACATGTCAGGACACTTGCCAGATGCCTTGCTAGGAAATTCACTAGACCTTGTCAGGCAGACAGGTGTAGGCAGGAATCCTACACTATGGACCTCTATTGGAGACAATGACATCTTTATGGGTCAAGAATAACCACCGCTTCCGTGGATTTGGGGCTCCCCAGCAGAACTAACAAAGGGGCCAGACATACCGAACACATCATCCAGTTCCTTGTCCACTTTTCTCTGGACTTCTGGATAAGAACCCAGTAAGTATAAGGACCAATTTATTGCAGCTGCAGTAGTATCATGACCCTGTAAACACAAAAGGGAGATGTTTAAAAGCACAGTTCTCTTGGGGTATGTGTGAGGACAAAAATTAATTGCCCCCTGTATCTTATAGCTGCAATATGACTGCAGTACCTAAATCGTTCAGTGCAGCTGCTCACCTCAGAGAGACAAACATACTCACCAATCTCTTAGCTAGGTGGGAGTGGCTTATTTCCTTAATCCCAGCACCTGGGAGAAGGCGGAGGCAGGAGGATTGCTGTATTGGTTAAATTTTATTGTCAATTTGATCAGCTGGGAAAAAGAGACTCAGCTGAAGAGCTGCCTCCAACAGACAGGCCTGAAAACATGTGTGTGTGTGTGGGGGGGGGCTTTTCCTTGATTAATGATTGATGTTGGAGGGCCCAAGCCCACTGTGTGCTACACCATCCCTAGGCAAGTGGGGCTAGGCTATTCAATAAATGTAGCCAAAGCAAGTCAGCAAATGTCAGCGGAAGCAGGCTAGCGAGCCCCATTTCTGTTTTCTGCTTCAGGGTCCTGCCTTGGCAGGCTTCTTCTGGCTGGACACCAGGAAGTATCTGTCAGGTTTTGGGCTTATTCTCTCCTGAAGAAATTGGTGAAGAGCCAATTTATACTTGGTGAGTCTTGGGCAAAATGCTAAGTGTTTTGTAGAAATTAATCTTCCTAACTCCAGGAAATGGTCATTACAACCATTCATATTTTAGAAATTTAAAAAAGTAGTAATAACTTCCCTAAGGAAGTGAAAGGAAGAAGTGAGCACAAAGTCTGCTGAAAAACAGCCTGCTGTGAAACTCTGGAGTTAAGGAGTCAAGTCTCCATCAAGACATCCTGGAGCTCCACCCTCCAGGCATTCACTTCTTTCGTCCTTTCAACTCCCTGGGTAATTTCTATACACCTGAAATTTCTTCACAAAGCGACTCTGGACTGCAGACAAGATCCAGGCTCAGCTGTCTGCTCTGTCAGGTAAAGAAGCGCTCCTAATAACTCAATGGCTTCTCTTGGATGTTTGGATGTAAGCCCAATTCAAGTATGTGAGAGATGTCTCCTAGCTTCCTATGGATGAAGCAAAACATGCAAAAGACGTTACAGAAGCCTATCAGTGGAAAGAGAAAGGGGTCACAATCTCAATCACTTATCACTTAATGGATGAAATCCAGGACTTGAAAGTCTGGAATAAACAGCCCACATCCAGTGCACAGAGAAAGCCTTAGTACAATGACTGAACTGAGAAGGCCTCCTACTCAATGCAACAAAGAGCAACATCAAGGCCTCAAAACATGCTAGAGCTGCAGAAATGAGGTTAGAAAGGCTGGGAAGAAAAGGTTATTGGTGAAAAGTAGATGTATAGGTTTGCGCATACACATATACTGTATGTACTATGTACTAGGTACATATGTGCATCATGTTGCTGTGTAAGAACATGGGCAAAGTAGAAATGTAAGATCTCAGTGTTTTGTGAAATGCTCATAATCTATATCTGCTGCATTACTCATACATGACTTCTAGGATTCTCAATATACTTTTTTTTTTTTGAGTTTCTCTGTGTAGCCTTGGCTGTTCGGAACTCACTCTGTAGACCAGAGTGCCCATGTCTTTCTCACCATAATGTATTCTAACCCTCTGAACCATAAACAATGGTTATTTACCTGTTAAGAATGAAATAAAAATGTAAATAAAATCAGTAATATGTCAGTGCATCCGGAGGACTGGAGGCAGAATGATGCAATGCTCAGCTCTAGAACTAGCTAGAAGCCCAGGCTTTCCTTCCTTCTAGTCGAAGGCTGTTGCTACATCATAGGACTGTCTGAAACCTTGATTTTGAAATCCACATGTAGAAAGCTCCACTCCTTGTAATATTCCTATAATATTTAAAACGTATTTGCAAGAAGTGTTTTTAAGAGATATTAACATTCCAGAAATCCCATTAGAATCACAATCTGGTTAGATTCTCTTTGCATAAACCAATCCATAGCAGTAACTAAGTGCCAGATTTTAAAAGGAGAGGAAGGAACCTATTTGGAGAGGTTGAGAAAGACATGAAGCAACATAGGCAACTAAGGGCAGTGTGGAGTTTCATGTCTTCTGGGGAAAAGTCTCTGGGGATTTTTTTTTTAATTTATTAAAAAAAATCTGTTCCCATCCTCATCAGTCACACTCAAAAGCAAGTCAAAGTTATTTTTTGAGATGGGGTTTTACTGTGTAGCTTTGTAGCCTGTCCTGGAACTCTATCAGTAGCCCAGACTGGCCACCTTGAACTCACAGAACTCCACCTGCCTCTACCTCATGATGCTGGGATTAAAGATGTGTACCATTACCACCCCACTTTAAATTTTCTTAATAAAAAATAGTGTTTCTATCATCATCCTGTTCTTAAATTTTATAATTTCTGCAGGTGATATTAAATTTCTCCTGTTATACTAAATCTTCTTTAGTATTTGACTGATTTTTACAATTTATGCTTGTGATCCTAACGATCATTGAACCCGGGGGTGTTTTAAAACCACATCTGTGTGTGTGTGGTGTATAATATGGCACACACATGGAAATCAAAGAATGACCTGTAGAAGTGAGCAAACCCCTCCCACCATGTTGGTTTCAGGGATCTAATTCAGGTGGTCAAGCTTGTCAGCAAACACTTTCTCTAGCTGAGCCGCCTTGATGGTCCCATTTCTGTGGCATCATAGTTTGGCTGCTTTTCCCTTTTTTATTTTTATGTGCTGTGGTGTTTGACTTGCATGCCTGTCTATGTGAGGGTACATATGCCCTGAAACTGCAGTCACAGACAGTTTTAAACTGCCATGTGAGTGATGGGACTTGAACCCTGGTCCACTGGAGAAGTAGCCAGTGATCTTCTGAGCCATCTCTCTAGCCGCCCTGCCTCCCCCTTTATTATTATTTTTTCTTGATTATTACTATGGTGATGGTGATACAATCTAGTTCATGTGTGTGGTAAGCAGGTGTCTCAATGGTCAAAATTACCTGCCAACAAAAATTACCTCAAACATGAAGGTGTCAACTTCCTCTCGGATGTCTTCATGGCTTAACCTGTTCCCATCCTCATCAGTCACACTCAAAAGCAAGTCAAGAAAGGCCTTGCGCTTACTTTTGGGGGAGGGTTCTGAACCACTTTCCTCCTCTGCCTTCATGGCCTTGACCCGTTCAACAATGACCTGCAGGATTTAAATAATGTTGAACACAAAATTTGCACTTTTGATGAGGCTTACTGGTACATTTCCCTAGGAAGTGTTCTGGCTTCTTTAACCCATTTTCCCTCAAACTTGGGCTCTTCCAACAAAGCTTTCGGTTAACACGGAAGGCGTCATGTCGTGAAACAAGTAAATAGAAATTGAATGTTAGGACAAACACATAATTTTCAAGTACTATTTTTACAATCTTTCTAACATGGGAATAGAGTGGCTGTCTACTTACTGAACAGTCCCCTAGAGATGTGAGGGACCTAATGAGCAAAAGTATAATTGGTAGAGAGGACACAAATACAGAATACATTCATTCTAGATCCTTCTAGATGATTTCATCTAGTTACAGAGAACGGAAATAGCATATTGATGAACCAATGGCTGATGAGCCAATTCACTCTGCATGCTTGCTCTTCAGTGAGCCCAGAATGCTCTGCCCTTGGGTACTCAGCTCATGTGACTGGACCCCCTGCCAATTTTAGGTCTCAGGTGATAGTCACCCAAGAGATCTTCCCAGCTCATGTCTACCCCGGTCCCTAACAGTCTCTATGTGCCTGACATTGCTTCATTTGGCCCCGCTTCACCTGACATGCATTGTATTTGCACTGTAGTAGATTTCCTACCATCTCTGGTACCATCCATCACTTGGCAGAGTCTGCCTCTGGGTATTGATTCCCCCGCGCAGATTAAGCGCAGCATCAAGCATTCTAGAGTGTTCATTAGATACGTCTGAATAACAACAACAAAAACAGTCCGTATCTGCTGAGCTCATGTGTATTTCCTTTCTCCTGCTCAGTAATTGGGCGGCCTCCTATGAAGAGCTTCAGTGAGAACATATGCAGAAATTTGGGAGCAAAATACTATGTTTTCTTTTATTCTTTGTGAAATTTATAGGTTTTTATGTCTCAATATTTATTTTCCAATACTTACAAAATGAATGCCATTGTCTATGAAGTCTGAAATTTATTACTTATTTTTTAACTGATGTTTATGTTGTTACATTTAGAGGGAAAATGTAATTATGAAATGAGAATGCTTCTTCTTCTCCTGCTACCTGGTGATTATACTGTGGGCAACTCAAGGCAGCCTCTCATTCACTTAACACCCACTGGCTTAATCATGTGACCCGTTGATAGCTTGTCCTTATCACAAAGAAGCAATTCCAATATATTTTAAGGAAAAATTACAGCAAAGGAAAGATAGAGTTCAATGGGAAAATTTCACTGCATTGCGATTTAACCAATATTTTCAATTAAACCTTGCTTTTTGAGAAACATGTCTTCAACCGAAAAATGAATATCCTATGTTTAAAACAAAACCTCTGCTACCTGTTTATTTTTCAGTTTGGAAAAAATTAGTACTATCAAAATAATTTTCACTGAATTATACTATGTGCTGCGTTAGACGTCCCTTCATATGAGAACAACTGCCTTTCCGAGACATTTCCCTAGAGATTCGTGCACAGATCTCTGTCTCTTTTCTCTTTCAGCCAGAAACCTGTTTGTTAATAAGTCTTTGAAGTCCATAGATTGCTCTTCAATTACAATTATAGATAATTCCCCTTCTAGACTACTCTCTAGTACAGTGGGGAACATGCTTGTTTAATTAATTTCTCTATTTCCAACACTGGATACAGTGCATGACACTCAGCAAATATTTCATTAATGTCAGTTGAATATGTAATTTAAATATAACATTAATCATTTTGAAATTCCTATTCTATTTACCTTTTATGGAACAAATATTCTACTCCACGGCCCTACATTTGGGTATATTTAAAAAAAAATAAAATTCTGGACTTAAAAGTAATAGCTGCATAATATTGTAAAGTCATTTAATTCCACTTGTTCTAGGCTTTGTATAATTTAACTCTTGAACACAGTGACACACACACACACACACACACACACACACACACACACACACAACCTACATTGTTGGTGAAAGTGTGCAGACTCTTAAGTCCCCTTCTATGTTCCCGTCCTTCTTTAAACATAAGGTACCAAAGGTCAAACCAAAACCAGGGCATCTTCATTCTCCGATGTATCATATCACTCATCCTATAAAAACAGAATAACATCACCTTTTATATCAGAAACTTTAGACTTTTGAAACCTGGACTTGATAAGGATAATCAATGAAATGATGCTGGTTTCTGTTCAAGGATAGTGGGGATCCATGTTTAATGCTAAACAGTAAAATAATAGACTACTATACATATTATGGCACCTAAGCAAATAACGGTTGCATTGGAGAAATAAAAATCCACTATGAAACATGCAGACGGTCTCTGGCTAGTGCTCTTGTTTCTACAGAGCAAGTTCACAACTTCCCAGAAGTGTCAGAGCATTTGTACCGAAGGTTTAGATAAAATCTGCCTCTAAGCTCTACGTACTTATGGGGTTATTTAAAAAACCCCAGAGCCAGTGAGATGGCTCAGTGAGTAAACAAACCCAGCCATGACCACCTGGGTTCTAATCTTGGGATACACAAGACAGATGGAAAGAAACAACTTCCACAAGCTGTTTTCTATTTCGGTTGTGTGCACCGTGGTGCATGCAAACTCATACCCATGCAGAAACGCGTAAAATAAATATATAAGATTTAGGAAATAAGAAATTGCACATTAAATAGCAATGTGTCACAAAACTGTTTCCAGCACCTGCCTCTCATTTCAAGTGACAAGGCAGACAAACCTCTGCTCAATCTCCTTTAGGGCAGTCTGAGTCACAGCTCTTTAAAGGGACCTTTTCTGGACCCTGTAGTCTAGAATAAATCCATGTTTTGCAATCTGCTAACAATTTGGTTCTTTCTTCATCAACAGCTGTTATAATTCTGAAATTTACATGTCTTGATTCATTGCTCGTCTCCCATACTGTTTGTTGTCTGTCCCAATTTAAAGCTACCTGGGAACTAGCTATATAAATGCCTGGCTGATCATAGGTGATCAGAAAACATTTGTTAGGATAAAATTAATTGAGTGATAAATTAAGATAACATAAATAAAGTAAAATCTTAGCCCCATTTCTTAGTAGGTAAGTAACTCCAAGTACATTTACAGTTAAAAAAGGTTGCCTCGATTGCAATATCAGCACCCATTCAATGCAGAAGATGTGGAAGAAAATAAATGATATTTAAAATTTTCCAATAAAGAAGAAAAGCTCAGAGAGAACAGAGGTGCCCACTGCTGGCTCCCCGCCTTCCTAAGGCTGCGACCCTCTAAGACAGTGTGTTCCTCACGCTGTGATAACACACAACCATAAAATTATTTTATTGCTACTTCATCAATGTAATTTTTCTGCTGTTACAAATCATAATGTAAACACGTGATATGTGACCCCTGTGAACGGGGGTCAAAACCCAAAGGTTGAGAACTGTTATAGAGCGCTCATACAGATAACTGATAAATAGGAGTAGTTGGCAGACTATTAGGATTGTTTCTATCTTTCTTTTCTCATTTGGTATCATGGTAAGATTACGGATTTTAAATTCTATAGCACTCAGATAAACCACAATTTAAATTTATAACAATTTCCTATTGCTAAAGTTGGTGCCCATATTATGAAGTGAATCTTTAGTTTGAAATTTCACTTCAGACACAAAATAACACTTACATGGATGTGATTAGCAGTGGTTTAAAAGCCCATATCAGTAGCAGTTTTAAAGAAAGTTAAAGATCCCCCCCCACACACACTTACCTATACACTGTACGAACATACTCAGAATCATTATTACTTTGAGCTCCAATGTTCTTCCCCATAGCTGTTTCTGCAAAATACGGAGAGAAGCAACCATTTGCTATAAAGACAGCTGTGTTTGCTGTGTGGTAGGGGACACTATACCTCCTATTTACTGTTCCTGTCTGTAGTGAGATTATGTTACTTTGTAAATACTTGTCCTGTCTACTGGTTTAATAAAAATCCTGATTGACTGAAAGCAGACAGGAAGTGTGAGCAGACTAAGAAAACTCTGGGAACAGGAAGAGCAGAACAGAGACTCCAGAGAGATGTCACAGAGAAGCCAGAGACACACCACAATGAGATGGACATGAGATGCAGAGGACAACTACGCTGTTCTGAGAAAAGGTATCAAGCTGCCTGGCTGAAGATAAGAATCATGGATTAGTTTGAGAGCAAGAGCTAGCTAGCAATATGCCAGAGGCGTAGGCTGATCCGCATAAAATTAATACAAGCGTTTGTGTGCTTCTGTGGGACAGTGGGTCAGAACCTCAGGGCTAGGCTGGAAAAGCCTGGTCAGGAACTTACTAAAACACCTGTCATCCTTTCCCCTTGGCCTTCCAGGTGACACAGTGACTGCTTGGGTCACGCCCCTAGAATGCCTGCTGCTTCTTGGGGAGTGTCTTATAATGACATCACCCTGAAGGATCTCGGGTCCTTTCCAGTCAATCTCATTTTTCCTACCCATGGAATCCTTTCTATTTAGGTCATTTCATTTTCATGACATCAGACTCACCACAGATTATATCCAAAGCACAAAGAGTGATGTGAAAAAAGCAGTTAAATGCTCCCTGGTTGACATGGTTTTCAAGCTTATTGACCAATATATTTGCTTGCTCATTCATGACATCTAAGAAATCCTCCAGAATTGTAAAATGGAATGTAGGCGTTAACATTTTTCTCCTGGAGCGCCATTTGTTCCCAGTACTGCAAGTGTGACAGACACATCATAATAAATTAATGAGGAGCAGAGTCACAGTGTAGCAGCCAGGAGCCCAGCCCAGTCAACACAATTCTGAAACAACCTCTACCACAGCCTCACAAT
Source organism: Phyllotis vaccarum (assembly GCA_033318265.1). Classification (NCBI taxonomy): domain Eukaryota; kingdom Metazoa; phylum Chordata; class Mammalia; order Rodentia; family Cricetidae; genus Phyllotis; species Phyllotis vaccarum. Next base: position 155,695,434 of record JARWLC010000002.1, read on the forward strand.
GACCTCATCGAATGAGAAAGGCACACGATGGTCTCACTTATTCCCCTAGTGTCAATATCTGGACCTCATTCTGTGATATCAATAGTTAAAATTACTTTTGCAAAATAGGAAATGTTGAGAATGTTTTATCCATTTCTCAGGTAAATTTCTGAAAACCAGCCTCTTCCGTAAGCCTCAGCCTTCAGACGCCCATATGCTCTGTAACTTGACCTTAACGTGTGCTTATTGAATCCTGAAAAGTAGTTTACTAAATGCCTGTTCCTGGCTCAGCCCTCTCTTGGGGGAAGAGGCTTATTTCCAGGTGCCAGATAATGTGTGTATGTACTTATTTACTGCTGCTTGGCTGTTCCAATAGCTTTTCAAGGTTTTTCTCCACCACACATTTTCACTCTACTGTAGACCTCTTAATTCTTAGAGGGATTTTCACATTTATGAACTTGTAACTTCTGGTTATAGGCTTGCCTAGCTAGGAGCTGACTATTATCATAGCTCATTGCTTACCAAAAAAAGAATGAAGCAGTGCCTTACCTTGTAAGAAGTCCTAGTCCCAACCATGGCTGAAGAAACTTGTACATAAATGATTTATCAATTTGCTTTGAGCTCGTCAAAATTACCTTAAGAAGAAAAAATTGAGGGCTTTGGACATCAAGACAACCATGATTATAAGAACACTGGACTAGGTCTGCTTTTCAGATCAATATTTTATGAACATTTATTATTCTCTGGGCTTTATTTAATTCTTATGCCTAAAGAAATCTGCTCAGAGTTTCAAACATACAAATAAATTGTCATCCAAGCGTGGGAGCAGAGGAAACTGAAAAGATGAATTCCTTGATTGCCTCTGGCCTTCGTTACGGTGGGGAGTTCTTTGTCTCCTGAATTTAAACGTATGTACAGTATTTGATCATGTTCCTTAAAGAAACTGGAGCTAAGGCATCATTAAAGCCAATTTATGGGCTTTTAAACATTAGTCAGAAATATTGTCCCTGGTACCCTGACCATGGGACCCTTGATTCAGAAACTTGTGGGGAGAAAAACTTCACTCTTTCGAACCAAATTAGACTAGCTACACAGCCTTATCAAGAGAAAAAGGGCAACTTAGAAAAAACAAAACCTCAATTACTGTTGAACCACATGCACTTCCTGGCCCAATCCTCCATCCTTTTGGCCCTCCCGTGCCGTACTAATCCATCCAGAGCTAAAGACTTGTCTTCACCTGAAAACAGTGGTTTTGCCCCAACTTTGGATGTGAAGGGTGGGCATGATGTTTCTATATAAGTGTCAGATTTAAAAGCTTTTAAAAGTCTGTCTAATCACCTTTTTTAAAAAGGTAACCTTTAAAAAGAAAACTTAGAAATGGTGGTTCAACAGCTTGCCAGCACCCCGATTAATAAATAAACCAGCCAAGCCCCAGAAAATCTTAAAATGATATTCCTGATATTAATCAAATTCTGGCTGTAGCCTTGTGGTTCCCTACTCTCCCAAACTCTCTCTCCTCCACGGTCCCTCAAAGCAAGCATGCTATGTTACTGATTTAAAGCTTTGCATATTTTACACCTTGATGATATAGGAAAAATGCCTATCCAATGCTCACTCTCAGTAATCTAGCGCCTACGTCTCAGTTTCATTAGAAAATGCTCCTTCAATAAGATCAGTACCCCTACCTCTGCCAATAGTGGGCAAATACTGCAATGTACCCTATTTGACACATGACGTACATTTAATTATATGGAGGATATCTTATTTGCCTCCTAATGATGAAAATATAATTGTTTTAAATGATTTACAAGCTTCATGATAAAATTTCCATTTACTGCTTTTCCCGGAAAAACTTCAGGTGACTGTTCCATACATACATCATTCTTTCATTATACCTCATTAAATACATGTCTGCCCCCCCCCCCAAAGATAATGTTTAATTCTCTCCAACAGCTCGTAGGCAGTGTCAATTGGTTTTGACATTCCTGGGAAACTTCCAAAGCAGCTCTGTCTCACCCTTTTGTACCTCCTAAAAAGGACACTGACTTAAATTCACCTTGGATGACATCACTTTAAATGACATCACCTTGGATGACAATAGCTAGTAGCCCAAGCCTTGGAAAAACTACCCACTTTCTCGTCAATGATTAGATTTACCCCTTTATTTATCTGTCTCAGACACTCCTGTGCCCTTATTGCAGCCATTGGACAATTAACCCCCACTTTGATCATTTTAGAATGGTTATTTCTTCCCAATACACCTAAACAGAATAACCTTTGCCCCAAACCAACAAAGAATAACTTTCACTCACCAGGGCTGAGCCAAAACCAATCCTTCCATATCTCAAGACAACTTTCACTTTCTTCTATAGACTTCAGAAGAATGGACAATAACATTCACATTGTTGGGGGACAAATCTCAATTCACCTCTTTCCTATAAAGACTACCTGTACAACTGTATCACTTCCCACACAGGGCTTTTCTCCCATAAATAGTCATTGCATTTCTCATGCACTGACCATTTCACCAGGCAGAGCCAACAAATCAGACCAAAGGGTCCATTGCCTAGCACTATGATGCTGGGATACAGCACTCCCTTGAAAACTCTGTAGGAACCACGACCCCAATGAGCAAAATGTTGGGCTGCCTTTTCTGCTTCCTGACAACTCCCTAATTAACCTTTCAATCTACTAACAGATTATCACTGTTCCTCTTTTATTTCAAGCCATCTTGGTTCACATGTTAGACTCCTTGTTATCACTATCCCCTTCTAAACAAACTCAATATATTCTTATCTAATCCATACGGGCGTGCCTGGCCCCTCACAGAAGGAAACCATCTTGCTGACACCCATCTGTGTCATTTCTTCAACAGGCTTCTGCTTTCCATTCCTTCTTTTTCCACGAAGCTAAAGCTTTACAAACTAGCTTCAGTTATCACAGATACAGGTTCAGCAAATCATCCAGTCCCATATCAACTGTCAGTCATTGGGCTCCCCGACCCCAAGAGGAGTTAACTCCCAAAGTTTTTATCCTAAAGATCTTTGGCAAATAAATAAAACTCACATACATTTCTTTGGTTCTTTTTTTCATCTTTTCACTGATACTTTCTCAGGCTTTATCTTTATTACTACACATACCCATGCATCTGTTGAAATGATTGCTAGATAATTACCTGCTTTCTCTGTAACGGTGTCCCTAAACAAATTAAAACAGTTAACGCCTACTGATGCTCCTAAAACTTTTATCTCATTTTGCCAACTTAGGAAATGTGTTTTTGTTGTGTCATTCCATACAACTCTGGAGGACAAGCCATAACTAAATGAAACCATTTAAGATTCAAGCTCAAACGCAAAAGTGAAAGCTGGGGACTAAAGGATTTCTTTATTTCTCAGTTTCCCCCCTGACACCTATGAGAAAATATCATTAAGTAAGAAGTTTTATTTAAAACAAAGCAAGCCAGGTCGTGGTGGCACCCATATTTAATCCCAGCACTTTGGAGGCAGAGGCAGGAGGATCTCTGTGAGTTTGGGGCCTGCCTGGTCTCCTTCAGGACAGCCAGGGAAACCCTGTCTCAAACAAACAAATAAATGAACAAATAAAAAACCAAGAATAAAATAGAGAAAAACAAAACCCACATGGTTTTATCTAAACTCTCTCAAGAGTTCATCAATAACTATATCCTATTCTATCCATTAATTGGGACTATGGCACCATGTCTTTGCCTTTTCCTAACAGACCATCTCTGGTCCTCAGTAGACTGGGAAAAGCCATAGACTGGCACCAGAAGACAGGCCCCTCTCCTGAATTTAAAAGGTATTCCACCTTTTCCAAGAATCATTGAAACTATAGTAATGTTAATTCATGCTCTTCCTCACACATTCACCATCACTCCCAACCCCCACATCAATGACCACTTTGATTGATGTGCCCTTAACTAATACAACTAAGGAAGTAGCATTGTAGGGATAATTGTTCTGAGAATGCTGCCTGTAGCTTGTAGTTACAAATCAAACTTTCATCCCATCTGTAGCAAGTTAATACTGTGACTGGAGATCATTTATGACTATGTTCCCATTCTGCATACATGCTGTATATTCAGCATGCTATATTTTAGAATGAATGGGCTTTTAAGAAAAACGGTGGACTCAATCTTACTCTATGTTGGATTTCCAATGTAATTAATTCTTATAAGGTCACTGAATGCATTGCTTTGAATGTACCATATTTTTCCCTTTGTAACTCACTCATGCCCCGACTCAGAGCAACTCATGTGTCTGAGATATAGTAACTAGATCTAAACCATTCACAGAAAGCAACAAGACATTGAAAGCCACACACACACACACACACACACACACACACACACACACACACACACACATAAACAATGTTGAAAGAAACAAGTGAGTAGATATTGATAATATCTAGTTGTGGCTTTATATGCTATTCTGAATCAGAAGGGTTAGAAAAACAATTTTTCACTTAATGACAACCCTATAAAAGATGATTAATACAAAAGTTCCTCATTTTTTCTCAATACCATTATTCACTGTACTATTCAGTAAATGGAGAGAATTGCCTCTATGTTAGTTTGAACAAGATTGGCATATATATGTTGAATATTTGGTCTCCTGCTGGCAGGACTGTTTGAGAAGGATTAGAAGGCATGGCCTTGTTGAATGAAGTGATCACTGAAGTTCAGCTTTGAGCTTTGAAAAGCCCATTTCCAGTTAGTTCTTTGCCGAATTCTTGTAGAATGAGATGTGAGCTCTCAAGTGACTGTGCCTGCCTGCTTGCTGCTTCTCTGCCATGACAGCCACAAACTCTCTAACCCTCTGGAACTGTGAGCCCCAAATTAAAATCTTTCTCTCATAAGTTATCTTGGTCATGGTCATCATAATCAGTAGAACTGAAAAACTAAAACAGTGGCTATTCCACACATCAGGTCAGGTGACTTCAGAACATTCCAGGCTTGCTACTGGGCAAACAATTCCCAGGCTTAGTTTCTGTTTCTTAGTTTCTGCTCCACATTCTCAGCACAGTAATAAATTTATTGATTATGAGGCCCTGAAACCATGATAAAACACCCCTATTTTATTAGTCATGAGTTTTGAACACTTGAAACTGCCTGGTACACACCAGACTTGATCGTAGGGCCACTGTACCAGCTGTTCAGGAGGCCGAGGCAGGAGAGTAATAGACAAGTTTAAGGGTAGCCTGGAACTACATGATGAGTTCAAAGCCACCTTGGACAGCATCCCAAAGTTAGAAAATAGAAAAAGGAGTAGACCTTCACAGAAGACATTTGCATGACACGCAGTGGCCTTAGATTTAATCTCCAATACAAAATGGAACACAAAAAGCCCAAGACAACAACAACCTCTCTCAGAAGTTTTATTTTAAAAGGACAACAAGTATATTGAGACCTAATGAGAAATATGTACAGCTATGGTGAGCTATTCTCCCAAGATTGCAACTGAATCGCAGAAGGAACTCACTGAATGCCTGCATAGTGCCTCTTGAGTTAAATGCTTTTTGGATGGAATGTAATAAAATTTGAAGCTGAATTTGTTCCTTGTGTTCTGATAAACTTCTTATATCATAGCCTGTAGAGCGCACTATCTACTATAATCATACCTACCTCCACATTCTCTGCCTTATAAAGAGCCACCAAGGGCACTGGTCCAATCCAAAGTTTAATGAGTGGCAGGGGTCGAAATTCTTCTGTGTACTGAATTAACTGCTGGAAAAAGTCTGGAAGAAAAAAATTTTGCCCTAAATTCAATGGAGGCAAGAGTTTATTCATTTAATTGTGCAAATATACAAGGTGTGTGATATATTACCATTCAAGGAAGCTAGAGTGAGGATATGAACTCCCATAAGTTTTGCAACATTCTTGTATTTGTACAGTTAATTGAAAAAAATCTGTCCTTCAAATAAATGCAACAATGATGTAAGTTATTGTAAGATAATTATTAGGATTTTATGTGGCAAAATGTATATTCTTAATAAATCAGTGTCCCATGCCGTGGAGCCAGAAAATAATAGAACTTGGTTCTGTCCCAAGACCCCAGAACCTTACATCTGAGCCACTGTACCACACTTGGAAAAGAAATACCAAACATCTCTTAGATAAAAGGTATTGTCAGTATAGTCGAAATTGTAGGAAAAGAGCTGGAAAGATGGTTCAGACAGTAAAGTATCTACTGCCAAGCCCGACAAACTGAGCTTGATCCCTGGAATCCACTTGGTGGAAGCAAGGAGCTGACTCTAGGTAGATGTCATTTGACCTCCACATGTGCACCACTGTGCACACATCTGCACACACACACACAAATATACTAAATAAGTAAATAAATAAATTTTAATTGACAAGTTGTTTTAAACTTTTAAAAATTAAAGCTGAAGAGATGGTTCAGTGAGTAAAAGCACTTACTTCTTTTCCCAAGGACCCAAGTTCAATTCCCACCAATCATAGCAGACCACCTTAAATCCAACTGCAGGGCATCTAACATCTTCTCTGGCACACATATGTGTCATTCATTCACACAGATACACAACATATACATTCACATAGATGTGTATATATATATATATTAAAATACTTTAAAATTGTGGGCTATATCAACTCATTGGCTTTAGAGCATTCTGTTCCACGTTCACCTTCTGCCTGCCTTAGTCTGATCTGATGGAGGAGGTGATGGTATTTGAATCTATGATTGGAGGGAGTCAGATCCAAGTGCTGGGCCCTACTTCTGGAGTTGGTTATTTAACAGGAAAGATTGGCAAATGTAAGAGTTTAGATACCAGCTGGAGTCTATGCGCAATATCCAGAGTGAGGTCACCCAGGCCTGAATCTGGACATTAGCCACAGAATAAAAGTCACAGGCTCTTACACAAGAGACAGTGTAGCTCAAAGCAGAGATCTCATCATGTTCTCATAGGCCCGCTTTTGCTGAGCTCAAACTTAGTATGAAGGGTCTTAATAAATGCTTGGTACTTAAAGGACTTACTGTAAACAAGTACATCTTAGTGACCTAAAATTTTGGCTCAAACAACGTTTTAATCCTAAACTAACTGCAATAGCTACTTCAACTTAACTCAGTTCTCAACAACTTTCCAAATAAGTCAGTTTCATAACTGAAAACTGAGCGATGGTTTATTCATCCCCAAGTCCAGTACTTGTTGACCGAATAAGCTGTTCCTTTGTAAGTGGTCCTTCTCCTTACTCAGAGAAACTCCAAGGAGATTGACTTTAAAGAGTCCCATCAGCTCAAAGTTCTTTTGCATCTGGACTTAGTTACTAAAGGTTTTAGCGCACTTCCCCCAAATATGAGACTTACCAAGGGTAAATCTGGAGGGATTCTAAAGCAATGGCCCCTCCAAGTAGAATTTGGATCCCAAACATTTATAATTTCAAATGAGAAAATTCAGGAAAGACCAAAATATCTAAAATCTAAAACACTGAAGGACTAACACCCTCAAACTAAAATTACAGAAAAATAGTTTTTTAAAAAACTATGTAGATATTTCCTTAAAATTTCAGAAAGTGGTTTACTTGAAAACCCACATACCAACACTAGAATGCCTCAGAGTCTACTTTATGCAATAAAATAAGTAATCACATGTATGTTTTTTACAATCAAAACACCCAGACATATTAATGGCAATCATGATCAGATTAACTGTGGTCATAAAGAAATGGGTCAAACAACAAAATATATAGATACATATCACCACTGCTATAATGGCTTGCACCTCAGGGCATAGTTGCTGGCATCTGAAGTGTCCTGACAGACAGTAGAAGTGTAATGATGATGTGGATAAAAACCCTCAATGGAAAAATACAGATGCCCAAAGAGCTGAGGCCTCAAGAATCCCCCCCCCCCCCCATGAGTGCAGATCTCTTTCTTCCTTGAGGATGCTTCAATGTTCTTAGACACGCACATAGTGCTCCGCCCAAAAGCCAACCTTGTTTACAGTATACTTGTGTTGAGACATGTATATTAAAACAGTGTCTAAGATGAATTAGAACTCAGAAGTAGCAGTACTGAGTGACACAAGTGAAATGTATGCATAGGAAACAGAAGGGGCTTTCCTGAGTAAGACAGTCTGAAGGCTGGAAGCCCCGACTTCTGATGACAAGAAAGGCTCAGGGAGACACCGATTTGCTTCCTGTACTGTTTCCTCTGTACTTGGACCGGGTTAGATGCCGGGATTCCACCCAAGTTAAAGATGAGTTTTTCTTAGCTGGGCTACTCAGATTCACACTCTTAGTCTCCTTTGGAAAACCCTTCACAGACACTCAAATAATGGCTTGCCGGGTCTCATTCTACTAAACATGATGGGACTCCCCTGTACATAGCCAGAAACACCGAATGGTTGCCTGACAATCTGGCTTCCCACACCTGTAGCCTTTTTATTCCCCTAATAGGCATTTTGGGTTTGGGAATGTGTCTTCCATGATTGTCAATGTGGAATTGTAGTACTCTCAAGTCTCAGAGTAGAGGGCGAGGTTAGCCTTCTTTTGAGTATAGCAACTAAACAGGCTAAGTGTTACCGATGTGGTTTTAACATACTTACGTGCGCTGGTAGGTAACTCCTAATGTAAGTGGTGTTGATTATTACATGACAACCTTACTTGAGTTTTTGCTAAAGATTATTTTGGTACATTCTTTCCTATGATGCACCAGCTTGCTCATCCCAACATACACCAGCCATGGAAATTAAGTGTTTAGACTGAATGCACTATCTCAACAAGGAAACCACAAATACCACTCGTGTGTATTTTTTTTTTTACATCAGTAGAACAAAAACATGCATAAAACATTGTTTTAGAAGATTCTTTTTCAAATTTTTAAAATATCACTCGTTAATGAATTAGGTTTTTGAAACTGACCACATAATTTTCCTCAAGGCCCAGGCAGCAGAGTCTGCTGAGGTAGCCTTGCAAAACTTCCTCAGAAGGATCAAAAGAAACACAAAAGCCTAGGGGATTTTAACTGCATATTGGTAAAGCCCTACAATGCCCAGGCCAGGTGGTGGCTGGTGAGCCTCAAAACAACCTCTGCTCTTTTGTTTACATAACTAACCCACAGAAAGACGCGGCATTGAGTTTGATGAGATTTGCTGCTTTTCAGAGGAGTTTTCCTTTTTAACACTTTGCAAACCAAGACAGGAGAAAAGAGAAAAATGCCGAAGGAACCACAGGTGCTTGGAAATACTGCAAATCTGTTTGATATACACGTTTGTTTGATTTTCTCATTATGGGGTGGGAGAGACAAGAACAATTTGGCAGGCACCAGAGAAGGGGGAATCTATTCTTTAGGGGTGATAGATTTCTTCTTTCCCTAGTAGCCCAAGAGAAAGTGGGTCTGATGGATATGAGGGTCCCAGGTGTGGCAAGGGTGGGAAGAAGTTCCCTAGATAGGCTTCCTAGACTGACCAGGAGCCTAGCAGCCTTCGGGCCAGAGTACAGATCCCTTGTACAAGCCCTTACCTGCGCTGTTGGGCTTCATCGAGAGTGCATGTCCCACCAGGGGGTAGGCGGGGACCACCGATGGGATAGGCCTCATCTGCTGCCATTTCCGCGCATAGGTCACCACCATCTGCAGGATGTTGAGCAGGAGAGTGGCCCCGGCCACCGAGACCGCGCTCGCCGCACCCCAGAGTAACAACTTCTGCCCGATGAGCCCTAACCGTAGCCACATCATCTCTCTGAAGTTCTGTTTTCCTTGCCGCTGCCGGGCAAGGCGGAGTGAGGGGGTCTTGCACCAAGTTCAAGCGATGGGACCAGTTCCGGAACTCCGGGATGCAGGAGCTCCGATTTCAGCCGGCGGACCCAAGACCCATCCAGTCCGCTCTGGTTTTCCTGCTCTGGAGCCGGGGAGTTCTGCAACCGCTGCCAGACCCTGGGGACAAAGTTTCTAAGGCTGAGATAAAGCGCCCTTAGATTGTTATGGTGCGCCACTTGGAGACTACGTAATCCACGACGGCCTCTAGGGGACTGGCGAAAGCAAAAGACCCGGAACAGTTTCTGAGTCTGAAGTTCAGACCGCACTTGAAATTCTGGGTGTGGAAAGATGACAGGGGAGTTCTAATTTATGACAGTTTCTTTCTGGATGGAGAAGAAACTAGGAATTCACATCGCCAGCTCTGGACGCCCTGAGGTCTCCTAAAGTGGACTGTTTAAGATTTTGCAATCGCTCTGATAGGTGTGGAAGAATTAAGAATCTCGTAGTCTGTTTTATAATTTTCAAACGAGTAGTGTTCTGCCTGTATGCATGTCTGTATGCCAGTAGAGGGCACCATCTCATTACAGATGGGTGTGAGCTATTTTGTGGTTGCTGGGAATTGAACTCAGAACATTCCGAAGGAAAAGCAATCTGCACTCTCAACCTCTAAGGGAGGAGGGATTATATAAGCAAGGCGCGGGGGGTGGGGTGGGGGTGGTCAAGATTGTGACTGGAAACCCTCAGAGACAGCTGACCGGAGCTCACAGGAGCTCAGGACTCTAAACTGACAGCATGGAGGCTGCTTGGGACAGACTTAAGCATGTGGGTGATAGCAGTTCATGTAACTTGGTCTGCTTGTGACCTCTAGGAGTGGGACCAAGATCTGTCCCTGGAGCATGAACTGGCTTTTTGGAACCTATTTCCTGTGGTGGGATGCCTAGCTCAGCCTTGATGCAGGGGAGAGCGGCATTTGGTCCTGCCTCAACTTAATGTGCCATGCATGCTTTGTTGACTTTCCTGGGAGGCCTTACCCTTCCTGAGGAGTGAATGGGGAAGGAAGGTAGAAAGGAAGTGGCCAGAGGGGACAGGCAGAGGAGAAAGGGGAAACTGTGGTTGATATGTAAAATAAATAAAAGTTAAAAATAGAAAAGATCAAATGAAGAGTCATGGGTGTTGAAACGCAGTATTTGCAATTCTAAATTCATTTGTCCTTATGCAACCTGCATGAGCTGCTGCCCAGGGAGATGGCGTCTGCTTCAGGCTCAAACACAACAACCACTTTCCTGAGACTTTAGGGAAGCCACGTGTCCAGTGAGTGTCAGCTGACCAATTGAGACACTGGAGCTAAAGGAGATTGCAGTTTAGACACTTCCCCCCCAAATCCTCCAATCTAGGAAAGCCAGAACTTGAGAGAACAGGAAAGGGGGAATAAAGGATGGAAAGGTAAGGTTTCAGATCAGAAGAGGATGGAAGAAGGAATGTAGAGGGCTTGGGAAGGGAATAATATGTGGGAGATTATGTTGTTACATTGCAAATAATTGTCCCACCCACTGGTTTAATAAAAAGCGCTGATTGGCCAAAGACAGACAGGAAATATGGGCGGGGCTACCAGACTAAGAAAACTCTGAGAACAGGAAGCACAGAGCAGAATGCCAGAGAGAAGCCAGAAGAAGCAGAGGACAACTATGCTGCTCTGAGAAAAGGTACCGAGTCCCATGGCTGAACAGGATAAGAGTCATGGGTTAGATTAAGGGTAAAGAGTTAGCAAGTTATATGCCTGGGTCTTAGGCCGATCAGCCTAAAACTATTGAAAACATCTGTGTGTTTCTGCCAGTCTGTGGGTCTGCCGGCCTAGACCTTAAGGCTAGGCCCAAAAATCCGGAACAGAAAACTCTTACTACAATAATAGCTATGGCTCACAGTCAAAACGCAGCTAGAACCCCCTGGCGTAGAGAAGGGAAAGACCGGGGAGGAGCGACCCCTCTCTTCAGGGGCTGTTTTCTGAAGGCTGGAGGTGCCCAGCCCTAACAGAACTCCTGATTCTACACCCAATTCTCCTTACAAAACAGGAGAACTGTGTAGTGAGATTATGTTGTTACATTGTATATAATTGTCCCACCTACTGGTTTAGTAAAAATGCTGATTGGTCAAAGACAGACAGGAAGTATGGGTGGGCTACCAGGCTAAGAAAACTCTGGGAACTGGAGAAACAGAGCAGAAACGCCACAGAGAAGCCACAGAGGCACTGCGATAAAATGCCAACAGATGCCAGCAGATGCTCTGAGAAAAGGTACCAAGCCACATGGCTGAACAGGATAAGAATCGTAGGTTAGATTAACGGCAAGAGCTAGGAAGTTATATACTTGGGCCACAGATCAGTCAGTGTACAATTAATACAAACATCTGTGTGTTTTAGTGGGACTATGGGACTGTTGAAAGACCCCCGGGGGTGAGGGACCCCCGAAACGGACCTTTCCTCAGGAAGAGACCCCCTGGGACCCAAGAAGGACCGAGTCACAGATCAGATGCAAACAGCACGAGGTTTATTTTCTGAATAACACAGGTACCTGTGGGCAAAACAAGTCTCTCAGTCCCTCGAGAAGACTTGCGCGCCTAGCCCTTTGTTCAGGGCCTTTTTATAGGGTTAGGGGAGGCAAAAGCATGCATACAGAAGCAAAAGCATAGTTACAAGGTTTTCATTGCCTGGTTTGAATGAAGCTATTCTGTTGAGGGGGTGAGGGCCAGGCCACCACCTGGCCTGCTGTTTATCTTTCTGGGAACTCTGTCTTCTATCTTTCTCTGGAACTTCCCCAGGTCCTTGACTGGAGCCAGCTCACGTAGCCATGTAACTCTTATCTTTCTTCCCCCTCTGCCCTGCTGACACTGTGAAAGCTTTTATTATTAAGTTTTGCAGAGATGTTGGTGTCTCCAATATCAGAATGCATGTCCCAGGGGAGTCATTGGTTGGGGAGTGTCCGGCAGGCTTCTGACTGCAGCTCCCCCGTCCCTGGGCCAAGGCACCTGGTGCTGACATGTCTTAGACAAGTTTCCTTACTTCTTGGGCAGGAGGGAATTGCTAAAACAAGGGGGCTGCAAGCAAAGGGAGAAAAAGGGAGGGGGGGTCTTACACTGTGGGTCTGCGGGTCTGGGCCATGAAGCTAGGCCAGAAAGTCCAGACCAGAAACATCATACAACAGGGGACTAGTAGTACCCTCTCCTAGAAGAGCCCTCGTGCACACTACTAAAGTGTCAAGAAAAGTTGAAATCCAAATGTCTTAGATTCCCATTTTTCTCAGTTATTTTATTACGAAGATTTTATGAGTTGCCCACAGAGGCTCGCATGGCCTCTGTGATGTGGAGAAAACACACCTAGGGTTTTCCTCAATCCAATTCCATTTATTTTTATTACACTTTATATATGTATAGATGTCAGAGGACAACTGTTCTCTCTTTCTACTGAGTGAGTTTGGGGGACCGAACTCAGCTGGTCAAGCTTAGTGGCAAGCTCTTGGATCAGCTGAGCCAGCTTGCTCCCACCCCTCCAGATACTTTTTTAGAGAGCCGTCAGTATTCACTGACATCCAGAGAAGTTCAAATACTGTTAAATGAAAAAGCAAAGGAAAAAACAAAGCAAAATATTCACTATTACATTATAGTTACATAAGTATTTAAAGTAGTATTATTACTTAGTGTGTGTGTTCATATATTAGTGTAGAACATTAATATATTTCACAAAACATAAATATGGGTATTTCCATTGTTTGCAAGTTTCCTATGCTGTAAAAATTATGAATGTTCCTTCTCTTAGATATATTTTGACTCAATTATGTAATTCATTTGAATATATATGCCTAGGAGCAGACATCCTAGATGATGTACATATTCAACCTTTATATTAATAGCCTGTTTTCAAGAATTGTACCAGTTTGCTGTATTGTATTTTATGGTATGTAATGCACATACATCAATATATCATTAATGTATAAATATAATGGGAGAAAACTCTTCTTTGAAACTATAATAGAAAGTGGTATGGAGGCGGGAATTTAGACTATTTCTTTTTTGTTTCTGTGTTATAGAATGACTTCTAGACCTTCTTAAGAAACAGTATGTTTACTAAGAGTTGTAAAGTCTGTCTCATGGGCTTCGGTTTCTTCCCCTCTAAATGACTAATGCTGGGCTGTGAGGTCAATTGCAGCTCTAAGAGTGGAAGATGTGCATCTGTGTGATTTGCTGCTAATCTGTGGACAAGCAAGAACTGTAATAGAAACCTGTATCTTTAAAAATGTGTGGGATGTGTCTCAGTAGGTGGAAAATAAGGGTATGGGCAGAAAGAGAGGTTCTCAACAAGGAAAGGCATGAGTTCTATTAGACCTTCAGGGATCCTTCTTAGCGTGCTTGTGCTTGCTGTTTTCAAGGAGGTAATTCAAGTTCATGTGTGTATTTAAGGTGGATCAGACAGACTAGACACCAAGTTTAGGAGTTTTTTCAGGTGTTTCATTAATGAGGAAGGTAGATATTGAAGATTTGGCCTGAAGGTGGGAAAGGTGAGTGCCTTTATAGATAGATGAGCAAGAGAGATATTGAAGATGGGGGATTGATAATATAATACAAGCTTTGTTCCCTTCATCAACTCTCCAGCACCCCCCTCCCCCTGCCCGCGGTAAAAATTCTTCTCACACTGCCTTATATATAATACTGAAGTTTCAGACTAAGTCAGATGGCTGAGCATGAGAAATGTGTGGCAATAGTCTTCCACAGGACAACCATGAGACAGCTAAGCACACAATATTATTAGCCCTAAGGATCCCCACCAGGAAGTGTAATGGTGTTCTTTGGGACACAGTTGCATTGCCAACATAAAGGCAATGGGTCTGTGACATGTGTGACCACTCTGGCCAGGTGGTCAGCCTCACAAATTAATTCAGCCAAACAGGAAGGTGTCCTGTCATTTCCCTTCTCGCAGATTATTTGATATGAAAAAGAGCTTTTCCTGTTTGGAAGAACCTTTATTGGTGCATTATATGCTCCCCTGCTTAAATCAGTTCATTGAATACTAAAGACAGTTCCCAAGTACTTACACCCATTTACAATATAACACTGATTTTAAATGGTTCAAGATTCAGAATGGTCTCTCTACTTCTCTACATGTGTCTTCTTGGGTAATTCCACATATTTACAATAAAATACCATCTATGGACTGTACTGATGTCACTGTCTGACAATGATTTTTCAACTTTAAAATTATGAAAATGTCTACATTTAGTAGATATTCAGTCTTCAATTTTAAACTTTGACTTTTCCAGGCCAAAATTTTATATAATGTCTCATATAATGATGGGTAACTGCAAAAGGTTAGTTCTGTCATTATAATAATATACAACCATCTTTTGTGGAGTTCTGTATTGCCAGCACATTTTGGATACAGATTTCCAGTACTTTGCAGGAGGCACGGAATAAGGTTTTGCATTAGATGACTTTTGTCCAACTGTAGGCTAAATGTCAGTATCCTGAGAAAGTTTAGGGTAAGCTAACTAACAGGTATGGTAGATAAATTAACTGCATGATTTCCTTATCAGACTTTCAGTTCACAATGAGGTCTAGGAACAGGTATACGTGGTGGCTCACTTTTTACCTCCAGTCTGTCCTTCTCCAGTTGTCCACATACTGTGACATTTCTACTTAGCTGTCTAATGAATAGCTAAAGCACGGTATGTTCCAACATGCTCCAATACTCACCTTCTTGCTCTCTCTCCAGTGTCATTGTATTTCTAAGGGATGAGGCAAAAGCTCTAGTCATCCTTGATTCTCTTTGCAAGAGCACACTTCACATCAAATCTTATCAGCTCCATTTCAAAATGGATCTAAACCTCAATAACTTCTCATCTGCCTAGTTACTGCCATCTAACCTGAAACATGAGAATTTCTTACCAGAGATCCCTTCATCCTCACAACCCAAGTAATTTTACATTTTGGACCATTACTCATGATGTTGCAAAGGCATCTTATCTAGACTCTGCTCCCTCCCTGATGCCATCTGGTGAGTCTTCCTCTGCCAACATGACTCTGTGTTCTCCTTGCCTCTCTGTTGCTCTTCGAGTGTTCCCAGTGTTGCTCCTGTGTGTTAATTCTCACTCTGGACTTCTCGGACATATTTCTATGGCTGATTTTCTCATGTTTGGGTCTTTGATTGTATGATCGCCGAAATGCAGTCTCGGGTGATTGCTCCACGTGAAGCTGTGTGCTCAGGCACCTTCTCTTGTTTGTTTCTTTGTTCCGCTGATCACTAGCTGGCCCTACCCCTCTACTTAATTTGTCTACTGCTTCTCTTTTCCCCTAGAATCTAAATTCTCCGAAGGCAAAACCTTTGTGTTATTCGGCTCAATACGAAAAACATTTAACACAAAGTGCTTACTATTTGAAAAATGATACATTTCTGATGAGTACAACTTAGAAGTGCTGCCTTCTAAAACAACATTTTCTTTGGGGTACTTGTAAATGAAAGAAAATTCCAGAGAGAGAGAGAGAGAGAGAGAGAGAGAGAGAGAGAGAGAGAGAGAGAGAGAGGGAGAGAGAGAGAGGGAGAGAGACCGAGACCCTATGCTGGATCTTCTCTACCTGTCTATTTTGAAATTTCTGGGGAAAGTTGGCTGTCATCTTAGAAATGATTGAATAATTTGTCTGTAGTGGCATACACCTGCATTTCTAGCACTTGAACCATGGAGACAGGTGGATCAGGAGTGCAGAGCCATTGCCATCTACATAGAAAATATGAAACTATCTTGGGGTTACATAAGACTAATGAGAAAGAAGAGAAGAGGAGAGAGAGAGAGAGAGAGAGAGAGAGAGAGAGAGAGAGAGAGAGAGAGAGAGAGAGAGAGAAACAAATGTGAAACTGCAAAGAGATAGTTTCAAAACTCATAAAATTGGGGACATAAGGAAGTTTCAATGAATTCAATGAAATTCTGAGAACTCTTCACATTTTATGCTTTATTAAAAATTAAATGATTAAAATTACTGAACAATCATCCATCATTATAAGAAAAACAATAGTAAAAATATACTGAAATGATTTATGGCATTGAAAGTGAACCTCTCAATTAGTAAGGAAACTTTATCTTAGGGTGACAAACACGTCAGGATCCACGCTTCCTTTATATTATTTAGAAATCCACTCATTTTCCATCAAATGTCACATTTTCTTGAGTTATTTTAAAATTCTTCCCCTCTTTCTTTGGTTTGGGATAAATTAAAGATATTTTAATTCATGGAGTCCCTAACCTGCATTTGAAATATTTTTTTCTCAGAAGTGATTTTCCATTTTCATTATTTACCAGAGAGAACCAAAGGTTCACTTATGAAAGTAGAATGTTGAAAAACCACTCTCCAGATTTCCCCCTTTCACTCCCATCATCATGCAAGCATTGTTTACTAACTTACAAGTCCCATTTCACCTATAAGTAAATCTTTAACCCAGGCATGAAGATAAGTTGCAGGAGAAGGTCATTGTTAGAATTAGTGAGTCCTCCGGATCTAGACACTCTGATACCCTTCTCGTAGTACTTTGCTTTCCAGTCAAAATGCGGGAGAAAAAAACAAACAATTGTACCTGGTTCTGTTTTTACTGCAGGACTTTGACGATATAAATAACACATTTCCAACTCCAAACACCTGAAGGCAAACATGTTGAGGCTAGTATTAAATCACTTCTGTGGCTCCAAGGCAACAATTTCTCCTGGCGCCACCACCACCTTATTGTTAGATTTCCCATCTGCTGCCTCCTTGGGGTGAGGGAGAATTGATATGCAGTGGGCAAATTAGCAGTAATAATGGACCACGGAGCCTTGGGAGGTGGGGCAGGGGAGGATGCTAGCCGCTCATGAATCCGGAAATCCCTCTATGAGAAACAGACTGCAACACACTTCGTAGGCATGGAGAATGACATTCAGAGTGACTGTCAGAAAGGAAGGATTCAACACAGCTACTTGACAGGTGGGTGTCCGTTCTCTATCCTGTCCTGGTTCTAAACTAAATCAGTGGAGAGAGAGAGAGTGAAGGAAAAACTTAGAGCCAAGCTCCTAAGTCACTTCTGGTTGGTCCTTCTATGTAAAGAGCAGATCCAACTCTACTCTCCACAGATGGGTCAATTTACAAACATCTCTATGTAGACAATGATCCCTACTTCTTAGAGCAAGAAACGTGCTGAGAACAATTTCTCATATGCTTACGCGGTATATGCATACATGTATATGTATGTAAAGTGTATCTTAGATTAAAGAGATTTGTGCTGATGTAGTGTAATGATTTAATTTTAGAAAGAGAGAAATTATGCTGAATGTGTGTATATGAAAATGAACCAGGATTAAATGCCAGAAAGGGGTCATGTCTCTAGTGACCATTTCTTCCATATTCTCAACTCCCCTGGCTATGATTCAGGTGGGACATGTGGTCTGAAGAATACAAGGTGGGGAAAAGGCAGAGGGTTGGGAAACTACTGCTTTCAGCAGGGGCTCAAGGGACTCTATTGAGTAAGTGACATCAGAGCAAAGACTAGCCTGGAATGACTAAGGATGTGGGTGCTACACCTCCCCCTGTTCAGCTGTCAAACACACCAACTGAAGTTTAATGTTGGAACCTTATGTGAAAGGTTCTGATTATGCTTCTATTCAAAGCTTTAGGTGTGGGATACTTTTAAATGGACTGTCTAAATTTGACAAGGAAAACTAGTTTACTGTGTGTGTTAACACAATTCACTTAAAAGGCGGTTTTAGCTATTCAGGACTAATCCTGAATAACACAAGTATGAGAAATCTCATCATGAAACCCATCACTTTAAACATATGTAGTAACTAGTTTAAAGTCAGCACAATGAGTAGTAGAGTCAGAATCTTTTTCAGATGGACAAATTTTCTCAAATATGACTGCTATTTAGTTTGGATGGAATCATTAAGAGATTGAGGCCAAAATATATGTGGTTAGCGTGTGAACACTCACTATAATAAGTGTAAGTGATGAAAAGAGGGAATTTAAGAACATATTAGGGTCTTCTGAGCAAAGCACCAGAACCCAAAAAGCTTCAGGTGTGCTTCTTCTCATAGGGGTTGGGGAATTCAACTTTTATTCTCTTTAGAAGGCAAAGTGTTCAAAAACTAAGTTGCGTATTGACTTGTGTTTCTTTCAAATGTCTGCCGTCTCCTGCTGTCAAAGAAGTGAGCATATAGACCAGGTAATACTTGTTCCTACACTTTTCAAGTGACAAATGGTGTGGCCGAAGTTTCACAAGTTCCAGCAAGTCCATAATTCCAGAGCAACGATATCACGATGCCACTTGGAACCTTTTTCTTGATGTCAAACTTGCTCTCTGATAAGATTTAGGTAGATACTGTGAACCTGAAACAGAAGGCACACAAGCATTTGCCTTAAAAGATTAAAATTCAACCTTCAAAGATTGTTCTGTTCCATACAGACCATATTTTGAAAAATAAAAATATTTTATCTAATATTTACAAAGTAGTCCTACATAGGACATTATGTAGAATCCCAAGTAAAGAAAAAGGATCTCCCCCACCCCATCACACATCCAAACCCAGGAGCTGGAATATATTCTCCCACAGTTGAGGGTTTACAAGAAGGATTTTTGTTTGTTTGTTTGTTTCCAAAGATTTAAGGCCTAGGATGATGAGAAGGAAGCTACCTCAGAACCACTGTTCCCTGTGAAAGATCCATTCCCATTATTGGAGATTCTCATCTCCATTTCTTTTTTCCTCCATAGGACTTAAAGCTAAGACAGTAGCTCCTGGCACTCTTTGTTCTGGAAGCAGATCTCACAAGAAAATCACATGCCTGCTTGCCAAACAAAAAGAAAAGAAACCCCTATGTGGCCCTGTAGACCTTTGGGCACATCCATGGAAATGCCCAGGACTTCAAAGCATCAATGATACTAGTTAGCATAAACATCAGTAAGAGAATAGGCTGACTCAATGTTTGGAAGATTAGGTGTGTATATTCAAAACATACCCAGAGCCCAGCTCTCCCCTCATTTCAACCTCTCTGTGCCCTAACAACAAAGTAGCCATCTCTACTTGACAGTAATACAGTGGCTATCTCCAAAGAGAGTTCATTAGATCCTTTTAGTCCGGTCTTCCTCACCACCAAGGCTAGCACCTGATCAGACAATACATTTTCTTAACATTTCAGCTGCCCCTCACACAAATGACTTTCATTTCCAAGCAAATGGTGCATGTCTAGCAACTAGCTATTGTTCCCCTTTTATGGATTTTCCAGGGGTTATTTTACCCACGTGACTTATTATTAAATAGCACCTCATCCAGACAGGTTGGGACATGCCTCAGTTTACATAGTTATACATCACACACTATGATCCCTCCACGGACAGAAATATGATAACACTAAAAAATCCATCACTGGTCACTATTCCCATTTGAATTTTCTTCAGCCCCTAAGCACACTAAGCCAAAAATAAGTACTTTTCTGTAAAACCTTACGCTGCAAAACATTTAAGAAGTCTCTACTAATTTTCTCAAGCACTGTCACAGTAGATTTTCAGGGAGGATCTAGAATAAGGGTTTCATTAAAAAGGGAAAAAAACACAATTGGAGAAAAGAGACAGTGGCCACTCCCAAGACAGCCTTTCCTTTGTTTTAGGATAATGAGGTCCTGGTTAATTAAGAGTCTGTCTCCCATTGCCACTTGCCACTCAACCGCTGGTAGGTGATGGTCTGGCATGGTGCCCGAAGTCAGACCAACCACAAACCACATGCGTCTGCCTTTCCTTCCTATATGGTCAAAGCAGGGGCATCGGGGCATCGGGGCATGGCGGGGGGGGGGGGGGAATCATCTTACAAATAGCACCATTGTTTTTATTCTCTCTCTCTCCTCTGCCTCCTCTTCCTCATCTTCTTCTTCCTCCTCCTCTTCCTCATCTTCTTCCTCCTCCTCTTCCTCTCCGCCTCTCTTTTTTTCCTTTGGCACCCTCACCATGTAGCCCAGAGAGGCCTCCATCTTTCAGCCTCATGCCTCAGCCTCTTGAACACTGGGAGGCAGAAGTATGTCACCACACCCAGCTTATATCATTGTCTTCCATCCAGAAGATGCTAACCTCTCAAAATACTTTGACCTGTCCAGGTGTGAGCAACAAACTCCAAGGGTGTCAGGGAACCTTTTCTTGGTGTATCTGACTGTTAGGAGAGAAAGAAAAATAAGTTGAGTTGTACTGTTTTAAGTGTTTATTTAAAATTGAAATTAGAGATGATACAGAACCTACCTGATAGGTGTGTGTTGTGCTGGGCCTTGAAAGCTGTTCCAAAACAATGGTTCTTTCTCGAAGGGGTGACCGTTCAACGCTGTCAGGCATTGCGCTGAGCACACGGTTTGGTAGATGCCTTCCCCTGTACTAAGTGGAAGATAATATGTTCTTTTGAAGAACAAACACAATTCTTACAACAAGAAAAAAAACCTATAAGTGTTTTAATTATTCACTTATGTATTCAATCACCCACTTATTTGAACATACTGATGTACATATTGCTAAGCGTAAGATTTGGAAATATCTAAGCATGAGTCTATATGTGGAGTATGTATTCACACCATTAAATTCTATAAAACTATAGTATAATAGGATGCAGTGGTGTCCGGAGACCTTAGCTACATGAAATTGTACATGTTAAGTATACTAGAAAGGTAATAGTGCTTTTTGAAACATAGACATGTTTATGTGTCATCTGTCTTCATTGACTACTTTATCCTAAAATAAAAGTCTAGCTCCATCCTAGCTTTTGCTTTCTGGGAAGGGGGTTCTAATGCTGCCTAAGGTGTGGTGGGGACACACTTAGGTTAGGTTGTCTCCCTTTCTGCTTTGTGTTCCTACAACTGGAACCCTTCTGTGCCCTGCAGATACAAGCTGCTTATATCAGAGTAAAGTGTGTGTGTGTGTGTGTGTGTGTGTGTGTGTGTGTGTGTGTAGGGGAGAGTCACTGTAAGCCTGGGAGAGGTCTCGTCATACACATTGCCAGCAACACTCCTTCTCCATCCCCAAAATTACTTAGCAGAGCTGGGTTGGCCTAGTGACCTCTGTCCTGCACAAACATGGAAAAGGTTAGCTATAAAAATGAAAGCAGATATGAAGGACAGTGATGACAGTGTACTGATCTCTCACTTTGTGCAAGGCATTTAAAGTTTGCGAGTGCATCTAATGCTGTAAGGACTTCTTGATAGACGAATGGCTATTATGCATCTAAATGAGAGCTGAGATTCAGGACCATTGAGGTAACTTGAATAAGATTACAGGACCTACGTGGCAAGGAAGTGCAGAGCTGCCTGCCTCTTGCCCTTTATGTTTTATCTTCCCTACAGCAATTTCACATCTTTCCTTGATGCCTGGACTTTCTAATTTAGTTCAAGCAGAGGTTTGCTTCATAAAACAGTGGCTCAGTCTCACTCTCTCTGGAGTCTCACAAGTGGATTCTGAAGACACGTTGAACACAGCTACATAGGTCACTCTTCAGTGTGACTGACTTCCTTGAGTGCCAAGATTATTTTCCCACAGACTCTCTGAATGGTTGCAATTATAACGGAATTCATCTTACAGAAACAGGGCGGGATCCGAAAGGTGCAGTGTTTTGCTCTCCGGCTTCAGAGCCTATTGGGGGTAGCCGGCTCCGGGAGGTTGGAACTGCTGAGGAAGGCAGGTGGTCAATGCCAGTTTGCCTGTAAACACAATAGCATAAACACCAGAGTACACAGAAGAGAAAGGAACAGTCTGAGCTACTGATTGCAACTGTCCCCAAAACCAGTGCTCATGACAGCAAGCTGCATTTCAGGAAGATACATACGAAGCCAGGGCAAGCAATGCCAATCGTATTGACCATGTTCAGTAATGAATATCAGCCTGGGTCTATGCACAGCTAGGCTAGGAAGTGTGCAGAATATAGGTGTTCAGGACAGCTCCTCCCCGGGAGAGCTGAGACATTACCAATGATGCAAGTGAGAGCCCTGCAACCCTCCAGTATGATGCAGCATACAATAAGGTGCTGTGGTATAAAGTCTGAATATTAATCTTTTAATTAATATTAACCCTAAATAGAAAGCTATTAATGATAGAGATTTGCAGCGTAGAACAGTCAATGAAGAATATAGTTCATTATAAAGGGTCAGAGCTTAAAGGAACAACTGCAAAGCTTTATCCAAGACAGTAAGTAGCAATGGGGGAATTAGTCAGAAAACATCATTTGTCAGGCTAATGAAAGACAGCAGGAAAATTGAGACTCATTTTCTATGTTTTTTCATAGACTTGAATTGATACTGTGATGTCAAAGTGATTCATTTGTTGGTAATTTCACACACTGGGTGCAAAGTTCATTTTTTTGGCAGTTTGAGAGAAGCTCCTAATTAAAATACAGTAATGAGAGAGAGGAAGAGTGCCAGACTATCAGACGCCAGTATTCAAAAATCTGCCATTCCTTTCTGTATAAAAATAAGAGCTTGAATTAATTTATTCACTAGTAATAAAATTATGACCCTTGAAATATAGTAAACTTTTGGCTGGCAAAGATTACAGAGAAAGAGATGGGTCCTATCCTGCTAGTGGAGCTATAAACAGGCACAGCCATTCTAAGAAGCATTCTGGTAATATTAAAAAACAAAACAAAAACAAACAAACAAACAAAAAAAGTGGCCTTGGTTATGGTGTCTCTCCAAAGCAACAGAAAAGTAGCTAAAAAAAAAAAAAAAAAAAAAAAAGATGCCAGAGATGATTCCTGAAAATTTCAGCAACTGATTGACTTGGGTTTCCAGCCGTGCCTCCAAGTACCTTGATCTTTGGAAAGAAAGAAGTTTCCAACTTTTTTTGGCCTATTTCTGGGCATTCTATGGAGGTTTGTAGTACAGAATAATTACAGTTTACTTGGATGTTGATTAAAACAATAACAATAAACTAACATCTGTTATTATTAAGGTTATTTCCCAATAAGTAAGTAGTCAGCAGGAAGCTCCTTAGAGTTCTGTGATAAAAGAAGTAACAAACAGCTTTCTCATTACCCCCAAGTGGTATTTTCTAATTAAGCCCTTTCTGTTATAAAGAAAGTGAAAAAACACTTTCTTAAACTTTTAGTAAAGATTTATTTCATTTATTTTGTGTGTATGAGTGTTCTGTTTGCATGTATATCAGTATATCACATGTATGCAGTGCCCCTGGAGGTCAGAATTGAAAGCCAGATCTTATGGAACTGGAGCCATAATGGGTAAGCTGTAAACTACCATGTAGGCATTGGGATTAGAACCTGTGTCCTCTGGAAGAGCAGTCAGTGCTCTGAACCACTGAGGCATCTCTCCAGACCTTGGCCCTTTATTTATTTAAGTATTTTATATAACCAAGATGTAGCTTAGTTGTGGGATAATTAACAGTTTTTGTACACTGTAAAGATTTGCTTCTGGTATTGGTTTAATAAAATGCTGATTAGTCAGACACCAGACAGGAAGTATAGATGGGGCAACCAGAGAAGGAGAATTCTGGGAAGTGGAAAGACAGGGAAGGGAGACACCAACTAGATGCAGGGGAAGCTAGATGAGAATTCTGTAGTGAGAAAAGGCACCAAGCCACGTGACTAAACATAGATAAGAATTATGGGTTAATTGAAGTGTAAGAGTTAGAGAGTAATATACTTAAGCTACTGGCCCAGAAGTTACTATAATATTAAACCTCCCAGTCAATTATTTGGGAATTGGCTGCTGGGTATTGGGTATTTCAAAGTTTCTGACTGAGACAGAAATTCCAACAACACTTAAGGATGGGAATACTTTGATCAGTGCATCGTCAAGCCATCCTGCCATTGTGTAAATGTCACACAGTGGACCTGTACAGACAGCTATGGTTGTGAA
This sequence comes from Phyllotis vaccarum, assembly GCA_033318265.1. Lineage (NCBI taxonomy): Eukaryota > Metazoa > Chordata > Mammalia > Rodentia > Cricetidae > Phyllotis > Phyllotis vaccarum. Next base: position 155,720,045 of record JARWLC010000002.1, read on the forward strand.
GAGTCAATGCATTTCAAGGGACCACCACTGTCATATACTTGGTCTGTAATTGACTGAATCATTAATATCCAATGTATGACTATACATTATTTTATTTAAACCTTTTTATAAAAGGGGGTCTATAATTTAGAAGCATTTATTATCAATTTTACAAATGGGACCACTAGATTAGTCTAAGCTCACCCACCGTCAGTTTAAATTTCCTAGTTACCTGAGCTTTAGGCATTTACATGAGCTTTTACTCTAGTACACAGCTACTCACATGCCGGAACAAAATCAAACAGATGAACTCATTTAGAAAAATCTGGGATAAAATCTGAATGTGATGGAGGACCCTTTCACCAGATCCACCAGCTCATCAACCCTAACTGACAAGTGGCCCTGACCCTTGTGCCCTTTGGTCTACCATGAAAGACACTAGACTCACAGTTTGGTTCCTCTCAGAATTTCATCACTGTAGACGGCGGGGGTTCTCAGTCTCTGTGGGTCAGAAGCAATAGAAGGTAGTCTCCTGTGCACGGGTGTTTTCTTGGCAGAAGTCTGTGGTCCCCGAGGTTCTGGGATACGGCCCAGTCGCTGACGTGAAGATGCACAGATCCCACCCCCAGACAGTTTGTCTTCTTGCTCATTCCTGGGGAAGGAAATTCCAGTTAAGCACTCATACCTAAGTTTCTTGAGGACCAGAAAACCCCAGCAACAGAGCACACTCTCTGGAGAATATGTTGAAACAATGGACATGTCTATTGTGATGTCAATGGAGAACAGGAGAGAGATTGGTAATCCAATAGTAAAACCCAAGAGATGGAAAATTCACAGCTATGATCCCCCTTCCTCATCTCTTCTAACCTAATACAGAGCAGTGATTATTTCGTGGCTGGAACTAGAAGAATCTGTTTTGGTCTTTGCATGCTGGGTAATTCTTAATACTTACTGTGTTTTATCCATAAAATTGGTGGGTCTCTGCTGAAGTGGTTTTGCTTGAATCATCATTACACCACTCAAGTCACCGTAGAAGTTACTGGAAAAGCGATGTGGCTGAGAAAGCTAAAAGCAGAATGGTAGCGTTAATCAATGCCCAGGACATTCTGCCCATGGATGCCTGTTGGGAATCAGCAGGCAGCAAATGGCACCGATTAGCCACTGAGAGGAAAATGTAACAGAGGTAGCACTTTAGAAATAAATAGAACCATAGAGGCTACCTTTAAAATATTCATATTCATATATAACAAAGCTAGGAATGCTATATTGAATGGATCAGAGACCCAAAGCAATAGACAGCATGTAGTAACTTCAAATTTAAGCCCAAAGAGGAAAAGCAAAGAAAGGTTTTCATTAAGGCCTCATGCTAGACAGCAAAACCAGACGGGCAGATACAGCTTCACCCGGAATGACAAATCCCATTCAGGCCTATTTCTGCTCAATGTTATGAAGATCTTCTGTTTACGTACTCCAAGATAGATGTGTGCTTTGTCTTTTTTTTTTTTTGGGGGGGGGTGGTTTTTCCTCTTTCTCAATTTAACAAATCCTACTCATCACTTAGGTTCATGAGGCTTTGTAAAAGATAGGAATTTTTTTTTCCTCCGAACCCTACAAAACTTATGATCAGAAACAATTTGATTAAATGGAATATGTAAATAGCATGTGTTTATAACAGAAGCCAATACTGAGTGTCTACTTGGTACACTAGTAAATGGCTTAAATCCATTATTTCTCAGAGCCTCCAGCTGCACTAGTGGCAGAGAATGATGGCAAGGCTTTGCAAGAAAAGGGGTCTCACATTGTGTCAGGCTCCAGACTTGCACCCTATATGTAAAGCACAAATCTTTAGTCACTCCACTAGCAACTGTACTGCTTCTTCTTGTGTGTGTGTGTACATATGTGTGTGTGTGGGGGGGGATAAAGTGAGAGAGAGAGAGAGAGAGAGAGAGAGAGAGAGAGAGAGAGAGAGAGAGAGAGAGAGGGAGGGAGGGAGGGAGGGAGGTAAGGGTGTGTAGGTCTAAAACAAACTTGCAAATGTTCTTTTTACTCTACTCTCCAGCACAAGACGGGCTGAGTTAAGCATCATGTTCTGACACCCGGCTATCCTGTCGATATCCCGTGAACAAGCCTTGCTTCTTTAGCCTCACTTCCTATTCCATCTTGAAATAAAGACAAAATTATAGAAGACTGCATACGTCCAGATTCCGTGCTTTGAGCTCTCTCATATTTCTAGAATATGAGCCCAAGAACAAATTATAGACTATATATCCTTACCCTCACACATACAGAGACAACTGTGTAGAAGAGCCAGCACACCTGAAGTAATACTCCAAGAGCACACATGACTCAACTCCAAATCCCCCGATTTTGCTCCAGTACCCAGTGGTTTCTCCTGTTTGTCCTTCAAACTCTCAGTCCAAATGCTGGTCTCAGATTCATCTGTTGTCACTGACACAAAACTCTACCAGGTCTGAAATGGCCTAACCCAAACCCCCACCCAGGCTGTTTGTCTCTTTACGTTCCTGTTCAGACACCATCTCCAAAATATCAATCCTCCATCTCTAATCAAGACACACAATTCTCTCCTCAATTTTCCCCTTCCCTCCCTCCCTCCTTCCGCTTCCAGAATGGATGATCTCTGACCCCGTTACAGTTTTGTTTCACTAGGCTAGTGATTAGTCTCATCCAACTTTATGTCTTCCTCAACACATCTAATAAGATACATGTCATGTAAACAGTAAGTATTCCATGAACTCTGTGAATATTCATTAATATATTTCTCATTTTAGTGTAAGGGGTGGGGATCATTTATGATGGCCAAAGTATTTTTGCTCTCCTAAAATGTAGAAAGTAGTTTCATATGTCAATGCTTGGACATTCACTAAAAAAATGTGATTCTCTTAGATACCATGAAATAACCACATTACATTTTAATCTTATTAACAAACACCAAGTACTTTTTCGGTAAGCTATTTACTACCTTTTGGGGACAAACTTTGCTGTCTTAAGTGTTTTTTCTTTGTTTGTTTGTTTAGGATAACTTCAAGCATAGTGATAAAAGCCATCCAGTGTTCTCAGGCACAGGAGGGGATGGGGCACATTAGGGGGAGGCAGGAATAAAGTGACATCTTCAGAAGCAGATGCAAGGGCATAAAAATAAAGAACAGAGAGTCAGGGCATCAGTGCACATACCTGGGGTGGGTTAAAGTGGGAAGTCAAAGCTGCTTGGAGAGTTTCAGAGCTTCGGGATGGGGGGACACTGGAAACATCAGTGCTGAGACGCGACACAAGCATGTGTGGAGATCTGTTGTCAGCTACTTTCAGTTTTTCTTTATGCTTTTTTTCATCTGTGTTAACAGAAAAAATTAACAAGAAATGTATGTCCTGAGTTACCATGAGTTTACACCATAGGCATTGATTAAACAGCGCTGCAGCAGAGGACAGAGAGTTCAGTGGACAACTGGCTAGAGGAAAACAGATTATATAGTAGGACAAAGGAAGATTCTCCTGAACAATATGCGCCTTTTATGTGATCAAAGATTGCCTGGGTATAAGGCATAATGGTTACTTTTTATTTCAGTCATGTTTTGGGTCCAACCCATAAGGTGGAGAGTCAGAGCTGTCATGGTCTTTTCTATTCTTCCCACGAGGCCAAACTCTGTAAATAAGTACCTGTGACGGCAGATTCCCAGGTTTTTCTAATGACGTCTTCCAATATTTCTACCACATTTGTCCAAACATGATCAAACACTTCTGCTGCCACGGCCTCTCTGATACAGTCATGCGGGGAAATGGGAGGAAGCCCATGTCGATGCCACTTCCTGCCTCGGAGTGTTGAGTTCTGTTCCAGATGCTCATCTCCACTAAGGATGAAACCCGCTCTTATTACTAAGATAGCCATGGCTAAGGTTAAAATAATTATCTGTGTGTTTAACCTATCTATCTATCTATCTATCTATCTATCTATCTATCTATCTATCTATCTATCTATCTATCACCTATCTATCTATCTATCTATCATCTATCATCTATCTATCATCTATCTATCTATCTATCATCTATCTATCATCTATCTATCTATCTATCTATCTATCTATCATCTATCTATCTATCATCTATCTATCTATCTATCATCTATCTATCATCTATCTATCTATCATCTATCTATCTATCATCTATCTATCATCTATCTATCTATCTATCATCTATCTATCTATCTATCTATCTATCTATCTATCTATCTATCTATCTACTTATCTCCATATATCTAACTATCACCTATCTTGTCTGGCACATTCTTTGTAAGAATCCCATTACTATTTTTAAAATATACAATTTTAATGTAAATAGGAAAAAATGACAACTTCCCCAATCTGTTTTATTCTTTTTCTCTTGAATAGATATTTCTTTATTTCTACTTTGATCTTTTTTATTTCCTTAACTATCTGGAAGCTTAGTTTTTTGTTTGTTTGTTTTTTCATGTGTAAAATTAGCTTCCTAAAGATCTCTTTCTTTCTAGGTCTTCTTACTGTCAGTCTATACGATGTACATTGTGTGAGCATGTGTGCCATGGTGTGTGTGCCACAGCATGTATGTGGAAGTCATAAGACAGCTTATCAGGGATAGGCTCTGTCCCTTCCACTACAGGGTCCAGGGATCAAACTCAGTTCATTGGACAGAAAATGCTTTTACTTAATGAGGCCTCTCAGGAGCTCAGGCCCTTTATTTCTAAACATTGGCATATAGTGTGACAAAATCTTCTTTTTGAACTGCTTCTGTTGGGACTATCAATTTTACTGTGCTGTGTTCCTATCTCCATTTGTATTGAAATGGGCTGACAATTCAGGAATATCTAATTTCTCTTTTGGTGAATTTTCTGGCTTTCTATAAATTTCTATATTGAAGCCATGGTGGGTAAAAAAAGATACTCAAAGTGACTTCTTATATTTTCTAGGACGTGTTTCAGTAACCAGTTACTTTTCAATGCATTGTTTTTCAATCATGAGGTAAATTTTTAATGATATGTCACTGTTGCTTAAAAGAAAATATGTATTCAGCAACAATATTTGAACTTCCTCTCTATCCCTCAGGAAGCTATGTGTAAGGAACCTGGAATCACTGGGCATGAGGCCCCAGTGTCTCTGTCCACTGTCACTCATATGCTAGACAAAACCCTTGCTTTCTATCCGTCACATTGTGGAGAAGAAAATGCCATGCTCTAGCTTTTATACTTCCTTCCATGACCTAAAACCTTTGGGCTATATCTTTATCTCAAAAGAAAGGTAATCTTTCTTAAGTCACCAAGACATAAAATAGTAAAAGCACATAGTGAATTCGTATTATACTATAAAGTATGTCAAATAAAATTCAATTTACTCCTGTTTTCTGTCAAATGCAAAGTATTCTTCAATGTTTCCATCCATGTGGTACACCTCTTCTTTCAAGGACAAGCATGATGTGGAGTTATTCAACTCTGTGCCGTCATCAGGGTCTGCTGGGGTAGAGGCCGAGAGTGCCTTTGGGACTATCTGACAGCCAGAGATATACAACCTAGGAGCAAAAACAGTCTACATGGGAGTGTGAAGAACAAAAGGATATAACGTTTACATGACAGCAGTAGGCTTGTAAGCTATCTACAAGGTACACAATCTCTGAAACATCACCAAATGTTACATTTGACAAAACTCCTATATTCTGAATGTGTGTGTGTGCATCTGAGTTTTACAGTTTTACAGACTTGTGTGTGCATGTGTCTGGTGTGTGTGTTTGTGTGTATGTTTCAATGTGGAAACCATGGGACAACCTTGGGTCTTGGTTCAAGAGCTATCCACCTTATATTTTAAAATGGATTCTCTCATTAGCTTGGAGTTTGCCTAAAAGGACAGACTGCCTCTCCAGTCAGCTTCAGTAATTTGCCTGCCTCCACCTCCCCAGTACTGGAATTACAAAGAACCTGCCACCACATCCAGCTTTTTAAAAAAAAACAAAAACAAAAACAAAAAACATTTAATCCCAGAGATCATAAGAAATGTAAAGGCTTCTTAAAATGATACACCAATATATAAATATATATACATATATGTACATATATAAAATGCTTTTACTAATCCTTTTTGCACTTACAGGGAGATGTGATAGCACAGCCTTCCATAGGCATAAATGGCATTGAAAGGATTCAGCAAAATATGTTAGTGACCAAAAGACAACAGGGATGGAAGTGTATTTCTTCCATTTGTGCTTTAAGGCTTAGAACCCATCACAATGAGGTTCTTGATTCTGCATGAGGTTACCTGTTGGGGTCTTTGAAACATGCTGATGTTAATTCCCCCATGTTTATGTGTTTATTGCATGTATACACACACAAACAAGTCTAAAGGCAAAGCATCAATCTAGGATTGGAAGCATCTCATAAAAACAAAAAAACAAAAATACAAAAACTTGTTCCTATTCTGGATCTGCAAGCAAATTAGTTGAAACCCAGACTCACTGAAGAGTTAAACATGGGAAGGAGAGCTACAGTAAAGTTAGCAAATATTCTGGGGTTAAGTTTTCTGAAACAGAGTCTCTTGTAGCCCAGGTTTGCTTCAAGTTTGCAAATTAGCTGAAAATTCCCAATATTTCCGATAATACCCCTCAAATGCTCAGATGACATGAGCACTGGCATGCTGACTACAAATATTTTTTTGTGTGTGCAAGATACATATATAAACTTACTCTCTGATGCCGCTGATGTGGTCGGGAGCAGAAGGTAAGAGTTCGTGGGTAGCAGAACTAGGCAGGCTCCCCTGGAAATGTTGGAAACCTTCATCACTCGGTGGAATGAGCTGCTTCCCCAATAGCCTTCAAGGGAAGAAAAGTTAAGAGGCTGAGAACTTTCTTCTATCAGACGAGGGGACAATGTTTCATGATTTTAGACAGGATGGATTCTGAAGAATATATAAGATGTTGTGTAGTGTGCTCAGGGTCAAGAGAGCGCGGGCTTAGAGAAGGCACAATGACTTCAGGGTCTAGCAGAAGTGCCCAGCTCCTTCACCACTTAATTCATCTATTGGTTGGCCAGGTGCAAATCAGGATTATAGTTACCATGAAGAACTGATGAATGGTTTAGAGAGAATGCATGTTGGACCTGAGGACAAAAGGCACAGAGAAGCTTGCTACAGGCAGTAATTTGCATAAGCCCAGTGTATAAAAATGCATAAGCCCACACACTTGGCTTATGTTCCTTTTCTTTTCCTATCTTCGTATTTTTGTTTTTGTAGCCAAATGTAAGACACTGGTAGAGAACCAAGCCTGAGCACCTGACGTTTTGGGAAGTGCAACCATGCCCAGGAAAGTGCACGCCCACAGTCACGTACCCACTGTACATATCATATTCTTTAAGACCTGGCCTTATGAAGAATTGCTTTGTTTGTTTTTGAAACATGATCTCACTATACATCCCAGGCTGACTTTCAACTCACAACCCTCTGTCAGCCTCCTAAATACCAGGATTACAGGCATGTATCACCACACTTCACTAAGTCATCTTTTATGTAAATTGCCTTAAGAAGCTAATCAGAAAAGTCATGTATATTCATGTTAGTATTCTAATTCACTCTCAGCTCAGAACTGAAGAATACTAAAACTGATTTCCTGCTAAGTTGCTAGGCTGGGTGAAGAAAGCAATGCTTCCTTTCCACCAAATCTACATTTTTCCATCTCGAATATAAAAAGATGATAAATGTCTCCTCTGATATGAGGAAAAGTAGAGAGAATAGCATCATCTAGCCAGTTATTCAGCAAAAGATCACTATGTCTCTAGAGCACCACTTACCACCCCCTCCCGTGCCCTGTCCTGCCCTGTGCTCACTCAGTGATGACAGATGCTTGCCACTTACACAGAGTGAGAATGTGGAGGTAAAGGATCACTCCTCAGGTTCCTGCATCTGCCATGCATATGACATCTTTCTGAGAATGACCTGGATTTGCTTCTGACAAATTAAAGGCATGTGACACCATCCTGCATCTAGGTTTCCATGGGACCTATTATAAAGGCTATGCATGACTCATCAAGAAAGGACTGAATTCTGGATAAATACTCTGACTGGGGAAATTGCCCTCAGTCACAACAATGGCTGAATAAATGGAAATCAATTGTGCGCAGATCAGCACCTCATCCAGGAAGATGTGCACGGAAATTTCCATACCTGAGATGGAGAGACCTTCTTGCCCACTCACTGCATTCAGCCAGAAGATTCTGGGTTTGGGGACTCACTTTCCCTTCAAATAGCATTTCCTCAACTTCCCAAAACAGCTGCTGAACTTTCTGAGCATTGACTTTGTCAAATTCCTGAAACAGAAGTACATATTCAAATCTCCACTAGTTTATGGCCACATTACTCTGAAATGCCTGATCCTGTCACATAGATACCACACTAAGAGTTATACAACCTGGTCTTCATAATCGATATTTATAAACTGAATATGTTTTTTACTCCACTAAATAAGGAGTAAAACAAGGTAAAATTGTGGGCTCTGTAGCCAGATAGACCAGTGTATTGATCAATGGCACCCTATATTAAGCCTCACATTCATTAACTGTCAAAGGTAAGGTTTACAACATCAGTTTTAAGACTCATTTATGATTCCTCATAGACACAGATACACAGATGTATATAGTCATCATCTTGGGGAATGGGGTGGGGAGGGGAAAGGACTAGGTATACTAAGGATTCTGCAGATCTTAGCAAAACCAGAACTGTAGCTAAATAACTTACTTGTCTGAGAATCCCACAGTCACAAAATACCCAGAGTAGGGTTACAGTTGATGGCTTGTCTCAGGTTAGAAGGCAACAGTGAACTCTCTGGCTTGGTGAAGCTGGGGGTGCCAGGGTACTCTAATCATGGAGATGCTTCTTAGTTTTTGCTGCCCCCAAACTTTCTCTTACTTGCATTAATTGTCAAAGCTTTATGTCAAGTTTCTAAGCACAGGATACTATTTAAAGGGAATTACAATGGCAGGCAGAGTTGTAGTATGGAAAAAATAAAATACACAACAGCTAAGACTTTGGGCTATGAGTTGATCATAAAATTTATTTTTTTTCTATATTTTAACATTTAGATACTTTCACATGTAATGGTATAGTGCACAAATATATATAATATGTATGATAAACTTAGTAATGGTTGGATAAATGTAAACAGATTCTTTCTGAACATAAGAAAGCAATTCTTAGTGTTTGGGAGGTAGCTCATGTGTAAAGTGAGGGCCTGGCTTGGAGCCTTAGCAAGTGAAAGCTGGGTGTGGGAGTGATAGAGGTAGATCTTCAAAGTTGACCTCTGACCTCTGAGTGGTCATCTCATTGCATGCACATCCATACACCCACACATACACAAATAAGTAAATCACTAGAAGGTAATTCCCCACAAACCACACCCACAAGTTATTGAAATTATAAAAAGGCATACATCATCTCTCCAAGAAGAAACTGAGCTCCCCTCTGTAGACAATCCAGGGGTGGAACTTTGTGTCGAAAAGCCAGGCCATGAATTGTGAGCCTCCGTAGGCGTTTGGCTCCCACTGGATGAAAAAGATGGGAGGGACTCGCTGCAGGAAGTAACAAAAGCGACAGAAACCTTAAGGAGAGCTGGGAAGAGTGGACATTCTGAACAGGCTTGACCTCTCTAGGCCCACTTCTTCTCTATTCCATTAAACGTCTTTGCGAAGTTCACAGCAAACTGGCTTAATAATCGCTTGGTAATGTCTCCATATTGCTGACCCCCCTCCCATATTTATTACACACACTTCTTACCTGGCATATTTATCAATGGCTTTCTGCACATTTCTTGTAAAGTTTGTAGGTAAAGGGTCTTTGATCTTTGCAGGGCTTTGCTTTCTGAGTCCTTCTGAAAACCCCCTCCTGGAAAGAAAGAAAACCAGGCAAGTATGACAAGTCTCTAACATAACCACACCTGTCCTGATTTATAATCACTTGCTCTCTCAGGTTTACTCCTCTCCCCTTACCACTAAGGCCTAGAAATTCCTTATTTTAATTTCTTTTTAGAATCAGAGTTGCCAGTAACCTCCAGGAATATTGATGTAATTTGATAATGTAATTAACAATCCTTTGTGACAAAGTGAGGAAATACAAAGTTGCCAGAGTTGCTGGCAGTACTTCTGACATAGTTATTTTCCAAGGCCTAGGGCTTGGCAAGTGGAGCATGAACTGGGTTTGTGTTGTCTTTTCACTAGGTCCCTTTGTTCATATTAACCCAGGGAGCATTCCAGTCAGTGATCATTAGCCCATATCAATTCTAAAATACACCAAACTATTTTGAATCACCGGGAAGCCATTCAAACATCTAATTTGGTGTTGTTGTCTGGTGTGCAGTCTGAGTTTTAAAGGGCTCTGAAAAATAAAAATTTAATGAAGAATTAGAATATCAAAAATCTAAGTAAACTATTAAATCAATGTGGCAGAGTTCATGTTAATCATTAAAAGGCCTTTTCAATAAACCTTCTAAAACATTTACTTCCCCTCATCAAAATATCCTTTGCATGTTTAACAGTAAACCACTTGTTGGTTGGTAGGAATCACAAATTTCCATACAAATAAAACACATATTAACACGGGCGAAGAAGACTCCAACTTTCAGTATTTGAGATAAAGACACAAATCAATGTGCTTTAAAAGTAAAGGCTGGCTCAGCTTTTAATTAAAGTAGTACCTAACCTTTAACATTTCTATTAATGCAAATGGAAAATACCCTGCCTTTCCTTACATACATACAACAAAGGGGATTCTTTTAAAAATTAACACTATCTGCAGTAGTTAGCCAAGAAATCTGCCTTCCACGGATCTCGTTTGTACAATGATTAACAGAATTGTGCTGTTTTCCATTCCTTCTACTTATATCTCTTAGGTACAGTTAAATAATTCTGATGCAGAAATGTTAAGGAGAAGCAGAGAAAAACATATAGTATAGTGCAAGGTTCTACACTTTTCTATATTCTGGTGCTGTTGGGCTTGAACCCAGAGATTCTGTATATGAGGCAGATGCTCTGCCATTGAGCCACACCTTCTGGCCAGCTCTTATGCTAATAAGCCACTTTCTATTGGCACTTTATTAATAAACCATCTTTAAAATCACTTACATTGTGATTCAACTTTTAGGTAGCTACAGAAACTCTTACAAACCAACTTGTCAAAGATCAACCAGTATTACATCAAGTAGGTGTATTTTGAACATTAAGTAGTATAGTTTAGATGTGAGCTAACACGCCATTCAGAAACTTTAAAACTTTGTGTAATGGATGACTTTAATGTCGGTCTTCCTGGTGGACCCACCACTGACACTTGAGCCCAGTACTCACTACTGTAAACCAACAATACAGCAGCCATCTTCCCATATCCTAGAAGCATTGACTGTAAGACTCAAGGTCACAGAGAAGACAAGAGTGACCTCACTACAAGATGGAAGCATAAAGTACTAGCATGGTGAATTCAAAACACAGTCCATAAGGGGTCTTTGTTCTGTATATTATGTTATTACTATGTTTTAGCCTTTAGGTTTTTTTCTTTAGCCAAACACTCATCTGTTTTTTCCATGTATAACATTGAACAGCTTACTCTCATGTAAACTATCAATTCCTCTATAGTCTTCTCAGGCTAAAAACGTACGCAAACCTATAGGACATCTCCTATGCTGTAAGTATTCTAAAAATTACATACATGCAATGTCTGCTAAAGTTATGATATCTAATATATAGACATTTGATAATTATATGTTAGTTCTTTCCTGAGGCTTAAATTTTAGAAATAGTAACAGTTTTATTTTGTGCACATTTGTAACCAAAAAGGTTTCCTCGAAGTGATCTGAATGAAACCACAAGGCACTAACTTAGGGGCACATTGTAGTTAGGGCCAAATAGTGATCTCCATAGTTTGTCCAGACACTTGACTTACTCTGGTTTTACTTTTGTTTTTAAGGTGGATTTTTGATAACCTGAAAACCTTGGGTCAAACTGCCCAGTGGAAGTTCAAATGTTAAACAATCCTCACAGCCTTCAAAACACCATTCCTCTGTTTGAAAGGGGTGTTTGCAATGGGTACAATGGGCAGTCTCTAGATTCAAATGCAGAATAGTGAAGTTTTCATTTCTCTTTCCTCTGGGGTTGGGTGGTTGAGCAGGAGGCCTGATGCATCATGCTAAGCAAGCGCCCTACCCTCGACTTAAGCAAGGAGCTGATATTAGATTCTGTAACAAACACAAAGTGGTCCTCCGAAGCCCAAGAAGCAACCAAAATCGCTTGAGAGACAAAGAAGTAAATGTCGTTTGGGAAAGCCTGTTGATGTCAGCACGCCACAATTTCATGAATGAATGCAGGAAGGAAGGAACAAACAGAGCAGATGAATTTCGCCTTTGCAGGCTGGGGGTGGAGGTGGGGGTGGGGGCATGGACACACGCACTTCTCCCAGTAAAGCAAGCCTTGATCTTGAACTCATTGCACCCGGTCCAGGTGAACTTACCCAATCACAATCAGCCCCAGACTCTGGCCCGTGTCCCATAGGCCAGGCCCGGAGCCTCGAGGCCTGGGCACCGCGGTGCGGTGGCTCTCCGCGCCGGCCCCACGCAGGGCGAGGGTTGCCACATGCCCCCGCGTCCCCGGGCCCTCAGCTCCGCGCCCGCCCAGCCCTACACCCCGAGTCCGGCTAGAGCTGCTCCTGCCTCCGCAGGGTGCCCGGCACCCGCGAGCCTGCAGAGAGGCAGCCAGCGGTTCGCCCTGCCCGACCAGCGGGGCCCATGGGCGCGGCGGCTCGCGGGGCTCCCTGCACGGCTTCCCGTTCCCGACCCTCAGGTCCCGCAGAGGCTGGATGCCACAGCGAGGTCCCCCGACCCTCCGATCTCTCCTGCCTGTCGCCTCGGCCCGGACTGGCGGAATGTTGGCCAGCACTCTCCGCCCCTTCCCGCCCTCTTTGGCCAGGACCTCCGGAAAAGCCGGCCACTGCTTTGACAGTCACAGATTTTTTAATACAGGGATGAGAATTTTGGTGGCTTCCCCGAGCCAACCCCATAGTCCTTTTCAAAATTTGGATTTCCCAAGCCCTGGTGCTTTCAGCCTAGCTTCTCTGAAATAGAATATAGATTCCTGAGAGAAAGGAAAAAAACTACAAGAGATTTTCACATCCCTCCCTCCTGCATCAATGAGATGCAAGGTTTCAAGTGGGAAGGCAAGAGTGGTTTAAAATAACCAAGCCCCAGATCTAGTAAATGCAAGATCAATTATTCAATTAATTGGAGCTTTGGGTCTGATGACACCCAAGATTAGCGTCCCTTCCTGTGCTGTCTCCTGCAAACTGATGCTTAAAGTCAAACCAGTCATTTTACTGTACACCAGAGAACACCATTGCTGTTTGACTGATTGGCTTTTTAATGCACAGTTCATTTTCTCGCACGGTTTGAGATGAGGTCCACACTATGTAGCCAGAGCTAGCTCCCAACCGTAGTAGTCTCGTTGCTTCAGTCTCCTGAGTGATGAGTGAAATTACAAATGTGAACTACGTTGTTCATTTGTGTGCGCGTGCGCCCTCGTGTGTCGCATATATCTATTTTTGAATACCAATAAATATCGAACTTGCTCAGATGAAACAATGATTCTAAATGTGAAACTCAGTGGTAAACTGCTTTTCTGGAATACATAAGAGTGCAATCTCCAGCTGCAAAAAATAAAATAAAATAAAATAAAATAAGGTAAAATAAAATAAAATAAAATAAATAAAAAATAAAAACTCTAAGGCCCCATGAGAATTCCCCCTTTTGTGTTAGCATCTCCATTGCCATCATCATCAAAGAAACAGGCAACGAAAAGATGATGCCAAGCATGGGAGAACGAGCCTTTCCCAGGGAAGAGCACAGAATTGGTTATCCAACATGAAATGCTCAGCCCTGAAATCACATACATATAAGTAACATTGTATGGACTGAACAGATTTCACTTATGCAACTGAGATTATTCATACATATAGGTGTGTATATACACAACATATAAACAACAATTTTAAAAATAGAGGCCGTAGATTTGAGAAAGTAGTTGAGGAAGTGCATGGGGATGGTTGGGGAAGAAGAAAGTGGATGGGGGTAAACAATGTAACTGTATTTTAATTTTTAAAGAATAAAAACCTCATTTCCCATGTTCATAATCTACAGAATTCAGACATGGCTGTCAAGATTATTTTCTGATCCTTGTGAAGTCACTCATGCTTTTATCTGGTGAATAATCTGGTTTGGAGCATCCATACTGATTTCATGTCCATCCAATAGGTAGAAAAGTGGCTAATAGATGGCTAAAAGCCTCGTTTTAGTTGGACCTTCTTTTGTGTGGTCTCAAAACTTCTTCAAATTGTTCCTGCAGTGGATGGCTATTCCCCAAGACAGCATCGTAGGACTCCAAGAAACCAGAGTAGATACTGTCTACTCCATCAAAGCCTTGCCTGGAACTCTATGGTGACACTGCTGTTACATACTAGAATTAAAGCGGTCATGGAGTCAAAGGCGTAGACATTAAACCACACTTCTCATCGGGAAGGATGTAAAAGGACCTGCAACCTTCTTGGACCCCCCGGCCATCCTCCTACTAATCACAAGCTACTGCACTGTTCCTGCCCTCTACACACTCAGCACCCTCAAGAGTCTGAAAAGTCTGAGCACAACCAAATGTGGATAACACAGCTGTTTACAGGCCATTTCCTTTGCATCCGAAGCTCTGAGCAAAACACAAACAGTTACCAGGACTGGTAACTGTTCCTGCTGAAAGATATCGAAGCCTCCCTTGCACCAAAGGACTGATTAAAAGCAAGAGGAAAACTTGTAGTAGTGAGTTTCTGGCCCAGACTAGCCCCACAATCTGGATCCGCCCATGGCTGCTTAGCCCCCCAAAATGACTCAAATGCTTATATTAATTTCATACTCTTTGGATTATGGCTTAGACACATTGCTAGCTACCTCCCTCATTTTAACTCAACCCATTTTCATTAATCTGTCCTGCCACGTGGCCCGTGGCTCACCTGTGTCCCTTACATGTTGCTTCTGTCTGGCTTAATCTGTCTCTGACTCCACCCTCCTCCTACCTATGCTGTCTCTGGCTAAGGTGTTCGCTAAGGGTCTAAACATCTCCTTTATTTAGAGATTATATTTACGGCATACAGAAAGACATTCCCACATCAAAAACTGACTTCTGTCTTCGTTACTGTGTCTCTCACCTTTGCTTTAGCTGGAGGCACAGATAGACCACTGTCTCACATTTTTGATCTCTGGAATGATGACATACCACACTTAGGGGGATGCAGTGACTCATGGGGACAGTGCCCTACCCTGGAGCAAAAGTAGTCATATTCTCAAGGCCATCTTGTCCCTTTCAGGGACTTCTGTGGACTACCTGGAAGGGCCCAAAACAGGTTCTGGCCAGAAACAATGATCATTTAGTCCACATCCAGCCCAAGATTGCTTAATTATACAATCTTGGCTCTTGTTAAACTTCTTCTGTATAAATTATGAAACTCATGTCAGGATCCAGAAGATAAATGCAAGCTCACTGGACTCCTTTATTGGCTTCTCCTCCTAATGTGGTCACATTGTATAAAATTCCTTTCTGATTTTTTTCAGAATTATTCATTTTTACTTTTACTATTACTGATTTTGATTGTCTTGCAGAAATTGACAGCAGAGCCTATTGGAGCTGCAAGAACCATGGCTTTGGCCCTAAAAGATCCAGTTACAGGAGGAACCAGCAACCTTCTACACAGAGAGCGAACAGGAGGATGGGGATCCAAAACCTGTGTTGACCCTCTTGTTTAATAAACAGCAGTGGGAGGCACTGGTTTATGCTGACAGTTCTCTGATGAATACTCATTCTGCTCTCTGTCATCTCCCGGCCCTTATTCCACTGTTCTCTGTTATCATCATGAGTGAGAAAGTGCCTGTCATTGCAACCTACTGAGTAGACTCATAGCCTGCTGCCTCCCAGAAGTTTGGGTCAGGGGTTCAAAGCCAGCTTTCTTATAGTCCACAATGGAGAGGTCCCTTACTACTATACCAACATAATTCTCCTGTTACAGTTACACATCGCTGTTTACTTAAATTTCATCAGATTTCATGAGTTAATCATAAGCCGCATCATCATTTGTAACCTGGGGCCTTTGGGCTTGTCTTAAGCATTCTGATAGGCCTTTTAAAGAAGTTTTGAAAGCCCCGTGATATGAGAAAACACTTCTGCTATTTCTGAGGTCGTCTGAGCCAAACCTTTGGCTTCAGCTCATTTTTGTCTAGGATCTGATCCTTGCATAGAGCTCACTTCCTAGTGTTGTCTAAGAGACAGTCTTACCTTCAGGCCCTTAGATGGATGACCAAGGTGCAGGATCTGAGCTAAGACAATGATCATCCAGTCCATGCCTGGACCAGGACTGCTTAATTATTCATATCTCTTGCCTCAACTCCTATTTCCTGTGGATTCTGATTAATACCTGAATAGTTCCATTTTCATTTATTTCTATGACATTTAATCATATTTTCTCCAATTTCAAAATCTAGAGTAACACTACTTACTTAAGCAATTAAGAGATTAAAAAATCTTTTCATTCAATGGATCTAGAGAATCTAGAGTCTAGATTCTAGACCGTCCACCACTGCCCAGAGGAAACAAGTGAATACACATTTATAAATGAATACTCATTTATATGCACAGCTACACACACACACACACACACACACACACACACACACACACACACACACACACACACTTCCAATTGATTCTATTTTTCTGGAGAACACTGATTAATTCCTAATGTAGTGAAATTAGCAAAAAATGAGGTCAGTTATTAGTAAGAGCAATGGTAATTGGCTGTTTGTGACAATGTACCATAGAAGTAGATGTTAAAAATAGAGCTTTAAAAATATGAAACTACTGTAAAATTTAGGAAAAAATATATGAAGTAAATATATTACTTAGAATAAAAACATTCTAAGAAATAACATTTTTATGTTTTTCCTTCTATTGCAGTTTTCCAAGACTCTGGTATGAAAATACTGTCATCCAGCACTGGAAGAGCCAATAGGCGGCTCCATGCCCCTGTCTTGCACTGGTCATAATACTACATGAAAAGACTAATTTTATTAAAATATGTCACCACAACTACGTGTTTTTGTTATTGTTCTGTCTTCTGAGTTTTTGTTTGTTTTGTTTCTTTAAGATTTAGGATTTACTAGGATTTTATTCCAGAATAGATGGAGAATCCTGTTTAGATCATGAATCACCTTTGCTTCGGGATATATCTGACAAGCACAGCACATAGGAAGTGTCGTTGTAATAGAATCTACCACAGGTGGATTCGGTATATCTCCCACTTCCAAGCTTCAAAGCTATCCTGAGTGATGCTTCTCTCCCATACAAAAAACAAAAGCAAGCTCAGAAACATCTTGCAAACTGCCAAGGGCAAACCATTTTAACCAGATTGGCCCATTCTGATCTCATATATTTACTTTATAAAGATTTGTCTCTATTCTTTGATTGAGGGTATCCAGGTTGTTTCCAAGTTCTGGATATTACAAATAAAGCTGCCATGAACATAGTTGAGCAAGTGTCCTTGTGGTGTGATTGAGCATCCTTTGGGTATATGCCCCAAAGTGCTAAAGCTGGGTCTTGAGGTAGACTGATTCCCAATTTTCTGAGAAACCATCATATCAATTTCCAAAGAGGCTGTCCAAGTTTGCACTCCCACCAGCAATGAAGGAGTGTTCTCCTTGCTCCACACCCTCACTAGCATAAGCTGTCATCTGTGTTGGTTTTTATCATAGTTATTCTGACAGGTGTGAGATGGAATCTCAGAGTTGAAAGAATGTAGTGTATTTACACAATGGAGTGTTACTCAGCTGCTAAGAACAATGGCATTAGGAAATGTGCAGGCAAATGGATTATACGAGAAAAGAAATCATCCAGAGGCAGGTAACCCAGACCCAGAAGACAAAAAACGTAAAGGATAGCTATGTACAATCCACAGACCAAGAGAAGCTAGGTAACAAGGATGGACCTCCCTGGGAAGGGGAAAAAGAAGAGATATTCTGGGTGAACAGGATATGGCTAGGGATGGGCACTTGAGGGATTGGGTTGTGGGCCTGATGGAGGGAAGAGAGTACTGAAAGAGATGCCTGAGGGGGAAGGGGAATTTCCGGATCAGGCAGAAACTTGACATAAGAGAAACTCTCACAAATCTACAAGGTTGATACCAGCTAAAACTCGTAGCAACAGTGGATACATAGCCTGAACTGGCCATCTCCTGTGATGAGATTGGTGACTACCCCAACAGCCATCAGAGAGCCTTCATCCAGTAACTGATGAAAACAGATGCAGAGACCCCACAGCCAGACACTAGGCCAAGCCTGGAGGATTCTGATGACAAGAGGGAGGAAGGATTGAAGGAACCAGAGAGGTTAAGGATACCACAAAAAAACGCACAGAATCAACTGACTGGGCTCCTGGGAATTCACAACCAACAACAGAGGAGCCATCATGAGACCCAACCTAGGCCCTCTACATACGTGTGTCAGTTGTGTAGCTTGATCTGCCTGTGGGACTCCTAACAATGGGAGCAGAGGCTGTCCCTAACCTTTTAGCTGGCCCTTGGGAACCTCTTCTTCATACAGGTTTGCCTTTCCCAGCCTTAATTTAACTCTGTGGAACATCTCTGTAGGGCATATGGAGACTCACTCCATATTTTATTCAAAAGTGGTTTAGCTTCAAAACCCTGTTAAAATATGACAAGCACAAAAATACTTCCCCAAAACTATAAACAGGGATGACATCCGTTTTGCGGTTAGCTTAGCTCTGAGTCTAGAGACTAAGTGCAGAATCTGATGCGCATACGGACTTCTGTTCTCACAGATCGTGACTGAGCTCTGTAGGTCTCAGTTTTCGACCTGCACCGGTATCCCCTGAGTATTTGTCAGAAGAAGAGTCATTAGACCTTGTTCTTTCAATTCAGCAGTCATGGGGTGAGACTTTGTGATTCTCACGAAATCTCAGGAGGTTTGCTCTCTGTAGACCGAGGCTGAGACTGTGAGAACCATGGTTCCTCTTCACTTGTTTGAAGAGTCCATCCTTCTGTCTCATTCACAACCACATCTCACCCCTTAAAGCAGTGGAGTCCTCCAGGAACCATGTCATTCTTGGCCTTGTATTAATCCCTCAATACATACTAGATATTTACTTATTGTATTTTGTTTATTTATGGATAATCGGTGTGTGTGTGTGTATACATGTACTCCTGCATTCCAGGACGTACCTGAAGAGGTCTCAGGACATCTTGCAGGATCTACTTCTCTTTTTCCACAGTGTGAGCCCCAGGCATCTAACCCAGGCTTTCGGGAATAGCAGCAGGCGACCTTACCTACTGAGGTATCTTGTCAGCCCTAGATTTCTGATTACAGATGATGAAGAGGACCTGACTGAAGCTTTTCCTCTCACAGAAGAAAATGAGGCCCACAATCTGTCACTGCAAAGCAGGCATGCGAACCCTCACTCTAGCACGTGAAGTGATCAGCTAGGCTTCTTCCCTGCATAATTTGCTACCATCTCCCTAAGTAAAACCCACTCTGTGTTTAGGTAGAAACATGATCTGAAGAAGGCCTGATCCAGCTATGGAACAGGACCATTGGATTCTCCAACAGGCCAGAATAACTAGGGAATACTTAGGACTCAAGGAAAGTACACTTAAGAGTCTCAACACAGAAGTTCCTGCTCTGAGGGAAGTGGAGGGGGGTCCTAGCTGAGCAAGGCAGAAAGAAGAACACAAAACTCCAGTGGTGACTGTGGGCTTGACATTGGCTTCCGGCCTCATGAGAAGTGAGACTCTACTCTTCCTCCACAAAATCGGGCCTGAAAACACTTTACATACAGCTTTCTCTCTAGCTGACAACCAGCAAAATGCTTAAGAGGTTTGGAAATGGGAAATAAAGACCAAATCTTTCCATGTGTTAGTTGGGAGGTTGGGGTGCATCTACCACCCATAGCATCTCAGGACACCATTCTTGAAGTGCTTGCCATGAAACTTGATAGCGACCATCTGCCCCCACCTTTACCTTCACTAAGGTGTTAAATTCTGTTTAGTACACACAGTAAATACAAACATATAATTAAAGTTTAAAAACGCATGATGCTAAGTAAACTAAGTAAGACATAAAAAAAAAGATACACGTTTTGACTTGTGTGAGGCAGAGGAAGAAAGCAGAGTAGTACTTTTAGGGGTGGGGTAGGAGAGGGGAAGGAGGAGGGAGTGGAGGGGAGGGGGGAGAGGAGGGAAGACTATGTGGAGATGGATAGTAGTGATGGTGATTGCACACCATTAAAATCTATCCAACTCCCTAATTTAAAACATTTAAAAATGGTTAAAATTATATTTTTTGATATGTGTACTTATTGCAATCTAAAAATATACCCCCCAGCTTTCAGAGTAGCTCCAATTTGTCTACGTGCAATGCAGGACACATGGTGGGGTGGTTTGAATGAGAAGGCCTCCATAAGGCTTCCAAGTTTGAATATTTGGTTCCCAGGTCAGTGGGCTTGTTAGGGAATGACACAGTGGGTGTCCTTGGAGAAGGAGCTGTGTTCCTGGAGGCAGACTTTAAGGCTTCATGCTACCTGCGCCATTCCCCACCGTTTCCTGCCTCCTACTCACAGATATGAGGGCCCATTGTTCCTGCTGCCCTCATGAACTCTAACCCTCTCAAATTAACTGTTTTCCTTTATAAATTGCCTTGACTATGATGTTTTCTCAGAGCAATACAATCAGAAGGTAACAAAAACACCTGTTTAATCTTTACCAATGTGCACGCTAGAAACAGGTTAACAAGTGGGGAAGCAGATAACATTATCCAACCCCTCAGAAACAGCACAAGGACCCTGATCCCACACAGCTGCAAAGGCAAATTTCAAAACGACATACCTGTGGCTTTGATTCCCAGCACATTCTTATGGTACTGCCTTACTGTGTTTTACAAGCACAGAATGTATGGGTAAGAAACAAAAACCACAAATGCCAAGCAGAGAAAGAAATCATGGAATCACTTACTAATAGCATCAAGGAATTCATTTGGGTTATATTTTTCCTTTCATGGAAGTACAAGACTATTCATGATTTCTAAAAGTTTTTGTATTACAAAAGAAAAAGTTAGAATTCTAAGTGACAAAGTATTGTAAAATAATCTGAAGGGTTTTTTTTTTTTTTTTCTCTCTTAATAGACTAAAAAACAAAAGCAAGTTTTGTGAAAAGCAGAAGCCTCCATACATGCTTTTAATACTAGCACTTCTGGGGGTGGGGCTTGAGCCCAGTCTAGGAAATACACTGAAATCCTGTCTCTAAGGCAGTATGCACCCCCCCCCCATCAGACATTACTAAATTTCAGAGGCGTGTGCCACCATACTTCCTAATTTCTGAGTTTGATTTTTTTTTTAACCACTACGATTTAATTTTCAGGCATAGGTAATATGTCTTAAAAAAATTACAAAGAAGCATTATAGGATGACTGACAGATATAACAAGGGAGGGAGCTTTTGCAAAAGACACTTCAGAGCCCACCTGACAACGACACTCTCCAACAAAGCCACGCCCACTTCAACAAAGCCACACCTCCTAATAGTGCCTCTCCCTATGAGATTATAGGAAGCAGTTATATTCAAACCACCACAGGTGGAAGAGGTGGAGGGAATAACAAGAACAGTGGGGACCTTGAGAAAATAAAATATCAGATTTGTTAAATAATGCATCTTCATATATTTTTGGTATATATTATTGGTGCTTATAAAGTAAGAATTTTTACATCTCATATACTGGTCCTTTTATCTTTATCTAGCACTGATTCTTGCTTTCTGTTTAAAAGCCTAACCTGCTCTGATATTCTAAAATCCACACTAGCTCTCTTGTATTTAAAATGGTTGTATTTACCAACATTTCACCCACGTGCAGAACTTTCTACTTCCTTGTTTGTAAGTGGTGTCCTTAGGGAGCAGTACTGAATTGTTGCTTGCAGCTTACACTCATCGAGGATTATTACATTTACTTCTCAAAGTAGACTCAGCTGTGAACCCCTGCCGCTGCAGGTCTCCTTAATCCAATCAGGAACTGAGATCTGAAACCTGGTTTCAGAGCCCAGCAAGCTGGCCGATTCCCAGATAACCTTAACGCTGGAGAGTGTTAGCTGTCGCTCACAGCTGACAGTTGGTCTGAAATAACCTAGTCTTCAATGGCTGGAAGCACAACAGAGGTAGGTTTTGTAGGAAATATAGACAGCGTGTGATGTGAAAGCCCATTCATCTTCCAAAAGAATCCTCACCAAATCATATAGTCTTTTCTTCTTGATTCAATGCAAGAATAACTCATTTATAAGGAAAGTCAAGTTAACTCCTGCTTCATAGTCACTGTGGGGCAAAATCAAACATTTTCACCAAGGACAGCAATGTGTTTGAAACACATATACACAAACAGTGCCATACTCAAATTGTGCAAACTACTTTACCTACTGAGATCTGATAAGTAATAAAGAAGAAATTGAATTCAATGTTGACCTTGAATTCAATTTCCTCTGTGAGCAAGAAAGCTGTGATACAGCAGATGCATTTCCATTAAACAAAGATTTGCTCTTCACCATGACAGA
This sequence comes from Phyllotis vaccarum, assembly GCA_033318265.1. Classification (NCBI taxonomy): domain Eukaryota; kingdom Metazoa; phylum Chordata; class Mammalia; order Rodentia; family Cricetidae; genus Phyllotis; species Phyllotis vaccarum. The sequence continues at coordinate 155,742,707 of JARWLC010000002.1, forward strand.
AGTGTGTGATTTTGTTGTCATTTTAACTATAAGAAGAAAAATAACAGGTGTTAAGATTGTCCACATAAGATTCTGCATTTTCTTTGTTTTATAATATTTAGTGGAATCTCTCCAAAAGACAGAAAAATCCTAAAACTACTGTTGCAGAGGATAATTTCTTTTTACTAGTGAATCATCTCAAGTCACAGTTCTGAATGTCAAAGTCAGTTGTAAGATGGGACCCCTTCCCCAAAATGTAGAATTAACTTTATTCATGACTTATATAAAGGAACAAAAATCTCATCTCCATCCTATGTGTATTTTGGCTCTTGCTTTCAAGTGTTTGGTAACCTTTTGAGTTGCAGATATTTTCAGTAATCTCAATGGGTTTTTTTTGGGGGGGTGAGGGGGGGCCAGTCCTTTGTTTCAATGATGCAATGGTATCTAAGATGGTTTTGAAATTAAACATGTTAGCACAGCTAAGACATAAAAATTAAGCATTCACCTCTAGGTTGCAGATGAGATGATGAAGTGGATTAATTCTATCTATCTATCTATCTATCTACCAATCTCTATGTCCATCTAGTAAGTAAGATGGATCTGAGGAGATATGAGGAGGGGAAGTGAATCAAGTTATTCTAATTGATTGTAAGGAGTGAGCTTTGCCTCTGTCACCCCAACTTCATAGTAATGCCTAATATGAACTAGAAAAGTAAGGGAACAACAGTAAAAACTTTTGCTTTGTGGGAACTATTAGAAGAGCATTATTATAAAATGAAAGTCAGACCCTAAAGGGCAAATGCATTCAAAGTGTATAGGAAAAACAAAACTGTCACAGAATTTTTATAGCATCATCATTGTTCAGCCTTCTAGGGAAATGTGGTGTTCAGCTTCTGGAAAACGTGGTGTTTATAGAACACAATGAATTAATCCTTTAAACTTAAAAAAAACTATTCACATTTATTTATTTATGGGTTTATTATTATTATTATTATTATTATTATTATTTTGAGGGGTAGGGGTATAGAAGCCAAAGGACAATTTATTGTTCCTCCAGTGAGAAAATGCCTCACTGTATTTACATCCCCCCTATGGTGGAGATTCCCATTCACAGGCCAGCTGACAAACACACAGACTGTCCTCCACACGTTCCCAAGGATTCCTCCACCAACCACAGAAAAATAACATCTCTGCTAAAGACATGGCTGAGCTGTCTCCTCTGTTTGGACTGCATCCACAGGAGGTTCAGAAGTACATGTCTGCCTGGCAGGCTCCGAAGCATGTGAGAAAGAACTAAGAGCCAATTGTCTTGTGGAGAGAGTAGTACATCATGTTCTGAATCCATCTTAAAGTTTCTTTGCAAATATGTTTGTATTTTAAACTTTTGGTGTCTTTCTATCTTCAATGGGCATTTTATCAGAAAATTTCACACTTTTAACATGAAGACATTAAATAAGCATTCACTGAAAGGAAAAATGTGTGTGTGTGTGTGTGTGTGTGTGTGTGTGTGTGTGTGTGTGTGTGTGTATGTGTGTGTGTGAGGAATCAAGTATTTGTTATTTATGTCTCCAGGTAGGCAGGTCAGGTCAGACATGGTGCCAGCCAGGAGGTCAGATCAGGGTTTTCTGAAGGTGGGTGAGCTGGATCTGAATTGCTTAGCACAGCTGAGAGAAAGTTCAGCAAGATTAAGTGTGGGGGTGTGTCACTTAACATTCTCAGACATGTAAAGAACTATTATATCAGGAGTCAAATGTATTCACTCAAGGTTAAACTCCATCACTAACTTAAAGACAAAAGGGTCAAAATAGGGCTCAAAGGGAACCTGTTGAGAGAACTCAGAAGAACAACTGCCGGATCTGGGATGGCGACAATGCTGTATTTTAATCCAATCTGCACATGAGAAGGAGCTGCAGTGTCCATGATGTACTTAGATCCAACAGAACTCATTTCTTTCAATATGATTGTGATATGTTCTACTAAAAAACATTGTACAAATGTTACACTTTAATAATCACTACTTAATAAATTTTTGAAACTTAATTTTTTTTCAGATTTCCAAAACTGTTTCATTTATTTTAGAAATCAGTGGTCAAAAATGATTCCCAGGTGTCCTTATTAAGCAAATATGACTGGCCAGTCTACCGTTTGTCAATACTTGATTGTTATGCTGACTCTTAAGGGAAACCTTTAATTGAAATAATGCTTACACACCAGGATATCGTTTCCGCAGCCTGTGGTCTAGTCAATTGCTTCTTTTTTTTAAAAAAAAAAAATTATTTATTTATTTATTTATTTATTTATTTATGTATTCTTTAGAAAGAGTGTTTACTCATTGTCTGACTTACTAGTATAGTAAAATGTTTCAGTGTTATATATATATCTTTTATATCTTAGTTTATACATATATATAAACTAAAAGCTAAGTCACGAGTGAGTGTAAAAAATGCATTTTTTTTTAATTTTTAAAAGGTGTGACTATACAGTGACAGGTGTTTTCATCTACTCTTCAGTGAGGGCAAAACTAAACACCTTATATGACATCTTTGTTGGCACTAATAGCTACATGATTTTGTGAGAATACCTTTTAGATTGCTGTAGTGACTTTTTCCTTTTCAGAACATATCTCATTAAAAATCAGTTTGTTCCACAAAAACTATTACACACTGATAAGTAGAGATAAGTACAGTTGAGTCATTTCTACCTAAAGAAATCCATACAAAAATACTACTCTTTGTGTGTGTGTGTGTGTGTGTGTGTGTGTGTGTGTAGAAGGCTTGTGAATGCATGTGAGCACATAGAATTGAATCTTCTATTTTTATTAGCTATATGGAAATAGAGACATTTTCTTTATACTTTCTGAGCATGGTCTTTATTGCATGAATTCTATTTGATATTGTAATAAAAACCTGTAGCCAGATATTGGGAAAAGCTAAAATATGAGAGAGATAGAGAAACAAACCACAGCCACTTCTCACCTTGCCAACTCCTCAGACCTGTCTCTATGAATGAACTCCAAGCTTCTCCATCCTCAGCTGAAAGGGAAGTGGCCGGGGAAGCTGAACTTCTTCCTCCCTTCTCTCCGTCATGTATATGTGTAGACATGTGTGTGTTTGCGTATATGTGTCTATAAACATATATATTCACAAGAAGAGATATTTTATTTAGTTGTAATTATCCTCAACAAATACCAGTAAGGGAAGCCTTTGTGACTTTCTTTTGCTGTTGGCAAAGATCCTTTTTCCTAAGTTCACTATATATAATCATTCCATCAGATTTATTTAGCTTTTTAAAGCAAAATATGATGTTCTTATTAGCTTCTTTGCTTCTCCAGAAAAAAAAAATGGGCACAGTCTGATTATTTAAATGGTATTAATAGTGTTCACTTGATTATTTAATAAAGTATTAAATAATAAATATAGTATCTAATGTATTATATTCTACATATGTATATGTGATATGTATTTATTAGGCTCTAAAAATCTTTAGAGAAAAAAAACAAAATGTCTTTAGAGAATTTTAATAATTTTTTGTACATACATTAAGAAATTCTGTGTATCCAAGTACATGTGTGTGATCTGGCTATTGACAAATGAAAGGAAACAGCTTTCTGAATCCAGATGCTTCTCTGCATGGTGATGAAGAGGCAGCAGTCAAGCTCAAGAATGATCTCTAGTATTTTCATTTTCCTCATTGTCTTCTATATTTTGGGAGGTCTAATAGGTGTGTGTGTGTGAGAGGAAGTGCACATGTGTGCGCGCACATATGTGTGTGTATGTGTTTGTGTGTATATGTGTTTACATGTGTGTGACTGTGTGAGTCGGCATGTGTGTGTTTTCCCTGTCAATATTGCTGTTGCTGTTCTGAATAGTTTCATAAAATAGATAAAGCAAAGAATGTACCAGGAAGGCCACAGAAGCAAGCAAGGGTGAAGACACCTCTAAGATGACGGGCCTTTGTGAGTTCATATAGGTGAAGGACCATAAATGATGGAGCAGTGGATCCGGTGATGCCTGAAGACATGAAATGACAAGTGGGTTTCCTTCTCTCCATGAATCTTCTGGCCCCATGGAGCATATGAGAACATGACTCCAGGTTAGACAAAGACAAGGGTGATGCCAGAAAACAGAGTTTTAGTTTCCACCCTTTGGCAGCATCTGCACTTCAAATACAAATTAAATTTAAGCCCTGGGGAAATCACCTCATGGGGCACAAAGCCAATGACCTCATTGTGACATGGCTGCTTCCTAGGAGAGTCAAGGTAAGAATTACCATTATCCACTCGTTTTAAGCAAGAAACTCTCTCCAGAGAGAGATCACACATGCACATTTGTAACAACACAAGGAAGCCCCCATGTATGTATACATTTTCAGTCAGAATTCTTTGGCTGGAATTATTCAGGTAGGCTCTGACTTACAAGAGAAACTGCCATTGAGGGCTGCGAATGAGTAATAGAAACTGATAGGAGATGGCTGTTAATTTACAGTATCTACTCTGAGCAAAGCACAAAATACCAGTAATTTCTTTCTCTGCATTCTTGCCATCTGTATTGCCATGGCTGAACATCCTCAATTTTAAGTTATCTGAAGAATTTAGAAAGCCCCATTCTTAGCTATGAGATACACTCTGACTACTCTTCAGCCTACTTAAATATGAGAACAAAGTATAGACACTTAGCTGCATTTTTCTTGGTATCTTGAAATTTTTGTTGGTGTAGTAAAAATATATCTAGTAAGGCTACCTTAATGCTTTTCAAATTATCTATAGTACTTGTACATTTAAAGGAGATGCTTTTAAGAAATTGCAGATATCTTAAGAATGTGACAAATGAACTACTGGGAAAACAAGGTGGCAAAAGATACAAGCATGATTTAACATAGTTCATTATTATAATCAATACAATTTACTTTTTCAGTTGCTCTGAAGTTTATAGATACTTTTCTTAATTCGTGTTCTTCTTGTGGACAGTGGTAACTAGAGAAATATTGGTCAAGCAAGACAGGAGACAAACATTTTTCATTTTAAAAAAACTTAAAATATCAAGGAATAAGAATAAAGAACATTAAGTGTTACGTACAATATAATGCAATTGTTAAATAATATGAAATTTGAGTATCCATCAGCTACTTGGAAAGCTTTCTATATATCCAGATCTTATCTTTCTTCCAAATTTGTTTTATACATTCCCAGCTTATCTAGAATATTTACCAAAAATGTCAGGATACATCACAGAATGAATTCCTATCTTCTGGACAGACCTGCTTTTCTCTGTCTCCATTACCTTATTGCTAATGACATTCTTCTGTATATAAATGTGTCAACAGCTTTTCCTCTAGCTTCCCTGTAGCTTCCTTTGGTTTTTCTGTGTTAACAGGCCTTGTAATTATTATACTAAAGTTTTTATATGTGTGTCCAGACTGCTATGCCTTTCTAGTGTTGGCCTCCTCTTCCTCATCTTCTTCTTTCTCGTCCTCATCATCCTCTTCCTCCTTCTCCATGTGTCTGTGTGTTGTGGGTATCATATGCACACATGTGTGACTGGTGTCCTATCCTTCTGTCTTATTCCCATGAGATGGACTCTCTCACTGAAACTGGAGAAAAGCTGGCAGCCAGCAAGTCCCTGCCATTCTTCTGTCCCTGGCCTGGGCCTGGCTTTTCTACAGGGGTCTACACTGACACCATGGGCCTTGATAGTATCACTTCTCTCCATGAACACGTTCAGTCACTCTTCCCACGTTAGCTGAACACAACGTTATAGTCAATGGTCTCCTTGATTTTTCTCTGCACTCCTCACAAAAGCTGGATCCTAGTAATGTCATCTCCTCCTATGGTATGTTATTTTGTTCCCATCTCATAGATTTAGTTTTCTAAAATGTGCTCCCAAATCCTGAGTAAATATATGTCTCGATTTGTGTTTTGCTGTTGTTGGTTTTGGGTTTTTTTTTTTTGTTTTTTGTTTTTTTGGGTTTTTTTTTTTTAAATAGAATTCGGATCTCTGATAACTCCCTTCAGGTTGATTTATGAACACCCTTCTTTCTTGGCTCTGTGATCCTGGAGAAGCCTCCCAGATCGTTCATCTTTTTCACACTCTGACAAAGCTTAACTCCCTGCAGATCTTATATAGAATAGGTATTTGTAATATATAGGCTGTTCATGTTTGAAAAATAACATGTTAACTTTTCCTGAATATTGTAGCAAAAAACCCTATTCTGTATGAAGAATGCTAACTGTGAGTGTTAAATACTATATGCAGAATACTGAACATTAAAAAATAATGGCTGTTTATGGAGTGGGTCTATGCCAGGGGTGTCAAGTACTGAAGGGCTGGTCTGAGACAACCAATAGAGGCAAGAGACTAGAGTGAACAGGAGGTGTAAAGATAAGAACAGTTTCTGGAAGGGCCAGCAAGATCCATGTGGATGCCTGAAGGGCCCAGGGAAGTCTTCATCTGTACAGGCTGACACTGGACTCGGGACTTTTACCTTATACATTGCCTCTTTTAATCACTATAATATCCTCGACTGGAGATTATTATTTCCAGTTTAATGGAAGAGAAAATGAGTTGAGAGAGGTGAATAGCTCTTAGCATTTTTAGGACTCCTTAAAAAATATAAAGTTGGAATTGGATCAATTACAATCTGACTTCAAATAAATGCACTAAAAACTTGTACTAATTTGGGTGAATTGTCACTACTGTGCAACTTGAAAGAATTTCAGCCTCATATCATGTGGTAGTTGCTACATGTGCTGTATATGCCGACTATTATATAGAAAAATCCCTCAACTTGCTCTTTCAAGATATACTGGGAAACTAACCACTGGTTCAATTACAGTTTTAAGATTTTAAATAAAATAACAAGAAAAACAATTTAAAGTTAAAGCTAGCTACTGTCTAAACAGTAAGAAAAAATTACATTTTTAAAATATTATATGTTAAAGTGGTGTAAGTTTGTGTGTTTGAGTATTTGTGTGCATACATGTATGTATGTGTGTGTGTGCATGTGTGTACAGGTACATATATATATGTGTGTGTGTGTATGTATGTGTTTGTATACATGCATGTGAAGGCCAAAGGACTTTGTCCATCTGGTTTTTGGAGAAAGGGTCTGTCATTGGGAGCTCACTGATACAGCAAGGCTGGCTGATCAGCAAGGCCTGGTCATTTGTTTATGTTCGCTTCCATGGTGTTGAGATTAGGAGCTTATGCCACCACCCCTAACTTGTTTTATGTGCATAAGTTATTTTATGGGGATGGAATTCAGGTCCTTGAATTTATGTGGTGAGCACTTTACCAGCTTATCTATTTTTCTAGGCCAGGATTATAACTTTAATAAAAGTTTTTAATCAAAGACATGGTCATATGGCTAAAAGGATGTAATAGCCACTTAACACTTGTAGGCTGAGCTTATGAGTCATTGCTTCAGGAATAGCAAGTCCTAGGAGAAAGCATTACTTTGAGAAAATACTAAGACAGCAAGATCAGAAGACCCAAGAACAATCATTGTTATAGAAGGAGCCTTAAATTGCTTGTTGGTTTTGAGATTAAGAATTCATGAAAGTGGACCATATGAGGAAGAAAAGTTTTTCTTATTCATTTAATGTGTTTTCACTAACTGAATTTATGAGCATATGTTGCTGTAAGCATCATGGCACTATCTTAAAAAGAACATAAAATATTACTGAGTCACCACATTGTGGAGTGAGAATGGAGAATTTCTGTATAAAGGGTGGGTAATGGCTAGCTTTCTGTATTTTTTCTAAAAATCCAGAGGTTGATCCCAGAATAGGAGATACACTTCCTTCTTGGTGTTAAACACTAATATAATTATTATGTCAATTATTGGGCATTCTTTCATTCCCAGAATAAATCAATAAGGCCTTCACAGGGAACCAGAAGTGCACAATGAGGTAATGCAGGGCTAGTGTGGAAGATGAGGCAAAAGAAAACTGTAGGAGAGAGGTGAAGGCAAACATAGTTTTGGAAGACATATCTAGGACTGTGAAGCAAGAAAACAAAGAAAGAGAACTCACTTTCCTCCACTTGACTCAAGTTTAGCCCTGTCTACTTCCCTACTTATCTGTTATCTATATCTGTCTGTGTATCTATCTACCTGTCTTCTATTTGTCTATTGTCTACCTGCCTATCTTCTGTGTCTCTGCTCTCTGATGTTCCTATTTCATTTCTTTATGTAGGATTCTCTCTAGTTACTTATCAAAACGATGATTTCAGAGTTTCTTCTATATCTGAGTGCTATGGTTGTAGAATTGGATCTGTGTCTCTCAGGGGTGTATCCTTGTTTATTTCATATGTATTCACAATTCTCTCTAGTCACGCTGTGCCTGCTCCTCTTTCTACATTAACCATGTCTCTCTTCCTATATCCATTGGTTTTTGAAAATTAAATGCTCACTTTTAATTTTAATCAACTATCGACTGGCAGGTTAGCTGGCAAGGAAATAATCTCAAATAATTTCTAATGTTTACTTATTCCATATCTTAAATAACATAGCACAAAGGAAAAACACATAATACATCAACCTGTTGTTATTTTTTCCTTTTACTGAGAAAAAATTGGGTGTGGTGGAAAGAAGAAACCTATATAGACAAAATTATATGCTCGGACTTCTCTGCTGTCTGCCTCTGTCAGTACCTTTGGTTTCAGCTACAAAGTGTAGGTGCGCCATCAGGAAGATTTTTGAAAAAAACCTCCAATGTATTTTATTTCTGAAAGCAACTAAAACCCAGCTTCTTCTCTTTCAGTAAAATTGGATGTATTTGCTAATGCATATTAGCTTCTGCAAATATCACCAAATGCATAGTTATCTCAAAAAATTATTATAAAGTTTTTGGAAAATACAAATACAAACTAATATGTTCAGGAGTCCAGGTTAATGCCACTTCCTTTCCTGGCTGTTCTGTATGTCTATTTGCTAAAAGTGCCGAGCCTAGAGTTTAAGGTCACTACACAGATCTGTTTGCTCATAAAACATTAATTGTATAACTGTTAAGGACCAGTTGCTAATAACAAAGGCTTAATTCCTTAGGTAATTGGAGCAGCTTTCCAAGTGCAATGAATTTTCCTGGGGGGGGGGGAGGAGAGGCTGGTTGAAAACAAATTTTGAAACATAAAATTTAAATGAAAGGCTTAATTTAATTTATTCTTACATAATTTCCTGCTTAAGCATTGATAAGGATGCCAGGCACTTTTGTGAAGCTATGCCTAATAATACTGCAAATAAGATAGAATCAAACCTCCCTCAGTCGGAACTTTGTTGGTGAAGGTGGCAAGTGGCTGAGTTTTGCCACCTGACTCTTCATGTGTCTGAAACTGGGTTGCTAGGATCTGCGTCTGACCATTTTACCTTTCTTCTATAAGCATTCAAAAAGAAAAAAAAATGTATTATGGTATATAAATAATTTTTTAAAAATTAAATTATTAAATTTACTTAGATCAAAAAATCTGCTGTTAATCTCAAAATGTTTCACATTGACATAGATTTTAGTTTATTGATACAAATTTAAGGTCAATTCTCTTATGCTATATATATATATATATTTTTCTACTCTTGTTTAAGATATGTTTATGTAACTGATTTAAAATTATAAAATATAATTTAAAAATATGTGTTAATTAGATTTTTAGATATACAAAGATACAATTCAATTAGATAAATAATCTTCAAACACTTCTAAGACCTACAAAATATGACATTTAAAATGTTTTTAAAAACTTAGACTTTTCTAAACAGTAAAACAAGTCTGCTTCTGACAACACCAATTTACTCAAAAAAACTCCATATAAAAATTAATTTTTTATAACATCAGCTAGCCACTAGACATAAACCTGCTTTTATATTGACTGCTTGACAATATGTTGTTTAAACTACACATACAAGTTCCATAAAAACAAAAAAAGTGACCTCTAAACTGACAGAACAAGCCAAGATGGTCATTCAAATTCCTGCTTTACCAGAAAAAACTGTCAAACATTCTTAAAAAAAAAAAAAAAACCCAACTAATAAATAAACAAAAGTTTTCCTACTTCACTAAAATAAAAAAAAATCTAAGCCTATAGGCTAAAGATAAATGCCCAACTTTATAAAAAAAACTTTAACTGTCCAAACAGATAAACGTCATCTCTCTCATTTCTAAATTTTACAAGTTGCTTATACTTCCAGTTTACTTACATAAATATAGTCATCTATAGTCTTTAATATAGTCAAAGATTAAATAGTTATAAATGTAGTTCTTCTTAGTCATTTAAAAATATATTAAATATAAAACTTGAAGTTCATAAAAATAAAATAAATAATAAAATATTTTCTTTAATTTTACTAAATACAAATAGACTAAATATTATAACTATAATATAATTCTTAATAACTATTTTGTTATATATAATTTTACTATGTTAAAATTAAACCTTTTTAACTAAACAAAAAATATAAAAATATCTTTCTATATACTATGAATATCAATCTTTAAATAAAACTATTTTAACCCATAACAGACACCATAAAAAAATAAAAATAAAAATAAATAAAAAAAATCAAAAACAGACCAAGCCAGATGCCCAAAAAATAAACATATAAAAACCACAAATAAACCACAAGCCATGTGACAAGACAAATTAAAAAAAGTAATTAAATTAAAATTAAAAACTAACGATATGCCTAAGCCATAAACCAAACAACATAAACTTAATATAAGCGTCTAAATCATTTTTAAAGGCCTAAACAATGACAAACGACTAGAGTCTAAGACTACAAGTCTATAAGTCTAGACCTCTGGCCACTCAAAACAAAAAAACCTCATTACTACAATGTATGCATTAAAAAACAGCAATATGCTCTTCTCACTAAAAAATACAGTCAACTGTCATTCCAGAGACTAGAAATTTTTTTGAAAGAATGTGTTCATTGTGTTTTGATTTCAAAAGGTGTGCACATGCATGCGTGTGTGTGTGTGTGTGTGTGTGTGTGTGTGTGTGTGTGTGTGAGAGAGAGAGAGAGAGAGAGAGAGAGAGAGAGAGAGAGAGAGAGAGAGAGAGAGAGAGAGCGCACATGCATGTATTCATGTATTCACTGGAGAAAGTAGCCTCCATTTCTCACTCAGGTGAAGTCATGTTTCTGTAGTAACGCGGGGCCCCAAGATGGAACTCAAGACCTCTGGGAGTGATAATCTTAAGCCTCACAGGTCTCCTTTGTATCGATGATGCGGATGCAGATGTAAATTAACTAACTAGATGTCATGGAAAAGAAAGCCATTCCACTTGGGATCAAAAACGCTTTGGCTAATGCTTAGAAACTATGGAAGCGCTACTTAGCCATTTCTTAAAATCAAACTGATGCTACTATGGTGTAGAGGGAGACATCTGCGCACCTTGTGAATTCAGGGTGCTGGAACAAAGCCCTGTGAAAACCCGGCTCATCGTCTAGATTTCAATACTTCCGGTAGCAGAGACTGAGCATGCATTCCTGTCCCTCCCCCTGCTTCCCCGAATTAACAGAAGTTTACTCTGAGAATGTTAAGGAAAAGTTACTCACAGTCTACGTTAGAAGAGACCCGAAAGCCATGGAGTGGGGAAATGGGGGACTCACCCTTCTGGGTCATCCTGAGAGTCACTGTCTGAGGCCCATTCTTCCCCGATGTCTGGCAGGGTGAAGAACAGAGTTTTGGAGACAGGCCCTGGGGCCATCCAGGTACCTGTCTGGCGCAGATTCCTGGGACTCGAGGCTGCACTGCTACTGCTGCCTGCAGGGACGGTGACAGAAGGCAGGGTAGCCCCTACAGTGCCTGAGCCAGGCAAAGCCACTGATGCCACAGAGTCTGCAGAACTGCTGCAGGGGACTAGAGGTGGCACTCTGGATGCTCCCGGGCTGCTGGGCAGAGACTCTGGGCACGCCACTGCTTCCACCCTGTGGGTGGCTGTCGAGCTCTTGGGGTGCAAAGCGGAGTGCAGAGGGGTGAAGGGCTCCCGTGAGGTTGTAGTGTCTGGAGGCAGCGACGGGAGCAGAGTAAGGGTCCTTGCCTCGCTATGTGATGTGCTGGCACCTGAGACCACTGATCCTGTGGTCGTTGAGCCTCCAGGGTGGCTGGGGACCGCAGAGGACGCAGAGGTCTTGAAGATCTTGGCAAAGAGAGAGCCCAGGTCCAACACAGCGACCTTCATGCCTTGGTCCTGGAGAGGCTACCGTTGCTGCCACCACAGGGAGGTCAAGGACACCAGGCGCTGAACTGCAGGGCTCCATCCACCACCACCTGCAGCGGTCTGGACCCGGCGGCCCTAGGGATAACGAGCAGGATCCTGGGGTCCCTGCACAGCCCTCGAGGCTTCTTTACCACAGGAACCTGTTTAGCTACTCACAGGTCTCCCCAATGAATCCACAGATTGCTGATGTTGTGACCTTTTGGAAGGAGCAATCCCCGCCAGTCCCAAAGTGTAGTGAGACTTCCAAGGGACCAGGTTCATGGAGATAAAAAAGAGAACTAGTGTTTGGAGCACAGATTATAGCTTCAGCTCACTGGAGATTCCCTCCCTGGCTGGCCCCTGAGCCTGTACAGGCGGTTGCTAAGCTAAACAAAACCCTGCTAAGCTCTCTGCTAATTGGACTCCAGACTGTAGCCTGGGCTGCATCCACAATAGAAACACCAGCTCCCCTTCTTGACTCTTCTTAAAGCAACAGTTTCAAATTTCTCCATCATCCTTACAGACTCAGACTCCCCAGAAGCTAGGACATTGGGCATAATCCCTGCAAGTATAAACATCAATTCCAGAATGTTCTGGAACTTATTTAGTCTGACAAGGCCAAATGTACTATGCTCATAATCCAGTCTTCAATGTGGGGCGGGAATTGAGGGAATATATTTGAAACAGGGTCTACTTCCCTTACTCCGAGAATATTTTCTGTCCTCCACTGGAGACATCAAGAGTTTAAATGGAACAATGGCGTTTCACTTCATTTGATAGAATATATATGAAAGGAGAATATGGCTGTGAACACTTGGAGCAGAGTGAGATCTGTCTTAGTAAAGGTTTTGCAAAATCCATGGACAGGATTTATTCACTGATATGAGGCATGTTCCGCTTTTACGTCTATGTAATTTAGTCTTTAGCAAGATAACAAATAGGACGCTAACCCATGCTTTATGCAAAGTTAAGTCTGCTTTGCTTCTTATTGCTACTTAGTCAATATTTGGAAAAAAATACTTTAAAGGAGGGCAATGCTAGTTTGTCTCACAGTGTCCGAGGTGCCAGGACATGGTTGCTCAAGCCCCATCACTTTGGCCTATGAAAATGACACTGGAAAAATGACACTGTCTCTTGGTAGCAAGAAACAAAAAGTCAGAGGGGTCCTGGAAAGATAGAGCTCCTACGGAAGTGTTACCGGAAACCCTCTTCATCCGGGTAGATGCCACCTCCTAAATGGCAAGTACTTCCCACAGTAGCACTAACCACTGAGGACCAAACCTCCAGCATATAGACCTGTTCTGGTACTTCTTATCAAACTGTAAGAGTGTCAAACTTGATGTTTTTCTATAGGCAGCTCATTTTGTGCTTGTATTGAAAACTGGATATGATGTTTTTCCTGCCTCCAACCCCACTAATAAACATGTCAGGGTCATTTTTATCACATTTCGAGATTCGTTAAATACTACGAGGCAAGGAGATGCGTTCTTCCTGAAGAATAGCAAAACAAAAACCAGTCTCTCCTCATGTTGTGGCTGGTATAAGCTCTGAGAATCAAGTGCAGTATGTGACCACCATTTCAGTGAGCATCTGCATAGGGAACGGAGAAATAGACTGAGAAATAAATAAGGTCTTAGGTTCTGAGAATGGGAAGAGTATGGAGTTGGAAGTAAGGATCCGGATGAGTGAGGGGCTGGTAAAGCAAGTTCAACAGTGATGAATCACAGTGACAGAGGTGCCAGAGCCAGACCAGAAAGCTGAACCAACTCTACAACACAGCGAGGCCACCAGAAGCAGGCTGGCATTGGCCAGCATCACTTCCTATGTCATTTCACCTGAGATGCAGCTTCCCAGGTGATTCCCAAAGTGTGGAAGGTCCATCAGAGCTTTGAACTATTTTGTATTGTCCTCAGGATTGCAATAAATGCTACATGAATGGCTGATCCTTTGGTTTTTTTCTCTCTCTCCGCACAAATATTGTATAGTATATATTTATATATTGCATATGTACATACATACACTCTATAATTTCTATTTATATTACATTATTATTTGTGGGTCACAGTTGACCTCAGCTGAAGCCATAATACAAAAACTGGGTGACAGGACTATAGTAATAATCGAGTTTAGATGAGGTCATTTGCATGGACCCTAATCAATAAGGTGATGTACTCTGAAGAAGGAAAGGTTTTGAAAACAGTCACATGGGAAGAATGCCCCAGCTGTGGTGACACAGGTGTGGAACACCACAGCTGAAAATTACTCTCTAGGGTGGAAAGAGAGAAAAATCCTGGCTTGTAGGTTTCCGGGGGATCCCAGTTCTGCAGGTACCCCGTGTAGGATTTGTAGCCTGTACAAGGGTGCTAGTTTAAATCCGGTTGTAATTATTATGATAATGCTAGGAAATGGTTAGGGTATGAATTAACTGGAGAAAAGCCCTTCACAATAACACTATTTTATTTATAATTCTAGAATAGTATTCTGTTGGCATAAAGGCTCTAAACAGCTGGCTATAAATTCAAGTGATGTTGAAATTAATGACAATTGTTTTGAATCCATAGAGAGATTGAAAGCAAGATGTCACTGTAGAAAGTACCAGTGTTGGTTGACTGGTGGACATGGCTTTCTGAAATCCTAGCCTCATAAAAAGGGATAATGGACGAATGATTGATCCTTTTTGTTCGCAGGCACTGCTTTTGAAAATGACCTACAATTGCAAGCATAGCAAACCCTTCTAAGAAAGATGCTGAGTCTTTTACACCCATTGTTCATCCATCAACAGCTTTTCAGACAGAAGTGAGATGCTACGAGGCTAATCCTTAATTACCAGCCGCATGAAGTTTTCATGATGTAAGCCTTAGGTGATGGACCATGATGCTCTGCCTGAGGCATTATTTCAAGAATAATGCAATGAAAATAAATCATTCATGTACTGGGACTGTACTTATTTTAGACAGGCTATTAGGAATGTCAGTGTTTAATTTTATTTTTCTTCTGCTGTTTAGCGATGACATGGAGAAAGCAAGCATTTGAAAATTATAATGATATTTCTAGGAAAAAAATTGTTTTGGAAACCTGACATTTGATCAAAACAAATAAGAGTAATTAATTTGTTTATGAGGTTCCTGTCTCAAATAGGGGCATCTTTGAGAGTTACATTTGTATATGGAGTAGAGATCATTAAACAGAGCTTAGCAGGTAACAAGCCCTCAGATTTTATTCAGTCAATTTTCCTTTTGTGAATCCAGGTTACATTGTAGTACAGATACAGATACATTCACTTCTAAGTTGATTCTTTTTTGCACAACTTGATTGCTTTCAACAGATGTGCTTATTTATTTTCCATGATAAACAAAAAAAATCTAAATTT
This sequence comes from Phyllotis vaccarum, assembly GCA_033318265.1. Lineage (NCBI taxonomy): Eukaryota > Metazoa > Chordata > Mammalia > Rodentia > Cricetidae > Phyllotis > Phyllotis vaccarum. The sequence goes on from JARWLC010000002.1 coordinate 155,758,244, forward strand.
TGACAAAGCCTTGGGATGATTTTCTTAATATTTGATTAAAAGCTTTGTGTTTAAGGAAGATATTAAAATAAAATAACAACAAAAGAGCACGTTTAGGGTCATCAACAAGCTGCATCAAAATAGAAGTTATTTGTTCTTTGTGACAGTGTAGACTGGATGCCATAGTGGATAGAATGTAGTAGAAAGGACATAAGACCAGAATGACAAACAAGAAAGCCCTTGTCAGCACAGCTTTGAGCACCACCATACTTAAGTTGCTCATGGGACAACTTCGTTGATTCTGGGATTGTTGAAGTAACTTACCTATGTCATCAGAGACTCGAGGTCTTTCTCTCCTTTCTGTTCACACACTGTCAGGGTATTATGACACCAGCCACTTTCTACTGAATGTTTAAGGCAAGAGAAAGACTTAGTTCATGCTGTCTTTTGAGGAACAAAGTACTTCCCATAAGTTTCTTAAGCTAACTTCCATTCAGGCCTCATTGGAGATCTGAACTAAGGATCAGCCAAGAGAATTAACACAACCAGCTACATCTCTTAGCACCAGAGGAGGGCTCTACTGCTGCTCAGGTTGCCACTCCAGCAGTCTAAGTGTCACAGAGCATGAGAGATAGAGATGTTTGCTGTATGAGAAATAAGCAGAATCTGCTAGAGGTAAAAGCATCTTCAAGGTGTGTTCAGTGTGATGCACCAGAGAAAAGTCTTAACAACTCCCATTGTTCTCTGCCCATGTCACTCATGCAGAGAGCATTTTTTCATTCTTTCAAAAGCTATCATAAATCTTCTCAAACTCAGCCATTACACTTTTGGACAATACTGGCCATGGCATACATAGGATTTTTGTGTGGTCATAAAATAGAAGAATAATAGCTGCTATGTGTATATGGTTTTTTATGATTTTTCTCAAATGTTAGTTAACTGAGATGGGATCATTTTATAGGAAAAAGATTTATTTCATTCATAGTTTTAAAGATTGAGAGTGCAAATGATGTGGTGGAGGTGCTGTCTCATGAAAGATGGTAGATGGAAGAGCGTCTATGGAGGAAGATCCCTTTCCAAGCCAGAAAGCAGACAGCAAAGGAGCTGGTCTTGTTGCTTGTTTCATGAATATCCTCTCTATAGAATCACAAAAGAGTAGTAAAGAACTACGTTAGTCCCTTTTGAAAGCCTGACCCAAGGACCTTCTGCCAGGGCCTATCTTTAATGTGTCACTGTATCTCTTAATACTACCCATTTGTGAAGCAAGTTTCCCAGTTCTTAGATTCCTAGGAAACACATAAAACATGCCCAAGTCACAGCAGCATGACTCTAGGTGGGCATCAGTAAATCCAGGAAGACAGAGACAGAAGAAAGGACATTAACTGAAAGAAAGACGAAGTAAGAAGAATAAGGGTGGTGGAAGGCATAAGGTAAAACTGCTGATTCTATCCTTAAAGTTTAGTGTGTGTGTTGTGATATCATCTAGGATGTAGTTAAAGGTACAATGTTCAAAATCTACTATGCTGTGACCAGGAAGAAATCTGACACCCTGGACACAATCTTGGAGCAGCTCTTAAATACCACCTCTCCTTTCTATATATTCTATTAGTGTGATGAGACATTATCAGTCTCCCTAACAAGCAAATATGTACAGTAACATCCTTCTGGCTCCACTCCCTAGGCTTGGATAGAAGAGAATAAGCCTCAAGGCCATATATGTCAAAGAGGCCACCAGAGACGGATGATGTCAGGAAAGACTCCAGAGGCACTAAGCTGCCAGGTTTCCCTGTTATCAGCAAAGTCGATAGGAATTGTGTTTCCTGTGACTGCTTAGGAAACAGTTTCTCCAAGGTAGGGCAATCTCACTTGGCTTAGTGTTTTCTCCACCTGAGATCATTTTCTACCAAAACAGGCTGAGCAAAACATCCCTTTAAGTCCTTGGCACAGAATGGTTATTTGGGGGGCAGTGATGGGAAGAAGGCGTGATCCCAGAGCCCCCAAAGTCACACAGATAGCCACGGTAAAGCGTAGCCAGGGTTTGGTGGCCCCTTGCATTAACAGCAGTGTCTCACTCTTGCCCAGTGTTAAAATCTCACTATGTATCCTGTGAAGAACATGTGGGATTCAAGAGCATTAGAGGAGAAGATGGTACCTGGACATCTGAACTCACTCTTAGAATTGCACATTTGACCAAGAAAAGGAGAAAATAAATAAGCTACCTTTAAAAAAATGAGCTAGAGAGATTGATGTGGGAATGCCTTTCTGTATGCTGTGAATATCAATCTTTAAATAAAGGAGCAGTTTTGGGCCATGACAGACACCATAGAAAAAGTAGGAGGAGAAGTCAGAGCATAGGTAGGAGAAGTAGGGCGGAGTCAGACAGACCGAGCCCAAAGGATCAACATGTGAGGAACACAGGTGAGCCACGGGCCATGTGGCAGGAAAGATTAACAGAAATGGGTTTGAGTTAAGATGTAAGAACTAGCTAGCAATGTGCCTGAGCCATAGGCCAAACAGCATGAAGTTAGTATACGTGTCTGAATCATTTCTGGGGCCTGAGCAACGGCGGGCCGCTAAGGGGTCTGGGGCTGAAGGTCTGTGGGTCTGGACCTCTGGCTGCCCAGGGCCAAGAAAGGTGCTAAATGTCCCCCTAAATGGCATAGCAATGACATAGAAAGTCATTTGAACTTTGTTCAATGTAAATAAGGTCAACTCCAACAGTTAGTCAGACAACTCAGTTATCCCCAGCTCTGATCTTATCTTTTGACACAGCTTGCTGTTTCCAACTTACTATTTTTTTTGGTCTGATATTTGGGTCTTATAACCTCATGCTGAAGGAACCTGCTATTCATAATGTTGGCTATTCATAATAGCCAAAGCCTGGAAACAACCCAGATGCCCCTCAACTGAAGAATGGATCGACAAATTGTGGTACATTTACACAATGGAGTACCATGCAGCAGTAAATAATAATAGCAATAACAACAACAACAACAACAACAACAATAATAATAATAATAATAATAATAATAATAATAATAATAATAAAAGACATCTTGAAATTTGAAGGCAAACAGATGGATTTGGAGAGATAACACAGCAGAAAGATAGACCTGGTATGAACTCACTCATAAATGGATTTTAGACATAAAAGAAAGGATAACCAGGCTACAATCTACCAGCAGCCAGATATTGGGAGGAAATTAAGAGAGACATCCATAGATCCCTGTAGGAAGGGGAAATAGAGAATATCTCCTGAGTAAATTGGGATCATTGTAGGGGAGCAAGGGAAGGTGAGAAGTGAACATGAGAAAATGGGATCTTGGGGGGGGGCAACGGAGAGGGAGAGCAAAGAAGTGGGTATCCTGATGGAGGGAGCCATTGTGGGTTAGAGAGAAACCTGATACTAGGGAAACATCCAAGAACCCACAAGATGAGCCCAGCTAGGACTCCAAGCAATAGTGGACAGGGAGCCTGAACTGGCCTTTCTCTATTTCATATGAATGACCACCCTAATTGCCATCATAGAGCCTTCATTTATGGAGGATCTGATGGAGGCAGATGCAGAGATCCATAGCTAAACACCGGGTTGAGCTACTGGTCCAGCTGAAGAGAGGGAGGAGAGATTGCGTGAGCAGAGGGATCAGTATCGTGATGGGGAGACCCATGGCTGTCCTGTGCTGTTGGGAGCTTGCAGACTCTGAAATGACAGCTGACAAATCTTTATGGAATAAATCTGGACCTTCTGAATGTGAATGATAGTCAAAGGTGTGGGAAGTGCATGGGGCCTCTTGCTCTCAGACCAGTTTATTCCTGTAGCATGAACTGGCTTCTTGAAGCCCATGCCCTGTGGGGGAACACCTTTCTTAGCCTTGATACTTGGGGGAGGGACTTGTGGGTATGGAAAAATTTTAATAATAAAAAATGTATATAAGTGATCTATATTTGAACTTAAAAAAACTAATCTAATGTTGTTTTTGTGAAAAAACAATTGACCAGTGTTCAGAACAAACCTTTTCATATATAGTTAAGAAAATCATTAAATTTTCCTGCAAAAGAAATACAAATAATAGGAAAATTCAAGTATTTATTCTAATACTTATTTTATCAAATATTAAAAGTCATCTGTTGTTGTGGGGCAAGACCAGAAAAGACTGCTAGAATATGTGTTTAAGCCAACAGAAATTCTTTATTAGCCAGCCAGTGACACACTGCGTGTTTGGGATCCCAGTGTAGGCGGCTTTGAGCCTTTCTCAGACTGAGCTATTTAACACAGAGAACATATTCTGTGTTGACACGCTTCAGTTAAGAAGAATGGTTATCCAGAAGCAGAAGTACAGAAGCCAAAAAGGCAAGGTTAGTACATTTAGAAAATTTTTCAGAACTATGGATTTTGATGAATCAGGTCTCCCTTTTCATCTTGGCTGATGGTGCTGTCTACAATGCTGAGTTTTATGCCCTAAATGGCACTTCCATCATGGAGTCAGTTGTGCTAAGGCCTGGGGGCCTGTTACACTATGAAGATTATGAAAATATTCTGTTCTTGGTATGCAGATTTAAAGGCTCCCTAACATCCTATCAAAACCAACATAAAAATAAAATACAAATCTTTTCAGCTTAAGAAAAAAACCTCTATTTTTCTCTTGTTACAATTGAAGTAAACCATGCCATTAAAACAATTATTTTTCATTCTATAAATGTCTCAAAATGTGAGTATTATAAAATCTCATGTAGCTTAGTGTAGTGCTGCATGCCTTTGAAAGCATCACTCTAGAGACAGAGGCATGCAGATCTCTAAGATTTCATAAGTTCAAGGCAAAACTCTAGCATAGTAATTTCCGGGTTAGACTATCTTTTAGAAAAATTATATCTATAAGACTCTGTTTTATCTAAATAAAGACTGGTTTAAAACCCCCTTAAAGCTGTGATATCCCTCCGAGATCAATTGCGTATTCATTAATAAAGGATGCTCTTAGCTGCCCATGTATTTATTTAGAGTGGGTAAATAAACCAAATGTTGATAAGAGGCCTGAGGTAAGAAATAAGTAATATTTCAAAAGAAATGAGATTCAATGTTACAATGTCATCATCTATACACATAATAAATAAGCATATGAAACTTTCAAGTAAAACTCAGATTTATGACTAACCTTTAGAAATTGGATCTACCCCTTTATTCACTTAATCTCCAAATAAGTTCAGTGTGCTGAATTTCGTGATCCAAGTGCCACTTGTAATTTATGATGAAAGGCATTTGTCCGTTCTTTCTGAACTGGCCAGTTCAGAATGCAACGAGATTTAAACATTCCTCTTCGCACACAGAGTGCATGGTTTAGTTTATAATCTGGAATATCCTGAAGAAAAATCAATATAATTGAATCCAGATTTTGCTCAATAGCTTGATGAACAGCATGGTGTACCTTGAATCTAAATAGAACATTGAAAGAAATAGTTAGATACCAACAGATAGTTGTTAAAGGCTTAAGTTAGCTAGAATTATTTGTGGAATTTATTTGTACTCACACTAAAACTTAGAATTTCCTCCTAATTTTGTTGTTAAAATTTTGTGAACTGTGAATGTAGTAATTTTTCAAGTTCAGTTGAAAAGCATGTGCAAACATAAACATTTACACGATCCACCTACCTTCTGCACAGAGGGTCTTTTAATAGATGGTATGTTATAATAAAAATGATTTTTCTGCTTCTCTTGATGCTATTGACAATTGCTTCAAGTCCAAGGACACCTGCTTCAAAGTCCCTTTCTTCTAGACAAAATTTGAGAGACTTGTCTTGTTCTTCCATTGGGGAGAAGTTTTCCCAAACCCACTCTCTGTCTTTATAGGCATGGATTATATATGCGGTATATTCAAACTGTTCAGGCTGTGCTTCAATTTCCTTGAAACCAAGAACCCGATGAACTGAAACATTCCAGTAAAAAGATATTCTCCAGCCCTCAAAGTGAATGAGCAATGCCATAAGTATAAAAATCAAGAGCACACTGGTATTAATCATGAACAGGAGTTTAAAGGGGGCACTGTCTTTACAGGATGATGTATCAAAAAGCGTCACTGGGAAGCCATGATATGGAGGTGGAGTGTTGCAGAGGTAATGAGTCGATAGCTCAGAGATGTTTGTTCGAGTCTGGTTAATCCAGTTAACAAACCAGGCAATACTTTCACATGTACAGTCAAATGGATTAAAGCGCATATCTAAATTACTCAGGTTCTGAAAAGCTGGCCCAAAAACATTCTTCTCAACTGATGTGATGAGGTTCTTCTGAAGGTTCAATGACCTTAGAGACATCTGGTCATCAAAAAGAGATGGTAGAAGTACGTTTAAATTATTCAATCCTAGGTTGATGCTCTTTAGTTCAAATAAGTTCTTGAACACCTCAACTGGGATTTCATCAAAGCCATTAGATTCTAAATTCAGGATGTGGAGGTGAGAGAGGCCCTTCAGGAAATTAACAGGACCACCAGGGTTTGCATGCTTCCAGAGCCTTGCTAAGTTGTTGTGCTGGAAATCTAGAATCTCTAGATTATCAAGACCCTCCAACAGGTCCTCATTTATGTTGGCTATGTTGTTGTTACTTAAGTCCAAAATAGTCAAGTTACGAAGAGGTCGGAAAGGTGAAGGGGAGATTTCCACATTTTTAAGCGCCACCCTCCTAAGCATCAGTCTTTGTAGACTGGGAACTAAAGCAAAAGAATTACTAGTCAGTTGGAGATATTTGTTATAGGACAAGTAGATCTCAAAAATATTTCTCAGACCTCTCCACTCTTGGCCTGTGAGTTCTTGTTCAATTTCATTAAGGCCAAGATCAAGTATTCTGAGTTGGCCCAACCAAAAGAAAGCACCATTTGCTATTTTTGAGATGTGATTTTTTGTTAAATTGAGTGTGAGCAAAGGAGAATGAGCAAGTGATAAAAATGTTTCATTTGTTAAAGTCTGCAAACTTGTGAAAGTTTTGGAGAGACTTAGGTACTTTAGGCTCGTCAAGCCCGTGAACATATTGCTTTTTGTACTTGGAATATTATTATCGTCCATGTTGAGATATTCCAAATATTTTAGCCACTGAAAGGAAAAATCGTCAATCTTGGGGTGGGAAGCAAGTGAGACACCTTGTTTTGTAAATGCTCGTTTCAAACTCAGGTACCTCAGGTTGGAAAGTCCATAGAAAGAGCGAAGAGACAAACTCTGTATGTTGTTGTACTGCAGAGACAGGTACCTGAGCTGCGGAAGCCAAGAGAAGGAATTGTTCCCGATATCTCGCAGGCTGTTGTAGGAAAGATCAAGCCAGGTGAGATTTGTCTGCTTCAGTCCTGAGAAAGTGGTGTCACTGGTTGCAAGAAGCTGGTTGTTAGCCAGAGAGAGCTTCTGGATACTTGTGTTTGAAAGTTCCCAACAGAGCTTCTCTGTGAGGTGGAGGTCCAGTTGAGTGTTGTTCAAAAGGAGTGTAGATAACTTGCCAATTACATGAAAACACCCTGGAGAAAACTGACAGTTGAAAACAAACAAAAAAGCTGGTTGTAACAGGCTCTGTAGGACAAACTAAAAGGCATCTTTGCTCAGCCCCCCTCCCCTTTCACCAAGTGATTTGGGCAGGGCAGTCCACTCTCTCTCCAGTGAACAGTTCCTCCTTTATTCTGTGCCTGTAACCAAGCCACAACCCAGGGTCATCCCTGGTGTCCCAGGTAAGGTTGCATCTCCCAGCATTTTACCTAAACCACACTGAATCTGGTTACATTTGATAAACTGTGTGAGAACTGTAACAAGTGAGACCCTGAGTTTGTCTCAGTGACCGCTTTCAGTGGCCCCAAGGAACGAGATAGTGAAACATGTTTTCGCTTCTGGAACTCTGAAGTGAGCTATCAGTTTCTTTCCTGGTTTTCTTCTTACTTTACCGAATGATACAGACTTGTATCCTATTATCAGGGATGTCAGCTGTCCTGGGACACACAGGGACTCCAGAAAGGGCAGCAGCCAGAGCTGGGCATTTGCATTTACTGTGAGAGCAAAGGAGCCTAGATTTCTCATATGTAGCTTGTAACAAGTTTGGGCTAATGGAGCAAAAATAACTGGGAATATGAAAAAGGATGTGCTTTTTTTTTTGCAGGCAATTATTAAATTATGGCACATTCGCCTGAACATTGTTTGCTTGCAGCCTTGAAAGTTAAGGTTTTAAAAAATTATTGTGTGGGAGATGTTCACTGATAGGACATTAATTTTACCCCAAAAGTCAGTATTGCACAGCATAGTCCTGGGTAAGTTACCAGAAATGCTACCCTGTCACCTGCCCCTATTTGTCTTAATTTACCTTGTGTAAAAATAATAAGTGAATAAGATCATGCATACAAAATATACACAAATCATTTTTACAATGTTGGTACTGAGTTAAATGTTCTGAGATTAAGCTGTTTTTTACTTTCTTATGATTATTTGGAGAACAATTGTAAATACATAAACACTAGCAATGTTTGTTTCTGATGGTAGACTTTTAAGTGATTTTTATTAACACTTGTTTTTGTATCTTATAAGGTTATGGCAATAATTGTTCTAACCAGAGAAGATGTATTTTAAAAATAAAGTGAGTAGCATACCCAATTTATTTCATTATTCTATGGGATAATGATCTTCATGGTCTTTTATATCTGAAAAACAGCTTTATAACTTCCCATGTTCTTGCAGCTTGCAAATACCTTAACTGAAGTGTTCTAGCCATTAGAAACTCAAGAGAGCAGCAGAGTCAGCCTTCCCCAGGGATGATCCCCTGATTGGCTACCTAATACCACATGATTAGTTCTAAACACTTACATCTAAGCCATACTCAATGGGCTCAAAAGTACCAAAGGCATTAAATATCTGTGAATGGAAATAGTTCAGCTGAAAATCACGGACCAAAGAAGAGTGAGATACCCAAGACATATCCCATTACCGGGAACTTTTTATAACAAGAACTGCTGTATGGCAGATGCACTACTAAATTCTTTTGCCTTATAGTTCCAGAACACAGTGCTATTAGAGTACAGATTTGGAAGGCAGAAAGCACAGATCACTTGAACAAATTACCTGCCACACATTTATTAAAACAAAAAGCCTGCATAGGAGTAGTTAGCCCAAGTCACTGACCTGAATTCTCATCCACCAAGGTGTTCTCATTCTTATAGAGATCTCAGGAGGGGGAGTTTGAGTTTCACTATATAATTGAGAAGCTAAAATCAGAGTTTTTTTCAAATATCAAAGAACTGCTCTGCAAATGGCACAGGGATTAGAATTTGTCCTATGAACCGGGGATTTCTCAGCCCTGCGCTGATGAAGGTGTCAGTGGCCTCCGAAGGCAAATGTTGAAGGATGTCTTAAAGACGCGACAGAGCATATCCTTTTACTACACTGGGAATCCCAGATTTCTATCTGTGCAGCATCATTAGGGACCACACACAGCCAAATGTAGACTAGGAAATAATTTCGCCTGTACTTCTTACCTCTTTAAGTGGATTAGATGACAAGTCCAATTTTTGTAAAGAAGAATTGCTAAGAAAATCGAATTCTTCACCTCTTAGCGCAAGGATTTTATTATTTGCTAAGAGGAGCTCCTGGAGCGCTTCCAGTTGGACCTCAGTCCCCAACTTTGTAGATGATAAGCCATTGTGTGACAGATCTAATATGATTAAATTCTGAGAGCAAAAAATAGAGAGATTCATATTAGAGATGGCAGAATGTGAATCTTGAAGAAATCTCAAAGGAAAACCTGACTGATTTCTATGATTCTGAAGGAATGATAACTTCTGTTGCAATTACAAACACCATTGTTGTTGCAGCCTTTCCACCCACTCTTCCTCAATGTTTATACCAGTGTGATGTGAAGAAGTCTCTCTTATACATGGTTGCATAAACAAGACCAGAAAATGGCAATATCGATAGACATGTTACATGAAAGGGGTAAATTTCAAGGGGCCCATCCCTAGACAAAGAAGTACAGGATATTAGTGAGTGCTGGGAGTTTAACCACACCCACTGATGAGCCCCCTTACTGGGCTGTTCAGTGCATTGTGGTCAGCCTTGAAATTATATGCACACAAACAATGTAAACAGATTCAGTAGATTGTATTTGTGTATAGTTTTGCACACACATATACATTCAAATGTAAAAATAAAAGTCAAATAAAAAAGCTATCCGTGAAAGTGGTTGGGGAAAAGCATGACAGAAATTTGAGGAAACATACTTGGGATAGGTTGGAGGGTAGAAGGGGGCGGGGAGGATGTAATTGGATTGCATTTAGAAACATTAAAAAAAAAAATCCTTTTTTTTGCAAGGATTTAGTTTCTTCACAAATTATTTTATTCACCAACTTAAAGGACTCAAGCTTATAATTTATGATATAAGGACAATTGATAATTTATTTACTTGTAACATAAATAAATGCTTATTATCAACAAGTGATAGCCACATGGCTTAGTAAGCATGATGTAATGCACACACCTCGGAAACTAGTTACAAAAAAAACAGAAGAAGAAGATACTGCTTTAAGAAAGCAACACGATCCTTACAGCTAAATCTTAGGGAGCATCTTGGAAAAGGGAACAGGAAGATTAGGAAAGCCAGAGTACAAGGCATCATCTGCCTGTAAGCTCCAAATTCAGGCAAAAAGCAGGGAAAACCCTGATGTCTGTTAGAGGAACATCAAATGGAATTTCTATTAAAGAAATGAGAATTTCGTGTATGCATTAAAAAGAAAAAAATGTGTTTTTCTAGCTATTTCTCTGGTCAGATTTTGAGATCTTTGCATTGATGGTAATTTCCTGCACACTATGGATTAAGAAGGCTCAAAGACTAGCCAACATATTACTTTATCATGTCTTCCCAGCACACTTACATTAGCACTTTATGCCCTCAGCATCAGAAAATGAATAAGGCTCAATATTTTATGAGAGGTCACAAAATAAAATAAATCAATTTACACTTTTTTTTGGTTTAAATAAAGCATGTAAGAGTTGCTGAGGTTACTAGCTAACAACATACACTTTTCATAGACTTAAAATGTAAACAAAGCATTAAAAAGAAAAAACTGGAAACCATTGAAAAGGCAATGTGCCAAGACTTCTTAAACCCAAAGAGTAGGCAATATTTAGGCAGACAGTTTGCTTTACCATGGAATCAACTTCTTACTTTTATTTAAGTCAGAATTTGGATTCATAATGCTTCTTACTACTTGACATCCTAAATGGAGTAGCAGCATGGGTTTGTTTTCTACACTCCCTATGGGAGAGTCAGATGCATTTCTGCTCATGATGTCTTCCTTCCAAGTCCTATTCAAATGAGACACTGCATGAGAGAAAGACTCTTAATGTTCACATCGACGTAAGACTAAATTTAAGCAGATGTACACCGCAATGCCCACGTGTAGAGGTGCACTCCAGCAATCATGATGAGGGATTGACTTGTTTGTGCTCTGACCTTGCTAGCTATGAAGACTTCAGTGATTCAGTAACATTTGAAAACTTCATATAACTTTAGAAAATATTTGCATTTATTAGAACAAAATGGACATACTCCTCTTACCTTCTGGTTTTTGAATGGGTTGCTTTTGATTTTGTGTATTGAATTAGACATTAGATAGAGTTCCGTCAAGTTCCTGCAGAAGATGAAAGTTTTATCAGAAATCTGTGATAGCTCATTGTGTTGGAGGTTCAAGACTTTCATCAAAGGGAGTGTTTGGCACAGACTTGGATCCAGTTTTGAGATGGTGTTAAATCCTGCATCCAAGACAGTAAGTTGGCTATATCTTGTAAAATTGGTAGATGGTAAGCCTCTGAGTTGGTTGTGGGTAAGATTCAGCGTTGTTATGTTAGTAGGAAGGTCATCTGGTATGTGTGTCAGCTTCAAATGGCTGCAGTCAGCCACTCCATGTCTCACAGTGCATTGGTTTGTGGACGATGTACAAAGAATCCACAGGGACAGAAGTCCCCAAAAGGAGTATATTAGAGAGAATGGACACCCTGGCATGATTCTGCCCTATAAAAGAAACATAAAAGTGTTGGTTATTACTTGCTTCTATATTCTTTGGTGTATTCTTTTAAAATATATCACCCAAATCTATAAAAGATCTTTTAACAACTTTGGCACCATGCAAGTATGTATTATATAAGAAATGCATAAAGCAGAAATAATTTGTTTAACACCAATATATAGAATAAATTGCAAATGCTTCTTTCTCATTCTCTACCCTACCATAAAGAACTCAACCATGCCATTTCCTTACAACTATGGCTATTTTATCTAGTGTTATGTTTATTATTTTTAAAACTATCTCCAAGTCAGTCAACTCCAGACAAATCTCTTCTTGAAATTATTGTTTATCAATCCAGAATAATCGCACACATTTCTAGAATACTATGACTATTTCAGTATGTATATGATGCATAATGAGAATACCAGAGTGATTTTCATGTTTATCTGTCGCACGAATGAATGAGACTCAGGGATAGATCTCTGAAGAAGTTGGAGATACTAGAGGGCATAAACACCACAGTCAGATCTTACCCAGCTGTCTTCCAGCTTCCTCAGCCTCGCTTCCCTTGGAATGGCTCCCTCTGTGTTTCTATCCTCTCTTAAGTACTCTTTTGGTAGTTAAGGTGTGGCCCACCACATCTGCTTGGAAGCCTGGAATTCCTTCTATAATCTGAAGTGACCTTGACTCAGTTGGGATTAAGGGTGTAGGTCACCACTCCCAGGATACTTCCTGTGCTGGGATTAAAGGTTTGAATCTCCATTCTCTGATTTTCCTAGACTGACTGTGGTTAGAGCTCTGGGACTTCTGTAGCTTTTACTAACCCCCCACATAGACTGTGGGTAGATTCCCTCTGATATCTCCAAAACTTCTGAAATTTTTATTGAATCCCCACATATCCCCTTTTGTGTCAAATTAAAAAAGAAGGTAATAGCTAACATAAGAAAAACAATATACAATAGGTACAATACAATAGGTACAATAATTATATACAATATATACAAACAATAATTGAGTAATGTCCAGTCCATTAACAATTGACAATTCCAAGAAAATGTTTCATTAATTATCCTATTTTGATGAGTCCAAAGGATTATACCTAATTCATTTCCTTTCTAATTAAAAGTTATTATTTTGATGTCTCTTAAACTTATAAACTTTAACTTCAAAGTTTCTTTTCTAAAACTGTCATTAGAAAACTGTAACTATAACTATCTCATCTTCATCTACCTCAGAGAACCAAGTAGGAAATAATATTTACCCAAATAGCCAGGAAGTGCAAGCAACTTCCATAATCTAGAAATGACAGAGATGACACCTATCTGCCTGGATAGTCACCCAAAGTTCCTTTATAAAGTTGGGGGCATCCATCTTCAGCCTACAGGCCCAGAGTCTCTTTTCATCTAAGTGAAGCAGGAAATCTGCTCTGTCCATTTTGGGGTAGTTCAGTCACTTCTCCTTGTGTCCTGAAGATTGAAGTCTCTCTTCAAAGTTCTTTTCAACTTTCCTTTGTGGTAATTGTTGGTTATCAGTCTCGTGCCGGTATTTAGCCTTAAATGGAGTTTACCAATGCTTTGCACTGCATTCCCAAGCAGCCCAACTCCAGAAAGATCCAGGCCCAGCATGCCAGGGGCCGCTACCGGCCTCACACTGCCCACGGGCCATCTCTGACAGTTTTCTCTGAAAAACAGGAACCTGAAGGACCATCTCAGCTTGTTCTGTCAAAGTTCAAAGGTCACTTTCTGAGGGAACCTGCATGTCCAGTTCAAATAGCACACTGTCAAGCAGTCAATACAGGGACAGGTTCTTGTCCAATGACTAACCGTTGCCACAAGGAAAGTAGACTCCATATGGAGTTTCTTCAATGCCCTTTTATCTCTTGAAGTAGTTTGGGGCTGCCAGGAGCAGACCTGTCTCACTGTCCAGAAAAGTCTTTAAGTTCTAAAAATATTTTAAATGCCATATTCTATGGATCTCTGAAGTTTTTAAAGAAGACCTTGAAAGCATATCTAACATGACTATGTCTGAATGTAATGTCTAACTACTGACTTGCATTCCTTTATCATCTCCATTCAGCAGGAAGTAGCCTAGAGAATGACACCCACATTCCCAAAACATGGATTATGGATGTTTGTGTTTATTTACAGTGTTGTTTATAAGTTTTTTTAGATAAGGGGGAAAAGAATATTAGATTTGGAGTTCTTTTTGTTTTAAGAAGAGAAAAAGGGGTTATGTGGGAGATTGTGTTGTTTCGTTGTAAATAATTGTCCAACCCACTGGTTTAATAAAAAGCACTGATTGGCCAAAGGCAGGCAGGAAGTGTGGGTGGGGCTACCAGACTAAGAAGTCTCTAGGAACAGGAAGAACAGAGCAGAACGCCAGAGAGAAGCCAGAAGAAGCAGAGGACAACTATGCTGCTCTAAGAAAAGGTACCGAGCCGCATGACTGAACAGGAAGAATCATGGGTTAGATGAAGGGTAAAGAGCTAGCAAGTGATATGCCTGGGCCTTAGGTCGATCAGCCTAAAACTATTGAAAGTATCTGTGTGTCTCTGAGTGGGTCTGTGGGTCTGCGGGCCTAAACTTTAAGGCTAGGCCCAAAAGTCAAGGCCTGGAACCTCCTACTACATTTATAATTTATAATATTTATCAATTCCTTATGTTGTGAACATTCAAAATCCTTTTAAGTAGATATTTTGAAATACACAATTCCTTTTTCCCATAGCAATTCAAGTCATCCTTCTATTTTAGCTGCACCCTGCCATTTCTTAGGCACCTTCTCTTTCCCATCTCTCTGCACTCTTTTTAACCTCCAGTAACCATAGCTAGACAAGTTCATCTACACACACACACCATACACACATAGGCACACACATGCACACACACACGCATGTGCACATAGAAAGACACACACACACACACACCACACATGCCCACACACAGGCACACATGTACACACACATAGACACACACAAACCATACGCACACAGACACAAACATGCATGCACACACACAGACACACATGTACACACACACATAGACACACAGACACACATACACATGCACACAGACACACACACATATGCATGTACGCACACACATATACACCACACACAACACACACACGCAAGCACAAACACATACACACACATGCACACACACACATACACACACACCACACACACATACACACACACAGAGATGCACACATGCACACACACACACACACACACACACACACACACACACACATAATTTTTGTCTTCTTTTTACTGATGTATTTCACTGGTCATAATATCCACCAGGCTAACTTACCCATGTAATCCCAGATCTGAAGCAATTTTATCCCTCTCTATATGTGAGAAGTTTAACCAAACCATTCTCTCATTTTCTTTACAAGCTATCTAGTTATGCTTATCTTCATCTAATATTGTGCTGGATTCATAATTTTAAAGACTGTACCTAAAACTGTATTTCTTGATCTACCAACTACACAGGATTTCTTGATGCCTTATTTTATGGCACAGGAGTAGCATGCTGTTCTGTCTGTACCACATCTTCCTGTCCTTATGTTCCTATAATTGTTAGTATAGCACCGGCTGTTGCTTCTAAGATATGATATGTTAGGGCTTTTGGTCTGTAACTATGAGTAAGCATGAAACATTTTATTTAATTAGAAAAACTAATGCTAAGAAATCTCATTTATAATCTTTCTATCAGTCAATATTCACTGAAGAATCAGTGAAACTCAGAGGAACGTAGTGAAGAAAACAAATCTTGGAATAACATTTGGGACATTTTTAGGGAGAAAGAACAAGAGAGACAGAGATAAGAAGACAGGCCAGTTACATAGTTTTTACCAGATTATAATGTCAAAAAAAAAGATGTATTGTTAATTATTGTTAGCCTCTTTCTATGTTTAATCTACAAATTAAACCACCACAGGCATGCATGTACAGATAAATTAGAGTATGTAAGGTTGGATGCTCTCAGACACTCACTGTGGTCCCAGAACCCCCCCCCCCCCCACACACACACCATGGCTAACAAAGATAATGTGTGCATCATTTTGTGATCCAGCATTTTTTCTTTCTCCATATGAATTTTAAGATGTATCCACATCTGATTGTGTCTTAATATTTTGTAATTTATATAGTAAAATGCTCCAGTGCATGGATATGCACTAAGGTCAACACATTTTCAAAATTTTGAATAGCAATTTTTAAATAAGGCTAGATATGGTTATCTTACATCCTTAATCCCAACAGCACTTGGGAGGCAGAGGCGAGTGGATCTCTGTGTGTTTGAGGCCTGTCTAGTCTACAAGATAATTTCCAGGCCAGTTAAGGCTACACACTGAGACCTTGTCTCAAAACAAAACAAGAAAAAAGAGAAACAAAAAAGTATTCTTAAATATTCTAGACAATCCAAGGAATCTTAAAATGAATATGTTTGTGTATAACAGATAATAACCTATCCAAACACCTCTATCATCAGCTCACAAAGTTGTACCGCACACATCTACCTGAACAGATTAATTTCTCATCAATAGTTTCAACATATTTGTACAGAATTTGTTATCCAATGCAAAATTTCATATAATAAAATGCAAACATTTTAGGTATATATTCACTGCCTTTTGGCAAGTGCATGAATCTGTGTAACTCAAATCCAGAGAACTCCTCTGTCCTCTGCCCAGTTACCTGGACCACCACTCCCAGATCCAACCACACCTTTCTCTACAAATTTTTCTTATAACCTCAGAGGATGAATTCTTATTCATTCTCACACCTCTGGCTGTCATTATTTGGTGCATTAGTTTTGAAAATTACCTGCAATATGTATTTCAATACAATGACTCTCCATTCCCTAAAAGAATACAGTTCATGCTCCCCAGTGGTCTCATGGTATTTACTATTTTTGCCTACACATCAGTGGGCAAAGTAAGAGGCAGACAACTAATCAGTTTCCCTCCCAACACTGTAAGATTTTCCCTCCCCTACTTACCAGGTTGTGGGTACAATCCCTGTAAGGTATCTAGCCCCTGTTTAGGTAATATCTACCTCCTTGTAAAGGCTAGGAATAAAAACTAGAATTATTGAGGACTGATGTGTTTACAAACTCTATCCCTGAATTACAAACTGAATAATTAAAAGACATTCCCAATCTGAAAACACACTTCATTGAGAGAGGAAAAAAAGTCCACGAAGGGCTAACAAAACAGGATGTGTGAAAAAAGAAATCATGGACAGGATGTTATGGAATTTAGAATGGTGACCACACATACACAGAGACACACAAAGAGAAAGGGGGGCACAATTCTTAAAGATTTTGTAAGGAGATCACATCATTAATTATTTCCAAAGGAGAGAGATCCATTCTTATTAGTAACTTTTCCATCAGTAACATAGGTTAATAGGTAACAGTAAAAGAAAGATTTCAAAACATTTGGGAAAACGTAATGTTAAATTCCAAACTTCACAGACAGCTGAACAACTAAGAAAAAGGGAAATAGTAGTTTGGTATATGCAAAGACATATTTCAATTAAACAAACAAAAATACAGTTAAGGTGTAAAATTAGAGTGAAGAAGTGACCAGCAAATGATTATTAATGAGATGTGGGGGAAAGTCAGAGAGAGAAGGTCTTACATTTGTGAAGGCACATAGAATTACATTTCGTCATTGAGGGGAGAGACTGCATTATATTATGCTGAAGGCAGGGAGTGTGGAGAGTGAGTACCTGGAGTTAGTCATGATTTATACTTTGGTTATACACACTGCAATATCTTTTCCAAGTTAATATATGACCATCTACATACATACATATCAAAATATAATCACATTATAAAGTCAAGGAAATAATTTATGACAGATTGCATATGTGGAAGATTAACTTTTTTCCCCAACTAGCCCATAATATTTCAGCCTGGTTTCCAACCTCACCACACATCTTTCTAAACAACTTACCCCCCTTCCCACCACCCGCTTTTATTACAAAACAGGAAGACAACCACCAGTTCCTAGAAACATCTGAGAATTCTTTCTTTCTCAAGAATATTATCATGAAATCTCAGCTCCCCTCTAGCCAACTAAATAGAAGGAAGGAATTTTTTAACTTTTTGGATTTTTTTTTTAAGGCAAAGGTGCGATTTTTTAAGAAGGCATTTAAATTAATTTCTAATAGAATCTTTTTATTTATTCTTTGAGAATTTCATACTGTATACTAAATAAATCCATTTATTTTGATCATGTTTTCTCCTTACTCCCCCCCCCAACCAACCTCACGCTCTTTTTAAAGTCTCTTACAAAATCACCTCAAAAGCTTTCTTATTGTGCCTTTCCAAGAACAGAAGTCTATACAGAGGAAATATTTTTTTGTTGTTTCAGTTGCTTTTACAAAACCGATGTTTTACCACAGAATTCAGACTTGCATTGTGGCTAGATTTGCATTTGGAACTACAGTGCGTTCCTCCCTCATACCTGGACCATCTTGTGCTTTCTTCTGTCCTGTGATTCTGACAGTTTGACGCCCCAGATGGGAGACAGGAGGATTAATGCGAAGAGTCAATAACGTTCTGACTTTATTCAGCCAGAGATCCTGCATCTCCTTAGGGTTTTCATCAGACTTTTCAAAAATCAGACATTTCCTTTAAACCTGAAAGTGAAACTGAAGTCTAAAAAAGAAAGGTTAGCATAGTTAGTGCAGCACAGAATATTGTGAGTGAAATATTTAAACTGTTACCTTTGGGGGCTTTCTTTTGAGATAATGACCTCCTGGAATGCAGTGAAATCGTCAGGAACTGAAGGTCGTCGGGGAGAAAGGTGTAAGGGGAGGAGCCCCCGGCTGCCTGTTGGGTGGAGTTCAGAAACTTAATAAACTCAGTCTTTCAGAGGCAAGCCAAGCCCTCCTCTGCGGTTTGCAGATGCTTGCAAACCTGTGAGATTTGACCTGTGTGTGGTCGGAGGTTTGGGATTGGGGGTGAGAGGACAACAGCGGGGCGGGAGAAACAGCGGGGCGTGTCTAAACAAGGTGAAAGTCCTCTCTCTTCGCTTTGCTTTATTTTGGTGATCTTGCAAACTGTAAAGTTGAACCTAGTCTCTTGGGCTAAATAGGCACTCAGTTTTCCAGCAGGAAGGGTTGAGGACATCCAGGGCACAGAAGGAGGTCTGTCTCAAAAGCAATAAGGGACCTTCAAGAAACAATGAGGGAAAGAGAGTAAAGGGGAGTGGGGAGGGAAGAAGGGAGAGAGGGAGGGCAGAGTTCTTTCAGCATTGGCTGTCACAAGGAATCCTTGCTCAAGGTGACCCAGTTTCCCACGGTAGGTATCCACAAGTTAGGCATCAGTGGGCAACAAGCTGGTATTCCCAAAAGAGAGCTCAGATTAACTTTTTTTTTCCTTCTCAATTAGCTTTGAGGACCCCAGTTAGTTAAAGAAATGCGCTCGCCAGGAAATGACATTTCCTTTTCATTACAGATGCACAATGACATAAAACACAGCCAGATTGATACATAATAACAACGTAATAAAGTATGTGAGAAACATAGAGGACACCTAACCTGATTCCCTTGATTTGAAACCTAGGGAGGGGGTTGCTTAAGGACTCACCACAAGTTACCACAGTGGTTCACTTTGTCAACTAAATAAAACAGCCCTGGGTTGAGGTGAAAGCCAATAAGGTGAATGAATGCAGAATTGAAAGCACGAAGTTAGTTTTACATTGCTGTGCATATTGCTGTTCCCTGGGCCCAGTTCATTACTACCTGTGTTACTGGGCTCATGATTACACTTTTTTTTCCTTCTTTTTATTATTATTTTTTATTAAAAAAGTCTTTTTATCCATGTATCCTCCTGCTCTCCCTCCCTTCCCTCCTCCCAATCCCTCCCAGTCAGTCTTAAGCCTCCCCCCTCTCCCCATCCACCTATCCTGTCCCCCAAAAGGGCAAGAAGTCCCAAGGTGGGTCAGCTTGGTACATCCATTCCAGGCAAGTCTGATTTTCTCATCCCAAAGTCAAGACTGGGTTAGGTGTTCCCCTGCAGGGAATGGGCTCCAAGGTGCCAGCCCACACACAGGAACACAGTCTGATCCCACCCCCTCAAGGCTCCACATACTGCCCATGCCAATCAACAGTTGCCTACCACTGGAGGGCCTAGCTGCTCTTCCAGATGTATATTCAGTGGCTGTTCTTGATTCAGTGAGCTCCCCAGAGCTGTGGGGAATTTCCCTCATAATCGGTATCCCCTTGTTTATATAGACTCTCTTCCCCTGCTCTCAGCTGAACCAGGAGCTTGGCTCAGTGCTCAGCCATGGATCTCTGCCTCCACCTCTATTCTTTGTTGGATATAGGTTCTGTGATGACACTTAGGGTGGTTATTCATTTATAGGGGACGTCCTCTTTAGGCACCCCCTTCACTATTGGTTGGAGACCTAGCCAGAAACATCCTCTGAGTTCTTGCAGGGTTCCCTAGCACCCTGTCTCTTTCCAACCCCACATTGGCTTCCTCTATTGAGATAAGCATTTCTTTCTATCTCCCTCTTTGCTCCTCTCATTCAACCATCCCCTTCCTTCAAGATTTGTTCCCAGTTCTTGGTTGCAGCCCATTATGACCCCAATTTACTAAGGTGATCTTTTCTAGTTTCTTTTCTTAGGACAATCTCTGGATGTCTCAAGTTTCTTTTGATCTCAAGCTGTTCAGGGGTTGTAGTTTGCAGCTTAGGCATTCTTTGCTTTTTGTCTAAAATCCACTTATGAGTGAGTACATCCCATGCCTATCTTTCTGGGCTTGTGATACCTTACTCAGGAGGATATTCTCCAAGTCCTTCCATTTGCCTCAAAATTTTAGGATGTCATTATATATATATACTGCTGATTAGTACTCCATTTGATGTACCACAGTTTGTTAATCCATTCTTCTGTTGAGGAGAAGCTAGGTTGTTTCCAGGTTTTTGCTATTATGAATAATGCTGCTATGAACATAGTTGAGCTAATGCCTTTGGCATATGAATGTGCATCTTTTGGGTATGTGCTCAATAGTGGTATTTCTGGATCCTTGGGGAGATTGATTCCTAGATTTTTGAGGAATCACCATACTGTGTTCCAGAGTGACTATACAAGTTTACACTTCACTAACAATGGAGCAGTGCTCCCCTTGCTCTGCATCCTCTCCAGCATAGACTGTCACCTGTGTTTTTGATCTTAGCCATTCTGACAGGTGTAAGATGGTATCTCAAAGTTGTTTTGATTGGCATTTCTCTGATGGCCAAAGATGTTAAGCAATTTTTAAGTGCCTTTCAGCCATTTGTAATTCTTCTGTTGAGAATTCCCTTTTTAGCTCTGAACTCTATTTTTTAATTGTGTTATTTAGGTTTTAGGACTCTAGTTTCTTGAGTTCTCTCTATATTTTAGAGATCAGTCCTCTGTCAGATGTAGGGTTGGTGAAGATCTTTTCCCATTCTGTAGGCTATTGTTTTGTCTTATTGACTGTGTCCTTTGCCTTACAGAAGCTTCTCAGTTCAGGAAGTCCCACTTATTGATTGTTGTTCTTAGTGTCTGTGCTACTGGTGTTATATTTAGGAAGTGATCACCTGTGCCAACGTGTTGAAGGGTATTTTCTACTTTCTTTTCTATCAAGTTCAATGTAGCTGGGTTTATGTTGAGGTTTTTGATCCACTTGGATTTGAGTTTTGTGCAGGGTGGTAGATTTGGATCTATTTGCATTCTTCTATATACAACCATCCAGTTCTGCCAACATCATTTGTTGAAGACACTATCTTTTTTCCATTGAAATTTTTGGTCTTTTTGTCAAAAATTAGGTGTTCCTAGGTGTATGGGTTAATGTCAAAATCTTCGGTTTGATTCCATTGATCCACAAGTCTGTTTTTATGGCAGTACCATTCTGTTTTTTTTTTTTTTTTTAATTACTGTAGTATAGCTTAAAGTCAGGGATGATGATTCCTTCTGAAGTTCTTTGAAAAGTATTGTTTTGGCAATCCTGGGTTTTCTGTTATTCCATCTGAAGTTGAGTATTGTTCTTTCAAGGTCTGTTATAAATTGTGTCGGGATTTTGATGGGGGATCTCATTTAATACAGCTTTTGGTAAAATTGCCATTTTTACTATGTTGATCCTACCTATCCAGGAGCATGGGAGATCTTTCCATTTTCTGATATCCTCTTCTATTTCTTTCTTCAGTGACTTAAAGGTTTTGTCAAACAGATCTGCTACTTCTTTCGTTAGAGTTACCACAAGATATTTAATGCTATTGGCAGCTATTATAAAGGGTGATGTTTCCCTTATTTCTTTTTCAGCCCTTTTATCCTTGGTATATAGGAGGGCTATTGATTTTTTTTTTGAGTTAATCTTGTATCCTGCTACATTGCTGAAGGTGTTTATCAGCTGTAGGAGTTCGCTGGTAGAATTTTGGGCGTCATTTATGTATACGATCATATCATCTACAAATAATAATGTTTAATAAGCATATACAAGGCCATCCATTAATGTGATTGCTGTGCCATTAATCAGGATTTAAACAGCTAGCCTGTTCTTGTAAATGGCGTTCACTACCTCATTTCCTAGTCACTTTTCAGAAAGGACTTGTACTGCTCACCTCATCTGAGGCTATGCAGGGCATGTCTTTCTTTCTAAGGACTTGTCTTTAATACAACAGTTGTCAACTTGCTACAACCCCTTTGCAGGTAACACATTAGACATCCTGCATATCAAATACTTGCATTACAATTCATAGCAGTAGCAAAATTGTAGTTATGGAGTAGCAATGAAATAATTGTATGGCTGGAGTTCACCACCACATGAGGAACTGTATTAAAGGATCACAGCATTAGGAAGGTCAAGAACCACTGCTCAAGGTAAAGATACAGTTCCTCTCACCAAAGTCACTTCCGTTTCTGCCCATCACACTTCAGCACTTTAGCTGGCTCAACCAAAACCATGAACCTAACAAGACTTTCAAGGAGAGAGGAAATGGCATGTTCCTTCTTTTTACTCTCAGGACGGCTACTAAACACAGTTGCATATGAACTTCCCTTCTGAAAAGAAACCATCATCTGCCACAAAGAACTTGTGGTTGAGCCTGATCTTCTATTTTGTATGTTTAGATACACTGGTCTACAGAGTGGTAGCTGGTATAATTTGTCAAGAAAAAAGGAAGTAAAAGTAATCCAAATTGGGAAAGGGGAAATAAAATGATTTCTATCTGCCTGTGACAAGATCTTACATGTAGAAACCCTGAAGATGCCACAGACTCCTGGTAGCTCAACAAATTTGGCAAAGTCATAACATAGGAAATCAGTAGATACTGACCAGTCATGCATATGAATATATTCAGTGAGCAGTAGGAAGAAGAAATTGAATAGATTTCTGCTTAGAATAAAGCATCCTGAAGGAACCTAGGCAATGAGGTAAAAATCTCATATACCCCAAAGGAGAAGAATGTTGCTTAAAGAAATTTTAAAGACACTCCATATTCAGGGGTTGAAAGACTTAATTATTAAGGTGACAATATCACTCTAAGTAATTTACAGATTTAATACAAATCCTATCAAAACCCTGCTGACATGTTTGAAACATCAAATAGATATAGAAAAGCTCCTTTGGATTTTCCAAGGATTCCAACAGCTAAATCTATCTTTTAAAAGATCACAGCTTGAGGGATCATACTCATAGGTATCAAAACTTTTGACAGAGACGACAGTAATTACAGAATTGCAAGTACTGGCCTGTAAGCCCAAGCATGTAGACTCTCACAATGCAATGGAGACTCAGAAATAAAAAGTATTATAAATACTCAGATGGTTTTTAAATGAGGAAGACAAAGTTTGCCTGCGGAGGAAGAACAGTTTGTCTCCAGGTTGCACTGAACAAGAAAGAACAGAACAAAATACCCCACCCCCAAACCCTAGGATATCTACTTGCAAAGACTAACACAAAATCAAACTCTAAGTGGCGCAAACTCCTTTTATGTGTAAATGAAAGTTTATTTCTTTAACTGAAAATGGTTTTTATACAATAATATATTCTGATCATGATTCTCCCTTTTCTGCTCCTCCCAGTTTCTCCCCATCTTCCCCCCACACCCTTTCTGTCTCTCGTGAGAAAACAGCATGTGAAGAATAATATTAAAATAAAATAAAATATAAAACCACGGCAAATCAGAATAGGATGATGCAGCCACACAAGATAAAGAGAGAAAGGAAAAGCACAAGAAACATATAAATGATGCAGAGGACGTTCCCACACAGGAATTCCATAAAAACTCCAAACAGGAAGTTACAGTATATGGTCAAAGGACCTGTAAGGTGTGTGTGCCTGTGTGCCTGTGTGCATGCATGCGTGCATGCATGTGTGTGCGTGTGTGTGCACGTGTGCATGTGTGTGCATGTGTGCATGCATGTGTGTGTGTGCATACGTGTGTGCCTGTGCACGTGTGTGTGTGTGTGTGTGTGTGTGTGTGTGTGTGTGTGTGTGTTTGTGTGTAAAGGTCTGACAACATTCTGAGACAAAGAATCTCCAAAGATGCTGTTGAGTACATTTTCTGTTGACCATCTACTGCTGAGTATGAGACCATTAAGAGAGGTTTGTTTCACCAGTGAGACTCCTTCAGAGGAAACTAAATTTTCTTTTGCAAGTGGCTATCAATTACAGATAGCTTCCAGATTAGGGATGGGCACATGCCCACCTTTCCTTTAAGCTTTAATACCTCATCTGGTGCAGCCCTGTGCATGCTGCCTTAGTCTCTGTGAGCTCATATGTGTCTGTTGTGTCCAGAAGGCCTTGTTTCCCTGTATCCTGCGTCCCTCTGGCTGTTAATTCTTTCTACCTCCTCTTCTGCAGAGTAATTCCCTGAGGTCTAAGGAGAGAGGCTAGATGGAGACATACCTTTTAGGGCTGAGTTCCAGTGTCTCTCAGTCTCTGATATTGTCTGGCTGTGGGTCTCTATATTTGCTCCCATATGCTGCAGGAAGAAGCTTTTCTGATTATGGCTGATCAAGACAGGGAAGTATAAGTATAACCGGTCATCATTAAGAGCCAGTTTACTGCTATGTTCCTTTAGCAGAAGGGTAGTATTTGGTTTTCTCCTGGGTCATTGCTCTATCTGGTCTAAGGCTCTTGGCCATCCAAGAAGCGCTGGGTATGAGTTTCACGTCACGGAGTAGGTGTTAACTCAAATCAAATATGAGTTGGTCACTCCCACAAGCTTTGTGCTACTACTGCTCCAGTATGTCCTGAAGGCAAGTCACCTTTGTAGATAGAAGGTTTTGTAACTGGGTTAATATTTACCTTGCTCCTTTGATAGTATGCAGAGTGCCTTTTAGTACCATGACCCATGGTACTGAACTGAACGTGAACTTCCATGGGGGAAGGCTCTAGATAGGTACCACCTTTCACTTCTCCAAATTCAATGAGGTGTGTAAGTGTGTTGTCAGCAACAGGACCTTACTGTCAGTTCGCAATATCTTGGGTTGTTTGGGGGTTCCCATGGGACTGCTTTCACCAAGAAAATTAGGTGAAACTGTTTCTGATACTGGAAGCTTTATTTGATGACTGCAGGTGTCCAGTTGGCGCTCAGTCTCCCACTTACTTGGACATTTCATTTAGATTGCCTTCCTATATGTATATGTTTAGGAAGTTTCTACTATATAAGGTTTCCATGCAACCCAAATGGCCTTTAGTTTTAGCTGTCCCTCCCTGTATTGCCTTCCTTGCCCCATCTGCTCTCCCCTTCCTATTTAACTTTCCCATTCCTTTTCCATCCTTATTCATCCATAACTATCTGCTTATTATCTCTTTTTCATAAGGAGATCCCAGTCTCCCTCTTAGTCCTTGCTCTGTGCCTAAACTCAGTGGTTATACAGATTATAGCTTTTTTATTAATCAATGAGTTAACAGCTAACATCTCTATATAAGTGACTACATATCACATTTGTATTTCTGTTTCTGGTTTACCTCACTCAGGATTGTTTTATCTAATCCCATTCATTTCTATGCAATTTTCATTATTTCACCTTTTTAATGACTGAGTAATATTCCTCTGTTGTAAATTACTACATTTTATCTGTTCATCCACTGATGAATATCTTTGTTGTTTCTGATTTCAGGCTATTACGAATAGAGCAATAATGAACATGTTTAAGCAAGTGGTTGTTGTGTATTAGGATGAAGCGTCTTTGGGGTATATGTTATTTGTTTTACTGATCTTGGCCATTCTGACAGATGTAAGATAAAATCTGAAAGTAGTTTGATCTTCATTTCCCTGATGGCCAGGTATGTTGAATATTTCTTTAAGTGTATCTCAGCCACTTGAGATTCCCTTTTTAAAGAATTCTCTATTTAGAGCTGTACTCCATTTTTAGTTGAATTATTTGTTTTCTTCATGTTCAGTTTCTTGAGTTCTTCATACATTTTGGATATTACCCCTCTACCATATATGTAGTTTGTTAAAAAAAATTCTCATTCTGTGTGACTCATATTCTTAAATTTAAGATGCTTGTGGCCAATCCTGATGACCTGAGCTCAATCCCCAAGACTCATTTCAGAGAAGATAGAAGGAGAGAATGTACATTTCCATCAGCCTTCTATGACCTTCGTATGTGCATTCCTCATGGCATGCACACAGACACACACTAATACACACACATGTAAACACACACATGCATACATGCATATACACACATGCATACATGCATATACACACATGCATACATGCGTGCACACACACATATATATACTAAACAAATTAATAGATACAATAAACATTTTGAGAAAACACAAGGGTAAATCTTCATGGTGTTGGTTCTGACAATTATTTCTCGGATAAAACACCAAACCTTACAAAAGAAAAAATTTAGACAAATTGAATTTCATCTAAAGTAAAACCTTTGTATATCAGAAGACACTGTCAAAAAATAGAAAGACAGTCCAGAGAATGGAATTTCTAAAAAAATATCAGACAGCAGATTAATATTGAGAATACTATAATCCAACAATAAAAAAATCCAATTAAAAAGGAAGCATAAGGGCCATGGATCTGAGATGGGTAGTAAAGTGTTTGCCACACAATCACAAGGACTAAGGTCACAATATCCCAAGTAGCTACATTCAAATAGCTAGCAGAAGGGGCAGCTGTAATCCTGGTCATGGGGAGGTGGAGACAAGAGAATCAATCCAAAATCGTGATGTTGTAATCCTGGTCATGGGGAGGTGGAGACAAGAGAGTCAATCCAAAGTCGTGATGCTGTAATCCTGGTCATGGGGAGGTGGAGACAAGAGAGTCAATCCAAAGTCGTGATGCTGTAATCCTGGTCATGGGGAGGCGGAGACAAGAGAGTCAATCCAAAGTCGTCATGCTCTTGATATTCTCTCCAAGGCACATGGCAGTGGCTTCAAGGACATCAAACTCTTATGGACTGATTGGCCAATATGGGTTTATTTTGTAATTCTGTCACCATGTTTTGAAAATAGGAATTGACCTTTGCTGTGGATTGGGTAGGTTTGGGCAGTAATACCTTCAACAATTGGGAGAGCTACAAACATCCTTCTGGTGAATCTTCTTGTGTGTTCATGTCCCAGGTCATACTTCAAGCAGATTCCCCCATGCCATGCCATTAGTAAGTCAGAGTAGCAGGAATGCAGGCATGTTCTTGTAGAGTTACAGCTAGGAGATGAAGACGTAGTGTAAAGAGAGGAAGTTGGTTAAGGGGATCAGAATCAGAAGTGATACCAAGTTTGCATGAGGTTGACATTCAAACCATGTCCCCCTTTCGATACCAGGTTGTTTTCTCCTGGTGCCAGCTCATGGGTGACCTTACTAATCATGTTGGAATCCAGAGAAAACCTTCAGGAAAAACATGACTGTAGAGTCTAGGCTCCACGTGATGAAGAAAACGGCACTGAGAACATGGACCCAGACCTTGGTTAGGGCCTTATCAGAGTTTACAAAAAGCCACGAGATTGGATACAGCTTTTTGCATTTTTACAATGTTATCTTTTACTATGTGCCAGAAGGAAAGATTGAGAGAAACAATTTTAAAAATTTAAGTGTAAACTCCTTTGGTGAGTCGCTGCTGGCTGTTACCTTTCCCCCTTTTCTGGTTGTGTGCTTGATTTTTGAGGAATCACTGAGATTGTTCAATTAGGATTTGTCCTTGGCGATTATGGAGAATGTCCTGAGACACGTGAGCTTTTTAGAGTGGACAGAAACATCATGAAAACTTTAGAATACAGGCAGAACCAAATCTCCTCATAGAGAAATTAATCCTTACACAGCTTGAGCACACTCCTGTTCGACTGAGCCAAAAAAACAGAGCCTGAAAAGTTATCAGCATAAATGTGAGAAAACTTTAAATGACCAAAGAAAATGTAATCTTTCTGAGCCTGTATCTGATTTTTAAATTGTTTTTGTAAAGCTTTAGTAGCCAGTTCTTATAACTGTCGCCATCAGTAACTTATGAAAACTCTGTTGAGTTTAAGTTGAACACCAACGTGTTAAACTTTGGACTCGGGAAGTTTAGTGTTCTATGTATTTTCTCTAAATCTCATTTTTCACATACCTTAAATCACTTACTCAAACCCTCCTCACAACTTGTGCAAATTTTCTCCTTGTCCTTTCCATTTTGAAAAAACAACCATCCTTCCCTCCTTTCTTTTTATTTATTCAAAGTGTCTTTTACATCATGTGTCTTGGTGGCATTCATTCCCCTGTCCCTTTACATCTGCCCTCTGCCCCAAACATAGCAAAATTTAAAAGGAAAAGGTTAAAAATCTCACCATGTGATGCAGTGAGCCATGCAGTAAACCCTTTTGTCCATATATCTTTCCTTGCAAGTGTTTGCTGCAAAGAGTCATTGGTCACGCTTCTACTACACTATCCGTGCTGGGCCCTCACTGGGACTCTTCCTGGATACCCTGTTGTTGCCCTGTGTTGTAGAGTCCTGCAGCTTTGCATCTACAGAAACTGTTTAGTGTTCTGACCCTCTTAGAACCCTGATCCATGGGCCATAAGCTGGCCTGCCCAGAGCCCTGACGTCAGGCAGGCCTTAAGAAGACTCCTATCCTTTGCTTCTTCCTCCCCCCCCCAACCCCCAACTTGCCAAAGGGCTCGAGTCCCTGACCTAACTCTCTATCCTCACACTGTGCTGCCCACCAGCCTGGGGCCCATCTGTCAGCTCCAGGGACTTGTGCTATATATCATAACATAACATAACAGGTCCTGCCCCTTTACATGGTAGAGCAGATCATAGATAGGGTAGACGTTGGCATGGGCCAACTCATAACCCTGGTTCTAGACCAGGGCTGCTACAGAGTTGATCAGGCACTGTTCACCTTTCTCTTCCTTCTGGAAACATCCAGCAATTTTAACTTTCATATATATGTAATTTTTTGTTCTATTTTTTTCTAGTATTTTTTCCATCTTTTTGATTTATTTACAGAATTCCATTCTTAATACAATGAGTCATAAGTGTTGGATTACTGAGTCATCATCAAAAAGACAAGCCTTCTGATGCTTCTTTTTATCATGAGAAATGTCGAGGCCTATGTTTTATATTTGAAACACTTAGAGGCCTAGTCAAATTTATGTTAGTATTAATCAATGAAAGAAATATAGTTGTAACCTCTTTACTGTCTGTTTTTCTAAAGATTGCTGTAAATACCAAGTCCATAAAGGCCTTCATATGCTTTTGTGGGAGAAGACCCTGAGTGACACTATGCATGCGTGTATGTATGTATGTATGTATGTATGTATGAATGAATGAATGAATGAATGTAAACCTTTGTTGCAGAGTCTATGATCCTCCTGGGAGACTCCACTGCTTTGTTTATTTAACCAATATAACCAGTTGTGTGGTGGCAGATCATTGGCCTTCCATTTTGAAATTTTCTAATTTAAGGGGCTCAGAATATTAAACTTTTTTTTTTTTTTAAAGCTTTTTGGTTTGTGTCTCCAGCAAGCAACATGCACATCCTTCATATCCAAAGGTACTGCAAAGCCAGATTGTTTTTTATATGAAAGCAGAAATTTTGGCTATGATAGACTGGTCAGGGAAGGTTGGGAGAGGGGAGCTGATGGAGGCCTGCTGGCACTTGTAGAGGCAGGTAGCAAAGCTGCTGAAGTGTCTAATGAATGTAGGGACTGGGACAAGGAGGCTCCATAGGAATTTTACGTATACATGATGTGCCCAAAGATGAATTGCAAGCTTGTTTCAACAATGTCTTACTTTTAAAGTTTCTAAGTCAAATTCTTAACTGTTGTGCACACACATAAAATATAGGAGAGGAAGGATAGTAAAAGCAGATAGAGAGGGTAAAGAAGGAAAGCATTTGGTGAGTGTCATAGAAAATCATGTTCCTTCCTGTGATGGAAATTAAAGAATCAAACTAGACTTGGTATCTCAGTCACTGCAAAGAAACACCATGACCACAAAAACTCTTACATTAATAAAAGCATTTAATTGGGGCTTGCTTATATTTAGAGCTTTCATCCATTATTGTCAGAGTAGGAAGCATGGCAGAATGTAGGCAGACATGATGCTGGAGAGGTAGCTGAGAGCTCTACATCTGAATTAGCAGGCAGCAGACAGAAAATAACAATGGGCTGGAGCATTTGAAAACCCAAAGTCCACCTCCAGTGACACACTTCTTCCAGAAAGGCTGTAACTCCTAACAGTGCCACTGTCTGTGGACCAACCATTTGAGTCAACGAGCCTATGGGGATTGTTACTATTTAAGTCACCACATGTACTAAAGAAAGACAAATAAATAGAGTGAGAGCCTTAAGGGTAAAGGACCCCTGCTACTGTTCCAGAAGACTTGACACTCCAAATTTCCCCTTTGCTAGGGACCTCTCCACCACTGTAGGAAGATAAGGTATGTAGTCAGAAGACCTAGCCTCGAGGTCCTGACTTGCCTGTAGCCGCTTAGTTCCAAATAATCACACAAAGAATTATATCAATTATATTATATTATATTATATTACAAACTGTTTGGCCTATGGCTCAGGCTCATCACTGACCAACTCTTACAACTTAACCCATTTTCATTAGTCTGTGTATTGCCATGTAGCTTTGTGGCTTTACTTGTGTTCCGTTATGCCCTGCTTTCTTGGGCAACAACTTGGAGCTTCTCCTTTATCTCGGCTTGCATTTCCTGCCTGCCTCCAAGCTGCCTTGCCATAGGCCAAAACAGCCTCTTTATTAATAAATTTCAATAAAGCACATTACATTCACAGTACACAAAAAGACACGCCACATCCAAGGTGAATGCCTTGTGGAGATTCCCAGGCTCATGTCACTGAGACTTCCAGTATCAACATTCCTATCAAGGCATCATCCCAGTTAGTGCTTATGAATTCAGGCTACCCTTTCCTCACACTGGATGCTCCAAAATGCTTCCCTAAAGCTTTAAAGGCTCCTTATATAGGGCATGAAAATGTGCTCAGTTTGAACGTGTTACAAAGAAACTCAGAGTCATCAATAATGTGTCAGTGTCACATTTAACACGCACATCAAAGCATTTCATCTTGGTGTCATTTAAACAAGAAAGAGTCCAGATGTGAATTCTTTACTTTTTTCCTCCAGGTGTTTTCTGTGCATCATGTAGGGAAGGAATGAGATAGTTTATAGAAATATTTAACTATGTTTGCGAGGGATTGAACTGTCAACTCTAACTGACCCAGATAACAAACAATATTACAAACAACATTGTTTACCAAACAATATTTGCAAGTTGTCTTCAAAATCAATGGTACTCATTTTATTAGAGTACTTTCAACATCTAATTTTCTGCTTTTAGTAAATTATTATTAGAATACACATTCATTACTCTGGGTGAAGGTTATGGAAGAATACGTGACTTAAGGTTACAGCTGTGCAATAGCTTAGGCCGTGAAAGTTGATTACACGGGAAATTTAAATCAAGTAGGTCGGTCACTATATTGTTCTCTTAAGGAAAAGTTAAACAAACAGTCTGAGTAGACAACAGGACATCAGCCTTAACTTTTCAGTGACTTCAAAGTGTACTATTAAGTACGGTTATGAGGTCTAGAATTATATTTATGAGAGAGCTATTTTTATAATACTGCATTACCACAGAACATGGTACATTAGGGTCTCAAGATTACTGTATGATTCTGAAATTCAATATCTAGGTAAATCTGCAACAATAAAGGGTCTAAGCAGATTATGAATAGTAGTGACTATAACAGCATTATTGATAATATCCGAAAGATGGAAGTATCTCATATTTATCAATGGACGAGTGGATAAACAAAATATGGGATATACATAAGTCAGATTATTCAACTTGAAATGGAAATGAAGTCTGACATTTTCTTCATGACGACATGGATGGACCTTGAAAGCCTTACCTAAGTGAAAGCAGACTCAATGACTACTGCTTAATTTACTCATTGATTAGAACAGTAACATTTGTAGAGCTGGTAAGCAGTAGGTGGTTACCAGGCACCATGAGGCAAAAGGGTCACAAGGCTCCATTAACATGTCAGTCTGAAATGACAAAATAACTCTAACATACATAGTCCTAATGGTTATAGTGCTAAAGACACTAAATGGTGCACTGACTACGGTTAAAAGGTCAAGCTTTATGTTATGTATTTAATGTATCAAAACTTTTTATAAAGTCCATTAACTAATATCATAGAACACTGAACAAAAAAAAACCTGATGCTACATTGTCAAACCTTTTAAAGGGAAAGTCTCAACATCTTTATTATTTATGTGATTAGAAATTCAGCTTGAAAAATTTTCTAATGAGGCTGGAGAGATTGCTTGGTGGTTAGGAATACTGGCTGCTCTTCCAGAGGAGCCTGATTAATTTCTCACATATTTGTATGGCAGCTTACAATCATCAATATAAGTCCAGTTTGAGGGAATCCCATGGTCTCTTTTGGCCTCTTGGACACTGTGCTCATGAGATGTAAAGATATATATTCAGGCCAACACTCATACATAAAATAAAAAAATAAAATGCCAAAGATATAATTTAAAAAGAAAAAGAAAGTCCAAGTGCCCATCTTTAAACTTTTCAAGAATACCTTGTCTTCCTTGCTTCAATTATACTTTTTGCCATTAACCTATTGAGTCATAAAAAATGTGTTGGCCAACAGTTTTCAATATGCATATATAGTTGTAAAGTTCCTGTAGAAAAGACAATTTGGGAGTGCATGCTTCTCACACAATCAACACTTTGGCACTATCTGGCCTATGTGATAGACAGAAGCTAATTACATCCTGATATTTAGAAATGTTGCATTTACTAATTCTCCCTATCCCAGTGGTCTGCAACCTTCCTAATGTGGTGATCTTTTAACACAGTTCCTCATGTGGTAACCTCCAACAATAAGATTATTTCATTGCTACTTCATAACTTCAAGTTTTGCCTCTGTTATGAATCATAATATACATATCTGGGTTTTCTGAGTGCCTTAGGTGACCCCTGTGAAAGGGTTATTTCAAACTCCAAAGGTGCCATGAACCACAGGCTAAGAGCCACTGCTCTATGAATTGGAATGTACATTTTCAATGACCATTTCAGCCACTCTATAATTTTTTTTGCACCATTATTGTAATAGGATAATACTATTTTAGTGAAAATGATAGGAAGGAGATTAAGGGCTTCAAATATGCAATTGTGATTGGTCCTGACCTCAAAGCATTTGGATAGAAAGAGGCATACAACTCTTTAGAGCAAGGCAGAATTTTATAAAGAGAAAGATGGAGAATGACATCATCATTTCCCTGCTTAATGATCTTAAGCAAGGTCACTAACCCTTTGTAGCCTCATTATTCACATGTGAAAAATTCTAATGTCATTATCTATCTTAGAGGATTATTGCATAAATTAAATAAAATAATGTAGTTACATGGTTGGCATATGACAAATATTCAGCTAGTGGCCATTGTCACTTTTCTGTTTAACGGAGTTTCAAAACCTATGTCAATGTATTTAACTGAATCTATCCATTTTCCCGAATCCCTCCATTTATCCATATGACATATGGATTGTTAGAGACAGACGTGGCAGGATCAGGAAAGGAGCAGACACAATTACCCTTTCAGACATGAAAGAGATATGGCCTTAAAATCACAAAGGCTGTAATTGAGCCCTGGAGTAAGGGAGCTTTATGAAAATAGTACATCACACCAGAAGCAAAATGGTGGAACCTTGATAGTAAGGGAATTATAGACATTATGAAACCATTAGGAGAGATAGCTTAAAGTGAAAGATTAAGAGTTGGTTGCCATGGAGAGCACGAGGCAGGATATCTAAAGGGGAGGGAGAATATAAGAATGTATGAGATAGAAAGAGAGGCAGAAATCCCTTCCCCTAGGGGTGGGAGTAGCTTGGCATAGCTCAAAGTCAGTTTCTGGGTGACATAAGGAAGAACATTTGTTTACAGATTCCTGTTACCTCCATGGATGAGAGAGACCAGGGCTTCAGGGGAGAGGCAAAGCATATCTGCAGAGGAAGCATGGTCTGACTTCTTAAAGAGACAGCTGGGTGTATCTAATGCAATACCCTTCTATCCTCTGGCCCTGTTATGTCTGCCTTCTTTCCATTTTCTTCTTTGTACCCTTTACTCTACCTTCTAGAACCACATACAAACGTGTACCATCATCGGATATTGAAGCTGACTCATGAGGCCATGTTTATTCTCACAGTTTGGCAGCCAGAGGCATCCTTCCATAGCATGATACAATTGTTGTCTTGCCTTAGATTTAAAGATTGCCTTATGGGCCTTGGAGAAGATTCATTTGAGAGTTTATTAAGAAATTAACAACTTTTGCCATGCAAACGCTTCTCAGGGTTTCACACAGAGAACCTGATTGGATCCTGTTCCTCATTCGGCTAGGTAACTGAGAAGTGAGAATTGCCAAGAAGGATGCCATTTCAAAATGTAACACTAGAGAAAGTCCAAAGATGATCGTGTTCCTCTATTTTAGTAAGATACTGGCCAAGAAGTCATGTAGAGATTAGAACAAAGCCCTTTGGAGGGTACAAGGTGTGTGTGTGGGGTGGGGTGGGAGGGGAGCTGCTAGTTCATCTGATGTGGGGTTCAATAAGGAATGACCTCCTGTCTTCTAGGTTTGAGAATTCTGGTATGTTAGGCTCTGGACAATCAGTCCTCAGAGCCCCTCACCATCTGTTCAGTGTGTCAAGTTAAAGAATGTGACTGTGTTTATTCCAGTCATTATTAATGTTGCATGCATTAATCTGTAGTCTTGTTTGTAACATCTCTCTTTTTTTCTAGAAGAGGATACCTTTTAATCCCTTCTCTCATATGTGAACCCTACCTCTAAAACCATTGTCTTGAAATAGAAAATCTACTAGTTTCCAGTTACAACTGCTTATTCCCTGGTTCCTCTTTCCATTTGCTGAAATATCACAGCACATTCTGCAAAGTTTGTTCCAAATTAGGGGTTCTTATCTTCCTACTGCTATGACCCATTAATACAATTCCTCATGTTGTGGTGATTTCCAATCATAAAATTATTTTAGTTGCTACTTCACAGCTAATAATTTTGCTATCGTGATGAACTGTAATGTGAGTATCTACGTTTACCAATGGTCTCAGGTGACCCCTGTCACAGAGCTGTATGACCCCTCAAGGAGTTGCAACCCACAGGCTGAGAATCACTGTTCTAAATAAATATTTTAGTCAATGAGCGAGTTGGTAAGTAAATGAATGATCAGTTTCTTTGACCTTATCAATCTCTAATGTTTTTTATCCTATATTTACCTCTTCCTGTTTTTTTAAATCATTTAATTATCCTTTGTTGGTAGTTGAATTTAAAGGTTTTATTCAAATTCCGCTATTATGTATGAATTCTCTGATCCAATCCTATTCTGTAGTTATGCCTCACTGGGTCATTTTAATGGCTAGTGTTCTATACTTTGTTTTCAATATTACCTCTTCATATGAACTATATTTCTACTCATCAAATAGGCTGAATGGTATATTTATTATTACAGTGGCAGATTTAGGTTTGCTTCAATCCTCAAAGTTTGGATCAGAGCAGCAAGGTTATAAAAATAAAGCAGAATGTGTAGTATGTGCAGTTACGGAGGACCAGGCAAACAATTTTTTTAAAGCATTGTCCCTAGGATCAATGATCTGAAATGCTTATAACATACTTACAGGGCTAGAAAGTTGATGGGCTGGGGTGTCGATCAGTAATAAGAGTACTTAACTAGTGTTTTGTGATAGTCCCTGAACTTTGGGGGTGGATGTGCGGTGACACACATGTCACCTTTGTGGCTGAGCACTCCACTGACCTTCTCTGGGCTTGGATCATTTGTGAGTCCTACACAGAGACACTTGGGAGGCCTTAAAGGCGAGGGAGGTAGTGAAATCCATGTGCCATGAAAATAGAAGGAAGTGTTATCTTTATGGGAGGAAGGGGACCACATAGAAGGAGAAGGAGGAACGCAGTAAGGTAGTGGCCAAAGGAGAACAAGGCCATAGTGAAGCCCCTTACTTTGTGTGCTAACTTGGAAAAAGAATTTTAAAAAGTGGGGACAAAGGAGAGAAGTGTTCAATAAATAAAACAACAGCTGTATATATGCAGCAATCTTCACAGATATGGATACGGTGTCAGTAAGTGAAGTAAAAATGTACTTAGATGTTTTGATTTTCTTGCCTATCCAAGTAGCAGGTTCCTGTGCTCTCTGTCACACTTAGGGTCTTTGGACAGGGCAGCAGTGCTCTGGTTAGATGCTTTGCATACTTTCTCCTGGTGGAATCTCTTTTCTCCTACTGGTTCTGTCCTCGTGTCTTCCTAGCGAAGGAGTCAGATGAGACCTCAGTAGTGATGATGTAGTGGTCAGTGAAACCTGGGCTGCTCAAACAGAAAAGTCTGAAGCAGGCACATCACTTGTACAGCCAAAGTCATTTCAGGTTAAGTGGAAAGAGGCTTCAGATGCTGAACTCACCATGTCACTGAGAAAACCTCTGCCATTTTGTGGGGATAAGAGGCTAGGAGATCCCTGATGTACACAGTGACCATGCTGGCTAGGGATGCCACTTCAGTTCCTTGTGGCAACAGTAAGAAAATGGTCCCTTAGAGAAAGGACATATTCTCACGTGTTCATTCACCTTGTCCTGTTGCCTTTCACCAGGCTAGACCATTGATAAGCAGACTCACAGCACTGGATAAGTGTGGTGATACATATTTAATGAAAACAGTCTGCAATATCAGAGGACAAAGCCATCTCTCCAGCCTTTTTGTTTGTTTGTTTTGTTTTCGAGACAAGGTTTTCTGTGTAACAACAGACCTGGCTGTCCTGGAACTCACTTTGTAGATCAGGCTAGCCTCAAACTCACAGAGATCCACCTGCCTCTGCCTCCTAAGTGCTGGGACTAATGGCTTGTGCTACCACTACCTGGCTTTCATAGCTTGGCTCTGTGGTTGACTCTCTTATATTCCGGACTCATTTTATTAATTAAATACATATTGCCACAGATAAGTGTGACGACACAGAAGTGTATGAGTTGCTCACCTCCAAGTCAGTAATGTAAAGAGAATATGACTTTCCTCACAATGTTCTTCACAAACAGCTTCTCACTAAAGCCCACCACAGATTCCTGGAGTTGGAGTTGGTGGAGGACTTTGGATCAACATTCAATTCAACTTGATTTGTTAATTGAAAACCTCCTCTTTTAGTAAATACTCAATTTCTTTAATACTTAATGCTATGGTTTGAATATGACTTCCAAGTTCATTGTTAGAACCCCACAATTTCTATTTTCTCACATAGTTATGTGTTGAGTCTCTCTCTTCCTCTCTCTCTGTCTCTCTCTCTCCCTCTCTGTATAGGTGTGTTTACCTCTCTTTATACTAAATGAGACATTCATCCTTTATAATCTGAGGGTATGATAACTGAGTTTATAAAATTAACTGACGGATTAACAGGAAAAAGGAATATAAATCTGCTATGTGCAAAGTAAGAGGCAGTTTCTCCAGCCCAGGGACATCTAGAAGTTTCCATATCTCTAGAAGAGGGAATGGACTTGTAGGAAAATTAGAGGGAAGTGAGTAATTGGAAGTAAAAACATACAGGCCCTCAGAACAGTGGTAGTCTGCGACAGTGTCTGCCTGGAGGTGGCATCAGCTCTATTCCCTTCTGTCAAATGAAATCATTTTCATTGTTGGGGAGACCCCTAGAAACAAGGAACATTCTTTTGAAAGGTTTTGTTGTTGTTGTTTTGACATATGAGAAAGGTTGTGACTAAGTCATTCCCTGTATTTGCTGTTCCACAAGTGCCATCATTTGGTATTGACTGTCCCCCGCAAAATACCCATCTGTTGAAGGCTTGGTTCCCAGCCTGTCATGCTCTTGGGAGATAACAGACCCCTTAGCAGATGGTGGCTAGGAGAAATAATTTAGGTTTGTTGAAAGTTTGTCTGTAAACAGGATAGTGTGATCCTAGCCTCTGTGCCTCTCAGCTGCCACAAGGTAGACTGCTTCCACTACCGCATGCTCCTGCCATGAGGTGCTACCCCCACCCCCCCATGGACCCAGAAGAAAAAGAGCCCCTGAAACTGGAGCCCAGATGAACCTTTCTTTTTCTTTGAGTATATGTGTATCCCTGTGTGTGAGTCATGGAAACTTTAGGTGCACGTATGTGCAGTTGCATATGGATACTTTAGGTGCACATATGTACAGTTGCATATGGAGACCACAGGTTGGTATCAAGTGCATGCCACCACTATTCTCCACCTAAAGTTTTGAGACAGAGCTCTCTTGAGCCTGGTGCTCACAGGTTTGGCCAGGATGGCTAGATAGTGAGCGTTGGGAAGATGACTACACACACACACACACACACACACACACACACACTTTCCCCAACAAGTACATTACAGATGCATATTCCTGCACCTTGTATTTGACATAAGTTCTAGAATCTAACCTCAGGTCCTTATGCTTACATGCCCAGCCCTTTATTACTGAGCCAACTCGCAGTCTCGGTGTTTCGTATTTTTGTTTGAATATGGAAGGCATCTTCTCACAGCGATGCAAAGCTGACTAATGCACAGCGCCCTCTGATGTCTTCATTCCCAGAGCTCTCTATATGGGAAGGGAAAGCACTGCTTAAGCTTCTTCATCTGTGAACACTGAAGCCCACTGCTTCAACAAACATGGGTGTCTAAAACATCACAATTTATAGGAAATTGACATATACCCATCAAGGAATGCATTTAAAAAATATGTCCATTATGAACTACTCCAAACACAAAGAGAGGTGGGTATAAGGAAAAGTTCCTCAAACTTCCCCTCCTTCTTCAGGCAGATCCCTCACACTCCTTATCATGGAGGAAATGCTAATTTGGCAAGATTACAGAGCTGTACAAAAGAGAAGGTCATAAGAAATATTTTCCAAGGAAATGAGACCAGAAGTTAGAGACACGTGGAGCAATGTTATTCGCTTGCTGTCTACTGCTGGCTTGCCTTGCAATACAGAGACCGTCTAACACATTAATCACCAGAAGAAGCTTTTTCTTCCTGCCAAATTGAAGTCTCTCAGCAGCCACAGAAGATTTACTGTTCCCTGGGGGTAGGCAGAAGGGTGCCACGCAAGTGTCATCTTTTCCCTCCAGTCAGTCTGCCTTGTGATGTCCTGCTCTGTTTCCAGGATCCTGGAGGGTATGGGGGGTATACTTTTCAGACAAGCCCCACCACCTCAGACCTTTCTTGGTGAAAGAGGCCCAGAGGCCTCCTGAGCTCAGTGGTGGTCATACACACCGAGATAGGCAGTTGGAAGCACCCGGCACAGAATTCTTCTCTTGCTCCAACTAAGACCAGCTCAGTTCTGGAAGGATTCTTGCTAACCTCCCTTCCTGGCTATTATTCAGCAATTGCAAATTCTCCCCTAAGCCTCTAGCATCATTGGTAGAGAAGGAATGAAAACAATGCACCCTAAGACCTTGGTTGTTGGATTTTTTTTTTTTTTTTCAGCTGACACAAGTTCTAGGAATTTGTGCAATGCTGCCTGGAGATGTACCAAGCAGTCCCCTCAGCCTGCCAGGCACTCCCAAACATGGTTCTAGATGGTATCTTGTACTTTTAGGGTAGCAAGTTGCCAGTAACACATATTCCACACTTGCAGAGGCTTGTGACTTGTGGCATTTTAGATCAGTCTCTGTCTCTCCCTCTATCATGAAGGGCATTGTGAGCCACATATATCTTAACATCTGCATATGCAAAACCTCTGCATCTCCAGCATCACCTACATTATCACTCCTGCACTTTCCTCCTACATGTCTCAGAAAGAGAAGCAAACATGCATGTGCTTTTCCATGGGAAGGATAATCATTTTTCATTCAGTACTTGCTGAATTCTTTGATTACTTACTAAATAGCCCTTAGCAAATGCCAGCTATATGCAACTCAAACTTACATCAGGGACACCCAGAAGAACAAAGGAGCACAGAGCAAGGCTCAAGTGAGAAATATAAATAAAATAAAATAATAAAATAGGACAGGGCACACCAAACCTAAAACAACGAACAAATGAACACATGAATTTTGTCTTACTAAAACTGTGCTATCATTATGAAAAAAAAAGGGAATCTGATATTGTGTTTCTAGTTGAATGGTAGACTAAGAGTATTATGAATTGGATTTTCAACTCCAATTTTAGGAGTCATTCTCTGAACTATAGCTAGAATGCCTGTTGAACTGGAGACAAAGAAAAACCAACAACAACCACCACCATACCACCTGTACTTCCTAGACTCCCTTGCAGCTAAGGTCTGACTGCACTCTCCCTGTGGGACTCAGAGAACATGAGTAGCGCCAGGTAGAGGCTAGAGGGGTGAAGATATCTGGGCAAGCCTGGTGACAAAGGCTCTCCTCACTCCTCCAGTGTTCTGAGTACTTAAGAACAGATGGTGGTGATGAGATTTTGACACATCTGTATTGTGTCATTTTCAAAAAAACTACCTAGAGCTTGTGGTGGCAAAGAGTTTTCATACCTGGATATTTTACAGCATCTCCTCTCAAACAAATGTCACACTTTTTTTTTGTTTGTTTGTTTGTTTTTAGAAGAGGAAATATTTCTTTGCCAAGGACTGATGGATGGAAGGTTTTTCTGTCTTACTTCAAATATTGCTGTTGGGCTTGCAACAAAAAACTGGAAAATAACAAATAGGAAAATTTACCCCCCCACACACAAAACCCTCCTTGGAGGTTCTCAGTATCCTAACCTACCTACTCCATTAACCTGTGCATCATCTTTATGCCTTTTGCAGAACATTTGGCCATTTTCCTCCACCCTGTTCTGAAGAAAGTTTCATACCTTCCCCTGAGCCTCTTATACAGGCCCTTGCACAGGGGACACAGTGTGTGTGTCAGCCATTTCTCCTTGTCCCTCTTTAGAGCTCAGAACACCAGGGTTCTCTGCAACCCTCAGCTTTCTAATGCACTTGAGGAAAGTTATAATTACAATTTGCAGATTGCCTGGATTCTTTGCCTTGCTAAGGTGAGAATGATATCTTCTTCAAGCTATCTTCATCCCAAGCAGAAGCTAAATTCTGTCTGCTTAGATATCCAACATGGTTGGTCAGGACTTTCTCAAAAGCAAAAAGCTTCCATAATCCCAAAGCCCCAGAAGTGAAATATTTATTCACTCACCAAACATTGCTATAAATCTGTACTTAGATGCTTATTAGAATCTTTTATCTGAAATTATTAGAAATTACAAACAACATAATAAATTGCTTGGGAATGATACACAAACCCAAACACAAAACTTAATTCTGTTTTTAAAGACTTTTTCCAACAGCCCTAAAATAATTTTGTACAGTATTTTCAGCATTTCAGAATTTTTGGTGTTTTGCCTATGATCTGTCAGGTGTGAATTTTTTTCACTGCTGGTGTCTTATCTCACTGCATTCAAAATGTTTTCACTTTGGAGTGTGGCCTTGGGTATTTCAGATTAAAGTTAGTCTGCTTGCATTTTCATGTCACTATGTAAAAACCTGAGGGAACAAAGATGAATGATCACAGTACTTTATTCTCTAGTTGCTGCGAATCTAAAGGGAATTAAGGCCCACAGACAAGTTTAAAGCAGTGTGGTGCATACCATGATGAGAATGGGTAGATGCTGCCACGGGAATATGCATCTGAATAAGTGGGACCCAGAAACAATTATGAGGTATAATTGTTAGATGTATGTCCTTTTGTTGCTGTGATAATGTCATGACCAAAAGCAACTTGGCGAATAGAGTTTATTTCATATTACACCCTACATCAGTGGTTTTTAACCTGTGGGTCATGAGCATCAGAAAACACATATAGCCAATGGTCTTAAGAGACCCCAACCATAAATTTATTTTTGTTGCTATTTCTTACTACTGATTGTGTCTCAGCTCCTAAGATCATAGGAAATGTATGTTTCCCAATGGACATAATTCAGAGGTTATGCCCTATAGTCTAGCATGAAGGGAAGTCAGGGTAGGCTCTCAAGCAGGCTGGAGGTAGAAACTGAAACAGAGACCATGGAGGGATGCTCTTTACTGGAATGATCCCCATAGCTTGCTCAGCTAACTTTCCTTTACCTAAGGAGTGGTATCACTTAAAATGGTCCAAATCTTCTTGCAATATCAATAATCAAAACAATGTCCTACAAGCTTGTCTAGGAACCAGTGTGATGGGGGGGATTCCTCAATGGACAGTCCCTTTTCCACGTTACTCTAGCTACTTTATAGCTGACAAAAACTAACACCAGCATATTCCTGAGTATTAATAAGAATTTTCGGGACTGAAAAGATTTATACTATTCTCTGTCTAGGTCTAGGAAGCCAGGCTTGTTTCAGCCATTGTCTCCTCTGAGCCTGAGTCCCTCAGCTGACATTATTCCCTCCCTAGGTTAGGAGGGTTAGGAGGTTCTTTGACTACAGCAATAATGGGACTCTGAAATTTCAACCTGACTAAGGTGTATTTTCCTATGAGAAGAATTTTGACACCTGTATCTCAGATGCTGTATTTTACAATTTTCTTGTCTACGTTTATCTTAACCGTAGGTACTCTGTGTACCCCCTAAGCGTGTTTGGATATCTTCCTTTTAGTTTGTGGGAGTGTGTATGAGCTTCAGTCTGAAAAGAACAGTAACTATGTGATACCAAAGTTC
Source organism: Phyllotis vaccarum (assembly GCA_033318265.1). Taxonomy (NCBI): domain Eukaryota; kingdom Metazoa; phylum Chordata; class Mammalia; order Rodentia; family Cricetidae; genus Phyllotis; species Phyllotis vaccarum. The sequence continues at coordinate 155,801,391 of JARWLC010000002.1, forward strand.
TCCTATTTCGGTCTCTTCAGTTGAGTCCAGACAGCACAATACGTCAGCACCAGGCCCAGAATAGTACAGCCTAAACAGAGGCTTGCTAGAGCAAGATACCCAGTGGAGCATGGGACACGGTCAAAATTTGGTCTTGATGGTCAGAGGAGAATCTGTGGCAGACAGAATCTTCTCATAACATCAGTAGAATAAGGCAATCTTAAAAATGAAAACAAAATGACTCTCCTTTTCTTCAACTGCTTACTTTAAAAAGAGGTCAATGAAGAAAAATGAACCAGCCTATAAATAAATAAAAAAAAAATCAGAACCGAGTCAGGTATGGTAACATACATAAAATCCCAGGATTCGGGAGGCTGAAGCAGGAGAATTGTGAGTTTAAGGCTAGTGTCTAGGCTGAGTGTGATTTCCAGAGCTATCTAACAAGACAAAGTCTCAAAAAAAAAAAAAAAAAGGTACATGAAAAAAAGGAAGTAAGAATGGGGAAGGGGAAGGAAAAGGAAGAAGGGAGGAGACAGAGGAAGGAGGGGAGAGTAAAAACCGTACAATGTAGACTGTATATGCCAACATATTCCCCTTAAGAACCAGCCAGAGCAAAGATGGGTGTCCTGAGCCCTGAATTATCCATGCTAATTAAACAGCCAGTTCATTCTGGATAATCTCGGGGTCAAGGTTTCTATTGTTCTGACTTTTCACAGAATTAAGAAATTAAAAAAACATTGTCGATATTTGTCAAACAAGCTGTAAAATATCTTGTTATAGTTACATATCCAATATTTATCTATGTATTAAATATCTATAAAAAAAACAATGCCTGAATTAAGCCAATGTTTTTCTTAATAGAAGTAGCCCTTCATATCCTGTATTGCTAGTACGTAGAAGGTATTTTCTCTTATTTTGTCACTCAGTTCTGTTATTTTTATTTTTCTGGCAAAAACATAGTCCCTATATCATTCACTTTGAACGCAAGGACCACTGCCCCGTTTCTGACCCTTCTACAGTGGAAAGGTGACCATCTCAGCAGTCTGTTACAATGGTCCTCTGCTTTGAGCAGTAGTGCCTTGAAGGGGAGTAGAAGTGAAATGGTGCTTCCATTTCACAAGAAATTACCCTTTGTTGTATAAGGGCCAAAATGTTCTACTGTACGATGTTGTCTCTGCCAAGCACAATCCTCTTTATCTCTGTGATGAGGGTCAAGCCAAGGTGAGTTGCACAATTTTTGAAGAATCACACAGACAAAAGCATACATTTTCCCAGAAGACACAAGCCGTGCATTTTCTTTACAATGAGACTTTTAGTGGTAGAATTACTATGGAGGCATTTACATATTAAATATAACATAGCTTTTAGAAAATTATGTATTTTATTGTATATATTTTAATATAATTTACCTATAGTATGTAATATAGTTTTAATATAAGTTACCCATAATATTATACAATATATTTGAATTTAATTTTCCTAGAATATAATTTATTGCAACATAGTGTGCAACATAATTTTAGTTCAATGTGACACATTACAATTTAATTCAAGCATAGATGCTCAAAACATATATATGTAGGGAGGGAAAGAGGGATTGAATGTTTGGGCCAATACTAAAACAGAAATTCTAAGAAGTGATCTAACTGGTAACTGAGAAGCATCCTTTTTCCTCATTAATAACACATTTATTCAGAATTTTACACTTTTCCATTTTGTAGAAGGCTGTTGGACTCTCCTCTGTGAGGCAGATAAGAGGAAACTGATAGCAGAGCTAACCAATGAAAAGACCAGATTTCACAGGGATAGAAGCATCTTGAATTTGACTGGAAGAAAATTGAATTATGAGTGGATTAAATGGGTGATTTACTGCCCCAAAGGCCGAGTAGGACTATGTGCCTGTAAACACCCAGATAATTCAGGCAAAACTCGGATTATTTGAGTCTGGATTTTATCCAGTGAATTCTATCAGTCACTTCTTTCACTTTGGCAAACAGCAGACCTCTCTGGATACAGTCCTGGTAATCACAGATAGGGTCAGGAGGAAAGATTGAAATCAATTCCAGTTCTGAGTATTGGCCACCAGATAGAGCTATTGTTCTCTGTATGTATCACCCAGAGTCCTCACAGAAAACCATAGGAAGCTGAGGAGAAGGCATCAAAGGGTACCTGTAGTGGACCAGGAATGTGCTGGCCCATGCATGTCTTGTTCTAAATGGCATCTCAGCTGCCAGCCACAATGTCAACAGAAAACCACCCGCATACTGTGTAGTGGGATGTTTGGAAAAAGTGCTGTCTCTTCATTCAGCACTTTGGTCTATTCAGTTAAGTCTCTTCCTACCGGTTGAGCTCTCAGTACCTAACTGTGAGCATATTATTTTAAGCCCATAGGTCCTTTTCGAAGTATTAAGCTATCGTACATTAGTGGTTATCATAGATTCATAAATTTGGGGATGATTTATTCAGACTCAAGAAAGGAAAATAATCTGTCAAAAATTTACAGAAACTCTGCTCCTGTGATAAATGACTCTACACACACACACACACACACACACACACACACACACACACACACACACACACACACACACACACACTCTGTATGGCACTTTGTACTGAGCTCTTCTGTGACTACCCAGTAGTTTGTGTATAAAAAGACATTTCTGATGTCTACAGTACAACCCACTGCTCCTAGACGGATAGAAAACAACCTATAGAAGTTCTCTGGTGGGAGAGAATGAACTCTAACTTTGCCTGACTTCCTGGATTATAGGACTTATGCTCCCTACAATGTTTACAAAAGTCACATGGAACTTCTGCAATAAGGTGGAACCACACATAGCTGTGCACCCTCAAAGTAGAAGCCCATTCATGTTCTCTGGCTCAGTGTTTCCCATCCCCTAAGACAAACACCCATCCCCTCTGACTACTTTCTGCTTCCCTATGTTTCAACCCTATTTGAAACATAGATAATACAATAATAATCCATAAAATGGATTACACATTATTTACACTGTGTTGGGCTATGTAGTAACATATACTTACATATGATGTTGTTTTCACAAAACCTCTTTCCATGACAATATGGTCCACTGGCAATTCTTCCTTGGTTCCTACTGTTGCCATACCACAGCTTATGGCAACCACTGCTCTGAGCAGTTATCACTAGGAATCATAGTCTGTCTCATGTGGATGCTCCCATGTACTGTGTTACATGCTTATTTTATTTATAGCTCTTTTCCTGACAGCCCCATAAAGGGAAAGAGTTCCTTACGTGGCTTCAGAAAAGGACAATGTCAAGGGAGCTGCATCCTAGTGAGCCTGAGCTGATGACCCTCAGTAAGAAATCATTAACCTCTCCCACAGCCATCTCTCTGAATACACCTCCATAAATCTAGGAGGAGAGGTCATGACTTCAAAGCCAGATCTTCTCATCCTATAACACTCACACAGTGGGTCAAAATTCCCTCTCACTCAAGACAAAACTACAGCTGACCCACTCTTAACAGGCTCCTAGCTGATGATCATTTCAGATGCCTCAAGATTCCAGCACAATTTTTGTTGAACCCTCTCTGAAAAGGACAGATGGTCTAAGGCATGCCCATGTAGCCAGTTCATGTAACTCAGCTTCGCCTGTCCTGACCCTCAAATGTTAGATTGCACACAGCAGGTGATGAGATGTTTAGGATAATTGTGGAGATCTTCCTTAGTGTAGGGGGGTTACCAGTCCATAATACCTTCTGGTTATTATTCACTGTGCCAGGGGCTGACCATAACAATGAGAACCTTAATACAGGAATTTACTGGTTGGTGTGATAGGATCCCTGTGGATGACCTCTCTCTGATGAGACCACTGAGTCTGTTGAGGCAGAGCGTCTTTTTTGCTCATCACTATTGTAGACCATGCCCCACATTTTCCATTTCCAACACTCCCATCCCAGTTGTTACTCTTCTTCTATTGCAGCCTTTCTCTGGCCTCCCATATCAAACCCTCTTTTCTCCAGGACATCTCCCAGTCTTTGCAAAAATGTCATTTCTGCAAAGGTCTTTCCTTATGCTTTATTTAAAGATTCAGGCTGGGGCCCCTGTATCATTTGTAACCATAACTACACCATAGTCACATGACCTGATAGGCAGTATATTTTTACTTCGCCTATTGCCCATTCCTCACTTCTACAAGGGAGCGTTTGTCTGTTTTATATACACTGCAACCTCATTGCTTACAAAATTGCTTGACACATAATCAACACTCTATAAATGTGTGCTGAATGAATACATAAAGTATTTAGCAGAGCATTTTCCCAAGCCTGGGCAGTAAAGGAATACTTGTTAATGCGAGTCACCATAGCTGTTCAGGAAAATGGAAGTCAAAAGTCACTTACAGAGAGAAACATGAGAGCCTTCGGTAGCTTAACAGTTGCTAAAAATCTACAGAATTTATACAAATGAGGATTTCATGGGTTGTGAAATAAGCAACTTCTTCGATATGAAGTCCTTCAGATATTTAATCATAGAAGATTCTGGAAGATGAGTCAGTTGAAAATTCCTGCCCCACAGGACTGTCTGAACTTGGACATGCCTATAGACACAAGAGTGAGCTAAAGGGACCTTGGTAAGAACAAAAGCAACAACCACATGAAGTGAGATGGCAGTGACTTGCAAACCAAGCTTGTAAAATACAGTCTGTTTTGCGGAATGGTGCTATGTAATATTAATTATGCCTAATATTTCCCTTTCATTTTCCAGATGTGGATAGCAGATAGGAATTATCCATTCTACTACAGGTTTAACACTGAAGAATGTTTGCACATTGCCACGTGTTCTTATTTTCTTTCTTTGTGCTTTGAAATCTGAGGCTTTGCTGACTTTCTGAGACTCCTCACTCCACCTCAGCACATGACTTCCCATTGAGGAAAAGAGAGTCCAATGCAAATGAACCAATTCGAATCCTCCTATGTGTGGGCTATCAGATTCAGCCCCTCTCCTGCTCTAATCACTCCTCAGCTAGCTACCAAGCAAAGACAAACACAGAGTCTGGTAAGTGACCTAAACTAGCCAACCCCTGCCTCGCCAAATCCTGCCCATTCCATGAGCGCCAATGGCAGAGGCCTTTACCAGTGTCTTTTCTTGTTCCCTTCGCTTCCTGTCCCTGTGGACGCCCATGTGTGACATGTCCCATCCTCTGGCTGTCTGTGGGAAGGAGATTATCTTTTGGAAGGGAGTCGTGTACTTACTTTACTCTTATTATCCAGCCTAAACAATGACAAAATGTATGTTGTAAGATTGTGAGGAGGAAAAGTAATTAACTTTTGCTTTTTAGTCTTTTATACTGTAGTCTGGCATATGAATGATGAGAATCAGGACAAAGTTGACTAGAGTGAGAAAGTCTTCTGTACTTTCAAGATGAAGAGGAGAGAGTACATGGTGACAAACTGGTGCTCAGTGGGAAGGTCCCAGAAGCTGTGTTTCCACTGCCCTACCTGTTGTTATCTGGCTTGATAGGGCTGGGAAGTAGCTTTGGGGAACTATGACTACAGACACCTGTGTTCTTCTTCTCTGGTGTTCCAGATTGCTAATCTCAGACGTTTCTCTAATAAAAATCAAAAGACGCTATTGTCACTAAAGATATGACAAGTGAAATTTAATGAGTTAAGATGTTGCAACTAATAAGACCAACAGTGTAAATAATGGCAGCATCTGTAATCACCTCTTTAGCACATCTCAAAATACCATTTATGTACACTTTGCCTATGAAATTTGTTATATAAGTTAAGTGCACAAAATAAAAATATAAAGCCACAAAATATCCCTAAAGGCATTTAATGTGAAAACTGCAGCCTCTATCCTGTTCTCAACCTCCCACCACACTGTTCCTCAAGAGAAAAACGAGTTACAGTTTTGAGTGGTGCTTTGAAACAGAAAGATATGCGGGTGCACACACACAAGTATACACACACATGTACCCACATACATACACATATGCATATATATACATGTATACACATATATTTACACACATCTACACAAGTATACACACAGACACATACACACACAAATACTATTAAGTAAATAAATGTCTATGGGAAAAAAAGAATTCTACTGTCCAACTAGTAGAACTACAGCTAGCTAAGGATGGAGAAAATTCAAAATGATGCTCTAAGGGAGGACAGAGAATAAGATGGTGGTACCATGATGGCAAGTCCTGCAGATCCCCTCGCTGCCTGTCTGACACCATTAGTACTAAGTAATGCATGTGAATCTCAGAAGGGGCAAAGGTGATCTCTGTTGGACAAGTGGGATGATAGCGCATGCCCGTGATAATGACAGCAATGATTGGGACACATACACACACACACAGAGAAGAAAATGACATTTAGTCATCTTCTGACGCCTCGAAGAACTAGATGCAGAACAATACCCATGACGTTTCTTAGAATCTACAGTTCAAAGAGCAGATAAAGTTCAGAGGCAAAGGTTTGGATTGATACAAGGTAGGGTTACTAGAAAATTCTTTAAAGTCATTCTACTATAAAAAATAATTTAAAGGCTGAGAGATAGCTATGTGGGGAAAAAAGAGTTTGCTCACATATGTCTGAGCACTGAGTCAGAATTTTCAGCGTCCACACAGAAACTGGATGCACAGGAGACATCTGCAATCCCAGTACTGCTAAGGATAGATGAGAGGCACAGTCAAGAATGCCTGAGGAATCTTGAAGGCCAGCAGAGAAATAACAGAGACCCCACTTCAAATGAGGCAAAAGTGAGGACCTTATGCACATATCCACAGACACATTCACATGCACACACATGTACACACATGTACACACACAGAGACATGCACATGCATATACACATGAACACACAGGCACACATATACATGCACACACTTTTGAATGAGCACACACACACAGGCTTTAATCCATAAATAGATTTCTTTCCTTAGTGGTAAATGGCTGATTGTGACTATCCACACGTAGGTCACAGCCTGGGAGTCTTATTAAGTCTTATTAGCATCAACCTGCAGATGACATTGTGGTCAGAAAGCCCAGTGTGGAAGAAACTTCTGCCTTTGTACTTTTCCAGTATTGAGAGTTACCTGTCTTGACTCTTTCATTCTAGTCTTGGCTTGAAATGCTTTTCTGTGTCCTGTACGTGCATATGATTTTTATGTGTGTCAATTAAAAACAAAAGCATTTAAATTTTTGTAAAAAAAAAAAATACTAATGTTTTGGGGCTAGAGAAATTTCTCAGTGGTTGAAAGCATTGGCTGCTCTTCCAGGGGACCTAGATTCAATTCCCAGCATCCACACAGGATTTGACACTCTCTTCTGTCTTCCTAATTTTGATTATTAAATTTAGTAATATACAAGCATACATGTAGGTGAAACAATGCATACAAAATAAAAATAAAATCTTAAAAATGTTTTATAAATATAAACATTTGTAAATATAAAAACGTGTTGACAGTTGACTGTTCAGTCTTGTATTTACTAAGGTGGGGTGGAATTACACATCTGCTGAGGGCCAGGGATTATAGCACATTTCACAAAATAACAGACCAATGTTGGGAGGGAGTCTAAACATCATTTAGTTCATTCCTTATGCTTTTTCAAAAATTATTTTAAATTTTAAACAGAGGTCAGAAGATACCATCGAATTCCCTAGAAGTGGAGAGTTTCAGTTAGTTGTGAGATACCTGCCATGTGGACACTGGAAACTGACCCAGGCCCTCTGCAAGAGCGGCCAAGTACTTTTTTTTTTTTTTTTTTTTTTTTTTTTTTTTTTTTTTTTTTTTTTTAACTATTTGGCCACTTCTCCAGCCTTGTGTTTCTCACATTTTTCTGTAAGTGGATATCAGCAAAGAAGCTTTTAATGAGTACCAACTAGATTTCTCTATGTCCTGTGACCAAAGTAGGTAGTGAATGAATGACCCCTTCAGTGAATGAAGCTAGAGCACTTTAAACTGAGCAATGTAACCCAGATCCAAGACGACCAATGTGGCATGCTTTCATTCACATTTGGATCTTAGTGCCAAGTCTTCAGTATTATGTGCTTAACTTATAGTACATGAAGAAGCCAGGAAATTGAAAAAAGGACCAGTCAGAGAGAAGACAAAGATCTCAAGGAGGGGACATACTAGAACACAGATGGTATGGAGGGAGACAGGGAATAATGGGCAGGAGGTTTAGGTAGAAGGGTGTGACAGAGGAGAGGTGGAGAGAAAGGACAATTAATACAAAGAATATTTGGAAAGGTCACATGGAAACCTACTTTTTGTAAGATGTTTCCCAGAAACCAAGAGTTGATAAATAAACATCCCGGTGACAGATGTGGGATAGTTCTTGAGTTGTTGACCTGGGTTATTTCCATTACTCTTTGGCCCCCAAAATTTTGCAAGGGGCCTTTATCTGTGAAACCCGTATGATTATAATGGCACCTAGTCACAGTGCACATGGAGAGAAGATATTCCTAGCTAATTGGAAGGAAACTGTGGAAGGTGTGTGTATGGGTGTGGGTGTGGGTGTGTGTGTGTGTGTGTGTGTGTGTGTGTGTGTGTGTGTGTGTGTGTGTGTGTGTGTGTGTTTATTTGCTTGTTGTGGGAGGCAGTAGATCTATAGATCTTCTTTGGTCTCAGAATTATGCAAAACTGGGAAGAAACCAATTTGTAAGTCAGCACCCAGATTTGGAATCTGAAAACAGATACCAGATTTCTCTGTATGATGATATTCTGTGTCAGAAAAGGAAATGGTTCATGACAGGTTGATTAAAAGGAAAAGTATCATTTTAAAAGGAAAGCCCCTTCGCTAATTCATCAACATAGCCTTAAATTCAGTTTTTGACAGTTTTGAAAATGGTCAATAATATAAACCAACTGTAGAATTTATTAAATTTAGAGAGAAAAGGAGAGAGAAAGAGGTAGGGATGGAGGGGTAGAGAAAGAGAGAGAGAGAGAGAGAGAGAGAGAGAGAGAGAGAGAGAGAGAGAGAGAGAGAGAGAGAGAGAATGTATCATGGCTGTTCTTGCATTGCAGTGGAACCTGGAATACAGAGAAACACTGTAGTATTAGCAGAATGTATCTGATCTCTCAGTATCTGTCCTGACAGACCCCACCCCATTATGTTTCCTCTATTTACTACCTGCTGCCAGAAGAGTGTGGTAGCACACACCTTTACCCAGTGACTTATGAAAGAATTTGACAAGATGTTTATGTTCTATTGAGCAAGTAGATTTAAGGGCCCTGGATGTGCCATTATCATTAGCCTTTTCTGGAAGGCGAGTGTGAGTTCACACTCACGAGAGGCAAAGCTCTCACCCTGGCCCCTCTACCTAACTTCCTTCCTCACCCTTCTCTAAGACAAGGTCTGTGGAACTGAGATGGAGACAGGTTGGTTGATGGTCACTGTCACACTCAGATTCACACTTCCCTCACTGGTGACTCAAAGTTATGCCCATAATTAACTCAAAGTACCTTCATGCTTCTTTTCTTACAATGGGCTCCCTCAGGTGAACAGACCTTTGGGGAGCTCAACAGGCTGACTCTCAGCTGAGGCTTTAGAAGAATCCATGTAAATATGTTCTTATTGCACATTTGCACATGTTTGGGAACTCTTGGGTAATTAATTTAGAGTATGTTGGAACCATAGCCCTGTGTGGTTTTTGAGTCATAGCAGACTGCTGAATCTAGTCAGTGTTAGAGTCATGGTAAATCTCACTTTCATAGATTTTTTGAAAATAAAATATCCCCTTGACAATCCTCCTTTTGTTGATTGTTACAGGATGTTCTATTTGGGCACCTCTTGGGGGAGGGGGTGAGAAGGCACAGTGCCAACCAGCCAGGTACCAGGAGTCAAGTGAGAAACAAACAGACTCTCTTAAAATAAACTGCAGGCCCACAGACTCACAGACTCACAGACTTGTTTATTGCAGATATGGAGCAAACCTATATTCTCCTTCCTGATTTCCCATTGGCAGCTGGAGACTTCCCTAGCTGTGTTCTCTCTCTCTCTCTCTCTCTCTCTCTCTCTCTCTCTCTCTCTCTCTCTCATTGGCCTCTAGCATCTCCATGTTCATGTGTCACCAAACACCAGGCACAAGGGTAGACTCTAAGCTGGCTTAGCAGAAGCACTCAGTGCTTATGCGCATGCACAGTACCTAGAACAGGGCCGCCATGACTTCACCAGGCCAGCTGGCTGGTTCCCCTACAATGATTCTCACTTCTAGATATACCAACACCCTTGAAGCTCCCAGAATTCCACACTGCAGATGCATGGGGAAAATCTGCATCTCCCCTCAATTTTATTAGTTCTGTCTTTAGTTTTAGGTACAGAGCCTTAACAATACTCACCATATACACTGCTTTAGATTAATTATACCGATTGGCCAATGAATGAGGTGCTCCTTCTCAAGTGTGGACCAGGTAGTGGAGGACACATGGAAGGCTGTCAATAGTAGGGAGGATGGTATAAAAAGTAAAATATAGAGAATGCTGTTAAAAGTGAAAAATAGTGTAATAAGCAGGAAGATAGGTAGTTTGTGGCATATGTTCTCAAGGAATAGAGATTATTAGAGGTCCATTTAATGTTGAGCAAGTGGAATGTTGACCCCAGAGAAATTAGTTAAACAGCTCTGAAAAATGCCAAAAATTCTATTCCCTGACCAGCTTTGTACTAAAAATAGTTTTAACATGTAACTTTTAAGCCAGAGAGATGGCTTCATGGGTAAGGCCATTTGCCACCAAGCCTAACGACCTGATTTCCATCCCCAGGACTCACATAATGGAAGGAGAAAATTGGCTCTTAAAAGGTGTCCTGTGACTTCTGTATATGTACTGTGATATGTATACACCTCATTCCCCCAACACACACACGCACACACACACACACACACATGCATGCACATACTCACACATGCATGCACATACTCACACATGCATGCACAAACTAACTAAATAATTAGAGGTCAACAAAAAGGTAACTGTCTTATAGAGAATCTTTAAAGATGACATCATTAAAACATTCTTCTGTATCCTAATATGACACAAAATATGGAGCATAAATTAAGAAATAAGATTTAGATGTGGTCAGCAGTGAGGAATCCTAATCACAACAGAGCAGAGAGAAGTTTCTTCGCTACGCTTGATGAAGACTGTGTAACTATTTAGAGACATGCCTCCCTTAGCTCTGGTAGGACAGGTCTGAATGTCCCAGGGAAGTCTGAAACCAGGCGTGGTGCTGAATGCTCTGTAGGTGTGGCTCTTTCTTTTTACTTCAGTCCCAGTGATCTCTCTATAGACTTTTTACCTCTATTTTTTGAAAGTCAAGAACTTTTACCTTTTTCTACAAGGAAACTATTCAGGCTTTGGGTACGACTATTTAAAAAAAAAAAAACCCAAGGGTTATTTGAATGCAAACACTGCAGTACCTTATTCCTGAGAAGGCTACAAGGTCACTAATGGTCAGATACTACATATGACCCAGATACACTGGACAAGGGGTGGGGGATTTGGGTTCTAGACCAGGTATGAGGTCTCATTACACTACCCGGAATGGCATGGGATTTAAAAGTTATACACTGCTTATTTCTGATATTTTTCATTTAATGGTCTCAGACTACATTGTGCCGTGGTAACAGATGATGAGAAATCATACCACGGTGAAAAAGGAACTGCTATATTTATTCATCTTAAGGTGTTAACAACACTCAGAGGTGAATTGCATAGATTATTGCAGTAACACTCAAGACAAATTACCTTAGACTGTGATGTTTCTATTTCCATAAGTCACGATTGATATGGTATAGTACACCACGTCTCATACACATGTACAATGCTTATGCACAAGCTACAAAGGTGAGATTTTAAGAACAGTGGGGGAGGGGTGCCAACAGTCACCTGTCACTCTTAGTTACACAAGACTAGATATCTTTCTAGAAGTAGAGGAATAATCTAAGATGAGAACAAAATTAATTCCAAAAAGTGTTTTTTAAAAGATAATTTTTCAAAACAATACTACTTTTGTTTTTTGTTTGAGAATCTCATACAATGTATTTTGACCATACTTGTAGGGGATTGTGCTGTTCCATTGTAAATAATTATCCCACCCACTGGTTTAATAAAAAGCGCTGATTGGCCAAAAGCAGACAGGAAGTGTGGGCGGGGCTACCAGACTAGGAAAACTCTGGGAACTGGAAGAACAGAGCAGAATGCCAGAGAGAAGCCGGAAGAAGCAGAGGACAACTATGTTGCTCTAAGAAAAGGTACCCTGCCGCATGGCTGAACAAGATAAGAGACATGGGTTAGATTAAGGGTAAAGAGTTAGCAAGTTATATGCCTGGGCCTTAGGCCGATCAGCCTTTTTATTAAACCAGTGGGTGGGACAATTATTTACAATGAAACAACACAATTCCCCTATACATACTCACCCATTCCTCAACTTCTTCCATATCTACCCTTCTTGCCATCAACTTCCTACCCATACAACTTCAAGATTCTTTTCCGACATCGAATCTATTGTTAATTTTGCATTGCCTAAGTTGTCTGGGGAGTGGGGCCTGCCTTGGAGTGTGGTTGCCCTACCAAGAGTCACATTATTTCAAAAAAAAAAAAAAAAAAACCTTTTCCACAAGGAAATTCTAAATTACCTTGGAGACTTTTTGTGTGGTGGACTAGGTCAGGGAACATTGTAGCTTATCAAAGTACTCAAAGGTGACAACTAACTAACTATCACTTTTCCTCTTGAGATGGACCTTGTTATACTTCCCTAGATGATCCTGAATCCTGTACTCAAGCAACAGGTCTTATGTCTCTCAAGTGCTAGGACTACATATGTGCTCTCTGGCTCTGCTCTCACTTTCTGTGTCCAAACCACAATTCCAATAGAAACCATTATTACATACAGAGGTCATAGATTTCCTGAAAATTACTAATATCTACTTAATAATGTGCCATCCAGTTTTCATGCTCTAATCACAACTGTCATTTATAGATCACTAAACAAACAAGTCTAGAAATAACCTAGTACCAATGACAGATCAACTAGAAGAAGTCATCAAGCCCAATCTAATCTTTGAAGAAAGAGGTTGGAACCACTGGTTAATAAATTGGCTCTCATCAGATATCCAAACTTTCTCCATCACATGCATTAATTATGCCAGTGTGAAGGAGAACATGCCACTGTCGGCCAGTTAATGAATGCCAAGCCCATCTTTTCTTGTTACACTATCAACCCCATTACACACATGTGGAAATTAGGCTCTGGAGGGTAAAGACATTTGCCTAAGATCATAGAGATGTAGAAAGTCTAAAATATGAACCTGAGTCCAGCTGGATTTTTACTGAATGGACACACCTTGTCACACCAAGGTACCAAAGAACCATTTTTTGTTATATTAATGCAAAGGAAAATTTTAGGTTTTGTATTCAGATATACATTACAGTAAACATTTACCAGAAGTATTATGCTTCCCTTCCCTTTAATCCATATATATTTTACACTCATTTAGCTTTTCGTGTGAATGTTTGTGTGTCTGGTGAATTATTCAAATGAGTTACTTCTTTGCACTTGGCAATTCTGATCTGATTCTACAGATGATATATAAAAAATCCTTTTATAATTGGGCCAGTCTTACTCTGGGGATCTTCAGGATTCTCACCTTTAAATTAAGTCAGTAGCATTGGGCTGGCTTTGAAATTCATTTTTAATAGGCATAGTGAACAATTTTCTAACAATGTACTCAAGTAGAAAATGATGCAAACTTTATGTATTTTTTATAGTTTGTGTAATATTTAAATGACCACTTTCTAAGAAAATTGGTCTCCCTAGATTATTACTACATATCTAAATTAAGAGTTAATTTAGTTTACAACCTATCAAATCTAATGCTTCAATGCTTGGTAAATTCTTGTTCTAGTGAGTCTACTTACAACTACACCACTTGTCAACTGGTCCTAAGGACAGCCAGACTCATTTCCAAGGAGGTTATTTTTAATTTGTAAGCCCACAGCCTCCCTGATGAGCATGGATCCCATGCTTTCCTTTCCCCTCCAGCCATTTCCATTTTGCCAACTCCAATTCTGGCTCAAGCCCAAGGTTTCAAAGGAATGAGGTCATGAAATATCACTTGCCAGATCTCTCCAGCAAAGGACAATAACCAAGGACCTCATGGAAAATCTCACACAAAGCCAACGTAGAATTTGTGCTAATGAGGCAGAAGTGTTGGTTACCTCGATGCTATCTCTCAAAGGCAGCATAGTTACTGTCTTGTCCTGGCCAACCCATTCCTCGTCAGGCTCTCCTTCACAGACTCAAGAGATTCCAGGTCTAGATCTGACCTCATTTTTAAGAACGTTTTTTTTTTTTTTTTTTTTTTTTTTAAGCCTGCTCAGCAGCCAGTGCCAGTCCTGAAAACTAAGGCAGAAGATTATGAGAAAAATCTCGCCTTTTAGTATGGTTATATTAAATGCAATCTATCATCTCATGTCATCCACATTTATTATAATGCGCTGAATTAGTAGAAACGGATTTCAGTAAGCAAAACTCTTGAACTTGGAGAACATCTATCAGATACGTGATTTCAGATTCACTTCACTTCTCTTTGCTTTTCCTCCTTCATTGCTAAAAACTGGAAAGATGCTAATAACTGTACCTGCAAAACTTCAGATATGTAAAAATGCTGCATGAACAGAACAACGTATTATTGTTTACTGCGAAACCAGATAAAACCTTCAATATAAACAAAAACTACAGCAATGAATTCAGGAGCGGTAAGAATAACAGGACGAGCCAAACCAACCTACCTGAGGTGTGTGAAGTTCTAAGCAGGTATTTTTTTTTACACATATCTGAACAGACATAACTCTCAAGAAATTATACCCTTCACAGAAACTTTGAGTTTATTAGTCTTGGCAAAGCCTGAGTGATATTTTTGGAGCTCTGAAAGGGCTCTTTCATTTTAATTCCTATGAAAAGCTTTATTTTTTATATACTCTATTAGAGAAATCCATGGGGGGGGATAAAGAGCATCGTGCCTCTAATAATATTTTATCACAGGAGTTCACCCAGATGTCACCTTTGCCATCATTATGATCTCAGAATATAAATAAACCTTTCAATCTTCATTCATTAAACATTCACATCACACTTACTAATTTTATAAGGTCATGTTTGAGCAATGCATTAATAAACTGATATGCCTGCAAGCAGGTTTTATGCAAAGAAATTTATCTCATGTAGCAATGTATCTCCATAGCCAGAATCCTTCTAGTGGGTCTTCTACTTGTAGAAAGTGTAAGTCTTATAAAATGTAATGACTCTGTGAAGTCACAGCAGTGGTGACCTATTCTGTTTCTGAATGTTAAGTTAGCTTTCTGTAAGAGCCAGTTGACATCAAGGCTATATAACAACATGGGATTTGTGAAGAAAATCTAAACAGCTTTTGTTCGGTCTTGATTTTTCAAAGAAGGTCTCATAATGTAGCCTTGGCTGGTTTTGCCTGAACCTCATAATATAAGCGAAACTCACAGAGATCTCCCTGCTTCAGCCTCCTGAGTGCTGAGATTAAAGGATGAAAAGACCAGCACTAAAGGCAGAAAACACTTCTTGAAGTACAAGATTGCTTTAAGCTGGACACTTGATCCATATCAAAGATTTAGGAGACAGGGATAGCTCTTTCATTCATAATTATAGAAATGAGGTGAGGAAGGCTGAGGGATCAAAAAAGCACAAAAGACTGAAAGCAGAGCTGTCTGAATATGGTGATATCATAGACAACCTGCCCCCTGTGAAAAGTGCCTTTGAGTGGTCTTGCCAAATGAAGTCTCTCTCACAGTAGGAGAGTAACAAGGCTCCAATTAGCAAATCCCTATACTCCAAAGTTAATTATGTGGGTCTTGAAAATGATGGAAAAACCCATTCCCAGGAAAGGAGACTCAATCAGGCATTAGCCACCTCAGTACAAAGAAGGATTGGTAACCACCACATGAAGTGTCCATGTGTTGTTGGTAAATAACTTAGAGGAATTTTTTTTTAAGCAACTAAAGATTATAGAAGATACTTAGCTGTTAATTCATCTTAAAATAACCCTTAAGCTCTTGTGTACTTTAAGGAAATATGCAAAAACTTATTTCAGATATTCAGTAAAGGGGAGAATAAAGACGAAAGACTCTCCTTATATTGTCAACATTCAGAATTTATGACTGATGTGGTAATAAAAGACTATGTTAGTAAATAATGAAAAGTCACATCTGTGCCTGGGAAAATAGTGCTGATCTATATTAAAGACAGATAATACATTATTGAAATATTATAAAACTAAGCACAAACATGAAAAAATAATAATGAAAGATCATATATGTCAAAGTCTTGTTAAAATTAAGCCATTGAGTCTAGCAAGCCAGGATCTTTTAGAACTGAACTGAAGTTAATAAGTGTAGATATCATCAGGAGGAATTTCTGAAGATTGCCAACAACAAAATATTGCCAAGAATATTTTTCTCTTAAATGGCAAATGAGCAAATATTTGCTTGTGAGGAAGATCGTTATTGTGGCAGCTTCTGGGTATTCATACAGTTTCCACTTCCTGTATTTTGTAGTACCGAATATACTGCTGTTTCTATCGGTGATCATTAGACACTGTGTCTCTAGTCTCTCATAAAGATGATTTGCAATGTTCTTACCATGGCTAATCTGGATGGGCATCATGACTGGAGTGAATGCTGCCTGGGAAATTCTGAGATTTCTATGAGGGACTTTACAAGGAGAATTTGATCATGAGGGTCTGACCTCATCAATAGTTCAATCTAGTATAATTCAAACATTGAGAAGATCATTGGGAGATGGTAGAACTGTAAAAAGGATGAAGTCTTAGGGTTTCCATTGCTGTGAAGAGACACCATGACCATGGCAACTCTTACAAAGAAAAGCATTTAATTGGGGCTGGCTTACAGTTTGGAGGTTTAGTCCATTATCTTCATAATGGGACATGGTGGCACACAGGCAAGCATGGTGCTGTATGGGAGCTAGGAGTTCTACATCTCAGCAGGCAGCAGAAAGAGAGAGAGATTGGATCTGGCTTGAGCATTTGAAATTTTGAAGCCTACCTCCACTTCCTCCAACAAAGCCACACCTCCTAATAGTGCCACTTCCTGTAATGAAAATGGAAGCCATTTTCATTTAAACACCTCAGGTGGGATGAGTTAGAGGAAGATGCCTGTGGATGTTGCATTATAGTGCTGAATTCTTGTTATTTGTCTTTGTCTCCTGACTGACTACTTTCCTACACCATCACTTTTTTTCATGATCTGTTTACATTCTCACAGGCCGAAATGCAATGTAACCATTGACCATGCATTCAAACTTCCATCCCTGTGAGGCCAAATAAATTTTCCCCCTTTTATGCTGTTTCTGTATTTACCAGAGTGACCAAAATTTCGATGAGCACATTTCCCCTTAATGAAAAAGGATGTAGTGACATTGTACCTTTAAATACTGTATAAGCAGAAGTCTATATTTTTCTCTCATAAATATGGAAGTATTATGACTCAAAGCAAGAAGTAGTAAGAAGTGGAAAAGGGAAAGGTAAAAACTGGGAAAGAAGTCAGGCTACCAGTTCAGACTATTCACCTCTGTCTTGTTCCATTGGACTGAGAGAATCTCACATTTTAAAAGAACTTGACCATGATTCTGATTTTCCTTGCAAAGCCCTGCTTTTATTTCAATTGTTGTAGAGTAACCAGAATTGGCATTTTCTTTCACATCCAAAATAAATTACATTGTCACTATGTTCCAAATTGGTGCATCATGGTACTTCTTTATATCAGCGGTTTCGATATCTTTACAACCAATGTGAAGATTGGTTGAATCTGTGCCTGGAGCCTGTGGCTAACTCATCAGGACTTAGAGCTTGTGTGCTAACTCATCAGGATCTGGAGCCTGTGTGCTAACTCATCAAGATCTGGAGCCTGTAGGCTAACTCATCAGGACCTGGAGCCTATGTGCTAACTCATCAAGATCTGGAGCCTGTATGCTAACTTATCAGGACCTGGAGCCTATGTGCTAACTCATCAAGATCTGGAGCCTGTATGCTAACTCATCAGAACCTGGAGTTTATGAGATAACCCATTAGGACTTGGACCCTGTGTGCTAACTCATAAGGACATGGAGCCTATGTGCTAACTCATCAGGACCTAGAGCCTGTGGGCTAACTCATCAGGACCTGGAGCCTGTGGGATAACTCACCAAGATCTGGAGTCTGTATGCTAACTCATCAGAACCTGGAGCTTGTGTGTTAACCCATCAGGACTTGGACCCTGTGTACTAACTCATCAGGACCTGGAACCTATGGGTTAACTCATTAGGACATGAAAAACATCTTCTCTAAAATGAGATAAGAAATCTGACCAGGTTGAATATGAGTTAGCTTTGATTTGATAAAATAATTATCCCTTATATCTCAAAAGGCCACATGTAGCTGCCAAACTGAAAGCCATGGTAGTAGAACTTTAATTTGTGTGGTTTTGCCTTGAAGGCAGTGTTACTTGAATTATTTAGGGCAGCAGCATAGATGAAATCAAATCAATGGAGTTATAAATATCTTCTTCTTTGACTTCCCAAACATCATGGGTGAATGATCACTTTTTCTCAGAGTCTTTCTCAAAGACTCTTGGCAAACTAAAACAGACTAGGTTCAGAATGTTACTTCTGCATTCAGATTCAGTTTCAGATTCTCCAAAACAGGCACCTTTGAAATAGAAGAGAAAGTATATCCTGGAAGCCAACAAAGAAGGCTAGCCCAGGAAGTACTGGCAGAAAAGGGTTCTGGGGGGGGGGGGAGTGAAATTTCTGACCATCTAGAGAGCAGTAACATACTATAAGGCCTTCCACATTCTTGAAATCTCAAACCTGTCACACTAAGGCACATGACAATTTGTCCTTAAATGAATATATGCAATATATACATATATAAAATATGTACATATAACATGCACGTATTATATAATATATATCACATATATTCACACATAGATGCATATATATGAATTATTCATCTAGCCAGTTCAGTGATTAGCATAGGAACATTGAGTATTATAGTTAGTGTTAAATGTCAATTTGCCACAACTCAAAATCACTTGGGGAAATATCAATTTTCTTCAATCAGGTTGGTCTGTGGCCATGTCTATGTCTCGATTGTTAATTGACAAAGGAAGATGCAGCCCATTGTGAATGATATTATTCCCTGGGCACGAGGTTCACAACTATATAGGACAGGAGAAGTCCAGATGAAGGCATGCGCTTCCCTCTGCTCTTGATTGAGGATGTGGTATGACTATCTGCTTGGGTTCCTGCCTCGACTTCTTGAAACAAGAGGCATGCATCTCATATAAAATCACTAAAATGGTTGGTCAAATTATGTTGTATCAGTTTGTTTATTAAGTGATATTTAACAAGTACATAAATTTTTTAGGAATGCCAGTCATGGTTCAATTAGCCAGCTCAACATTGCCTAGGTGAGGCTATGGACTTCTTCCTCCTACTGTAGAATATACTCATACTCCTGGTTTTTCTTCACCCAGCACAGCATCTATCTGCAAGCTCATAATACTTCATGCCATAGTGGGACCATCTTATTCTTCAGACACTTGCTTCTTTCTGCCTTTACTGCTTGATTCTCATACACTGGAAAGCATGCTTTCCAAAATAATTCATTACTCAGAACACCTAGACTTTGAGATGGATCTAGTACAGATGGGACCAAGGGTATTTTCAGTGTAGGGTGAGTTATATGTCCCAGTAAGGGAGGGAGATTTAAGGTTTGCATGAGAACGGGAGGGGTCTGGATAAACACAGCAAGTTATATATCAAGTTCATTCCCATTTTTTTTCTTTACACATTTTACTCTACCCTGATTCATAACTGGTCTTCTGGGGACATTTTTTGAGCTGCCTTTGCAGATGGGGACAGCTTCTGACAAGGTTCTACTGGCGGGAACCTGAGCAGAAGTGACATTTATCAGACTGAGGGTTTTTAACAGAGCCAAGTAGCCCTTGACTTCTTCTCTCCACATGGTAGTACACACAGGAGCCTTGAACTCATGTTTAACCACAAAGATGAGGATTTCCTGGCAGGATAGAAGGGACCTTGCTCTTTGCAAGCTTGTATGATTCATCCAGGTAAAAATGCTTGCTATATGTGAGGAAATTTAATATTTTTACATCACAGTTTCAAGGGATTTACTTATGATGAACACTGTCTTGATCCTAACCAATCACAATGATTTGTTAACTCAATTCACCTCTCTGTCAGGTAAATCAAGTGTGTAGTGATCACCAACTAGATGTCATCCATGGGCCTAGATTGCTGGGCCACTGAACCAGGGCCACCATCCAGCCACTGATATTCTACCACTAGGTGTGAGCCATGTCCACTTGTAGTCTCTGGCCTACTGCACCGAGTACAATCACTGATCTGGAAGTAGACACTGTCTACTTCAAGCTGTCTCAGTCTAGAATTGCTTGCCTTTCCATTTATTGTTATTTGATATTTGTAACTGATTTAGCAACATACTAAAGTCTCTCTAGGATATAGGGTGCATGTCTGTGTGTTTGAGTGAGAACCAGGTGTTCTCATGCCTTTCTTGTTATGTATTAAAATTATTTTGCTCATATTTTGGACACTTGATATTGTATAGGAATGAATAAAGGCAAGGATGCCCACTTAATTTCCTATGCTCAGGTACTACAAATTTTCTGCATATTTCAAGTCCCAATTGGACTTTTGATTAAGCAATATATTAGAACTCTGGGTTCCATGACAGAAATTAAAACCAGGTACATAGTATTTTTTCATGTCTTGGCAAGAATTACTCTTTGTGAGGAAATTAAAATTATAGTTTTAAGAAAAAGCACACTACTTAAGAAATGTTCTTGGGTTCACTTTAGTAAAATCACTGAAACTTTTGTGCAAGCTATTTATTTATTTATAAAGAAAAGTTGCAAAGAGGCAGAGTTTTACCCAAAACATAATGCAGAAGACATTTACCTCACAATAGATGATATCCCAAATGTTTCCCAATGTCAATAACATCAAACAGGAAAAAAAAAGAATTTACTAATTTTAAGCTATAAACATATGCTCTAGAAATATCCATTCACTTTTGCTTAGCTACTATTTATGGAGCAGCTATGTACCTGGCACTCTAGTTGATGCTGAGGTTGACAGCAGAGCCCTGGAGCCCGCCGGTGGGTTATTCCATAGATCAGTCCTGTCTTTTATGCTGGCCCTTAGGCTGGAACAAGCAATGGCAAGAGAAACAAGCAAAGCCCTTTGTCTCAAATGCATAGAAATTGCCTTTGAAGGCACAGTCTTTAGGATAGACCATTTCCTTTCTTTTATTAGGGATATCATATTCCAATGTCAGAAAATAAACATCACATTGTTGTTCATGTTTGAGCCTTTCTCTTTAGAATAAAATAGTGTTATGCAGCTCTGCTCAGGGTTTGGACACGAACTTGGTGCTACTTTCTTGGGTAAGGCTGTCTTAAGCTTTCTCTCTGTTCCCTCCCTCTCTCCTTCCTCCCTTCCTTACTTTGTTACACAAGATTTCCGCATGTATCTCAGGCTAGCCTTGAACTCTCAATATTCCTTCCTCAAGATCTGTACTGGGATTATAGATATGAGCCACCATGCCTACATCAGACTTGCAGAGAGATTCATTTTATTTATCTATTATAATAATATAAAAAAGTGTCATCTTCATGTACCTATAGAAGCTCAGAGTAAGTAAATGCCTTAAGAAATATCACACAGTTGATATGAAGGATATCCTAAATTATAGTGAAGATCTTTAAATTAAAATAGTGGAAGACAATATAGAAGAATTGGGAAGAACATGCTTTTAGCATCTTGTTTCACTTTATACTCTATTTTTTGTCCAGGATGACATCAGACCTTTATATTTTTTATGTATTTCTTAGTTTATGTGTACATGTGTGCCTATATGTGTATGTGCCATGTATGTGCAAATGTCGTCAGAGGCCAGAAAAAGAGGTAGGACCCCTGATTCTGGATTTATAGACAGTTGTTGGTTGCCTGATGTAGGTGACTGTAAGCTCTTTCAGGCCTCTGCAAAGGCAGTATTCACTCCCAACCACTGAGTACTCCATCCCCAATATCAGACTATTTGTGAGGTTATCTCCAATACCTCACTATTTGTAAGCAAAGCATACAGCTCATAGGGGAACAAAAGTGCCCACTTGTATGCAGCTCTGACAGGTAAATTCAGAAACAAATAAACAAAACTGTAACCCCTCTGAGTTTCTGCATCTTCATTGTAAAATAATTTATAATGTATACAATAAAAACTAAAATAGGGTCCAGGCACATGTTGACATGTTTTAGCTTGAAGAATGCTTGCTAGGCAACCATGAGAATTTGAATTCAGTCCCAGGTAAGAAACCAATACAGTGATGCAAGCCTGTAATTCTAGAGTTGGGAAGGCGAAGACATTGTCTTGTGTGGCCAGTGAGTTCCAGATTTAGTGAGAAATTTTTGTTTTCAAAACTAAGATGGAGAGTAATTGAGGAAGATACCTGACACCTTCATACTCACACTCACACATACACACACACACACACACACACAGACACACACACACACACACACCAAACAATTTTCCTTTATCCAAGTTTCATTTTCATGTGCAATGGCAAATACATAATTATGATTGGCTTTTTTTTTTAAAGATATTTTTAAAGTTATTTTTAAAGTTATTGATCCATTGGTCAAGTGGTTGTTAAATACTTAGTGCATTCCAGGCTCTAAATGAATCTCAAGAGAGGTGAAGAAAGAGATGCAAAACTTGTCATCTTAGCTCACAAAACTCTAGCTGGAGAATCAGACATTAACAAAAATTACAGGAAGAGATGCTCAATTCGTGGTTTCATCTGATTGGTGTGAAAGGTAACACCATGAAGATACGGAGCAACCCATCTTAAATTAAATCTCTGAAAATATCGACAATCTTAAGAAAAAAAAATTATACAATGGTGTTTGTAGCTTTTATTGAATGGTTGGTTTCAAAGAGTGTCAGAGAGAGAGAGACGAGAGATTGAGATTGATTTTCTTTTAAAAGTTAACAATATACCTTGCAATTCATTCATTTAGTCTGAGGTTTTGAGTTTAATTCAACCTCATTCAGTTTGACTTTGGACACCGTATTAATAGGGAGGAAACAGTTATCTCTTGGTGTCGAAAACACACACTTTCTTCCCTAAGCATTAGACTTGGCTTCGTCCCATCACCTAATGAATCCTTAGAGAATGTCCTAGCTGAAAACAACACTTGATTTCTTTCTCTAGGAGTTCTGAGTTGTGGGAGAGAGAGAGAGAGAGAGAGAGAGAGAGAGAGAGAGAGAGAGAGAGAGAGAGAGAGAATCAAGCGAATGATTCATTTGTCCAGCTGAAAGCAATTCATGATGATTTACATTCTGGCCTTTTTTATATTTCTGCTGTTGCTTCAAAAAGCATGAATGTTTTCTGCTGATAAAATGCTACCAACTATGTCTCAAAACCCTTTAACCAGTCTGGTTCCCACAGCTGGGAAAGAATTGATAAATAATAGATAGAAGCATCACAGCCTTTAATGCAATCCCATCTCTGAAATATACTTTTCATTTTCTGCAGGATTGAGGACCAGATGGCTCTTAGAAACCATTTCCAGTAGAATCAGCAATTACTTGATACTAATTCTTTAGTTTGAACCTTGATCATCTTCCAAGCAGGATGAGATTTTGGTTGCTGCAGGCATGAGCTGCTTATTTTATTTGAAATTAAGGGACTAAACCTTTTTCATGTTTCCATCATGTTAATTCTGATGTATCAAACATCACTTGGCTTGCAGCAAAAGGAACAAAAAAATCATCAGAAAAATCCTACTAGGGTTTGCCCAATGCTTGGGATTACTTTGATACTAGTTTTCTATGGGAGACATAAGCATGTGGAATATATAGAAAACCCAGTTCAAAGGGACTTGGAAAATGCCCATTAGCCTAACTTCATCTTGGCACATCAGGAAATGAAGACAACTTTGAGGTTTCAAATGTTATTTCTTTAGTTTAAATCCGGTGAATCATCCAGTAGAGCTTCACTGAGAAACTTACTTCAAAAGGGCTGGATTCTAACATACAGACCAGAGGACCGTCTGTCCTGAGCCATTATGCTATTGCCTCACTTTGAGATGTCAAGGATATTAGGGAATCATCAGCTGCAATAAAGAAGTGATTAGAATAATATTAGTTTTTAATATTAATAATAAAAGATAAAGAATCCTTTTCTCTGACACTTAAAGATCAAAAGTTGAAGTATTTCAAGAACCTTAGGTTTGTAGTTAAATCTCAGAACCAGTTCCCTACTAACCTGACGCCTTCTTGCCTGTCATAGAACGATGTTCTTAGCTTCTATTGGAGGTCTGGTTTCCAACATATTGGACATCTATATTCTAGAACTTTCTGTTGCCATCTGTTCAGAAAGTTCACTGCTTTATTTTCTGCTCAATGTTTTATTATGTGGTCCTTCAGTTTAATATGCAAATAATTTTTGCCATATTAATTTTAAAAGCCTTCCTATTTTAAGGCCTTTTCCTGTTGTTAAAGCATGCAAGAATGGATCACAAACAACACCAGTAGCCCATGCTAGAGTTTATTAAAGAGGAGAGGCAGGGTGTGAAAACATGCAGGAGAAAAGAGACCAGCAAAGCGAGAATTTGGCTTATAAGAACCCATGAGGCATGTAAAGTTTATGTAGCTAATGCATATGGAGGATGTTAACCATGCATATGGTGATATTCCCTGCTACATATGCCTAAAGGGGTATGTCCCTATGTACATGTATGTCTCATTGCTAGGGTGCCTACTTTATATTGTATCAAGAATAACATTTCCATAATAGTCAACCTCTAATATTTTGAAATGTAAAACTTCATATATTAAATAATATATATTTATTATAGTTATCATAGTTCACAACTATCTCTAATCTTTCGCATCCATCACTAGACACCATTTACAATTATTTGAATATTCCTCAAAGGAATTTGACTTTAGACCCTTGGCATCATTGGGAATGCAATGCATTTATGTCTTATTTAAATCTATTCTGTAATTGTTCATTCTAACTCTATTTTTGTAGTGGTTTGATTAAGAGCACCTCTTCCCCCCATAGGCTCATATATTTGAATGCTTGGTCATCAGGGAGGGGCACTATTTGAGAAGAATCGGGAAGTGTGGCATTGCTGGAGGAAGTATATCACTTGGGGGTGGGCTTTGAGGTTTCAAAAAGCCCACACTAAGCCCAGAATCATCTTCCTCTATTCCAGTGGGTCAGGATGGTAGCTCTCAGCTACTGCTCCAGAACCAGCCTGCTTGCTGCCATGTTCCTTGCCATGATGATAATAGACTTCTCTTCTCTTATTGGATGTTACAGCAAAACTGAATGTTAGCATAATTGAGTAGTTTGCTAATAGCAAAATTGATGATCTGTGTATTACATTTTAAAAGACTATTTTGGTTGATTTCTGCGGGGAGGCCTTACCTTTTCTGAGGAGTGGATAGGGGTTGGGTAGGAGGAAGGTGAAAACTAAGTGGGAGGGGAGGAAGGGGAAATGTGGTTGGAAAGTAAAAAAAATAAAAAAATAAACAGCCTTTTAAAGAAAAAAGAAGATAACAGAGAAAAAAAACTATTTCTGGATACAGGCTCATAGAGGAAAAATAATCAGATGGTAGACTGAAAGCTTTTGAGACTTAGCTCCTTAATGGTGCAGACCTTGGCTGACCTCGGGCTCCTGTCTTGAGCTATGTGGTGGTTCCTCTTACCACTGACAACACTGGATAATCACTGTTGCAGTCACTTTTAACATCTTAGTTGGCCATTTGTCCCCCTCATCAGTTCAGAGAAATCACTCAGCCATCTTTCCACACTTCTTCTTTCTAATGAAAACGTGTGATATTTAACTAGTTATTTTCCATCAGTAAGTGAACTCATTAGAGTTTGAATTTTTAGTTTAATTTCCTGCAGTTTCAATGAGCATTAAGCATGGACACATTCTTGTTCAGAATGAACTCACTGTACATCTCCAGTCTGAATAATCATGTTGTTATTCTTGAAAAAAAAAAAAACCTCATCAAACTACAAATTACTATATTTTATTCATACTAGAACCCCATCAGTCCATCAGTGGAATGAAAGGTACTTTATTGATGGCCATTCTCATAAATCTGATTTCCTGAAATTCTGTTTTGATACTCATTGGACATCTCTATTCATCCACATTGTGGTCTAACTTCTCTGAACATTTCCATTTCAACCTTTCCTGACTTTATCTTACATGCCCTCCTCACATCTGTTGTCATAGATAACGCAAATGACCCCCACTCTCATCCCCACTCCCACTCGCCAGGCGGTATACCCATCCTCTGCTGTCTCCTGACAGTTCCTTGCTAGCCAAACTCCTTTCTGGTGGATTGTTCTCAAATGACAGGTTATGCCTGTCCTCTTACATGAGGTAGCCAAGAATGACTGCCTAATGAGGTGGCAAAATCCTTCAGCATGTGTGCCTCCAGCTATTCAGTAACGCCATTCAAAATAACAAGGCCCCTTGAAGATGGAACTGAGGCTAAACTCAGCTGACATCCCGTTCTTGCATTCTGTTGTTTCTCGGTTCAGCACTCTGTCCCAGCTCCCCTGCCAGGCAACACTGCTGCCAGAGCCACCTGCTGTGGCTTTTTCTAACATCTCTTCCTGTGTACATAATCAATTGTTTAACATTATCTTCCTTTTTATATATTAATATGATATTATTTTCTTAAAGTTCTATTGATTATTTTTAAAAGGTATATGAATTTTTCTGACATAATGTACTTACAGTGTATTTTTCTGTTATGTCTGTACTAATTGTAAATATTTATAGTTTAGTTCAGATATTTAAAAATATTTTAGTTCTTGGTGTTAACTGTCCTTTTTTTGTCACTTCCTGGTTTTTTTGTTTGTTTGTTTGTTTTTGTTTTTTTTCTGATAAATTTCTTCCCTGTAGAGTTTTGGCTCTATATGAAGGGGGAAGATGGGTGCAGGTGTGTGTGGGTATTGTTGTGTTCCGTTGCTGTGAAGAGACACCATGACCCAGGAAACTCTGATAAGAGGAAAGATTTAATAGGGGCTTGCTTACAGTTTCAGAAATGTGTTCTTTATCATCATGGTGGGGAGACTGGCAGCAGGCAGGCAGACTCTGGAGCAGTAGCTATAGCTGAGAGCTATAGCCTGATCCATAGGCAGAGAGACTGGACCTAGCTTGGGCTTTTTAAACCTCAAAACCCAGCCCCAGAATACACACTTCCTCCAACAAGGCGATGCCTCCTAGTCCTTCTTAAGTAGTGCCCCTCCCTGATGACCAAGCATTCAAATATATGAGCCTATGGGGGCCAATCTTTTAAAACCACCACCACAGTGTGTAGTAGAAGGTTTCTGGCCCAGACTTTCGGGCCTAGCCTCAAGGTTTAGGCCCACAAACCCCCAGATGCACAGAGACACACAGATCTTTACAATAGTTTTCAGCTGATCGGCCTAAGGCCCAGGCATATAACTTGCTAGCTCTCTACCCTTCATCTAACCTATGACTTTTATCCTGTTCAACCATGCAGCTAGGTACCTTTTCTTAGAGCAACATGGTTGTACTTTGATTCTTCCGGTTTCCTCTGATATTCTGCTCTGTGCTTCCTGTTCTCAGAGTTTTCTTAGTCTGGTAGCCCTGTCCACACTTCATGCCTGCCTTTGGCCAATCAGCACTTTTTATTAAACCAGTGGGTGGGTCAATTATTTACAATGTAACAACATAATCTCCCACAACAGTGGCCTCATTTCGTTGGTGTTTATTTTTCTTTCTGTAGCTATAATGCATCTTTTGCACAATACTATCTGGCTTACTTTACTGCGACCCTCAAGCTTTCAGTGTTATTAAGTATGGCTTGTATATTAATTTCTCACATCTCTTCACCTATAAATGTCATTTAAATTTTCAAGACAGACTTGTGCCTAAGCTATGCATATTGTGGTAACTTTGATGTCAAACAAAATTCCAGTGAAGCAGTAAAAACTCCCTGGTGTGGTGCAGGTATAAACTGACCACATGGCCACTCTATGGTATAGTTAAGGAAAATTCGGTTTGTATTTTAGTAGAGACAGAGAGAGAAGAGCTAGAGGCATCTGGAAGAGTCCAAAGCAGAGAGAGAAAAATAGTAAACTGAACACGGCCAGCAGAGCAGACTTTGTCAGGAAAGAGACAATAGCAAACAGAGAGATTAGAGGGAAGGAGAAGAGGGGGGGTGGAGAGAGAGAGGAAGAGAGAGAGCAGCAGAGAGACAGAGAGACAGAAAATGAGGGAGGGAAGAAGGGAGGGAGGGAGGGAGGGAAAGAAGAAACATGGGAGAGGGAAAAAGGAGGGGGGATGGGAGGGAGGAGATGGGAGGGAGGAAAGGAGAGAGAGGGGTGATGAGAGGGAGGGCATGGGAGGGAGGGAAGGAGAGAGAGGACGAAGTAATAGGGTTATAAGTAGAATGACTAGTTAGGGAGGTAATCTGGGGGTGTTTGGAATAAAGGAGGAGGTGAGAAGGGATGCTAGTGTAGATTTGAAATGTATAACAGCTACTTGTGATACTGAGAGAGGCTGGACACCAAGTGTCTACTTTTGTTTGCTAATAGTCACCATAAATAGCTGTTTGTCTTTTTGGAATTTGGGGAAACGGAGATTCTTTGGACATGACATTGGATAAGCATCTGTGTAGGTTGAGTAAGAATGGCCTCTATATGCTCATGTATTTGAATGTTTGGTTCTTTGTTGTTTATAAACAAAAAATTTACTCTTACATTCTATATGTTGCCCAGGGAATATTATTTCTTTATGCATTAGCATCAAAATCTGGCATCTTTTGTTGTTTGAACATTGGGTTCCATTATTCTTTATTTTGAAACTTTTATAATTTTCTGTTCTGTTTGGTTTTATATAGAGATAAAAAAAAAAAACCCATTATCTTATCTTTTACCAAAAATCAGTGCCTACATTTTCTCATCTTTTTGTGGAACATCAGGTTTTCTTTATAGCACCTCCAGGTTCCAACCTCACTTCTAAAGCAAGCATCTGCTAAGCTTGCAGAAGGAACACGTCAAATTCATTCCTTGACATGTCATTTACACCTGTGATCTAGAGAATTCTAAATTGCCTGTCACGATCTCTTTGTGTAAAAATTCTCTATCAGTTCCTCCATAATCTAAAAATGAGGCTTGTGAATACCAAAGTATTTGCAAAGGCATGGGAACCCGATTGCAAGAATATCTGGCAGGTTTGCTGTACTTGAAAGAAGAATTAAAGAGAAAAACAGCCCTGGTTATATGCTGACATATGTTTCTATGAGATCATATCTCTTTCATGGCTTCCCCCAACCAGCTTTATTTTAATGCAGACGAAGGAAAGAACAGTATAAACTTACATTAGAGATAGAAAAATATATATCTAGATAAGTGATTTTTTTAAAAAATCCATGAGACATTGTCCGGTTTAGATCTTTATATTGGATTTGTGGGAATCAGAGCTGGGCATAGTGTCATATAATCTTAGGAAATGGGAGGCTGAGGCAGGAGGATTCCCTAAAGTTATACAAGCCAGCCTACCTTAAAACACCACCGACAAGGAAATAAATGAATAATGAGCAAACAAATAAGTATGTTTTATTGAAATGATAAACAATGTATATTTCTAGTGATGAATTAGGAAAAGCTGGCACAGAATTTGAAGTCTTGCTGACCAAACTTTGTTCATGTACAGTGATGATATATGCTTTATTGGTAAGTTATATTCGTATATAACCTATTAAAGAGAAGGGGATAGATTTTTAACCGCTTCATGCACCTGTGGCAGCCAGCTATGCAAACAATATAAGGAAGAGCATGGCTAACAAGGAAACTGATGCTCAATGACAATTTTGTCAGGTTCTTAACTCTCCAGCATTCTCACTGCATGTTAGAAGTTAGAGCTCTCCCAGCCTGCCCTTGGAGATTCAGTGACTCTGCAGCTACATCATCACTAATCAATGATGCTTTAAAAGGTTGCCACCATCCTGGATCATTCTCTTGTTCTCTCTCTGCCTGTCTCTGTCTCTATCTCTCATGTCCCCAATCCGAGACATCCTTTCACCCTCCTTATAAATCTCCTATATTTGATCTGTTGCATGGTGTGATCTCTTTGTGGCACACCTTGGCCCCAACACACCAAGGTACCCCACACCCCTTACTCCTAACACTTCACAGTGTGTGGTTTAGCCTTGCTCAAGCTTTTTGCAAAAAAAGCTTCTCTTTATTCTCTTATCTTTGAACTAAAGCATAAGGAAGCAAAGGAGGCTTTGCGTAAAATCAATTCTGTTCAATTTCTTCTTTTATTTGTCCATCTTGTTTCATTTCAGTTGAGGCCAAGTATCAATAACAGTTATGAGTAAATGTGTCTGCAGGGGATGAAACCAATAGGAGGTTCGAATGAAGGATGAATTATTTATATCAGAGATTGAAGTAACACATTGAAACATGCTTTGAAGCAGAAATGCCTCTATTCTCCAGAGTTACTTATGCAGATATAAGTAATTTACTTTCTTGCTCATTGCTCAGAAGAGCCAATATGAATGGGTTGGCTTATGGAAAGAAAGATATTTTTTAATCAGAATTCTAGTCTGCTGGATACTTTCATGGGAGTTAGCCCTAGAAATCTTTGTTTTCCTGAAAATAAATGAATAAAGTAGGTCAAGGTGGTAAATTTAGCCCATTTAGCCCAAGGTTAGCTGGGAAGGCAATTCTAAAACAAAGTGGGTTTCAGCTGAGGTAACCAGATACCAGCCAAGTGCATTGTGTTTGAGATCTGCAGCTGAATATGGCTTTGAAGTGAGCAGACAAGAGAATGACAGATTGAAAAGAAGGAAGCTACTGTAAACAGAATGAGCACTAAGGGAGGCCAGGGGCTGCCTTCTTGTGCCATTGGCAAGGTCTCAAATGTGTACTTGGGATCTCTGTCTCTTGGAATTTGAACTGGCAATTCATGTTTATATTTCTAAACCTGAGAGCTTCCTTTTCTGTATAGTCTAAAATCTGCTATAAACATACAAATTTAGTTAACCAGACAGGCTGCAATAATTATTTCATTTCTACAAAGCATAAAAAGCTAGTCAGTTGCTTTATAAAAGAAAAGATGTATTTATTTTTATTTTATGTGTATGGGTATTTTGCCTACATCTATGTCTGTGCCACATGTCTGTATGGTGCCTACAGAGGCCAGAAGAGGCCATCATATTCCCTGGAAGTGGTATTATGGGCAGTTTATAAATTGCTTCATGAGTGTTGGGATTCAAACAAAGTCCTCTGGAAAAGCAACTAGTGCTCCTAACCACTATTTTCTGAGGATCTGCCCTCCTCTGATATCTGGTACAATACTTGCACATGGTACACATAAATGCAAGCCAAAAACTCATATACATGAAATGAATAAATTTTTGAAAAGATTACTAAGTAGAAAATGGCTTACTGATAAATAACAGGGACATGCTATTGCCCCCTCCTGTAAGAGGCAATCTAAATTGGCTTATCAGTCACCTGGGTAGGAAAGCATCTCTTGAAAAAAGCTGTCTGTTCTAGAGGCTTTAGAAATAGCATAGACTCTTCCTAAAATGTAGACCAGCACAGAGATCTCTTTTACCTTTGTCCACCCCCACTCAAAGAGAGTGTGCATCTCTCTGCTGTTCAGTAAACTGTGACTTCTACTCTGCATTCTGTGTGTCTCATCTGAGCTCTCTGAATGAAGATTAGGCCTGGAGACCTGAGCACAAACTCTCAATGACACACACATGATCTTATATTACATATAGCTCTTCTTCTGAGGTAGGACAAAGACAGGGGAAACCTACGGGGCATGAGGAAGAGAAGAACTTTGTTCTCCATAATCTACTTGAAGCTTGTGATAGTTTTTCATCAACTTGACATAATTCTGAGTCATCTTGGGAGAGGAACCTAAATTGAGAAAATAACCTTACCATATTTCCCTCTAGGTAAGTCCACGGGGCACTTTCTTGATTAATGATTGATGCCAGAGGGCCCAGGCCACTGTGTTCAAATTGATGCCAGAACCTAAATAAGAAGCTGGGAATGTTTTTGCATGCATCTGTAACCTTTACACTGTGTGTGGGAGACAAAAGGTTTATTGCAGCCTTTTGGTTGTAGCCTGGTGAGTTTCAGGTTCAGGGAGAGACCCTACCAGCAAGTAGCTAGGTGAAGAGTATTGGAAGAAAACACCCAATTGAGGGGCAAGTATTTATAATGAAACAGAGCATAGTCCCACTGTATTTCTCTTTGTTTTCTTTTTAAAACAAGAACCAAAAATCTAATAATATACTTTTTTTCATTATTTATAACAATTTATAATCAACACTGTAAACAAACATAGAACATCCATAATCCATTCTTTGGGAATGTAGGCATAGTTCTCTAGGCTACTCCTTGTTGAATAGGGGTCTTGGCAATCCTATAGGGACCCAAAGAAAAGTTTAGGATTATGGACACGTCTTTAGTGGAGTAGTCTCTAAGGTTGGGTCATCTCAGCCCGTCTCCTTGGAGTAGTTTTGGATACAGAACTCAGAGGAAATTTAACTAGAGGAGCTCTGAAATGTTGGTTCATCTGGACTATCCTTTTCCATTGGAGATGTTTCAGGGAGTGGTCCTTGATCAAACTTTATTTTCTTTAACCAGGAATAAATCCACAGACTCTCATTTTCTGTGAAATAAAAAGAAAACCTCTTCTCCAAAGTAGCATATCTTTTGATTTCAAGTTTAAAGTCAACTCATTTACAAAATATATAGGTTGGATTAATCCAGCAGCATTTATAACCAAATGCCATTTAGAAGTTTTAACTACTTCATTTTCAGTCAAAAAACATAAAGACAAGACAGTAACATATAGTATCCAGACACTCTGTAATTTCCATCTTTACATGACTTATATTTTTTCCTCTATTTCTTTTTTAAGGACTTTCTGTATCCTTTTTTTTTTTCTTTCCTCTATCAATCCAACATATATTCTTAAACACACTCTAAACCATTTAGAGTTTTGTTTTTATCTGCCTTACTATAAATCTCTTATTTCTTATCTTTTTCTGTTTCTTTCCACACCTTTGCTTGGCTAGGGTGGCTGACTCCACCCAGCTCCCTCTATTTCTTTCTGTTTCTGACCACTCCTTTAATCTGCCAAGGTGCGGTTAAGGATTAAAGGCTTCACTAGGGTGGCTGACTGGTTCCATCCAGCTCCTAGTCTAGCTTCATAGAGTTTAGCATTTTAGCAAAGGTACTGGTGGGACCCACAATTAACACTCTGAGGGAATTTTAGAGTCCATATAACCACCAAATAAAGCATTGACATCTGCTGCTCATGAACTCCATTTAATTATTTTGCAGCAGGGCCTCTTAAAAGTCTCACAAGTGTTTTGCCACTAACACTGAGCCAGGAAGCCTCTCTTTAAAAAGCCTCTAGCAAACAGGGCTTTCCCAAGAAAGTGTTGCTACTAAGAAGCAGTCTTTGACTCTGTTCCCTTTTGTCAATATAAACAGAAAGCTTAAATCCATCATATTCAACTTGTTGCTTACACGGAGGCTTCCGTGAGACTTGAAAAACTGGTGTTGTTACAGCTCAGGCTACACTCTGAAAGCCCACCGTTTTGTAATTCAAACCCACACAACATGCCAGAAGATCTTTGAGCCACAGCTCATATAAAAGACATAACTCAGAAGCTGTTTTTGGCTCTGAGTCTGTGCTCTAGAACCTTTTTTAAACTTTCTAAGGTTTTATGTGGGTATAGTTTACCCACGTTGGTGCGCCATTTGTAATATGAAGTTTCTGGCCTGGACTAACCCAAGATCTGGACCAACAGTTCCAAAGTTCCAAAACAAAAAAAAAAAAAAAACACAGAAGCTTGTATTAACTTTATGCTGATTGACTATGGCCCAGGCATATTGCTAGCTAGCTCTTTCATCTTAATTGAACCTATTTCCATTAATCTGTCCAGCCACGTGGCTTGGTACCTTTTCTCTGAGCTCATAGTTGTCCTTTGCATCTGCGGCTTCTCTGTTGGTGTCTCTCTGGCATCTCTGCTCTGCTCTTCCTGTTCCCCGAGTTTTCTTAGTCTGGTAGCCCCGCCCACACTTCCTGTCTGCCTTCTAACCAGTCAGATTTTTATTAAATAGTAGTAGGGACAACTATTTACAATGTAACAGAACATTGTCCCACTACACCTGACCCTCTCTTTTGGCTTCCAAATATATACTCAAGCTTGCACATTCTTACCCATGTGTGTATATATATACATCACACACACACACACACACACAAACACACACACACACACACACACACACACACACACACACACACACACACACACACATTTTCCCTAAACAAAAAATTCTCTACAACTCTGCTTTATACAATGCTCTTCTGAATTTTTTTTTCTGCTGCATAGTCAAGAATCACATCTTCAAATTTAGGGATGAGTGATCTGGAAACTCTCACTCTCTGCACATTGTTCAGCTGGGTATCTTTTTGTTATTTGCCATCTAGTATAAGAAGTTTCTCTGATGAGGATTGAGTGATGTGCTGATATATGAGCCAAGAAATATGTCATTGGGGCCATTTTCTGCTATGTTCCTTAAACAGAATAACAGTAGTAGGTTTTCTTTTAGGACCCATGACCTCTGTAGTCTCAGGTCCTTGGCCACATTAACAATTTTAGGTATAGGTTTCATCTCATAGAATGGGCCTAAGAAAAAGAATTGGTTAGTTATTCTCATAAAACCTATGCCATTATTGCACCAGTATATCTTGCAGGCAGGGTCTGCAACTGGGTGATATCAATGATTGCTTTTCTCATCTGGGAATGTACAAAGCACCTTCCATGACATGAATGCTCATCAGCAGTGGTGAAGTCTCTACTTGGGCATGAGGTTTCTTCTCTTTATTAAACTTCTCCCCCACAAACCACAGGAATCAAAGCAGAAAATGAGGTGAGAGATTGTAAGAGCCAGAGGTGTTGGTTGACTCCAACAAGCACAACAGGACTGGTACACATATGAACTTGCAGAAACTATGACAGCACGTACATGGCCTGCATAGGTACAAACCAATTAAAACCCCAGCAGTAAGAAAAAGGAGATGAAAGTCCCACCATTCACCACGAAGCTACCCGCAATAGGTACCTGCTGGGGAAGGAAAATTAGTTTTCTCCAATAGACTGTGACTGAATATATTAACCACATTCCAAGGAAGGCCCCACACAAAATGGACCTTATGTATGGGGATGTTTGTACACTTTTCATTATGTTCTGTTTCACTTTGCTATTTTTGGGTTTTGTTGATAGTTTGCTTATTTTTAAATTGTTTCATTGTTTTGAGAAAGAGCTAGAGAGAAATAACATAAAGTTGAGTGGGTAGGGAGGTAGGGGGTGTCTGGGAGAAGTTGGGTTAGTGTGGTGAGATATTGTATATTTAATATAATCTGCCCGGAATATCAGGGAACAGAATCACCCACAGTCAAGCTATGAAGGTCAGAGAGCGGTGACTCATGCCTTTAATCTCATCACTCAGGAGACAGATCTTTCTGGATTTCTGTGAGTTTCAGGTCTATCAGGCAAGCTTACACTTTTAATTCTAACTTCAGGATTATGATGCAGAGTTGAACCAGAAATGAAACAGCTGGGCAGGGAAGATATATGAGGCAGGAGGAGGCAGAAATGCCTGCATTCTGTAGAAGCAACCAGCCAGGCTGAGGACCCTTGAAGATAGCATTTACCGTTTTCAGCCTGAGAACTTGGCTGGGTGAGAACTGACTGTGGTCTATTTCCTTTTTCTGAGATTCCAGCTTTTCCTCAATATCTGGCTCAGGGTTTTCATCATATGTTAACTAGAGTTTGAGTACTAGATTAGGGGAAAAATATCATCAAAATATATTATCTAATTTTTTTAAAGCAATTAGTTTAAAAAAGACTTCCACATTTGCCCGAGTCAAGATCTCTGAAAGAATCCCTCAGCTTGCTGCAGATGGCAGCGTAAGGCTGAATCTCCCCTTCTCTAACATGAACACTAATATTACCCTCTTTTATCCCCTGTCCTCCTCTGGATTCCCTTTCTCTTCCTCCATAGTGATCTACTTTCTTATCATCTTCTCCCCCCCCCCCCAGGTTCTACAGCATAGGAGAGAGAGCAGATGGTCTTAGTCCATTCTGCACCTGGTTTATCTCACTTACTATCATGAACACCAGTGACACTTTCCTGCAAGTGACATAGCTTTATTCTTTGTTGCCAACATTATACTCTATCATGTGTATGCACCAAAGCTTCTGTATCCTATTATGTGTGAGTTGATGCTTAGGCAGGTGTCACTGTAGTATACTGATGGTGACTCTTTCGGGTATATGCCTAGGAATGCTATAGTGGGATTATATGATAGTTATAAGTGGTAAGAGGTTTCTGGCTGGGATTAGCCCCACAGTTCAGACCTTCACACAGCTGTTTATCTTGGACCAGCAATCCCAAAGTCCCAAAGAATCACACAGATGCTCATATTAATTTCATCCTACTTGGTTTATGTCTCAGGCACATAGCTAACTAGCTCTTTCATCTTAATTCAACCAATTTCCATTAATCTATCCTGCCATATGGCCTGTGGCTCACCTGTGTTCCTTACATGTTGTTTCTTGGGCAGCTGGATCTCGTCTCCCTCTGACTCTGCCCTTCTTCCCCTATTTACACTCCAATTTCCTGCCTGCTTCTAAGGTGCCTGCCATAGGCCAAAATAGTTCCTTTATTCATAGCATAAAGACATGTCACATCAGTTCTATTTTTCATTTTTTTTTAACAATAAAAGTAAAATTACCATGGGAAAGAGGAAAGTAAATAATAAAATGATCAGATGTAGGGTTCTTTTATTGGTTTCTATACTTTGATATATTCAACAATGTAGCTATAAAAAAATGTCATTACATAGCAAACTGTCACATTATGTGAGATATTTAAAAAGAGACACATGAAGGAATCATAATCAGAATGTAAAAGAGGATTGGCGTATTTCATAAAGAGCTCTACTATATCTTAATACAATTTGTTTAGATTATTTTATCATTTAAAGAATGATTTCATGGTTTACAGGTACTTTGTCTCATGTGTGATAGCCAGATTGACAATGTTGAGGTTCTAAATGTTTATATGAGCTACCTAAGGTTTACTCATTTGTTAAGTTATGGAGTAAACATTGCAATAAAGTTTCAGGATGCCTAACTTATTCATGTTCATCATTTTTGTAAACACAGCCCATGGTTGTTACTGCAATTCCACCTGTGAACACTAAAAATACTTTGTGTGATTTTTGTACGTTTGTGCAGCTTCTGCTGTGCTAAGAACACCATGAGGTGCTTTGTTGGGCTAAATACAGTCTGCTACCACATTATGTTTCCCTCAAAAAGGAACTTCATGTGTGACAGGAATCTCATAAAATTAAAGCAGAAAAATTCCCATCACCACAGCTACCTTGTGTTGCCATAACCATCATAACATCATGGTGCACTTCAGTGCTCACACATTTGTAGTGATAATATTGCAAACAAATCTTGTTCCTTGCCAAATCATATAAAAATATAGTACATGCCATTAGATATGTCACACAATTCTTGTTAGTGACAGATAATAATAATAATAATTATTATTATTATTATTATAAATAATCTACAATAGTTAACTTTGAGTTCACTTTTAACAACTGGATTTGACAAAGATGTCTAGAACGTTAGTAAAGCACCCTGCTGCGTGTTTTTACAGTGGCCTTTCCAACGATGAATTGACTTCAAGGGCTCTGACCAGCTGAATGCATCAATCCCTTGATAGAGTCACGATAGGATTGCATTATTGGTTGGTGCTTAAAAATAGGAGGGGGAACCCTATTGAGGGAAATGAGTCACAGCAAGTATGTCCTAGGGGACAGCCCTTTCAGGTCTGTGTCCATCTGCTATGAGTTGAGAAATTCATGATAACCCGCCACCACCCCACCCTGGTCCAAAGGAAACGTAGAGAAACTTCTGAAACCATGAGCACAATAGATCTGTTTTCCTCTTGGTTATTTATACTTATATTATGTACTATATCAAAGAAAAAGCAAAACAACAAACACAGAAATTGTGTTATCGACATGTGTATTTATTAGACTCGTGTATTGTGTTTCATTTCAAAGAATACTCTCATCTATAAAACATGTTGAATGGAATAAGAGTGTGGTCCAGTAAGAAAGCACCTATCTAGCATGTACACAGGTCTGACTTCACCTCCAACACACTAGCAGTGTTTTATTGTGAATTATTTCCCTGTGTTAATCAGACACAGCTTCATACACCCATGTTGAGTGCTTCTCTTGACTGAGCCCCTTTACTCATGTGCTTGATTTAGCTTCATATTCTGTTCATCAGTACAGCTGAGAAATCCATGGTTCATGCTGAGTAGAGGCTTCATTAAGTGATTGGTCTGGACACAAATTTTAATGACAGTGGAAAATCAGTGCTGGCTATTGCTTGACAGGCACATCTCACACCCTTCCCTCCAATAGTGACAAGTGTGAGTGGGGCAGAAGTAATCTACTTCACTAAAAGTCAATGAGACTGGAAAATATCTAAGAAAGGTCTCTCTCTTAAGATGTGGCAAAACATCTGGTGATACGGACCACAGACATGGAAGTTTATCCCTCTCCATACACCAAGGACCATAACAAAAGTTTTAAAATCAAATATTAAAATGAAAGGCTGTATCCAACTAGAACATTACATTTACTTTTAGGTCTGGGTAGTTTGAATGATTTAAGAATTGCGATTCCTTACATAATGTGAGGAGTGAGTCTCCAAATCCCAATATTCAGAAAGATGAAAACATTTCAGAAACTCTAGATAAGCAGATTGTGAAGGGGAATTATTTGCCTGTGGATAAAAGCATTCTGTTCTTGAAATGAACGCCTGAAAAGACTTTCATCTATAGAGGAAAGCTTGCCAAGTCTTAAAAAGACAGAATAACACTCTTTCTTGGGGGGGCCAATCTCTCAGGCTACTAATTTAAGCCTTTTGTGATGTCTATCATTGATAGACTTTATGCCTTCGGACTCACTAATCATTGCATGCTGCAATCAGCATCCATTACCTGTTTAACACAGGAGCTATAAGAAGTCATAGATGACCTAGTTCCTCATCCCAGATGCTCCCTGAGTAATTGTTCCGGAGAAATGGATAAATGCTTTTAGGATTCTATTCAATGCTGACAAGGCTCCAGCACATCTTTTTCTAATCTATGATGTCTCTCCCAGCATGGATATGATTTTTAACTATCCAGAATCCACCACCCTGTTGTGACAGGGTTTCTCTGTATAGCTCTGCCTTGGATTGGCCTTAGACTCACAAAGATCTGCCTGCCTCTACTTCCCAAATGTTAAGATTAAAGGCATGTTTCACCATGTCTGGCCAAAAGCCCCTTCTTTATATCAATAAAAAAGGAAGTTACAGCAATATTCCTACAATATGAGGAGGATCCTTGCCTGCTCTTGCTTCAACTAAAGAAGGTACTTTGATGGTCTGCTACCGAAAACATTCTGGAAGGATCATAATACATAGGTGTGTATTATGTAGCTCCTGGCTTGGGCTTAGGGTGATGTCACCAAAGGATTACATAAAGGGAGTCTAGAGTAAGACCTTGGCAAGTTCATCCATGACTTTAGTGCATCACTAAGCATGAAGATGTTAAAGAAAATATCAAGACTGTGCTGAGTTGTCAGACTTCAAATGTGGATGTGGATGAGTGTGGTACCAAGTGCTTCCTATTGGTGCTTCAGAGGAACTGACCAGGGAGGAATTATTGGTCCACTATGGGGATATACAGATAGAGAAGAAGAAAGGGAAAGGAGAATTGAAAAGAACGTCACTCAAGAAAACTCAGCGGCAGCTTCAGCCAAAGCTTTTGAAGACTTCAACGGATTCTCTAAAAAGTTTAAAACATGTACCCTCCACATCAAAATATTCTACCAATAGAGAAGAAGGTTCATGTTTTATTTTCTGCTTACAAAGACGTCTGTAGCAAAGAAAAGAAAGAGGAAACAAAGCCAGTCACCAAGGACTCATTTCTGAAAAGTTATACCTCCTCACACAGCCTCTAGAAGTGTTTGTGAAGAAGCGTCGTCATCACTGGGGATAACAGCTTCATGCACACATTGTCTCTGAGTCCTTTAGGCTAAAGAAATGGCAGCATGGAGCTGACAACCTAACACACGTATGCTTAGACCAACGTGTATTTAGATGTGGCTCAGTTTTTAACAAAAAGTAAAAAGTCAATAGAAACATTTAAAAAATCTTGTATGGCAAGGTTATGAAGACGGGAAACAGGCAGGTTTGAGGGTAGATTCAGGCTTGTAATTCCTGCTGTCTAGAAGGGTGAGGTGAGGCATTGCATGGTCAATACCTGCTTGGTTTACAGACATCATTCAAGGCCAACACCAGCAGTTTCCTGAGAATCTATTTCAAAATTAAAAGTAAAAAACGCACAGAGGAGATATAGTTCAATAGCAGAACACTTTAAAAATATCATAGTTGAGGCTCTAGCTTTACTCTCAAGATGAGGAAGGGAGGGAGGGAGAGAGGGAGGGAGGGAGGGAGGGAGGGAGGGAGGGAGGGAGGGAGGGAGGGAGGGAGGGAGGGAGGAGAAAATGTCTTGTATAGCTGTACAATGCATTTGTAAGTTTAAGCTAAGTATTATTGTAAAACTCAAAAAGCTGAATAATTTTAAAAGTTTATGAAGTAATGCAGCCAATTAGTTATTTTATTATTGGCAAAAGAATAAATGCTGCATATCCAAAGTGTTTATTATGTTTGTGCAATCTATAGTTGTGGATAACAGTAACAGAGCCTTCACTTCTACCTACAACTGCCTCTCAGACTTATCAGGAGTAGTGTCCAGTTCTTGGCATTTCATTCAGACTAAGTGTTCCAAACAGACATACCAATTTTGTATTTCTTCTTTGTGTCATCTGTGCGGCTGCATATGTCTATGTTCACACTTACAGGTGTGTTACAATTAACTCCAGTGTTCGGTACCATGCATGATAACAGGCCATTCCTTATTGCCTAGGTATGTAGTATGGTACACCATTTATGTTGTAAGTATACACATAATGGTGTTCACCAAACGCTGCCTAACAGCTCATATTCAAGAATGTACCCATGATTGACACCTGGCTATATTCCCAGCTAAAGAGAGTAGACCTCAGAGGCAAAGTGGAACTTTCTGGCTCAATTCTCCTTCTAAGAGAGTTAGAAAGCACAAAATTCTTCTCTCTTGAGATAAGCTGTGAAAATTAGGCCTTCTCCCCAAAACAACTTCAAGATTCAGGGATCTTCTCAGAATAGAGTGGAGAAGATTGCTAACAGCCAAACCAGTGGATGATTTCAAGAGTGCACACATAAATTCACAAAGACTGTGACAGCTTGCAGAGGACCTGTATTAGCTCAAGCTAGACAAAATCCCAGCATGGAAGAGAGAGGTGGGCACAAAGTCCCACCCCCAGCAGAGAGCTGTTGGCATTTGATTGTTCCCAGGGAGATTTGGAAAATTGGTTTTCTTTAGTAGGGCAACCTCTCTCTATGTGAGTGTTAGCATCTCTGCAGTTGTAGAGAAACCACTCAAATGTGATTTACAAGTACTTATGAAAACTTTTCTTACCCTATAAATTTCTTTCTGTTACTCAGCTATTTATGTTATGTTATGCTAATATATCTTAGAGGTGCTCCCCTAATTATACAAATCTTTTCACAATATACCAAATACATATTCTATCTGACTGAAACTACTTCTCCTGAAAAGTTTGGTCTGTTCCAATATGGACTGATACGATACAACTTCTGCTATTTATCCAAAACTATTCTAAGAAGTGATTTCTTGACAATTTTATTTTGTTGAATCACATGTTTTTGGATATTTATATTCTTTCTCCCTGTGTCTCTGTCTGTCTGTTGGTCGTCTCCTCTCCCCATGTGTGTTTGACTTCTACAGGGCGTACTTTCTGATAAACTCACGAGAAAGATTATTGAAATAAAAAATTTAAAGGCTTTTTATAACCTCCAAATTATTATATTTGAACTGAGATATATAGTTTAGATGGGTACAGGACTTTAAGTAGCCGGTTATTTCTTTGAGGACTTTAAAGACATTTTTACTTTGCCTTCAGCTTTTAGTCTTGCTATGAAGAAGAATATTCCATTTTAATGTTGATCCTTTATGTGGAATATATAGTGTTCTTTTAAAAATGATAAAATTGATAAAATTATTCAGAAAAATTTTTGAAAGTCCTGAATTATAAGCCTTCACATCACCAATCATTCAATCAGTTCATATCACTCCCACTGTAGAAACCCAAACTTACTTTGGGTTATTTTGCAAGGATTTTCTTCCTTTTGTTTGCTTGTTTACATGTTTATTTTGGTAATCTCTTCTGGTATCCTGTACATTGGATCCCAAGACTGAATTTTTAATTTTATACTATAATTTTATACTATAATTTTTCTTTTTCGACATTTTATTTGACTTGTAAGATCA
Organism: Phyllotis vaccarum; assembly: GCA_033318265.1. NCBI lineage: Eukaryota > Metazoa > Chordata > Mammalia > Rodentia > Cricetidae > Phyllotis > Phyllotis vaccarum. Next base: position 155,844,092 of record JARWLC010000002.1, read on the forward strand.
TTTCTCCAACTTAATACTTAAATCCTACTATTGAAGGACAGTCCATGTTCCTTGTATTTCTTGTAGCTGTTCACTGTTGTTCGTTGGCTGTTATTACTGTTGTTGTTACCAAAAGATCTCATTCTGTAGCCCAGACTGCCTTAATAATGTAGACCAGGGTGACCTTGAACCAAGGAAGTCTTTCCACATTAGCCTCCTGGGTGCTGCGGATTACAGGTGGGCACCATCAAACCCAGCATTTCTTCTTCCTTTGTGCCTACAATACAATCAGCCTTCAACTGGTGCTGTGAAGGAGGCTTATATAAATGATCCTGCAAGCTGAAACCATGAAAAATAGTTTTAACAGGAAACATTTTTCATATTACTAAAAATTCTTATGGTATCAATTACAAATGTACAGGGAAATAGAATCCTTAAACTAATATTTAGTTGGTATGCTGTACTTTAAAACATTAAAAAATATTATGATTTCTTTCTTGGCACAGACTTGCTGCTCTTTCTTGATATAACTTAGAATGTGTTTCTTTTCTATGTCTTGGCAAATTATGGTTATAAGTTTGGGTCAGTTTCTAATCATTCATCTTTTGTGCTTTTAATTCTATGAAATGTTTCCAAGAGTCCTTTACTTACTGTGTATTATTTTACCAGTATCACATCCTTGAGATATCTTTATCCTTTTCATATATACATATGAAATATTTTTAAAAATTATTACATCTTTGTCTTTGGGACGGTACCATAAGGCCAGGAAGTTTTATGTCAGAGTAATGAGTAATAAATCTATCTCTATCTTTTGGAAGTAACTGAGTACTATATTATTAGGAATGGAAAACAGGCTAAGACAGTACAGTGAGAACCATTTCTACATATCACTTCTCAGAGGGCATCAAGGATGGTCTATGAACTGTTCAATATATCTCTGTTTATCTATCTACACTGTTATCTCCAATTTTCTGTTTTTCCTAACTCTTATTTGGCTGTTTATTTGTGATTTGTTCCTTTCTCTACTTATATATTAGATGTGTTATCACCTTATACATGAGTGGGTCACTTATTCATGTTGTACAGAATTTATTAAGGTAGGATTAAGTAGTATATGGTCTGGACATAAAGCTTGCAAGTCTTATCTTTTGGAGATAGACATAGTGTTACAGACCTATAATCCCAGCTACTCTGGAGGCTGAAGGCTGAGAAAAGGTTACAAGTTCAAGGCCAGCCTGTGCAATTTAACAAGTGTTTAATAAAAGACTCTGGAGTCAGTCTACAGAACATGATTTTTCAAACAGTCATGTTCCATAGAAAATATTCTTCAAATCATCTTTCTGTAGAATGAACATCTTGCTACCTGTCTCTTTGGTTCTGGATGGGGAAAGGAAGTCTTAAAAGTTGTATATACATCCATATCTCATTATTTCCAATGTTTATTCAGTTTGGTACCTTTATTCTCAGTCATGTGTATTCAGAGAGCTTCTGTTTCAAATCTATACGCAGGATAAAGCTTCAGCATTCTACTTTAAAAGAGTAGACAGTCAAACCACCTGCTGTTCTTAAGGTGTGTGAACGAGTGTGTGTGTGTCTCTCTATGTATCCCAAGATAAGGTGGAACTTACTATGTAGCCAATACTGGCCTTTAATGTGATCCTCCAGCCTTCCTCTTGAAGGCTGGGATAACATTCCTTAGTACCGCCTACTGTGGTTTAGCTCCACCTTCATCCCTTCTTTCTCAGGTCAAGTGTGCTGTCAATCAAGGTTAAATTTACTGGCAGCTGTAAATGTCAATGCATCTTGATTGGCCCTTGCTGGCTGAAGAAGATTCAGTGCTCTCCAAATTCTTGCCTGGTGATCTGCTTCCTATCTTTCTAAATTTGATCGCTATTTTTCTCTATTATTTTTTTCTTCTGCATAAAGATTTTCAAAGTGAAAATTTTGTGATCATCTTGGTAGGGTTTTGAGTGGAAGAAAACTTTAAACGTGTGTGGTCAATTCACTATCTCCATTCTAAAGTCTTTTATCTGATGTGTGTGTGTGGTGTATGTGTGTGTCTACAAGCACACACACAGATGAATAGTTTTCAATACTTGAAGCTCTTGACCAATTCAAACCACATGTGTGCATGTGTATGTATGTATATATACATACATATATATGTGTGTGTTTATATATGTGTGTATATGCATACACACATATATATGCATATATATATATATATAGCTGATAAAGGTGTGCTTTTGAATTCTTTTCTCAGTTTTAGTATTTTCAGAAAGTAAAGTTTTTCTGTTTTGTTTTCTCTAGACACTTTAATAAAGGCTTTATTTCTTGTCATTCATTTTTATGGGTTTTGTATCAAAATAAATCATAAGTATCGTAAACACCTTTTGTATAAACAGCTCATAACAGTTTGAGATGGCTTCTGTAGAGTTATCCAACTGCATCTCTTGGCATTTTTAATAACCTCCTTAATATTTTCTGTCATCCCCATCTGTTTGGATTTAAGGTTGATTATCCAGTCAAGCTGTGCTGCGAAGAACCACCTGATCACTTACTTCAGTGTGTGTGGTGAGGTGTAAGACTCGTGGCATTTTCAGGGAGGAAACATAAAACCACTCCTGTTAAATTATACCCACCTCTCCTAGGTAGTTAAATTACCCTGAACACTGGAAAATTAAGCATAGACACAATCATAGAGAATTATGTCTCTGGTTCTTTAAAGCACTCAATTTAACCTGGCACGGATTCCCTAATGGGCAATTCTCTGACTATCTCCCTAGGGAAAATATATTGAGCATAGCCAAAGGTTAAGGCAGAGGAGTGCAGTGAGACTAGGAAGCAGCCAATCAGATGAAGAGGGTCTAAAGATCCAGCGCCTGCAGAGGAGCAGCACCAAACCCAGCTGCTTAGTCTCCTTCAGTGGTGAACGGCGCATATATGTTGCAAAGGCTTCTTGTATTGGCTGTAGCCACCGAGAAACCCTGTGTCTAAGAAGAGAGGGGTAGATGCCCAAGCAACACATTCTGCACAGCAGCAACCAAGACAACGCTCCTGTGCTGGAATGTTCTCACTGGAAGGTATTGGTTCTCTTACATTGGGCTCCTCTGATTGTTAAGAAAGAAGCAGGAAGGCTGGTGTTGGGGAGGCTTTCTGCTTTCTAGTACTGCTTTGTTCCTTCTCTGGCTAATGCCTGCTTTAAAATGGTCAGCCTCTGGCTGAGCCGGAGATAGGCAGAATAAAAGGATACTTTCCAGTGCTTAAGCGGGCTGCGCACAGACCCTTTATTAAGACAGCCCCTTTGTTAGTGTTGCCATTGTTCTCAAGGTAAGCTGGTTAATAATGCTGCTTTCAATCATCACATTCTGCTACATTCATAAACCTAAGAATGCAGGAGGGGAAGGATGGGGGCTATGTGTCTTCAAGGTTGTTGCAATTTCTGTAATTATCTACCAGCCTTAGAGACAAAAAGCTTCAAACTGCTGGTCAGACAGAGAAAGAATTTGGCTACTAAATTGATTCCTCTGTGATTAAGATACCGGTTTATTTAAAAAAAACAAAAACAAAAACAAAAAAACCCCACAACACTTCTCAATTCTACTTAATAATTAAAATACTTAATTATCATCTGTTTCTGGCAGCTCGTGCGATCATTTAAAAGCCATCAGTATATGAGGGGTCCTTGTTTTAGTTGCCAAGGTAATTGGAAGGATAATTCAATATGCTCCAGAGTAACAAAAGACCCCCGAGAAACATATGCGTTAGGTGAGGCATGGGATTGCTTCGCGGAGTGTTTATCTCTACGAGTGTCTTTTGTCTCTTGTCCGGTCACTCACGTAGGCAGAAATAGATAACACGGGGGCTTTCATGGTGTTCCCTGTATTTAAACTCACATGATTATTTATCCTATATATTACACTGTACTTAATGCATGCCTAAGATGCTAAATTATCGATCATATGGAAGGTTTCACTGGTTAAGCTGTGTGCCATTCTCTGTGGGATATTTGAAGTCATTCCTCAGTGGGTTGTGAATGGTGCCCTGAGAGAAGTAGAGAGAATCTGTTTTTGCAGAGGCTGGACACAAATACCAGGATGCTACACTGCTTCTTATAGTTGTCTCCAAAAAGCATGACACTCAGATAATACAATCTTCATAGCAAATTGCCAGGGCTGACCTTTCTGTAGAAGCATTTTTTTTTTTTTTAGATGTTAAAACATTGACAGATTTTTTTAAAATTTCCAAATCCAGTGGTATTTTATTACTTTTCATTCATTTAACTATTGTCTATGGAACTAAGTCTATTTACTTCTATAAAATTATCAGTACGGTACTATGACAGACTTTTGCAGTGTGGGTTTCTCTATTCAAATGTGAATGATTCTACTTATTGAGTATAACAATCAGGTCAAACCAGTGTTTAGAGCTGATGTTTTTTTTTTTTTAAATCACACTTCATAATAATAAACCATACATTGTGTTAATAAAAACCTAAAAATTTAGACTCTAATCTGTAACAGTCAAAACCAGGTATAAAATAATGAGTACTTTTTTTCTATGTGAGAAAAATCTTATTTCTTGTATTTTTAAGGGGCATTGCTTTTGAGAAAATAAACAATTAACTGGAATACCACAGGATGACCAATAACAACTTTGATGAATGGCAATGGGGCGTAGGAGCTGGTATCTGGTAGTACATGAGATCATGTAAGGACAGCATCTTGTACTTGACTATGAGTAAAGTCTTACTTAAGGTGGCCTAAGATTGTTTTTGCTGATGGAAAAATAGAAAAGAAAAGCTGGATGTAATCCTGGAGAAGTAAAGTTGGTGTCAATGAAGCATTTCAGGGCAGCAGGACGCTGCATTAAAGGCAAGGACATGGCATTTCTCAAGCAGTATTAGAGGTATGAAACTAGAGATGTAGCCTGGATACAGCAATTCCCACTTTCTGTGCAACCTGTGGCATCAGGTCTACTTGACTGGCTTTTGAGAATTATAAGAAACCCACATAATAATACATAGTTCTCAGAAATAAAATAAAGGCAATTATGAGAATGGGAGAGCAGGTTGACTCTCATTGATGGACACTGATAGAATCCTTCCTCTGAGATCCCCAGAGCCTGCCTTCTATGTTAGGGTGGGAGGAATGATCTTTTCAAGGAAAGGGAACCCTAGCTGGTTCTCCAACACCAAGCAGGCAGCTGTGAGATCATATGCATACAGGTAGCATCATATGGGCTGAGCACATTGCATTTGCAGACTTAGAAATCTATACATCTCTATATATGTATAACAAAGGAGGCCAAGAGTTTGAGAAAGATCCAAGGAGGTACACGAGAGTGTTAGAGGGGGAGGGAGAAAATTATCTAATTTTATTAAAATTTCAAAAACTGAAAGATTATTATTAAAAACCAACCTCTCTTAGAAGAGGGACTCATTCCAGTGGAGACCCTAGAAAGGCCGACAACATCTCTATATCTGTTCCCACTTTCTCCTGTTCTCTCGCATCGTATATAACAACGAACTTCTACCTTCTGAGAACATTACTTTCAATTTGATGATGCCTTTGAATCCTATTTAAACGCAAATCACCTCGGGAAGAATAGAATAAGTTGCTATTACCTGGATGTCTTTTGTAAAGGCCTGAGAGCGGGTGTCTAGTAGACAATGCTGAGTTGATGGCAAAATTTTAAGAGGGAATGGTGCGAATACTCGGCCACAGGATACTCTTGAAGAAACGAGCTAACTAAAAGTAAAAGGTATGGGAAACACATTCCATGGAGCTGAGATAACAATCTACCTGCAGAGGGCCCTGCTTAACTCAACATATTGTTGGGTTGAGGCCCCAAAATAACATTAAAATCCCAGGGAGGCAGCAGTTCTGCAGAGACGAATGACATCCATGTGTTCGGTTCTGTTTTTTCCTACTGGTCATCCACAAGGATGTTTGCCATAAGCAGTCACTTCCATGATGTCTGCAGCGGAAACAAACCAGTTGCTTGAGAAAGACTAACACAAGAAAAAGAAACTCAACTGTAAGAGAGGACGCAAAATTTAATGTTGTTGTACCAACTTTTGCAAAGGGCATGGAAGGGGGGACACTGTGAAGAAGAGCACCTGTGAAAATTAGCACTGGTCCTGTGAGAGCTAGACCCCACTGACAACAGAGCGCAGTATAGGTCCACAGCAAGAATAACCTTCAAACTTACTCCATATCCTCTCTGATCATATCCAACTTCAAACTGATTCTACTTACTTCCTCTTCTTTGGGAGAGATCTGCTTTAGAGAAGGCCTCATTCTAACCGGACAGTAAATCTCTAATCCCACTGCAATGCAGGGGACTTTGGACGAAAGAGCGTCATGAAAAGCTATTAGCCTTCACTCCTCTAGCAGTTATGACAGCCTGTCTTCCTTATCCTTATAATTTTTATTTCCTTACACAATTGGAGCTCTTCCAAGGAAGAGATAGCATATGTCTGTAAATTTAGCACTATGACTTAGGATACGCTACAGTTTATTTAAGAAATTAACAGCATTCCTTTCTCAGGCTGCATATTGCTGCTTTACCATTAAATTGCCACCTTCCAAAATAACATGTGGAATAAAGTGAGCTGGCAATAAAACATGTGTATATGAGCCAGGCCAAATGATGTATGTCTGTGTTCCCAGTACTTAGAAAGCAGAGGCAAGAGGGTCAGACATGGCCAGCTTGGCTTACATATAGAAACTCCGTCTAAAAAAAATAAATAAATAAATCTATAAATCACAATAAAAGTTAATTTGGATCAACAGCATTTAGCAACCTCAGCCTACGCTGTCCTGGCATCCTTATGGTCTCACTTGTAGCAGAGAATTGAGTTGATCTCCAAGAAAACCTGATAAACCACCCCAATCAAGTAATAGGCCACCATCATTTGTGTGGGAGCCAAATTCAGAATGTGCAGTTGTGGAAAAGATGGCTAAAACCAGGTCAAAGAGATACCAGTGTGTTTGTTATCTCCTAGAAAGTAGAGACTAGCTTCTAACAGTGGTGGAGAGAACAGGCTGTGGCACTATCTGGGCAATAAGTTGGACTTCTGAAGTCAGATGAAGGGCCTCTGGCATGAATCATGGTGATTAACATTAATCAACACCAGAGAATATATAAAGGTATTTTCAAGCTTTCTGTGAGTAGCCCTTTTCCATCCTTAAAAGTACTTGAACTCTACGTGGGTCTCCCTCTCAGACCTTTGTATAGCCAAGTGCGTGTTCATTCTAATATGTCCAAAGGAGTGACGTGATGCACATACCTGTGAACCAGCAACAGCCAGTTATAAAATCCCTTTCAGGCAGGTAATGGAAAACAATGAAGCTCTTCTCTTGGAGTGCTACCAAAGTTGGCCTTGTTTTGTTTTGGATGATGTCAGTGAGGGATCATTTGAAGGTAGAATCTGGGTTTATGACCTGTGAGTCAGTAAGTCTAAGATTCCTTCCTTCCCTCCCTGCTTTGAACACCATCAATGGTGTCTTCCTCCCAGAAGACACAAAGAAAACATCAATGGGTTCATTGGGTGGATGCTCAGCTTCTTTGTAGAAGCATCTGGGCCTCTGCTCCATTTATATTCAGTTCACAGAGACACTCACATTTCCTTTTCCCAGCAGCATAGATCAGAGATAGCCACCCACTGTAGAGACAGGTCATGACACAGCACCTCAAGTGTCTCTCAAAAGTCTATTCAACTTATTCTTAGAGACAAAATTAGGCTATGTTAATAAAAAAGACACTCAACAAGTAAAGATGTAGAGAAATTTAAAAGTATTGAGATTAGAGAATTGGCCTATTTATAAATACAGGTAGGAACACCTGAGTTCCATCACCACAACACACACACACACACACACACACACACACACACACACACACACACTGTACCCGATACGATTTCTGTTTATTTTGCCTTCAAATATGCATTTTCAAAAGTGATTATGTCCCCCACCCCGCAGAGGACCTTCTGTGGCACTCTGTTGAGCACACTCAGGCACTAGGCAAATCTTTGAATGAACTCAATAATCCCTTCAAAGTAACTTATATTGCTTTTCATCTTCATCCTGTACTGAAATAGACTTCTGTCGATTGCTATGGCCTCACCCTCCACCACCTTTGACAGAACCACAACCTACTCTCGGCTCACTTTCATTTCATTCACCAGAGCTGAGATTACCTCCCAAGTCTCTATCAACGCAAACTTTACAAACCTCATTCCCAAAATGCTCTTGACAGAACCAATTACCTTTTTGTAGGGAAATGTCTTCAACCTTCCTCTTCCTTCTCCAGTCGTCACAGGGTATATCAGACCATGTATCCAGGTTTCATGAGAAAAAGTACCAGTGAGTATTTTGATAGTAATGACATTTTCAATTTAATTCCCAAATAAGTCTCAAACCCAGTGTTTTCTTTGAAGTTCCCAGTGTCTTTGTTTAGAGCCTCATATCTCTTGTCTGATGACTATGTATTACTTTACGTGAAATGGAGTCTTTTTCTATAGCCCTTGCTAGCCTTGAATTTACTATGGACTCCAGGCTAGCCATGAACTCAAAGCAATCTACTGTCAATATGTAGATTATAGGTGTGCATCCCCATACCTGCCAGTGGTATTTTCTATAAGTGAAAAGAGCCTGTCTCACATGTGATAATAACGTGCCAGGTAAGCATGTTCCATGCTACCTTATTAAATATGGGAAAATCATTATATGTGCCCCATGGCATCCTGCCCATCTTCCCTACTGGAACCATTGGAGGGGAAAGAAATGTGGTTCATAGGTGAAATGAAGAGCAAGTAGGTGAATTAAGGAATAAGAGAGGGCAGATGTAGTAATAAGTTTCTGGCCTGTCTGGCTTGTGGTCCAGACCGGTAGACCCACAGAAACACACAGACGTTTGTGTTAATTTTATGCAGATTGGCTTATGGCTCTGGCATACTGATAGCTAGCTCTTGCTCTTAAACTAACCCATAGGTTTTATCCTGCTTAGCCATGCGGCTCAGTACCTTTTCTCAGAGCAGCACAGTTGTCTGCTATATCTGAAAGCTTCTCTGGAGTCTCTGCTCTGTTCTTCTCAGAGTTTTTTAGCCTGGTAGTTCCACCCACACTGTCTGCCTTCAGCCAATCAGTGTTTTTATTAAACTTGTAGGTGGAACAATTATTTACAATGTAACATAATCCCACTAAAGGCAGATAGATGTATACTGACAATATGACAATGTTTCCTAATACAGCAAATAATTTAAAGAGAGAACAAAACCCAGGAAGTATAGAAAAAAAATATTTATAAGCAGAGAAAATCAGGGGCAGAGGAAAACTTTAAAAACCATAATGCTCTAATGGAGACTGGACAAATTCAGACAAATATAGATAATCTGATGAGAAACGTAAAATGGCAGAAAAGCTACATTAGAGAATATATGTAGGATGTGTCTAGAATATACTGAGCACAGGTTTTAATTCCTCAGGAATCCACTGAGGCAGAAAAGAACCAGTCACTGAAGCAGCATGCATAGGGCCTGCCTGGATCTAGACTGAGTCCTCTGCTCATATGTTATGGCTTCCAGTTTAGTGTTTGTATGAGATTCCTGAGTGTGAAAACAAGTGGATCTCAGATTCTTGTCTGGCTCTACTTTGATGTGATAGTTTTTGTTTTATCTCATTATATTTTATTTTGTTATAGATATATTTTTTAAAAGATGAATAAATGAATGCAAACCTGGCCACTGGGGTAGAGGTTAACAACTGAGCCATCATTTAGCCCCTGCTGAGAGAGGGAAAATCAGTTTTCTAACAGATTGACAGGAGATATATCAACCATATAATTGGACGCCACAGGTTTTCTGGTGAGGATGTTTTTATTTGGTTATAATTAGGTGACCTTTTTTGGACGTAGTTTTATTTAGTCTTACTGGTTCAGGAGTTTTTGTTGTTGTATTGGGTTTTTTTTTTGAGAGAGAATGTAAAGTTGGGTGGGTTGATGGGGAGAGAATCTGGAGGACTTGAAGGAGGGAGAGAACAGTTTCAGCATGTTATTTAAAAATTGTTTTTAAAATTATAAATGTAATAGTGATGATCATGATGATGATGATGATAAGAAGTGAGAAGAACCAGTCTCATTTAAATTCTTTAATTTAAAGAAGTGATTAATAATAATATCCTTAGGTAGAACTTGCTCTGTGCTGAGCCATGTTCTACACATATTACATAAATGGGCTCAATTAAACTTTTGGAAATTCAAAAGAAAAAGTTTTTTAAAATCTCATTATATAGACAAGCCAGCAGGAGCAGTGCACTTGGACATGTTTCAGACTGTATAGTTGGAACCTGGAGACTTGGCTAATAATGCCTATATCTTTTATCTCTCTTGTTGGTATGCCTTTCTAGCCTGGGCAAGCAAAAGTTGAATGTGTTACTTTGGTAGAAAAATGTCTGGTGTCAACTCCAGAGTTTGAAACTAGAGGCAGACTAAGAAATTCAGAAGCAAATAAAATTCAGGAACTATAAAGAACAAAACCTTTCCATTCTGTGTTAAATCAACTAAAGAACCGACAGATTGACTTACCTGTGTCCTGGGTCCCAAAGTATCCATTACCACAGCATGGAAATTACTGAAACCTAACATTGCTCAGTTGCATAGTTCAGAAGGAGGTGAGCAGAAAAATGACAGGAACAGAATTCAAAAAAAATTAAAAATAAAAGCTATAAATGCCCATACCATGATCCCCAGAGACAAAGGTCCCCTTTATCCTTGTCCCAATACTTATCTCAAGTGGCATTTAAACCTTCGGATGCCAAGCTACAAGCTATCAATCTGTCATTGTCCAGGGAAAAGCATCTACTTTTTCATTCAAAACAAATTAGTTTTTAAATGTTTTCAATTGTAATGGAATTTTATTACTTCCACCCCACCCTTTCCTCCCTCTACAGTCTTCTAGTTGCCTTACTACAATTCTCTCCCATTTCCCCCACTTTCAAGTAGAGAACCTTTTCCTTTAACTATATTTATTACAACATATATATATATATATGCATATATATGTGTGTGTGATGTCTGTTTATGTTGGTTGTATGTACATGGTTTCAGGGCTAACCACTGTTCATGGACAAACATATAGTTATTGATAAAAATTAATTTCTGTACTTGAGGGCAAATCCATCAGGTACTTTTGTGTTTTACGTAATTAAAGGTTTCCTCCATTTCATGAGATAATGTGTTATCTGCAAACTTTCTTGATATTCTAAATTTGAAAGGCTTGTGCTGCAGCATATGTCTTCTTCACAAAATTTGGTTAACATGTGTCTTGTTATTCCACTGATGTATTTCTTCAAAGCATGAGTGTATTATTTAGGAAGACATCCAATGGCTAGAAAGATACCTCGCTGTTCTATGTCTTTCTTTGTTTGGATTTGTATTATATTCCCTTTGCTGAGATTTTAATCAAAAATTCAAATGTCTTGAAACATAACTGCTTCAGTATTGTCATATAGAAATTCTTCTGCAGTTTATATTCATATCTAACTTGGATTTTAAATTGTATGACCTGTATATTTTCAGATAACATTTAGAAAAAAATTTGGTTTATTGTTATTCTCAAGCCATTTTCCTCTAATTTCTTCACCATATCAAGCCATAGATATGACAGCTCTTTTTGGTTGGAGACTTGACACACCTAGACAGAGCAGTATCAGTTGAGGGATTGACCCTGTCAGATTGCCCTGTAGACATTTCTGTGGGCATTTTTTGGGGGGGGCTAATATTGCTAACTGATGGAGGTGGTCCTAGACTTCTATTGGAGATAGCAGTCCTGGGCAGGTAGGCCAGAAGCAGGAAACAGTAAGGAGCGTGCCTCACCATCTCCACCTGAGGTCTCTTTCTTCAGTTCTTGCCTCCAGGTTCAGGCCCCAGCTCTCTTTTTATGATGGACTTTATCCTGCAAGACAAATGAACTCTTTTCTCTTTTGACATGGTATTTATCACAACAGCAGGAAAATCACTGGGGCAATATATTGTGCTTTGTTCTGTCATGGTTATGGCAATAACCTTCCAACAGATCTCTAGGTCCACCTCCTCCAGGGTCCACATACATGTAACTTTGAAGACACATTTACTCATGTTAACAACCTTTCTGTTCTTTTCTTAGAGCATCTTGTGTGCTCAGAATACAATTAAATTCTACTAATGAATTAATTTGTCTTTCTGGATTATCTCTCAAAATATAAACCTGCTCTTTGGTCTCTACACCCTTGTTCTATGTTCCATACATTTTTAACTACTTGAGCTTCCAATATTTTCCATCCCAAGCTCTTATGAATGCTGGTGCTTCTAGTTGGAACATAAACTTCCCCATCAAGCCACTCTTTTTGTCCCCTAACACTTCTTGTAATCAGGATTTCCACAATTGTTTCATTACTACAATAATTACAACATCAATTATCCATTCCCTTTTAAACCTATTAAATGGATGTTATTTCTTGTAGCTTGAGCAGACATTGTTTACGTATTTAGAAAAATGCATCCTAAGTGGCGCTGTTTGTGCCCTCACATCTGAAGGCCCCAATCCATAGTGCCAGACTTTCCCAGTGCCATGTTTAGCTTTTGGTTAAGGAGAATGACAAAGATCCTTCTGTTACAAAGAATACATTGTAGTAAGAAGTTTGTGACCCAGCCTAGATCTGAGGTCTGGACCCACAGTCCTAAATAATCACATAATATCTTACATTAATTACATGCTGTTAGGCCTAAGGCTTAGGAATATTACTTGGCTAACTTTTACTCTTAAATTAACTCATGATTAGCCAAGTGGCTTAGTACCTTTTCTTGGAGCATCTTTATCTTCTTTCCTCTGCGTCTTTCTCCTCCCAGAGTTTTCTTAGTCTGGTAGTCCCACCTATACTTCCTGTCTGCCTCCTGGCCAATTACTATTTTATTAAACCAGTAGGGGGGAAAATATTTACAAAGTACAAAAGCATAATCTGACAGCGTTCCACAATACATTCCTCTTTTTAATCCCCAGTTACTCCAAAAGGGAGAGGTTTATAATTTTCTGGAATATCATGTTCTAAATAATTATGAGGCTTGTCCACATTTCGAGCTTAAAGAATAAAAACAGAATCTCTGAATACTTCTGCTCTGGATGTGTTAAAGTGGTGGTGTATAAGTGAAGTGGTTCTTCTAGAAACACCACAAATGCTGCTTTGAGCTTGAGAGGTAAGGGGAGCAAGAGAGATGAAGTGTTGATACCTGGGAGACGTCTGATGCCTGCCATAGACTGACTACAGGGTTCTTTCTGGAACCTCTGAATCATTAGTCAGGCTCTAAATGACTGTTGGAAAGCAAGTCAATATCCTTTTGATAAGAGCAGTGAAAAAAGCAGTGATAAGAGCAGTGATAAATCCAGACATCTTGGTTCTAAGATGCAGATGACAAGAACTAGAAACTGTAGCAGTTAGAGTGCATAGTATAGGTAGTGAAGAAGGAAGTGGTCTACTAGGGACCAGGCCCAGTGGAAACATGTACTCATGAAGTAGGATAGACCTCTATCTATCTATCTACACATCTATCTATCTATCTATCTATCTATCTATCTATCTATCTATCTATCTACCTACCTATCTATCTATCTATCCATTCATTCATTCGTCCATCTATCCATCTATCTATCTAATTTGTTCCACACAGGTAACTGTTTAAACACATGATAATCACTCTTCCAAGTTGAGTTGAATTAAACCACTTACATTATAGAAAACACAAATGATGCCATATGAGTTAATTGCTCAGTGACCTTTCTCTTGTCTTGATTATTAAATATACAATATTCTGTATATCATTTGGGGCATAAGTTGTCTGTGTTAGTTACTGTTCCATGACTGGCCATACTCCTAGATTAAACAATACGGGGAGGGGAGATTTATTTGGGTTCAAAGTTTCAAAGGATTGATATGGTAATATTTTGTTTGTGCTCTAACAAAGCTTGCCTAGAGATCAGAGCTAGCCACTAGTTAACCACAGAGGCCAGGCAGTGGTGGCACACACCTTTAATCCTAGCACTTGGGAGGAAGAAACCAGAAGTTATATGGCTGCGCAAAGACAGGAAGTGATAAGGCAGATATAGACAGAAGTTTGGCTCCATTGAGGCTGAGGAGTTGGTGAGATAAGAGGTAGCTGTGGCTGTTCCTTTGTCTCTCTGATCTTTCAGCATTTACTGGGTATCTGGCACCGGGTTTTTGTTATTAAGACCAAGTAGGATTTCATTAGAGCCCATCAGGGTGGCATCAGCATGGTCACAGGAGTCGGCAGTAGATGATGGACTGGACATCAGATAGCAAGGCTACAACTGGGACCTGGAATAAAATCAAGCTATACTCCTCATAACATGCTTCCACCAGACAGACCACAACTCCTAAAGGTTTCAGAGCTTCTTATCACAGTGCAGCCTGCTGAGGAAGCAAGTATTCAAAATGGGAGCCTGGGAGGGACATTTCACATTAAAACCACAGTCCTAGCCTTTTTTTAAATCTATTTTTATTTTTTATGATCCCAGGAACATAGTGAGCAGTTTGAAAAACTGTGGCCTGTTCCAGTAATTCTCTCCAGCAATAAACCAGTACATTTTGCATCATATTAAATGATAAAAACCAAACAATATCTTTCCCCCTGTCTATATTACAAATAAACTAAGGACAAGAAACAAAAATGTAAAATTTCTGAAATAAAGGAAGGCTTGGGAATGGTGGCTAATGCCTGTAATCCTAGCAAATCCTAGCACTCTGGAGGCATAGGTAACAAGAGTGCCCAAATTAGAGGCAAACCTGGAATGGAGAATGAAACCCCAACTCAGAAGCATCACAGCAAACAACCAAGTCATCAAATAGTCTAAGAACACCAGGAAAGAGAAACTGTTGCTCTTAAGAGATAAGAGTACGAGATCACATTGGCCTGAGGGCTAAGGATGAAGAAATATGAAATAAGGACTAGAGAGATGGCTCAGAGATTAAGAGCTCTGGTAATTTATGTTGGTTTGAATAAGAATGATACCCATAGACTCATGTAAATGTGGCCTTGTTGGAGGAAGTATGTCACTGGAGGTGGAGGCTTTAAAAAACCCATGTCATGTCTAGGCTCTGTCTGTATCTTTCCTTTTGTCTATCTGTCTATATTTCTCTCTCTCCCCCTGCCTGTGAATGAATCACGCTGTAGATCTCAGTTAGCACCACCTGCCATGAGGATGAGGATAGTGGACTAAGCCTCTGAAGCTGTATGAAAGCCCTCAGCTAATCGCCTTCTTTAGTCAAGGATTTATAAAGGATGACTTGGCCATGCTGTCTAGTCACAGCAATAGACCAGGCACTAAGTCATAGCTCTTCCAGAGGACCTAGTTTGAATCCCAAGTACATACATGGCAACTCATAACTGTCTGTAACTCTATTCCAGGGAATCTGACACCGTTTTCTTGCCTCTTGCCATGTGTACTGTGTGTACAAAGTATGTATGTATCTATCCATGCAAGTAAGACACCATCCAATCCATATAAAATACATTTTAAAGAAGTAAAGAAGATATGAAATGGCATGATAATCTAACTGAAAGTCCTGCACTATTGAAGGGAGAGATAAAAACTTACCTGAATAAGAGATGGGAACTTTTTTTCCAAAGAACTTCCACAATTTTTCCTTTTCGCTAGCATTATAATTTTGCCATTATACGAAAGTCCTCACAATAAAATTGAATTTTTGTCATTGTACTGCTTAGTTTATCTGAGTCTTACTTTTCTCTGTGTAAAATCTATGACTGGATTCTGACCTCCTTAAGCAGTTCCCTTCGAGAACTCCACTGTAGGTCTATGGACCTGAAATGTATTGTGTAGAATTTGAGGCAAGGCTGGTAAAGTGGGACAGTTGTTCAACAACTGATGGAAACAACAAGACAGAAAAAAAAATAGACCTGAGAAAGAGTGTGAACTAAACCAGAGAGACAGAAAACACAATGCCCCAGCAGTAGAAAGGGTGCCATCAATCGGGAAGTGGGTTTTATTTAAGGAAATCCTGTGAAGTGAGGCTCCGAAGGCATTTGGAATTGTTTACTACTTAAGATTTGTTTGATAGCTTACATGTCTAGACAGAGGGCATAGAAAAGGGGTAGACAACATCAACACATCCACTCTCCTCACGGAGATTATACAGTGGACAGAGAGGACAAATAGTATATAAGAAAAATATAATTTCACTGCCCTATAATATAAGGGTGAAAGAAGCCGAGCCAGACAGTCTGGATTCAAATCATAGCTCTCCAACATGGCCTAGCGCAAGACACATTACCTTCTCATGACCTAGTATTATCAGTGTTACACAGAAAACTGAACCTTCCTCTTACTGATGTAGATATATGAAGGTTAATAAAAGTTGCATATCTAAAAATTTTGAACAGTGTATGATGCATGTAAGTCTGAAATAAATCCTACTCCTTGTTGTGCTGATCAGTGAAGAGAGGGAGGCAATAAAGCATCCATGCAGGCCTTTCTGTGCCAGTCCAATCAACATTTGTGGTGTCCAGATAAATATGAGGGGCTGCTCTGTGGATCATAAAAATGTTTAGCCATGTCTTTGGCCTCCATTCCCTAGTGGTAGACACACTTCCTGGTAATGATAACTCCAAATGACTCTAACCTTGTGAAAAGATCCCCCGGGAGGCAAAAATCTCTCCTGAATGAAAACTTCTGAATTACAGAGTAAAAAGCTGCACTTCAGAGAGAGTTATGCAGAAAACCCCTTTGAAGAGCGACAGGGAAGGGAACCTTGAGTCATGAAAAGGAAGCTTTCAAACAAAGCCACAGGGAGAGGTGTGTGTTTTAGAAGATGAGAAGCAGGATAGAGATCCCCAAAGCAGGAGCAGAATGGTGTCTCCAGCTTGGAGTAGAGTGAAGATAATGTTGAAGTATCCTGAATCAGAATATAAAGACCAGACATGTCAAGGGGTAGGGGTAGCCTACCATTCATGAAGCCCACCATGACCTAAACATAAGGTAACTAGGTGTGGTAGCATACAGCTTCATTTCTCTTTTCAGGCAGTAGAAATAAGGGGATCTAAAGGTCAAGGTTATTCTTGGCTATATAGTTTGGAGCTACCCTGGGGTACATATGATCCTATCCATAACAACACACAATATAGTGTTTTGGGATATTAGTGTAAGATGTGTTACATTCATTTTTACTGTGAAATATTTATTGAATGATGCAAAGATGTGGTGCGTTCTTTTATGTTGCATTTGTTTAACTCTGTGAAGCGGTGGTATTTTGCCTGCCTAAAATATCTGATTGGTCTAATAAACAGCTTAAGGGTCAATCGCATGGTAGGAGAATGGATAGGCAGAGCTGGGATAAAGGAGGAGAAATCTAGGCTTTGAGAAAAGAATTATGGAAGGAAAGAAAGAAGGAAAGAGAGAGAGAGGAAAGAAGGAAGGAAGGAAGGAAGGAAGGAAGAGAGAGAGGGAGGATGCCAGGAGCCAGCCACCCAACCACATAACCAGCCATGGCGTAGGAAGGAAAGATGTTTACAATAAAAAAAGATAAAAACCCAGAGGCAAAGGGAGATGAGATAATAGTTTGGCTAGAAAAGAGCCAAGCTAAGGCCAGACATTCATAAGTCAGACTAAGTCTCTGTGTATTTATTTGGGAGCTGGGTGGTGGGGCCACCAAAGTGTTAAAACAAACAAACAAAAAAGTAACAAATTCATAGTAATGGATTTGAGTCTTTTTGGTTCCATGCTGAAAAACTATTATAAGGTTTTAGGCAGGAGAATTGTGTGTTGACTTTTGGAGTTTATTGTTTGATAGTGAAGCACGGACATGGAAGAAATGCAATTGGAGAGGCCACTGAGGATGTAAAGGCAATGCTCCATGAAGAGTAAGAGGCTTGGGTAGAGGTGCTAAGGTCATGGCTGTAAGTGTGGAACAATGTAATGGGATTCTGAAGTACCATGGCGGAAGAACCTGTGGATGAGATTGGGTGTGATGAGGAACATGGTGCTGATGGGAGAGAAGCATGCTTAGATGAAGGAATTTCAAAGATCAATAATACGGTGGAGGCAAAAATCAATATTTCTGTGTAGGCAGAGAAAGTCTGAGTCTCTTCTAGTCATTCAAGAGGTAAGTTGCCCATTGATCACCAGTCTGGAGATGAACTGAGAAGTAGGGACTTGAGGTGTGCGTTTAGAAATCATTGTCTTTATACAGCATCTATACCATGGAATCATTTGAGGTCACCAATGGAAAGAGTACGTGAGAGACCAAGTACCAGTGCTGAAGCCTTCCCATTTTCTGTCTAGAGGCAGAAAAGGTAAAAACTGACAGTTGGGATGCAGTAAAATTCGGGGAATCTGTGGTGGCCTGGGAAAGAAAATGGACACTTCAAAAAGAAATGTGGTCATCCAGGTCAAAAGTCACCAAAAGGCTAAGTAAGGATAGGGTCTCTAATATACATTTGTGTTGGATGAGGAAGAACGTGTTGGTGGCTGATGAGGAAGAGTACTTTCATTGGAATGATGGAGTTGAAGGTCTCGCTAGAGTGTATGTGTAGAGAAGGGAGGTAATAAGGTCAATAAAGAAAATAAAAGCACTTCTTTATAGTAACAGTGAGAGGGTGATATAAGTCAAGAAAGTTGAGAATGGCCATTGTTAGTGTGAGAAATTACAGCTATTTCAGACATACTCTTACAGTATAAGAGCCAGACATTCTTGAATTCCGTGAAAAGGAAGGAACCTGTCACCTGGGGTCTATGTAAATAGCCGCATGGTAAATTGATTAAGTATTAGAACAAGTAGACCATGAACCAGACGTGGGTCAGTTTGCCTCGTAGAGGCATACTTTGATAAGTAAAATGGTAGGAAAGAAAAATTTAAGTACAGAGCTTATTTAGTAAATAAATAAAGTAAAATTTTTCATATATTTTATTTTTTTACAGAGTAAAATGTAAAACCAAATCAATTGATTGGATGCATATAGTCAGAGAACATAAGATGAAGAATTAAAGATAAAGAGGGTGTCAAGTGTGATGTGTCAGGAGGAAAGTAAACAAGGATGTTTATTAAGGGGTTGAAGCTAAGAGCACTGACTGTCCTTCCAGAGGACCCAGATTCAGTTCCCAGCATGTATACAGTGACTTATAACCCTTCACTTATATCTCAAGTGTCTTGGTGCCCTCTTCTGGTTTCCAAAGTACCACATACATGGATAATGAACAGATATAAATAATACACATACAAATAAATGATTTTACAAAAAATGTTTATCAGGAAAGCTGATAGAATTGCCAAGTAATGGAAAATCTATTTGTAATACATAGCCATATACGTAACCAAAGTCCATCAGAAAGTCTATATGCTTTTAGATCATATTTATGTCTTGAAGCAGAAAGAGCCAGGCAAGGAGATAGAATGACAAATAAATGATCATGGCAAGCAGGAAAAATTGAAGACATGGCTGAACCAGGGTTATGGAATCCAGAAAGCTAGGTAGAAAGGCAGTTCCTGGAGAGCTATGTTGAGTGGCAGGGCTGAGACACTGGAATGCCCGGGAAAATTAGAAGCAGTTGTAGTTATAATACTAGAATACTTGCCTAAGATAAGAGACCATTATCAGAGTGTATGCTTACAACAAAGAGTTTAGAAATGGCCTGGCCTGTGCTAATAATGGCAAGATACAGAGACCAGGACAAGAAATCCGAAATCTGAGTTAATCATCTAACCTGGAGTTCATACACAGAATTTGAGCACTGAGGTAGAATAAAAGACAGAGAGAGAGGGAGATGGAGGGAAACAGGGAGGGAAGGAGGGAGGGAGGGATAGAGAGCAGACAGATGCAGACAAATATATAGAATGATAGACACAAAAAGAGAGAGAAAGATAAAGAGACAGAGAGAGAATATATCAGAACAGCAGATTCCCTCAGGGTTTTGGAAGTATGTGAGCTACAAAGTATTAGCTGTTTCTCTAGCATCTAAAAAGTGGAAAGCCTTTGGAAGGACCTGAACAAGAGTAGTGTGATAAGAATGCTCTTCAGAAACGTGAAACAGAATTGAAGAGATGGACCAGCAGGCACAAATAATCTCCAGATGCCCTGACAGAAAGGGATACATGAAGGAGCCAGCACCAGACCCACACAAACAAGACAGAAGGCCAGTGCTGCCTGACCTGACCTTTCTTTCTCAGTATGTCACACTCATCCCTTCTTCTCTCCCTACTTCCCCATCTCTGTTTCCCATTGAAGTGAAGTGGTGGCCTATGTTTAATTGGGCATCTCCAGGTGAACTAGTAAGTCAATAGCCAATAGCAGAGCTCCATTAATGGATTATCCTCAATGCATATCTTAATATATTCTGACTCCAGGACAAACCTAGACATACAGTTTCACAAAGGAATTATTCTCTTGATTCTTGTCCTCAGGAGATGTGAAATTCTCCATTCCTAAAGTTGATCACTTAAGTTTTAGGTCATGTCTGCTGGTTCCACGGCTTTGGACCTGGAGTCAGGTAGGATATTACAGCAGTAGAAGCATGTGGCTGAGGAAGACTATCCTCATCCTGTGAGACATGATGCTGAGAGGTAGACAGAAGTTGAAAGATATGGTCTCCAATGGTGTGTATCTGGTTGCTAACTTCTTCTAATATGGTCCTACTTCTGAAATTTTCTACCACCTATCTATAATACTATCAAATCAATAACCTACCAATAGGTTAACTCATTTATTATGTTACATCTCCATGTCTCAATTAGGCCTCAATGATTAGATCAGCTGGGGCCTAAACCTTTAACACCTGGACTGTCTGAGGGCTATTTCATAGCCATCCTATAATGGAAACACCTCCAAATCATAGTTACTCATGTTTATTGTTCATGGTCTCAATGGTGATTTGCTTTGGTTTCCAGCTATATCTTTGTTTGATCTTTAGAGTTTCTGGAGATTAAAATACATTTTGACCATGCCCCACATCTCTTAAACAGCTTATCTCACTAGATTTCTATTGAACTATTTCTCAGTGATGATGGTAAAGCTGTGGAATGAACTCATAAATGCCCACAGTTGAAGTTTATGTGTCTGAGGAGTTAGCTGTGTGTACTCACAATGGCTACACAATAATAAAATGATGTCCTTTTCTGTTGAGGCTTGTTCTGGTGATCTGGTGTCCTGACATCATTGCCACACTTGGAATAATGCTGGTACACAATGGCCACGATTTATGTATTTGGTTTCATTTGAGAATGTTGAAACTCAGATTTCAATAAACATAGGAGGGCAGAGTAAACTGGTACCAAATTCAAGAAAGCTCTGTTTTAAGGCATTATCTTCCATCTATTATACTGTAGTTCTGTCTTATACACAAGTGGTATTTAAACAGGGAATAATATGTTGAAAATTCCTTATTTGCCACAGAAACTCTGGCCCTTAACAGTGGAACAGAAGCATGTGGAAATAGTAGCTGCTTTGAATTAGTTCTTGTGGCTTTATGACACAAATGCCTCTCCATTATTTAATTTGGCTTAGGTTTTACTCAGCCACCCACTGGGCAACTGATATATTCCTCCTTAGTTTTGGTTGTTAGTCTATTTTGACATCTATAATTATTGGATTTGATAGAGACAGAAAGTATTTGACACATAAAAAACAGTGCCAAGTACAAACAATGCAAAAGTTGCTTGATTCTATAACAAACTGTCTGCAAGAGTTGTGATCGAGGAGTTTGTAGTTAGAAGAGTCTGGAATGCATATGGAGGGAAAGAGGACCACATTTTGAGTGTATGATATGATAAAACGCTGACCACTATTTTGATTTCCCTCTCAGATATTTTTTGTTATGTGAAATCTGGAATGGCATTTAGAATGATCTCCTTATTCTAGAAGAATATCCTTTGTTTGCTCTACCGGTAGAAGTTCTTGGGTGTTTTGGAAAATGCCAATGCATTTCTGTCCATAAGGGCTTACAAATGTTTACCTGAAGGACTCATGTTCAAGACTGCCTTTCCTGTAGAATCTCTAACAGTTCTGAGTTGCTAATACCTAAAGAGGTCATGAGGAAAAAAACACAAAAGTTCAAAGAGAAAGGCTCAGTCACCAGCTGTGGGAAAGGGTTGAGGATACATTTTCTTTATAGGGTTTTATTTTTTTATTTTATTTTATTCTTTGTAGAGAACATGCTTTGAAGAAAGACTTTTGATTTTAAACAAAACCAGTATCTCTGGGAAGCCTGTAGTCCATCAGGCCAGATACAGTGAGAGCTAAAAGCCAGTTTAAGGTCAACCCATGCACCTAAGCTTTGTCATCTTTTCAGTAAGGATCCTAATTTCATATGACCTATTTTCACCAAAATAATACTGCATTGGTTAAAATGTATCCACTCCCCTCAAATGCATATTTTGAAATCTGAACCTTTGGTATTCAGGATGAGATCTTCTTTTGGCAACAGGCTATTAAGTTAATTGGTTAAGATGAGGTTATGCTGAAGTAAGGTGGGCTCTTAGGCTCTTATAGACAAGGGAAATTTTGGCACAAACATGGGAAGAAAACCTTGTAAAGAGAATGGTGTGATGTAGTTCCAAGTTAAAGAAGGCCAGCCATGCTCAACAAAATGCTAGAAAGCAAGGAAAGGCATGGAACAAATCTGCCCCAATAACCACAGAGCCCAATAACCACCCTGCCATAGTCTTGTTCCTAACTTTCTGGCTTCCATGTATGCGAGATAATTTCTACTGTAAAACGCATTTTGTTTGGGTTCCTTACTAAGGAAACCCATAAACACACACACTAACTGATAGACTCACTAAGATCATTTAAACACTGCCCTACTTCAAAGGCTGTGGTAAACACAACAGTTGATAATTCTACAATAATACTATTCAGATCCTATAATGTTCAAGCAGACGTAAGATCACTGGGTAGGTGATGTTTTCATCAACACATGAAAATATAATTACACAGCACTCTGCTCTGCCTTTGAAGTCATTGCTTGTGCCAGTCATTCCGATCTCCCTCTAGGAACTGCTCATTAGGACACACAGTAATGCTAAATCAACTTTGTCTCCGAAAGCTGCAAATGTCCATCATAGCCTTGACTGCATGAGAGGCACACACTTCTTCCCATTGTGATGATACAGTACTATCTTTTAGCAGAAGGAGACATTTTTTAATTAATTTGAAACTTGATGGCTTCGATGAATTCTGTTTATTTTTCTCCACAACTGTTAACTGTTTGTTATTGAAAATTGAAAACACCATAGGATTGACAGTGTTACTGACATGTTTCTAGTAAATGATAGAAATCGATAGAATACTTTTATTAGCTCTTAGGGCATAGAGTAGGAAAGAATGAGCAGGCAAGGGTTTGGCCTCATTTAAATTTGGGACTAGGCCATACTTGTACCTGTTGATAGAGGCTGGCCTCAGAGACTTGCCCACAGTGACATCACATCCAGGTGACTGTTCCCTTTACAATTTTGCAATTAAAAACTTGGCCCTATGTGGAGAAGAAAGTCCACACTGTCAGCTTGGTTCGGCAAAAGTTGCTGATTGAAATAGACCAATTTTTAGCTAACTGAATATTTTAATGCATCTCGATTTTTACTTTTATTTTTTTAAATGATGACAGTAGTTAGTGGCCAAGGCATACAGTATTATCTATCTCACCCAGAATAATGAGAATGGTAGAATCAGCCAATTCAGCTTCCTGGCAACTGGCAAAATGACTCTATAAACCACATGTGGGTCATTAAAATTACAATTCTTTCTGTATCTGCTCATATCTCTGAGATTTCTCCAGGTCCTCAGTAGTCAACCCTCCTTCTTCTCTTTATCTCCTTCTGTCCCTTATTCTACTTTCTCTACCAAGCGTTGGTTTTCAGCTGCTTATAAGAAATTCCCTTTTTTTAGAACCTTGAGGCCTCTTTCTCCTGTCAATTGTTTTACAAAGATATTAGGCGCTGGCCTGTTAACACTTAAAGGACACTTCCAAACTAAGGTACACTATGGAAGGGTGCAAGTTCATCTTACAGTGTTTCCTACCATTTTCCTTTGTTTTAATTGCTATAGACTTAGACTCTTCATCTACATACCCTCTTCTTTCTCTTTGTACTGACAGTCTCTGACCTGACTTTATATAGGCATCAAGAGTCTCAGACCTTGAGTTCTGCCCTGGTACACTTGGTCAAAAATTATGACAATCAATAGAGTGACAATCTTCCATTTATAATATCTAATCATCCTCACTCTCTGACCAAGTTCCTGAAGCCCCACCCTTCATTGCTTATCATTCTGGCCTACCTATTGCATGGTCCTTTCTGCTTTTGTTTTGGTTTGAAATAGTTTATCAAAAGTTTGTTTAACCTTGATGGTTCCTCTTTCATTTTCTATCCAGCATCAACCCTGATGCCGATCTACAAACCTCTATTTGTGCATGTATTGGAGTCTCAAGTATGAGGAAGCCACAGTTTTAGTTGTCCTCTGAATAAATTTGTCCTGATCATCTTCAACAATTCTGGGAGTTATTTTTGGCAGCAAAAGACCACTCATTAGAACAGACTATAAACTTTTCAGAATGAAACTTCCTTAGCTCTCTACATAGTACTGAGTGTGAGCTAGCTGCTCAGTAAATATTTAAGAGAGATTTTTTTTCTGTCTCTTCCACTTTATTTATTCCCTTCTCCCATCTCCTTATTGAATAGGAATGAAAATTATTCTTGACACATTCTTTAATGTAACCATAATGTGTACAATTATATACAGAGTAGCTGACATAATTAAAAGTCTTCACTTTATAATGATTTTTTTTATTATTGTAAAGGATTTCTGTGATTTTTTCACTTAAGCAGTTTGTAACTTCACAAATCATGAAGCTATCTTTCCTATTACAAGACATAGTATTACAGAGAGCAGTAACAGAGTCATGGATTTCACAGCATTTGGGATTTTAAAAAACATACTAATAAATGAATTAAGAAAGATAAAATTTAAAGAAGTCTTACATGTTACCTTTTTCACTCAGAGATGTTTGTCTTTTTAAAAAAGAATTTAGAAACTATGATTTTATTTTTTATAATTTGTTTTGGTAACGAAGGTGCCATCAGAGAACAGATTGTGTTTCGTGTGTTGTGCTCCCAGAATCAGGTAATGTACAAACAGGAAGAAACACTTTATTAGAGGGAATTCTAGTCATTTGAAATATCCTAGTGTAAAAGTAGCATTGCAGAGGTGCTGGCTTTCAAACACTAACATGATATAAACTACAAAGACAGGTCTTTTCCTTAGCTTCGTGGAAGATATTTAAAAGAGCCCCCCTAAAGCAAGTATAGAATTACATTTCTTGAGGCTTTTTTCTTTATTTTATTATTATGTTATTTTTAAGATGACTTTTTTATCCATGTATCTCCTGCTCCCCCTCCCTTCCCTCCTCCCAATCCCTCCCAGTCAGCCCTCAGCCTTTCCTCTCCCTCTCCCCATCCCCTCAGCCCAAAGAGCAAGAAGTCCCAAAGTGGGTCAGCTCAGCATGTAAGTTCTTATAGGAAACCAAATGACAATAGCAGCAGGAAGTATATTTTAAGGCTATATTTAGCCATTGGAGTGTGTGTGTGTGTGTATGTGTGCTTTTAAATTTTTCTTTCAGATTTTTAATCAGAGTTGATCTGTGGTAGAATATATTAATAAAATATTTGTGTGCACTTGGCCTCAAACTCAACTGTAGAAGGCTTTAGAAATGGGAGACAAAGATGAATTAAAGGTTGAGCGATTTGATCATGTGAGACTGAATCATTGAAGGCCAAAGGTTAAAACCACCCGTCTCTGAGTGCGACTGGTTAGAACAAAGCCACTGTGATAGATAAAACATGCTAGAGAAACTTGACCAACTTAGCTTACAAATGTTCACCCCTAAGCTTGTTTAGATTTAGAAGTACCCTCTCCAACAAACACACACACACACACACACACACACACACACACACACACACACACACACACACACACGTGCGTGCGTGCGTGCACCACCACCACCACAACCACCACCATGTTGAAGGTTTATAGTCTTCAGTGCTATGCTCAGAAGTAGGATTTGGGGGGAAATAGTGGATCATGAGGGTACTAGCATAATAAGTGGAATAATTCACTGATAGATTGTTAATTGAGTGGCATATTATTGGAAGGAAGTGGACACAGAAAGGGGGATTCCTTAGAGGAAATGAATTCCTGGAGACATGGGGGAGTATCTTGTGCCTGGTGGTGGCTATTCCTCCTACAGCCCTCATTCCTGGATGACATGGGGTGAAGAGTTTCCATTACCAAATGCTCACATCACTGTAATGTTCTCCTTCGTCACAGCCCCACTGAGATGAGTTAAGCAACCATGGGTTGAGCCCTCCAAAACTGTGAGTCACAATGAATCTTACCACCCTAAAATTAATTTGCTCAGTTATTTTGTCAGTGAGAAAATGTAGTACAGAAAATGTGCTTCGAGGCCATCAGTGTCTATTGACTGTCCCAAATATGGCACATAGCTTGTTCCTTGCAGTCAAGCTCTGTATACAATACTGTATTTGTGATTTGTTTAAAATAGCACTTGACAAGCTTGGCATGGTGGTGCATGCCTCTATCCCAGTACTTGGTTGACCGGAACAGGTGGATATCTATGAGTTCAAGGCTAGTTTGATCTGCATGGTAAGTTCCAGACCAGCCAGAAATGCATAGTGAGACCATGTCTCAAACACAATATCATCGTTTGACCATAATATCTATCTTGCCCCTTAGATTATTACCTTGTGATACTGGAGACAGGATTGCTTTCTTTCCTGCATATCCACCACTTATCTAGATATATTCCTGAATCTTACACATTCATCACTTAATGAAATATTTAAAATGTAAAAATAATATTAATGCTTGTTTACTAATTATAAAATATCTTCAAAATATACTTTTAATAAATACTTGAGTAAACGTGTATATTTGAGAATGTATAGTGATTTGGGGTATTGTTTTGCACCCTATTCAGTATTTTTTACACTCTCACTGCAACATGATGAGTATATTAATCTCAAACTCAAGTTAACATTCAGGCATTTAAAGATAAGTTTAGAAGCATTGTTCATCATCAAAATAGAACAATGGCTTCTGGGAGAAGAAATTTGGATGTGTCCTCAGCAAGTTGCAGAGCTTACCAGAAAAGTAAAAAATATGCTCATTAGCATGTCACAGATGCAAGCAAAATGTGCTTATATCATAGTGAGTTACCTCTGCCATCGCTTCATCTTTCATAGGAATTGAAATGTAACAGATTTTTAGCATGACTGTGTTCCCCATTGGCATGCTGTGTAGATCCACTTAAGAGCATCATCAGACTGCCTGAAGACTGAGGCAAGAAGACATGAGGTTTCTGTCTCGGCCTTTGTTTTGCCAGACTTCCAAGAGATGAGCCCTCCTTGGATGCTCCCTGCCAACGTCCACATTCACTGAAACTGTGCACCCTCTTTCCTTGAAGTCTCGTCTGAGCAAGCTCCTTGAGGGCAAGTACGCGTCAACTGTACTTATTTACTGTCCTCACACAACAATATGTTCAACTCACCCATGTGTTCCTGCCACAGATATTCACTGGGACATACTAGAGTCACATCTCTGCTTTAGGCAATGGAGGCAGAGTAAAGCACAGCAGATGTGATCCACAGTGACGAACCTGCTTTGTCCCAGTGCGGGTAACACACATCACAACAAATGCACCCGTACATTTGCTGATTGAGACTGTGTTGGAAAATCTTGTGCAGAAAATCAACTGCTCTTAAGATTTAGGAAGGTTTCTAAGGAAATGTGAGACCTTTTTTCTTTTTAGTTCTTTTAGGGAAATTTTAGGTTCCTTTTATTTTTAATTTGCAAAGTTAATTTTAGGACCCCAATGTCATATTTAAGGTAGTGGGGGAGACATCAACATTGAATATACATATATATATATACATACATACATATACATATATATATATACACATATATATACACATATACATATATATATACACACATATGTATATATATTTGTGTGTGCACGTGTGTGTGTGTGTGTGTGTGTGTGTGTGTGTGTGTGTGTGTGTAGTATACTCTTTTTGCTTTGTTTTTTCAAGATAGGTTCTCACTACATAACTCTGGCTGCCCTAGAACTCACTATTGTAGATCAGGCTAGCTTCAAACTTAAAAAGATCCACATTTCTGCATTCCAAGTGATGGGATTAAAGGCGTGCTCCACTACAGCCATCAAAATGTAATGTATGCTTAAATCTCTGTTCACTAATCACCATAGGAATGAATACTCATTGCCAATAAGATTTCAACAGAGATCCATAAACATGTCAAAGGTGTATGGAAAGGGCTATTCTGACTGATATAAGAGGAAAGGGTATTCTAGAAAAAGAGAAGAGCTTGTGTGTAGCAAAAGCAACACAGATCCAAAGTTGATGTGCAATAAAATGGAAAAATAGTATCTAATCATAATCTGCCAGACTCTGTCCACCTTCCAACTTAAAGGCTATCAAGCCCCCTCCTCAAACCACACTGAGCCTTTATGCTAACATTGCTGTTCCATGAAAGTGAAAACTGTAACTCAGAGAGATGAAATGATTTTCTCAAAGCCCCCGGAGAAAGCTTCAGCCAGGGTTTACAACTCACATCAAACTAACCTCTGGCAGTAAAAGTGTAAAATAAAGACTTTGGATCCTCAAAGTGTCAAGGAATTTCTCTTTCTTATTTCATTTCATTAATTTATTTTTTTAAAAAAACTAGAAACATCACTGCATTTCTGGAATGCTTACAAACTCTCTTACATCAAGTATTTATTCAAAATAGCCACTAGTTTGGTGTCTGGCTGTTTTCTGGTAAAGTGAAGACAGTGGCCTGTGAACTGCAGATCTTTACAAACCTGTGTCTTCCCATGGGTTTGCTTCTACTTCTTACATGCCAGCTAAAATGCCTCAAATCCCCACTCACGGTTTCTCCCACCCTTATCATGGTAAGCAGATCCATGTTTCCAATGCAACCATCTCACAAGCCTTGAGTTGTTATCTTCTTGGCTTCTACAAGCAAGTTCCCATCAGGGAACAGTGAACTTGCACAGCTCCAGTGCATTTACTGGAGTAAAGTGCCATGTATTTTTATGACCTGCCATGACTCTCAGATCCTTGTAGACATGCTCAGCTACCTAAGGCTGTGGTATCACTATTATCTTTGATTTGGGAAGAAATCGAGTGGGGCGAGATTAAGGCTGCAAAGGATAAACAGAGCCGTCTAGTGTCTATGAGAATGAGAGCCATGAAAAACTGAAAAGCACACATAATACAAAGTACAGCTGCAGCGGGGGCTTGCTGGCTTCCCTTGGTTTTCTGTTGTGACCTCTGTCCACTCACTGAAGAAGTTAGGCTGGTTGTTGCCAAGAAAGGTGGGTTTTGTCTTCAGTCTGTCTGTCTTTCACAGAGGGGCTTCTGTCAAAGGATAAGCCCAGAGCTTGCCTTTGTATTTAATATTCAGACCCTCATGACAGGAAATCTCATGAAGGGGTCTCTCTGCACAGCACCTGATATCCTGTCTTCATAGCCACTGTGTTCTGTGAGCACATGGAAATATTTTTGTTTTATCAGGAAGAGAATAGCAACATCCCCTCTCTCCTTTTCCTCAGAGAAGCAGAATTAATTTTAAGTGTCAATATTTTAGTGTTAAATATGGACCATCCCCACTCCTTAAGGAGATCTAGTAAAACCTCCCAAATGTTTTCTTAGAAACTGCTTTCAAGTTACCAGTTTTCTTTACAAAATAAAAACACTGGAGATTTAAATTACATCCCACTTGGGGAATGTTGAGTGGTCAGACCCACTCTAATACACACACTCCATTCTTCTCTACTTTTAGTACTTTCTGTCACTCAGGCACTTCTAAGGAGGATGGGAGGGATGGGGGGTACTTTGTATGGCAGCTCTAGATGCAGAAGGATCTGTTACAAGTCCCCTGGCTGAAAAAGTACACTTCTTTCAGCACCATTGTGCATCAGCTGTCTCCAGTTACAGGCAAAGTGGGTGTGTTGTATATGACTGGACTTGCTGCAAACACAGGCACACAAGTCCCAGCACAGAGACACCTTGTGCTGCAGTAAACTGATCTGCCTTAGGCTTCCATTAGGTCAGCCAGCACACAGAATGCGAGCTCACATCAGAGATGTGGGAACCGGCTGGGGCTCTGATTTTTATCCGGCCATTCAAGAGCTGGAAAAAGAATGAATTTAAAAGTCCCGTTTTGTAGCAATCATGAAGACCATTTAAACATCCTTAGCATTCTCAGTTCAGAGTTATGACTCTAAGACTATGCCAATATTTAAAACAATCCATTATTATAATCTAATCTGCTAGCTTTATTGAAACTGATTTTCTAATGTTTTTTCTTTAGAATTATTAGTATCTGATGTAAATGGCAGAAGCTCATAAATTCTTTTCTTCAAATATTGCCATTAATATTGAGTATGATTAATTAAAACAATGGTATACTGGGGCTACGTCATATCTTTGCATGATAATTCACAGTAGCAGCAGATTTTCTGAATGTTCGAATATAAGCTAAATCATTTACTGTGGTTTTATAAGTTAATATGAGTCTAAGGGGATTAGCATGTATCTTATTAAGGTATTTGCAGTTGCTCTGGAAAGACTGTGATGCAGGTAGAAGATGATGGAACAGTAGAGTCAAAAAATGACACTGAGATAACAAAGCCAATACCTCACAGTTACCCTTCAGCATGTATTGCTCATTAGGGATCCAATCCAATACGCATCATCATGGGCAGATCTCCCAGACATTCGTATTATGTAAAGATGGAAAGAAAAAAAAAGTAAGATACAAAGAAGTAAAAATCTCCAGTAAATGCTGAAGCACACTCACTGTATATCAGCTGCTGTGGTTATGTCAGGCCAAGTCATCGGAGTGTAGCTTCCTATTAAATGACATCTTTTATGATGACGTTTACTTTTCTCCTTTTGACTGCTCAAAGAGGATCAAGGAAGGAGAGAGGCAGAGACAACACATTGTGTCCTTCAATTGTCATGAAATGCCTCAGATCTCATCCTTAGGTCGTGAAGCTAAGGCACTAAAATTTTAAGGGGTTTCCTCATAGTCGCAGATGTAGTGAGCACCTTTGATGGTGTTTGAGGCTGTTTGTCTTGATGAAGAGCCATGCACAGAGATACTTAACTATGAATTCTACACAGCCATGACTGTCTGCAGGGTCGGTGTTCATAGATTAAAAGTTTTTGGGAAAAATAGCTGAATCTGTGCTAAACATGTATTGAATTTTTCTTGTTACTGTTCCCTGAACAAAACAATCTAACAAACATTTACATTGCATCAGGCATTATAAACAATCTAGAGAGGATCTGAAATGTGTGACATAGTGTGGGCAGTGTGTATGTAAGTTCTATTCCATTTCAACAGAGGGTCTTTAAAGTGGGTACCCCACTGATGCTGAGGGATGGTGCTACTGTATCCTGTGACTGTGGAAATAAGGTAGTTTAGGACTGATTTCTAACATAGAATAAAATATCTGAGCAATATCTTTTCATTTATAATTAAGTGTGGGATAGAATTAAACAATAGTGAATTAATGTTTTGGAAGATAGGTTAACTGCGGGCTCATAAAAAAGTGGTTTGGGCTGCAATAAGATTAAGTTCTTCATCAGTCTCCCTGTAACCCTTGTTGTAATATAACCATGTAAATCTTTTACTGACCTCAAGAATTAACTATTATCTAGGCAGTTACAATGGTTTTTCAGTTTTATGTTTTGATTTTATGAAGACTCTTGGGTACCAAGGCTACATCTGTTGTTCATCCTAACTGGCTTGGATGAATGCATCATTTTTATACCAACTCCAAGGTAGTTCATGATCAAATATGCTTGCTATCTTTGTCAACCCTTAGAAACATGTAAGCCATAACAATATAAGTTGTAGTCATCAGGCTACCAGCAGAAAATGAAGTTGAATATGTTAGTGAGATCTGAGAATGAGACTAATTTCAATGGCAAAGCCTTATTATAAATTAAAATGTAAAGGCCAATGTAATATGCTGGGGTTTGTTTCTAATCTCAGGTGAGTGTTGGGGGGAAAAAAGTTGTGAAGAAAGGCTAAAATGAATTACAAGGGTTGCTATCAGACTATTGTGACCACTCAGGGAAACTCAAGGGAAATAAAGACACCCCCCCCCACACACACACACCATATTTTTCCTTTCTCACTTCTTTTTGTCTAATGCCCCTTGAGGCCAGAAAGTAGAAGCATATGTTGAAATAGACACAGAAACCATGAACAGTGTACAAAGGTAATGGGGCTCCAGTGATGTAGGCAGAAGCTATCCAGCACGGAGGCCTAACAAAATTACCCGAAATTTCTAAATGCTAAGACCATAAACCATTCGCCGTACATAGTGTATTTCTTTCCTCTGCTTTAAATGTACAAAGAGAATGAACCGCATTGTCTGCTGACAGGATCATATAGCACAGTATGCTTAAGAAATGACAAGTACAGTCCAAAGAAATGCTTCACAAAACTGTTCACAGTGAGAGAAATATTACAAATTAATAATTCTGCAAAGGAAAACCCATACCAGGCATTGTCTTTTTCTCTACCGGGCATTTCTATTTGACTATACTTTGTAAATACTGGTTGAATAAACACCCAAGACATTGTAAATAACTTATGATGTGAGCATATGTCAACTTCTCTCTGGTAAAATGTTTCTCATTTCATTTCCATGACTGAGATAAGGATTTTATTTTGTCTGTCATGTCACAATAAATAGAAAGAAATCCTATCAGCCTGTTTTGAAAAGTCA
Organism: Phyllotis vaccarum; assembly: GCA_033318265.1. NCBI lineage: Eukaryota > Metazoa > Chordata > Mammalia > Rodentia > Cricetidae > Phyllotis > Phyllotis vaccarum. The sequence continues at coordinate 155,876,985 of JARWLC010000002.1, forward strand.
ACATTTCCCAACCTTGGCACTTTGAACACTTAGATCCAGATCATTTTTCACTGCTGGGAGGGGCTGCTATCTTTATCACAGGATGCTCAGCAACTTCACTGTCTTCTGCATGGTAAATGCCTGTAGCTCTCACCTCCCAAGTTGTGATGATAGACAATGTCTTCAGATGTGGAAAATCTTCCTCAGAAATGAAATTGATTTAGAGTGTCAGATCTTAGACATCAAATTCCTTATAGCCTTACTGAGCCTCTCTGCCTACCAAGTTACTTTAAGAAATAGTCCATAAGAAGAGATGCTACAACACATGGTTAAATTCATCAACACGAGGACAATTGTTGAGGCTTCCCTGAGCAAATGACTGCATAGGTTTAACTCAAAGGTCAAGTTAGACTGGATGCAGTGACATTCTCATGGACACAAGAACAGGAAGCCATTCTCCTCACTGAAATTTTCAGTGACTGCCTGGAGGGCCCCACTGCTATAGATTGTCCAGCTGGAAATGGACCAACAGTGTCACAATGGCCCATTTTTCTAATTTATTTTCAGTTCTTTTTGCATATAAGTCCACCATCTCCAGTCTAGACTCTGACATGGCCTCCTAATTTAGAATACTTGTTTCTATTCTTTCCTTTCTGGTCTATGATTCATACTTCAATCTTAGCAGTTCTTTAAAAATGAAAACACAATCCTATCACAGTAGTTTAAAAGGCTTCAGTAACTTCCTGACTTATCCAAACTGTCTTATACCACCTGCCCTTTAGCTCTCTGCTTTCTTGCCATACATGGGCACATAAACCCTTGACCATGGGCCTGTGTAACGCCATTTCCTCCTTTAGATTCCTTTCTTCTAGTTAATTTGCATTCATCAGATTCCAGAACACAAGGTCCTCCCCATCCAAGCTTTCCAGTCAACACGATTTATAAAGCTGAGTTCCTTGGTTTGTTTAACCCTTTAAGGGCTGTGTACCTTTCAACCTTTCACTCACTGCACTGACACATCTGTAAAGTGACTATTTGATTAATGTCACACTTTCAGTCAACCTAATGCCCCTTAGAGGCGTGGTTTGTTACATTCCTTCCCCACCAGCACATAGAAAATACTCAATAAATCCTTCTAGAAGGAAGAGAGGGAAGTAGGAAGAAAACTGGGAGAAATGTAGAAAAACAAGAGAAGCAACTAACAGATGTGTGTGACCACAGCCAAACCTGCTTATTTCTTTTCGGCTGACATGCCTAATTTCACACTGACTTTCCTACCCATGACAATGATTTTCCCAAGCTGTTATAGTGATCTTTGAAGCTGATCATCACTAGGCTTCTTACCAAAGACAAAACATGCCCAAGGTTCACATTGTACGAGAATGCCCCCTATGGTGTCAGATAAACCATGTGTGAGGTTGTGGTAATACAGAGCAAATACACCTTCAAAACAAATGTTCCATTCAGATCTTTGTTAGACACCACTCATTTCATTACATATGAAAGTAGTTGAAACTTGTATTTAAAAAAAAAAAAAAAAAAAAAAACGAAGAGAGAGAATTTTATTGTATATTTTTTCCCCACTGGCACAAGAGAGTTCATGATTGTATTTCAATGCATAATTTATGTACAATCTGTTATTAAAACAAATAGATAACACATAGCACAATGATCAAATGACAGTAGTATCTGTGACCTTGGTCCACAGGGCATCCTGTCCTGTCTTTGGAGCCATAATTTATTACACTGGTTTTCTTCCTTTACAGTCCATTGGCCACACCCCACTACTGAAGGATAATGAAACAACTCCATTAGACACTTTGTAGACTTTCCCCCACCAGTAGACATTGTCAAAGGACCCCTTGAAAGTCATTTCCTATTAATTACAAAGTGATTGTGTATAAACACTTTAGCACTATTTTTCAAATGATAATCAACCAGTCAGGATCAATGACAGAGGTTAGATAATAAGGTTGAGACAGGAAGAGGGGAAGGGAAGGGCAGGAAAAATGAAACAATGATGCCTAATAGTTGAGCTCTGTGGTATTCATAAACGTCAGTTGGGACTGAATGATGGATGGGTTTCAGAAACCTCAAAACTCCAAGAATGCATAATGTTAACTTAATAGATTCTTTCAGGCCTAGGTTTCCACAGTATTTACAGTAACCTTATGTCCATGGTACTAGCATAATAGTGCCTTTCAGGCCCCAGATCTCAGATAGTTGCACATCCAGAGGTTACCAATTTCTAAACCAGCTGGCTAATAATACTCTAGCATGCACCTGTGTAACTTATTACAAAACATGTCTAGGTTATTTTTCAAAGGTAACACTGCACAATGATAATTCTGTAGACTGGATTATAAAGCTGTACTTTTAAGAAAGGAAGAAGTAAACATTATGCAAATTATGCTGATGTGATCAAATAATCCTTTAACAAACTACTCAGCTGAGGTATATTGAAACAATGATGCATACAATGGCCCGAGTAGGCAGATTCCATTTCAGAAATTGAAAGTAGAGAATAATATATGTGTATTTATAATTTTCCTAGTGTAAATTGGAAACTTCAATGAGGTATTTTATGGGCAGTTTTCACATTTACTTGTTAGTAGTTGAGTGCTGCAACTTTGACCTATTATTTTCTTCAATAAAAAGAATCACAGAAGCTCAGGCTAGAGAATCTATAGTGTACACTTATTTTGTTCTGTAGAGATTTTTTTTTTTAATTTCCAACATTTCCATGTCAACATTTGTACATATTTAATATTTTTGTTCTGTAAATTTTAAGCAATGTATATAGACTCATGAGGGATTGTTGCAAGGTAATTCTGTGTGATTTAACGTTAACCATTTTGTCAAAGCAACATATTACAAAGGTGAAGTTGTTTTCTATATGAACATGGTTTTAGTTTAGACCTTCAAAGCTCCAAGTGTTAGTGGGAAGAAATTCAAAAAACCATTGCAATAAATGACTCTTGAAACTCATCTAAACTCCAGAATCACAACCTATCACATTTCTACCTAAATTTTTCTGCCAGCTTGTTGAAAATGACCACCTACTTGCCACATTCTTTAAACTGCCATTTAATCAGAACCTCAAAAGGAAAAACAACATGGGAAAAATTATTAGTGGTAAATGACTTCTTAAGACTTACTTTTAACAGAATGATTGGAAACACAGAAGAACAGAGTCCGAGCTCATGTTGAATTCTTCATGAACCACATTGATTTCAACTAGATTTAAAAGAATTATTTATTTGGAGCTGGAGAGGTGGGTCAGTGATTTAGGCCACTGGCTGCTCTTCCAGTTCCCAGTGCCCACACAATGGCTTCCAACCACATGTTTCTCCAGTTCTAGGGATCTGAAAGACTCTGGTACCACCAGGCATCCATGTTGTAGAGAGACATATTTGTAGGCAAAACACCAATAAACACAAAGTGATAAGTTTTAAAAACTTTAAAGTATCATTTAGTGAATCTTTGGATAAATTTTAGCATAGACTTTTTTAAAAGCCTCTGTATGCCTCTTAAGTGAGCTTAAATCAAGGTACATAAATATTTTTAAGTTATGATTTAAATGAGCTTCATTTGTAATGCTTTATTGGATGTCATCTTACGAAACATGGTTTTATTTTGTCCCATAATTTGATGTGATAACGATGGCTTTGTTTTATATAACAGTTGCTTATGTAATAGGACATAACTGAAGAATGGGTCCCAGGAACATTATTTTATGTGTTTGCTTCTGTTTTTCCAATTAGATGCTACAAGTAAAACATCCTGGTACATTTTTAAAATTCATCTTCCTTTTTGTGAGGCTGTTCAAACAGCATCCACTTCAACACACTGAGATGTTTCTAAATTCAATCCTACAGCACTTTAGTAAGTGAAACCTTTATTTTCTGAGTCATTGTTTGAGTTACAAGATGTCATCATCCAGTAGGGCTCACTATGTCCATAAAACAGAAATGTTACAATCATAGGTGTTAATGTCAACAATCCCCACAGCTCATCAGGTAGCATTCAGCACAGGTTAAAAAGTGTCTGATGCTTTTATTTGTTTGTAACATTTTAAGTTGTTCATAATGTCAAAATGCTTAGAAATCCAATTTGTTTTCTCAATAGCTTCCCGGGCAAAAAAAGATAAGCACATAGATTTATTTTTGTTTATTATGAGCACAGGGAATTGCAAGGTTCTGAGATACCAAAAGTCATCAAGCTTTTCTAGCTAAAGACAGCAACTTGCTTTGTACACCTTCCCATTTTCTTCTACAATGGTTGCTAAGAATGCTTAGAGATGAAGGGAATTCATCTTGAGAAACCATAAGAATATTTCAGCCAAACTGTGTTGCAGAACACTTGACAATTAAGACATCTGAGCAGGGATTACATTCTATTTTCCACATAGCCTAAAGGCTTTGTCCTACTTAAATCAATTTTTATTACTACCAGCTAAAAGAAAAGAAATGGGCTGTTTGCATGATCATGTAAATAAATTATAGGAAGGAGTAATTTTTAAAAAAAGAGATGATTAATCAGATATAAAAGTGTATATTATAGGTGACATCAAAATATTATGGACTAATAATATAGTATTATAAGAGTCATCCTAACTTTTACCAAGAGCCTCTAAGCCAGTCACTGGATTACTTAGCAGCTAATACAGGTGGGGCTTTATGGAACCAGTTGTATTGTATAAGCATATTATGATTATTTCAAAAGAAGTAAATATATGTGGCTGGAGTAACACTCTACTCCTTAATTCATCTACTAAAGTAGCCTCTGATCATGTGATAAAACTGAACCAGACATTAGCAATGGGCAGGATGCATAAAATCTTATAAGAACACCATTCTAATCTTATTCTTTATCTTGTTGGAGAGCCACAAATATATTAAACTTCACAGAGCTGTCATATCAATCATAAAGATATGGCCCAACCATTTACACAGTTGGTTCCAGAGTGGATTTATTGCAAAGATCCCAGGAAGAAACAACCGTGACCTTGTCACATAGATAATAAAAATTGTTCTGTTTCCATCTCAAGGGTACTAGGAATTAGGTTACCAAACAGTGGGACTATTGCCCACTGGCTGCTGAAAAATCTGCTCTATATTTCTAGCTGGTCCCCAGCACTGCTGAGAACATCAGTGAGCACTCTGTGTGTTTTTTGTTCTTGCTTCCATTTTACTCTTATATTTGGTTGCTAGTTGGTTAGATTTTCCTTGTCTTTAAGTGCATCTCTATTTTATGTTTCTGTGACATGCCTTTAATTTTAGATTTTGATCTAAAACAGGGCCTATTCTGTGGAATTTTAAAAATTTTTCACAGAAGAAAATAATGCAGTAAATTATTTATATTGCACATAAGAAAAATAGTTATAATATCTCAAGACAATTTAAGAGGAAAAATTCCTTAGTAGAATGGCTAATAAAACTATAGCAAATCACCTATATAAAAACAAATGATTAGTCCCCTATTGTATATCAGTGTTTAAATTCATTAAATAAATCAAAACTTAATTGATCAAGCCTTGTAAGATAGAAGAAACCAGAAAGCTAAGCGAGGTTTATAGGTTCTATGCTATGAGATTATAAGCAAAATATAGAAAATATCTATAGAATAATTATTTTTTTCAATTGAGATAGATGTATTCGTATGTGTGATGGAAGGAGATCAAAGAGGTGAGAGGTGATAAACCACAGATTGCATGTTCAACTGATCATGTATCTATATTATAAGTCCTCATCTATACTCACACATTGCCATACTAGAGAAGTGGGATAGTTTAACCACTCAAACACAGAAACTAAAGTCAGATGCTATGAAAATATAACATATGATTTAATATAATGTACAAACTACCAAGAAAGAAACTAAGAATAGGCAGCAACTAAACTCTTTAGGAAAAGAAAGCACCAAACATAAATATCCGGGCCATTTTGTTTCCAAATAACCAAATCTTATGAAACCATGACAATCATTTTATAAAGATTGTAACCAATAACCCTCCAAAAAAAGCTGAGGCTCTCCACACCCAGCTCTAAAATAAGGCTCTTAAGCAGCATTTTATACTAAAGCATCCTAGATTAGCTGCTGGATATAAACAGGTGCTCACACACTTAGAGAGATTTGTCATAGGTATATAATTTATTAAGTTTTTATCATATTCATATGTATTACAGCCCTGAATCTAGCCAAGAAATGTATTTTATTAATAGTCAATTTAATTTATTTTTAAAGAATAAACTTTATTATTTAAAAACTTACAAATAAATAAAAACATCATGTACCCTAAAGTCTATCCAACTCACTGAGTGTCTGTGCAGTAAGAGTAACCATTGGGAACCAAAACTGTGGACCTTGACATTAAATTATATATTTTTTGTACAGAATATATTTATGTACTTATCTATAACCAAAACCCAAATCTCTGTGACAGAATTAGAACGAGAGAAGCAATTTTCTTTATACCCTCTTACAGCTCATGTCCTTTACCTTCATTCAGTTCTTCCTCAACCTGCAGGACTTAGTTTCTCTTGTTTTCTTTCTACTTATTAACTGTCCCCACTGTACATTTGTTTACATATTTACCTGTATTATTGTCTACATTCTGCATATGGAAAAGAACACACAGGTTTTTTTCCTTTCTAAAAGAATTAATATTATTGATTCTCCCTATTCATTTTTAACTCCATTTTTCTTTAGAGCTGAATAGTATTCCATTTTATATGTATACCTTTTAAATAATATTGTTCATTTACTTGGTGACAGTTTTTGTAGAACATAAAGCATTTTTCTTTAGCCTTGATTTATTTAGGCAGTATTAAAAGTAACTTCAATGAGTATTCGGTTCATGTAAAAATAATCCTTTTTAGATGATTGAGTAGCTTTTCAGTTTGATTCCAAACATCTTAGTAAATGGTATCATTAACTTTCCACAGTCCGAAAGGTGTTTGTGCAAGGGAACTTTGATAAATAAATAATAAACATCCTACTTTCACAAGCATGGGCAAATTAAATCTAGCTATGTAGAAAATAACTCATTGCTTATAAAAATAAGTAGAAATAATTTTAAACATCTGTATGTCTGATACAAACTGTGGGCTCTTTGTGTAAATTATTGAGATAAGCCAAGGTGGTTATTTCCCAATACCCATGATGCCTGCTACCACTATGGTGTGTGTCTGAGCCTGATGCCCATGCTCAGTGACACATAGTAACCGGTTCAGGGGCCAGCACTGCCAGCAGTTCATTCTATCTTCCACATTCCTTACTGACCTTTAGGGGTTTATTTTCAATTATTTTGCCAGCTCTCTTCTAAGATAATTTTGAAATATCGTTTGCCCTGCTTAATTAATGTAGATTAGTGAGAACAGTGTGCTTTGCTACAGATAGTTGTAATAGTTCAAATGTTCTTAAATAGTTCAGATTGTCTCCTGAGATTTACATTGAATATGAAAAAGAACCTTAAAACCCTAACCACCCTGTAGAGTTCAGAACAGATAGTGACTTGTGAGAGCAACGAACATTCATTTCTGGTTGAAATACTTAACTAGTTTATATGTCTTTTAGGGTCTTTTATTTGGAACGTTATATAAGGTCATAGTCAGTATATTCACACAAAGGAGGAATAATTAAGACCTAGTTCAAATCCAAGAACTGATGAATTTAACAGTGTGTCTTTACATGTCAGAAAAAGCCTGATTATTAGTATTATGAATACAATATTCTATGACGGGAGAGATGGTTTATTGGTTAAGAGTATTGGCTGTGAATTTACAGAGGACCTGGGTTTGATTTCCAGCACCCCACATTGGCTCACAAACCTTTTATAACTCACATAAATGATATACAAACATATATGCAGGCAAAACATTCATATGCATAGATAAGTGATTAAATGATTTCTAAAAGATTTTTGTTCTAGATTCTAGTATTTTTGCATTAAAAGCATTTTTTATAAAATAAACTTGTAGCTAGCCTTTGTATAAATATAATGCAACTTTTAGTACCCCTTAAATGAGAAACACTACCATAAAATAACCAGTACATTTAAAGAGCTCTGCTCACATTCTAAATATGTACATATTTCTACTTCTAATTGTATTACTTTTATATAAATGAATAAATGACACTAAAAGCAGCATCATTTTAAATAATATCTTATATACCCCTTGAATTTACTTCCTGGTTCTCGAGGGATTTGAATCCCTAAGATTTGGGTCAGCTAGTCCACTGGGAAAACGCAGTCTATTTTAAAACATTCATCACATTCTTGAAATTTCTTTTTCCTTTGGAGATGGCTTCATTTTTCATTTGGTTGAGTTTTTATGGAAGATTTGAGCTTTTCTAGGACTTTCTGAAAAAGAGAGTCTCTTACTATGTTTATATGGTTTTCCTTCCTGGTTGCTGAGACTTGAAGTCCACTTCACATTACCAAGGGCAGCCTTACCTAACACTTGATGCTTCTGCTCCTGATTTTGTGCAGCAGACAACACTGAAACCAGTAACTGCAGAAGACTGCCAAACTGGAGGAAAAAATTCATTTCTTACTGCCATTATATTCAGTTACAGAATCATATAAGGCAGGTGTTTCTCCATAGTCCCAAATCTTTAAAAAAAAAAAAAAAAAAAAAAAGCCACTGTCATCACACGATACTCCTCCTGGCTCTTCAGATCACCCAGCACCACTGGGCTAACCACTTCAGTGAGCTTGTACAACCTCATCCTCATAGTTAAGCACAAAAATTTGTATACTCCAATACAGTGTCAACAGTTTCTGCATGGAGACTGGGACCCTGCTGCTGTTACACTGCAAAACAGTAAATATTTATACCGATCTTCTCCATCCATAAGTGGTGTTTGCTTTAATTAATAAGGCTATAATATCCAAAGATTAAATTTAGAAAACCAACATCACAATAAGAGGCCATAGTTTTCAAGTAAATAAAATTTCCATTTTCAAGTAGTTCTAAGTGAATATGTGGTACTTTCTATATTTTTTTAAAGTATGATATTATGGTCAAAGCAATAAGTTTTCTTGAAGTTATCTTGGAGGTAAAATCATACAGGCCAGAAGTTTTCTATATCAAGCGAGATTTTGAAAGTACAGTACTATCTTCTTGTTGTCTGCATTCCTTAGTGACTTTATTACTCTTGGTACCTTCCATGAAGTCAGTCCTTGAACCTAGTTCCTTTAAAACCAGAGTCAGCTTTATCAGTTAAAGGTTGTCGTGGAATATGAGGGGCTATGAGAAATATCTGGGTCCTTACCATTGCAAATGCACGATGCTAGCATTAACTTGAATTATCAGCTATTGTTAAATTTAGTGTGAAAATCACCTAGAGAATAGAATTATTTGTATTCTTTTATTCATATTTTTCCCAAACTGTGCTAGACCAAGTGGGAAAAAAGATCAGCATCTTTGTAGGGGTAGCAACTCTTGGGGGGGGGGTAAAGAAAATGAAAAGGGTATGCACTGACCAGAAATTTTACCTTCTCTATAATATTGTTCTGGATGACCATGGATAACTTTTATGTATCCAGTCAAAAGCAAACAGGAAATAATTTGGACCATCCAGGCAACAGGAATTACATAAAACCTCCTACCATATACTAAGCTACCATCAGACACAGAGCTGCATGCTAGCACTTGGTTTCTGCAAACCCCAAAATACTCCAATGGTGCCAAATTTTCTGTGCTGAAGATTAAGAATTTCTAATTCAAAATTCAGAAGTACCAAATAATTTTCTATTTCATACCTCTCAAAAAATAGTACAAAAATAAACTATGTACATTTATTTCCTTAAATCTTTAGTACAGCATGGTGGCTGACATTTGTCTCATATAGAGAATGTTCCAGGCAGTCATCTCACTGAGAACCTTCAGTGGATTTGGTACTCCGAGGAATGGGATATTCACAAATGAACAACTAGAGACTTAGAGAAATTACATAATTTCTGTAAAAGCATACAACCAGCAGATGCCAAAGGCAGATTTAAATTCAGCCATAATGACTTTAGAAAGGAGCTTTGCATCATTTTGCCATAGAATGAATGTCACAGCTGGGAATATCTCATGAACCCAACTAAGCCATTTTCTCTCAACAGCAGTCGATTGAAATACATGTTAAATCAATAAGAAGGACTTCAGGAAAATGAAGAAAGTATCTGGGCTTGAATATGCACAATGCTTTTTAAATAAAAGCATTTACTTTTATTTGTGTGTTGTGTGTATGTGTGTACGTATGAGCTGATGGACATATGTGCATGGGGTGCCTGTGAACATGAAAAGGGGTGTTGCATCCACTAGAACAAGTGCTCTTTACTTTGATTGCACAGACTCTTGAGCCCAGTGTAGTTTCTCCCTCTTCATTTTTAAAGCCGATAGATACGCCTATCTTTAATTTATACCTGGATACTCCGCAGTTCCCCAGGTCCCCTCCATAACCACTACCATCTCTCAGGACTAATCACAGACACTATTAGGTGGCACACTGCACACTGTTTTTCTACATTTTTGTGAGGATACAATGTAATGTTTTGAGATGTCTATCTATCTATTTGTATATATGTATATATATATATATAGAGAGAGAGAGAGAAAGAGAGAGAGAGAGAGAGAGAGATGCTAGTGATATATTCATTACGAAGAAATGATTAAAATGTAAAATAAGCATTGATTTATTGATTACCCTGTGTTACTTTCTTGGTCTGAAATGTTTGATATCTCCCACTCTCAATACATACAGAGCATTGACAATTTCCAGGCAATTTCTGCCTTCTAATACATTTATTCCCACATTTTCTAATAGAATAATTTTGCTATTCTGGTAGAACTGCCTTTCTTGACTGTTGAGATTCTTCCTTTATTATTATCCTGACACATGACCTACCTTCATCATATACTGGTTTGTTCCTAAATTATTTCAAGGTATTGAGTAATAGGCATCTACCGCATGGAGGTAATCAACTCTGTGGCCTCATAACCCCAATCATTTTGTGTTTTGAATGGTTTTCAAGTGAAACTTTCAGAACTGAATTCTTCAGCCTGAATACAAATTCAGCTTAAATTTGCCTAGCTAACAAGCTGGTCCTGGGGTGGGAGGTGGAGCTCAGCTTTTGAGTACTTCCTGTTCTTCCAGCAAATAGCAATTAGGTTCCCTTGGTCCACATCTGATAACTGCCAATGAATCTAGTCAGGAGATCTAATACCCTCTTCTGGCCTCAGAAGATATCCACATACATGTGTTATACACGTGCACACACACACACACACACACACACACACACACACACACACACACACACCACATATAAACAAAAATAAAGCTTTTAAAAATGAATCTAATCTGGAACTTGCCAAAAATCTAGTTCGTATGCCCTACAGGTATTGATTATTTGCTAGGGTCTCTAAACATGATAGGTAGATTTGCTATAACTCAAAAATTAGGATCTCTCTTATTTATTCTTTGAAGCATAAGCATTTTTTTTTACCTCCACTGCCCAACCTTAATCTATCTTCATCTAAATTGAAGCAGCATTCTAACTATTTTTTATAGTCCCCACTTCCTCAAATGACCAGTATACAACCACTTGTTGAGTGACCATTGAACAAGTGAGTGAATTCATGTAATTATAAAGATGATGCTAACCCTTCAAGGTGAATTATTATTGGGCCTTTACATACTATTGAAATTTACTAGCTGAGATAGAATTTGCTAATAAGATCCTTCATCTCACATTTCTAACTCTGAATGCCAAACCCTGGCTCAACCAGATGAGTTTAACTCTGGGAATTTTTAGGGATGTAATTGGTTTGATTGCTTCTTAGGTGGATTTTAAACTTAGTGTTTTGAAAAGTGGGAAGACTTTTTCAATAGTGATTGAATCTCACTTAGAAATGAAAGAGATTCAGCATCCTTGCACATAATTCAGTACAGAAATAATGATATGGGACAGGTCCCCCACCTTTTTTTTTGGTCATCCAAGGACCACAACAAACTCTTAATCATCCAATGAACAGTTTCTGTCCAGTAGAGCTTAGATCATCCCACATGTTCTCTACCTGGGATCAGCTGCTGCTTTTATCAAACCTCTGGTTGTGGAATCTGACATTGGTTGTATACTATGCCATCTCTTCATAACAAGAGCATCCTCTGTGAGAGCTCGCTCCACTGCCCATTTTCCTTGGCCAGAGAAGACAGTCCTGCAATAAGTGTCATCTCAGTACATTGTCAATGAAAGAAACTGGAGGCTCCTGGAGACTCCCTTAGCAGCATCTTCCCATCTGGAATATGAGCAAAATAAAATTTCTTTGAGAAACAAAGTAGAACATTTTGTGTGTGTGTGTGTGTGTGTGTGTGTGTGTGTGTGTGTGTGTGTGTGTGTGTGTGTGTGAAGCTTGATTAAACATCCCCTAGGCAAGAGTAGCTCAGGATACTAGCATTAAATATATCATTCAAAATGCTGTGCAATTAATTACATGGGCATAATAACTTTCAGATTTATACGCCATACATTTTTATTGAATTTTAAGATGCTTTGCTCTACAGTGAAGTTCAGAGCATCCAAGTTACATTCTCTTTGCTTTTCCTAAAGACTCAGATATCACCTCATGTTGCTCTAACACTTCATACACAGCTCTCCATTTTATTTACGGCACATCTTTATTCTTTTCCCATGGGTAAAACTAACATGTAACATGCTGCCAGAATTGTTAATTTTTTCTTATTTAGTCTTTTTATGTTTATTTTGCCACTAGCTGATATCCAGTAATACTGTTTTTGAAATGCCGAGAAATTATTTCTTTCTCACCCAAGCTTAAATTGCTTTAAAGTCTCCCTACCTTCCATGAACTGGATTTTTATTTAGAACATGCATCGTAACATGTCAGTGGTTTAACATATAAGGGAATTTTCTTGGCTATGTTACAAGTAGATATATTAACAGAACCTTGACTACTTGGTTCTATATTCAGGAGTGTATAGGATGTTAGTAGAACAGTATTCAGAAAAACATCAAGATAAAGTATTTGCCCAAAGAGTTATGATGTTTATGATCTATCATCAGTTCATCTAGATAGGGTGTTATACCTGCCCTCAAATAAACATAATCATCATATAGTTAGCTTTTTAAATTCTAGTATATTGGCTCAACACAAGGACATTTTGTGTTCTGTGACTTTATTTGCTCATGGCTACATAAAAAGGGGTCAGGACATACTTCTTCAACTTTCCACATTCCAACTGCTACAGAAAATTAAGGCTTTCCCAATGGCTCAATAACATACTGTAGTTTGAACGTTGTGTGAAAACTTGAATTACTGGACTATTGCTGCATGGTAAATTGTCCCCTGCTCTATAATCAGTGTTTGTAGAAGGGGCATCATGGCACTGCCAGGAAGAGCTGAGAGCAGTGTACCAACACTGTCCACTGGTTCCCAGTGATGTAAGCCATCATCCCTCAAGGAAGGACTTGCTCTCTGGAGCATCTTCTGAAGAAGATTTGGGTTTTTGTGGCTAGGTAGATACTATGGGACATGTACCTAAGAGAGGAAAGTGAGGACCACGCTGCAGAGGTCACAGAACACCACACAGTAGTCCAGCAAAAAAAAAAAAAAAAAAAGCAGTGAATTGAAATGAGAGGTAAGGGATTTTACACAGCCATGGGACATGTGACATAAGATAATGATCTGGGAGCTGAATTGTACCTGTGTTTCAGAACTTACAGCGACTTGGGTAATTTCCATTGCTTAACGTCTTATCTTTTCAGTTTATGAAGGCTCAAGTCTAATTCAGTACATTCTTCCAGGCATCTTTTCCTGGCATTTTCCCCTTCTCTGAGTTTTCCTCTTCCAACTTCTTGTAATTATTTGAGGTGTCAAGGCCTACTCCTTCATCACTGCCAGAACTTGACCTTGGCATGCAAAATTATTTTTTGATGTTCCTGTCCTTGATGAAATGAAAACATAACATTGCTGACATTTCCTTCCCCTCTTCTGATCTATGTTTCCAGCCCACAGAGGTCAGTGCACACAACAGCCTCTTCCAGCTGTGAACGCTCCTTCAAGGTACAATCCATGGCTCTGTGTGAGGCTCTAACATAGCCATCACTGCCTGCACTACAAACGCATTGTTACACTGACCACACTCCTACAATAAAGCCTGTTAATTTTTTAATCTGCTGAATGTACTCACAAAACCCATTGATGCATTAAATGCCCCTATTTTAAAGATATTTCCTTATGTATGAATCATTTGGAATCTGTCTTCTTCCCCTAAGATATTCCATTAAAAAATTACCATGGACCCATCACTTTTCCATTTGCAGTACATGATACTGTGTTTAACACATAGCTAAGTTTCCGTCCTTTCTTTTTGCTAATAATCCATCTTCATAAATGAATAATTCAAGTTATTCCTATTCACTGGTATTTTAAACCTAGTTAGTCTAATATATTCCAACTGAGCCTTACAGATTAGCCTTCTTTCTTAATGTTAATCCATATGGAGTTCTGTGTTATGAATTTGTGACCAAATATTTTCAACAATAGTATTTTTAAATGATGAAATTGTCCAGAGACATTTGAAAGTTAACTATATTTTTGTTCAAAGCAAACAAAACCCTATAATTTACCTGCATGTTACTATTCTAAAAAGAAATTAATGTGACGTTGTAATGAAGCCACTATTATTCAGATGTCTTGGGGCCTGGAGATGGCTCAGCCTTGCTGTACAAGCATGAGAATCTGAGCCCATGTCACCAATACCTATGTAAATGCCCAGAATAACTACATTTGACCACCTATATTCCCAGCACTGAGGAAGCAGAGAAAGGGGATCCCGGGGATTGCTAGCTAAAGAGTTCCAGCTTCAGTGAGAGGGCTTATCTCAAAATGATAGTAGACCCATGATTTATAGCAGCAATGGTTTCCTGCACAAAATTGCACAGGCCTGGGCCCGTTGACATTGCATCAGAAATGAGAAAGGGACTAATAAAGCCCCTCCCCTGGTAGAGGAGCCATAGAAAATTAAACATTGCAGAGGAGGGGAAGCCATATTCCTCAGTGGTGTAGCCACTTGTATATTGTCCCAATTCAAGTAACAACATCTCACTGATGCTCATTCAGGTAAACCAAATCAAATGCATGGAACACACACACATACAAAAAATTAGATTTTCACTATTTGGGAAGGTTACCCAGGTGAGAACTCTAGGTTTTCATTCTCTATACTGCTTTACCTGTACCAGTAATGATCCTAGTACTGTCTGGGAATGTGAGCATTATGATCTGCCCACAAAGCAGGCAAGAGGCCAGATATAGGACAAGGTTTTTAGAGTTTCTAGCTTGAACAACGGACACCATCTAAACACCAGGATCACTGCAATGTGGAACACGGTTGTTATTCTATGGCCTCTGGCTTTTACTATTTACACTGAAAATCTGAAATTGTCCCACAGGCTCAGGCTGGGGCAACTGTGAATGATTGATTACATGTGTTCTCTTGGGATACTTCAATGGAGCCAAGTTCGTATAGAAGAAAATTGTTCAGACACTAGCATTGAGTTCAGAAGACAGTATACATCCAAAAGAATACCCTCTGACCCTGTCACTCAAAACAGCTTTTCTTTTTCTTTTTTTTTAATAGAAGAATGTGATCCTTAGGGAGCCTACTGCTCTAATTCACTCTTCTCTTCCTGAGTTATCTTGGGTTCTTGTAAGCACACAATTAAATCACATTTTATCAAATTTAAAATGAAGATAACACCATACTTCAGTGAAAGCAGATGCTATAAGGGGACGAGGTGGTCTCTAGACTCCACCCCCTACTGAGGAGCTACTAGCAGTTAATAACTAATGGAAGGGAGAACCATTTTACTTTGAGGTTGTGACCACTGGGAGATATCCCACAATCCAGTGGGTGGCCCCACACCTATGCATGTATAGTTAACACTAATTGGACAATATTGGGTTATTTAAAAAAGAAAAAAAAAAAGACTTGCAGTTGGGAGAGAGTATGCTGAACGGATATGGAGGGAGTTATGGGCGTAGATATGAAAATCAGGAGGCATATGTAGGTCCCAGGTCTGTCTCTAGTTCACCAGGCAATCAAGGTCCTCTTGTCTCCTCTTGAGGCAGATGCTAGATTGGTGTGAGATAGTCACCAGGCCCTCCTCATTCTCTGGCAGTCTGTGATTTTCAAGTCATGGCAATGCTTGCTGTAGCTAGCCATGGGGTGCCATGTCTGAGATGACTGTGTGTTTTGTTCCCTTAATGGGGACCTCAGCAGCAGTCCTGTTTGGCATCAGCTGGGCTGTGTCAGCACAATGAAGCTGATTGGCTGAGTCCTAAAAGCAGACCCTAGAGAGAGATTGATTCTGACAGGGAAATAATTAAAGGGGGAAATTGGTGCCTTGCAGGGTAAGACATCTGCACACTTATGATGCTCTTGGTCAAGTCTTCTTTATAATATGTGCTGAAATGAGTATGGACAGAAATGCTCTAGGTTAAGGCCATTCATGAAATTAAAGAGAAAGAAAAAAAAATAAGAACAAAACAGACATGTACAGACTATACATAGGCAAGAAAAATATGGTTTAATTTTTGAATGACTAGTTTCTTATAAGTTTTACATTTGGAGCCAAGTAATTTGTTGGAAAATTAGTCAGGCTTTAATTTTAATGTTATGCAAATACACCAGCAGCCTGAAGCAGTTGGCAAGGGTTGCTAGCACTTTCTCCAACACCTCCTGCCAACATTTTCTTCTGCATTGGTCCTTTTGCTCTGTTCTTGCTTGCATCTTTTACTTTAATATGTCCCCAGACCTTTTTTTAGCCATTTAAAAATATGCACTTTCCCATGATTCTCCAAAGCTCTGACTTTACTTTCATAAATGTGATGCCAAGCAGATCTAGTATCTCTCTCGGTATTAGAGAGAATATGGAAGTATTCTGAATACCAGACCTGTCAGTGGATGCCTGACATCAAACTCAGCCTCTGGCATGTCACCATCCATGTGGTAGAAGCTGTTGCCTCTGATGTATTCCAACCTGTCCATCCAGACTCAAGCAAGCTCAACTTGGCAATATCTGCTCCTATCATCTGAGTCCAGGAAAGCACTAGGAAGCCCACATCCTAAGCACAACAGCTTCTCAGCACATTCCCCTTCCTCATGATGCACAGAAATCTTAGTTCCTTCTTCTAACCCATGGATCCTAATCCTTTTGTCTTGTCCCTCCACATCCATTATTTTTTGAAATTTTAAGGCAGTCATGTTTCTGGCCCAGACTTTCCAGCCTAGCCTCACGCTGAATGACCTGGGGTCCAGGCATATAACCTGCTAACCCTTTACCTTTAAACTAACCCATTATTCCAGTTCAGCCATGCGGCTTGGTACCTTTTCTCAGAGCAGCATAGTTGTCCTCTGCATCTGTGGCATCTCTGGTGTCTCTGTGGCATCTCTGCTCTGTTCTTCCTGTTCTTAGAGTTTTCTTAGTCCAGTGGCCCCTCCAACACTTCCTGTCAGCCTTCGGCCAATCAGCAATTTTATTAAACCAGTAGGCGGGACAATTATTTACAGTGTAACAACATAATCCCACTACACATGATATCAACTCCACACTAACTCTTAGTAGCTCCCCACTTAATCTTGGTCACAAGGCCAAGAAATGATGTGTTTTATTAGCTCTAAATATCAACTTGTCTGAATATGTAGGCCAGAGAAGAATGTGTTATGAATTTCCTTTTTCTTGTTCTTAGATACTATAGTTGTCCTTCTACATGACAAAGTCACCTGCTCTTTTCCTCTTTTTAAATTTTTGCAAATATAACTAGTATGAAAGCTAATCGAAGCAGTTCACTGGGATGAGACATTTACACTGTAGTGAGTCAGCACCATCTGTCTTCAGGGACCCTTCATGATTCCAAACTCACACTCTACTTCCTTTAAGTATTACATTTCTTTACCCTTACATCCCCGACTCTCCTGTCTCTATGCATTTGACTAGTCTGGGTAACTGGTCTAATTAGAACTGTACAATATTCGTTCTTGTGTGACTTATTTAAGTTCCTCAAGGTTCATCGTGTTGTTGCACATGTCAGAATTTAGCCGTTATTCATACACTTACATATTTATGTGTATGTGTATACCATCCTCATAGCCAACTCATCTGTCAATGGATACTGACTTGCTATTATAAATAATGTTGCTATGAATATCAATATACAATCAAACTCTTAAATGCATGAAGAGCTATGGTTATAAAGAAATGTTGTGAAGCCATTTGAATTTGATATTTCTGATCATGACTCATCTTTGTCTCTTAGGGATACGTGGCCCAGTCCTACACAATAGACAACATGAAGGTTCACTGTGGTTCTGTCTCCTTTCAGTCTTTATCTTTTGTAGACATGGTTAATTTCTATTAGCAATGGAATGTTCCAGTTAATGTTGCTTTGTTAAGATTGCTGATACAAAAATAAGAATAAAGTGTTTTATGTTTATTTTTGCAAAAGAAATAGATGGATGGATGGATGGATGGATGGATGGATGGATGGATTGATAGAATAAGTTGGGTGAATAGGGAGGTAGAAAGAATTTTGGAGGAGTTGTGGGAGAGGAAAATATGATCAAAATATGTTGCATAAAAAAATTTAGTAAAAAGGAAGGAAAACCCATGCAGTAAAACAAATAAACTATGGGGTGGATAAAAACAAAAAAAGAAGGAAAAAAGAAAGAAACATTTCATCTAAAATTACAAAAAATTAAAAAGTGGTTCCTTGTCGAATTTTCTGGAAAATTCATTAATCCCCTTACTTTATTGGGTAAAAGTCATACTAGCTGCTACAGAATCTCAACTATTGCTGTTTTAGACCTGAAAGCCCTCTTGTAGACAGCCTTAATTTACAATAAAATATCTAGGCAGTTAACAAGATTTGTTTTTATTCTGTTCATCTATTCAGTATTTAGTCAACTGTCTATATCCCACTGTGCTTAACACTGTAATATGAAAGGCTGCTTTGTCCCTGGCCTTACAGTACTCACCCCACTCCCTCTTTCAGCAAAGAAAAAAAAAAAAGGCATTGAAATGCAACAGGCCAGTGAGAGAAATACCAAAAGAGATATAAAGAATAAAGGCACACACCATCAGGAGCATGCAAGCTTGGCTGATAAGCACCTAAGTGAGGGTCAGTGGGGATGAGGGAGATGAGGATTATATCTATCAAGGGGAAATGCTATTCCACACAACATTACCTCCAACCTTGGAATTTACTCATAGCAAATATGGTTCAGCAGAAATCATAGAGGATGCTATATGCTAACTGACTCACAGCAAAGTTCCTACTCAGCCAGCTTTCTAATACAGCCAGAATCAACAGCCTAAGACAGTAATTCTCAACCTTCCTAGACCTGTGTGTGATTCTTTAGCACAATTTTTCATGTTGTGGTGACCACAACCATAAAGTTATTTCATTGCTACTTCATAACTGTAATTTTACTACAGCTATGAATTCCAATGTAAATATCTATATGTGTTTCCTAATGGTCTTAAACAACTTCTGTGAAAGGTCCTTTGACCTCCCTCCCCCCACTTTGAGAACTGCTGGCCTAAGGGATGGCCCTTCCTATATCAATTAACAAACAAAACAATCTCCCGCAGATGCCCACAGGCCAATCTGATGTAGTCAGTTCCATTCTTAGATGACTCTAGGCTGTGTCAAATTGACAGTTAAAGCTAAACCAGGAAATGAGACCATAGGCTAGAGACAAAATTCAAGCCACGTATGGCAAGGCAGAGGGAAATAGGTAGATTAGCCCTTCTCTGCTTTAACTGTGAGTGACTTTCCTTGTGTTGTGTCTTTTAATGAAGATGGGTGATTCTCTTTGATGTGGAGACAAGGGACTGGTCAGACCACACTGTGGGAAGCTTAGCCTTGAAAAATTAGCAGAGATAAAGAATGAAGAGGAGGAGAAGGCATCACAGAACATCTAAAGAACAGTGTGTCAGTGTCAGAAAAGGCTTTGACCAGAAGTGAGTACACCATATGGGTTCCCTATGGATGTTATAACAAACACAGTATTTTCAAGTACAGAAATCTACTCTTTAATTTCTAAGCTCTAAGTTCAAAATCAAGAACCACAGCAGAGCCACATTCCTGGAGTCTCTTGGGAAGAGTTGGTACCTCGCTTCCAGCTTCCCTGGCTACTAGCATTCCTTGACTTATCTTAATCATTCTAGTCTCTGCTCACCTCTTCATACTAACTGCTTTACATATTAATCAAAACTCCCTCTGCCTCCATGGGAGGATGGTGTGGTAATGCCTTTCTGTATACTGTGAATATCAATCTTTAAATAAAGGAGCTGTTTTGGGCCATGACAGGCACCATCGAAGAAGTAGGAGGAGAAATAAGAGCATAGGCAGAAGAAGCCATGGCTCACACTGTTAGTCCTAGTACTTGGGAAGCAGAGGCAAGAGAATCTCTCTGAGTTCAAAGTCAGCCTGGTCTTCAAAGCAAGTTCCAGGACAGCCGGGACTGTTACACAGAAAACTCTGTCTGGAAAAAAATAAACAAACAAAGACAGGAGAAGGTGATCTGTCCTCTGATATCTCCAACTGTTTCTTCTATGGTGCCTGTCATGGCCCAAAACAGCTCCTTTATTTAAAGATTGATATTCACAGCATACAGAAAGGCATTCCCACATCAGGAGGATCTGCTGGACTTTGTGGAGGGCCCATGCAAATCATCTAGACCCCTCTTCTAGCTAAGATAATATTCACAGGGTCCATGGTAATTGATCTTTTCTGTGGGAGTCATGATCAAATACATGAGAAAATCATATGAAGTGTAGGGAGAACCCAACATACATGGCTTAGGACCAAAATTATATCAGACTCTAGAAGAAAAATCCAAATTGTCATCTTCCACACAGATAATTCCTATTTCAATTATAGTAGAAATCCATAGCAATCAATGTACTCATGGACACTTGCAGTATGATTAACTTATAATTATTTAGTAAAAAGCCAAGCAAAAAAGCAATTCAACAACTCAAGGGTACAATCTTTGAGGAAGAAAACCAGACACACAACTGGTTAATTTGTTGTTGAGGAGGTCAATAACCCTGTCCCAACAATTCCCCAGAAAATTATCCTAACTGCAAATAACTGCAGAAGGATTTGCTGAAGTCCAAGAGTCGAGACATCCCAGCTTTGCAGAAATCTCATGAAGCTGTGGTTTGGCATTAGAATAGTGGGCACCCTGTTTAACTGGGTTACAGTAGCTCCTTCTGCTAAATGATTTAAAATAGTATATTTCAAATCACCTGTGAAAATATTTTTCATGCACCACAAAATATTTGGTTTATAAATCAGCACTTTATGGTGTGCGTTTACAGTGTCCCACTCTTCAGTAATCAAGGCCATGCTTTGAAATAGCCAGGAAGTTAAGATTTCTCCCTCCTGAGCTACATGGTGGCTCTTTGGTCAATCAGTGAGCTTTCAGCACTGCAAACAAACCCAACTTTGTATCAGTCTCAGAAGTGTATAAAAGAGGAAAGTATATTTCTTCAAAGATTAATGTTGTTTTGCTTGCTCAGAAACTTCCTTGACACACAGGGCACTCTCTTCCAGGCAGCCCACTGGAGGAAAGCTGACATTTTCCCTTCATCTCTTGAATTGGATGTGTCTATAAAGGTGGGTTGGTGAACAATCTCAACAACTGAGCTTTGTTCCATGGGTTCTTAACCTTCCTTTGACAAGTGCCCCCTTGACCTCCAAGTACCTCTTCCACTTCTCACAGCATGACTGGCCAGGTTTTGCTCATAGTAAAACCAAAACACATCCTTTCATACAGACTATTCATCTTTGGGCTGCCTGAAAGACTTTTCCTGTTATAGAGAATTCATTTCTCTCTTAGCTTCTAGACTCACTCATGCCATATGGGGACAACCACTCTACATGCAACTCTCTTTAAGACACAGCCTTAGAACCCAGAAATGGGTTCTAAGAAATGCCCATTCCTGTGTTTTCTGCAGACTTACTGGCCCAGATACCTTCGTTCATCCAGTGCTTTTCATAAGACCCAGTCATCTTGTGCCTTCCCTTCTTACAGGTGTCCTAAAGTCCTTTCAATGTGGGTTTCTATGCCAAAGTCCACACCCCCATTTCTTCCAAGCAATGGCAAACACAGCAGACACAGGTCACATGACATCTACAGTGTATTTCCTGACCATAGCCTAAGGTGCCCTGAGCTTTATGGTCCCACCTAATCTGAAACACTTTAAATAGCCATTTTAAAAACTCATTTTACATACCAATCACTGATCCCCCTCTCATCCTCCTCCTGTTCCCTTGCCCACCCTTTCTCCCCCCTCACATTTCCATTCCCTCCTTGGAAAAGGTAAGGCCTTCCATGAGGAGTCAGCAAAGTCTGGCACATTCAGAACACTTCTAAGACTGATACAAAGTTTGGTTTATTTCCAGTGCTGAAAGCTCACTGCTTGACCAAGGAACTACAGTCTAGCTCAGAATAGAGAAGTCTTAACTTCCTGGCTATTTCAAAATGTCAGAGTCAGATCCAAGATCACACACACACACACACACACACACACACACACACACACACACACACACCCATCAAAGCTATGCAAGCTGTCCCACCCTAGCAAATGGGCTCCAAAAAGCCAGCTCATGCTCCAGGGATAGATCCTGATCCCACTGCCAGGAGCCCCTTAAACAGATCAGATTAAACAGCTGTCTCTCATATGCAGAGGGTCTAGTCCACCCATGCAGGCTCCACAGCTATTGGTCTATAGTATGTGAGTTCCCACCAGCTTGGTTTGGTTGACTCTAAAGATTTCTCTATCATGATCTTGACTTTCTTTGCTCATATAATCCGTCTTCCCTCTCTTTGACTGGACTTCCAGATCTTAGCCTTGTGCTTGGCTGTGGATCTGCTTCCATCAGCTACTGATGAGACTCTATGATGACAGTTAAGGTAGTCATCAATCTGATTACAGGGGTAGGCCAGCTCAAGCACCCTCTCTGCCATTGCTAGTAGTCTAAGCTGGGGTCATCCTTGTGGATTCCTGGGAGTCTCCCAAGCATCAAGTTTCTCCCAATCCAATGATGTCTCCCTCTATCATGATATCTTTTATTGCTCTCCCACTGCATCCTTGTTACAGCTCAACTATCTTGTTCCCTATTTTCTCATCCCCCATCCCTTCCTCCCTCCTGCTACCCCTGGCTCTCAGTTTACTCAGAAAATCTCATCTATTTCTCCTTCCTAGAGTGATCCACATGTCCCTCCTTAGCTTTCTCCTTGTTAGCTAGTTTCTCAGGAGCTCTGGGTTGTAGTTTGGTTATCCTTTGCTTTACATGTAGTATCCACTTGTGAATAAGTACATACCGTGTTTGTCTTTCTGGGTCTGGGTTACAGATGATTATTTCCTAGTTCCATCCATTTGCCTGCAAGTTTCATGATCTCATTGTTTTTCTGCTGAGTAATACTTCATTGTGTGCATGAACTATATTTTCTTTACCCATTCTTCAGTTGAGGGACATCTAGACTGCTTCCATGTAAATGGCCATTTTTAAAATTTTATTTTAAAAGATTTTTTTTCCATGTATACTATTGTTCACCCTCCCTTCCCTCCTCCCAGTTCCCCTCAGTTCTCCCTCGGTCTTCCTTCACACCCTACCCCTCCATCCATTCACCAAGATGGGCAAGGAGTCCCAAGTGGATCAGTTCTGTCTGGCATATCCACTTGAGGTAGGTCCAGGTCCCTCCCCCAGTATTAAGGCTGAATAAGGTGTTCCTCTGTAGGGAATGTGCTCCGAGATGTCAGGTCATGGACAGGAACACAGTCTGATCCTACTCCAAACGACTTCCACAAATTTCCTACGATAAATGGCCATTCTTAATTCATCCACAATTTTTCATATCTGTGGATATGTTGTATTTCTTTGAATCCATGGAATTTGTCTGTAAATACTTGTAGTTAAAAATCTGTCTTATAGATTACTAAGGAGCCTAGTAATTTAGAAGAGGAAAAATGTTTAGTAATAGGAATTTTCTTGGAGTCTTTAAATAAGAGATAAAAGTTGAGAAAGCTGCCCTTGGTTCCTGTATATCAGACGAAAAGTTTCTGAACACAGTATAATCTACATTTTGGGAGCTTAGTGACTAAGATCTAATTTTTTCCCACGAAAATAGATATTTCCAAAGAAGATTATGACAGAAATGGAGGGGGCCAGTGTGAACCATGATTTGCCATTTATTATGGTATTTTATTTTTCTCTACTTAAATGCTGAGAATATTCTAGAAGAATCCTACACAAAGCCAAATGTTCTAGTTTATTTATATATACATATACATATATTTTTTTCTTTTCTAAAAATTTTAAAAAGCATGACAAGAGGCTATAAAAATAACTGGTTGATTCTTTTTCACTTGAGTTTATATGTAATGGAGAGAAAAGACCTAAAGAGAACTTGAGCAGTAACCCGTGCATTACTTTTGAATTTTCATTGTCAATGGACTTGAACTCATAAATGGGGTTTATATCTGAGGAGGTGACCTTGATTAAGATCAGCCATGTGCTATAGTAGGCGCCTATGGTGTTTTAAATGAGAATAGCTCCCATAGACTCAGATGTTTGAATACTTGGTGGCAACTGTTTGTGGAAGATTAATAGGTGTAGCCTAGTGGGAGAAGGTATTTCACTGGGTGTACCTTTGAGGATTCAAAAGATTCAAGCCATTTCGTTTAGCTCTGTCTGCATCGTGGTTGTGTTTCAAGCTGTGAGCTGTCAGCTTCTGCTCCAGAGATATCCCTGCTTTTGACTGCTGCCATGTTCCCTGCCATGATGGCCACGGACTCTACTCTCTGAAACTCTAGGCTGCAAATAAACTCTTCCTTCTGCTGTTGCCTTGGTTACTGTATCTTACCACAGCAATAGAAAGTAACAATGATCCTACATACTTCTGTGTTTTCTGCTGAGTCATCTTGATTTGGAAGTTTGTTTTGGGGGGTTGTGGTGCTGGTAGTGTTTTGTTGCTGTTTGGTTGGTATTTTTGCTTTCAGTGCCAGGGCTGGAACACAGAGCCTCTTCTATGCCAGGCAAGCACTCTACCACTGAATTCCATCACTGCCCTCACTGCATTCTTCACTGCCCTCAAATGCTTGTTAATCCTGGAGAGGCCAGGCTTCGATGTCTATTTCAGGAATAAAATAAAACAACAAGGAACAAGAGTAAAATTTTATTTTACCCTCAGTCTTTGGAAATTCCCTTGTTAAATTATCCATCCCAGCATCCTCTGAAAAGTTAAAAACAAAATTTCACTTCCAACCCGATAGATAGTTTTCAAGAAGCCAGCAAACCACTTCTGGTTATCTACTGTAAATTCTATTTGGCTAAATAATACTTTTTTTGGTAAGCAATATTCTGTGAATATTTCTATTAATTTTTCTCTTACTACCATTCTAGAGTATACATTTAAGAATTCTTATATCTGCCACAAAAGTGAGGAACTAGATTATTGACAGAGCTTTGTCACTATGTATATTCTATGAATCTAGATAAATAGTCAAATACAATTTTCCCCAAATCAAAACACTCTAACATGACTTACATCACCGTGGGACCAGTTACACTAACTCTAGCCAAAACTTAACCCAGGTTCTGTCCCCTAAACTTTGCCTTTTCCAGAAAATCTTAGGAACAGCACCAAATAGTAGCATGTTTCTTCTGCTTGCAGATGTGCTTTTGAGAGCCTGTGATGTTGTAGTAACAATAGTCTATTTATTCATTTTTCAATGCTAACCAATATTCATTATATGATTGTAACATTTTATTTACTGAGAAGTGAGAGAACATTTGAGTTGATCCTGACTGGGGCATTATAATTAAAGTGTGTTTGAACATGCACTTAGGATATTGGTTTTCATTTGATTTGGGTAAATACCTAGAAGCAACTGCCATAGTAAACACATCCAATAACACAATAAGCTGGGAACTGGGTTTCCAGTATGTCTGTGCCATCTTACATTGTTATGTGTACGCATCGTGGCTTCTCAACATTCTCATCAGAATTTGTGCTTGCAAGGCTTTTTCTACTTACATATGTTAAGCAGTATATTTCTGGTTTTGGTGAATCACCTTTTCAAATCTCTTACCTGTTGTTTAGATTAAATATCTTTATAAGAATGATTTTAAAAATTATTTATTTTATATTTTGAGATTTTAATGATACCATTTCTCCCTTCCCTTTCTTCCCTCAAAACCCTTTCTGTTCCTTTTCAAATTTATGGCCTCATTTTTCATTAATTGCTCTTATATAGTATATGTGTATAAATATTCCTACTATATAAATGCATACTACTCAGTCTATATAATGTTACTTGTATGTATGTTTCCAAGGCTTATCACTGGCATTAGACAGTCAACTGATGTTTTCTTCCCTGGAAAAGGTTAAATCTTGCGTTCTCAGAATTTCTCAGTTTTCTATCGTTCTTTGTGTAGGGTTGAGGCTTCCTAAGCTTTCACCCTTTCATACAGGCAACCATACTGTTGTCTGCTCAGGTAACATGTAAGCAGTTGTGTTGTTTTAGTGACATATTATGGTGTAGCTTCTACTACCAATCAAAATGCAGTTGTCAGGACCTGGTACCAAGGGCTACATCTATGTAACAACTTTTGCCCTTAAGGCTCAGGGATTATTGCAGAACAGAGGGTGGAAAGACTGTAAGAGCCAGAGGGATGGGGAGTTTGCTGTGAGATTGTGTCCTGGGGATATCAAAGTGACTATTTAAAATATAATATTATAGGAAATTCTTGGAGAATTCTATATGTATACTCATGAATGAGAGAAGTTTTGAAACTCTGTAGTATAAACATGTTATTCTTTCTGATAAATACTAGTATATAATTTTCTTTAATCAGTGGAAATAGTCTATATTTTTAGCAGCGAAATTTTAACAAGAGGGTTTTTAACTTTGGAAAAACATAGTTTACTCAGTTTTCTTCTTCCCTGAATTACAGTTTTTGTAATTATTATTTGAAATTTTACCCAACACAAAAATCAGTTTTTATATTTTACTCTGTAAGATTTATATTTTAAAGATTTGTATGTATGTCTATAATCATTTTGAATTTATGACATAAAGGTAAATGAAATGAAGAATTCTCTTCAGTGTGTAAAATACCAGTCTCTTAAGATTACATTAAAAAAATGAGAACAATTTCTTTAAGTAAAAACTAATTAGACACATGAAGTTTTTCATAGCTCTATTTCAAATTTATATATTAGTTATTAAAATGATTAAAAAACAATGTAATAACTTTATGCTTCTTCTCCCAGTCCTATCTGTTCTTACTTTCAGCATATTGTTATTGAAAGTTCAGCAATAACTTAGCTGTAATTTTATACAAAGAATTATATACACTTCTTATACCCAGTCTTTCCCCCACTGTATCTGCATGCTTCCTAGCATTATTGTTTGGATTAATAACACATTTCATAGTCAAAAGTTGTTAATTCAAAAACAAATAAGCCAGACTTATATTCCCTGAAATCTGTGGAGATTTGTGGGGAGCCTAAAGTTGTCACTTCTAAGTGGCTTCATTTTGTCTTATTTGTCCAGAATTCTTTTTCTCATAGATGGGATTAGGTTGTTTAAAAGAAAGTGTTTTTCTGTGCATTGTGGATTCATTTTTTTTGAAACACATTTTCTGTCTCTGACTTCAAAGAACTATCATTGCTGCAAAATTTTTATACATAGAATGTCCAGTGCTGTAATTTCTTGTCATCAATTTCTAGTCTGTCTTCCTCCCTTCCTTTTCCAATTCTCACCTCATCCTTCACAGTGCTCTGGCCTTCCAGCTGCAACGTCAATACCCATCATAATTAAACTCACCTGAGATCATGTCTTAGGTACTGTCCTATTGCTGTTGAAGAGGAACCATGACCAAGGCAACTGTTTTTTGTTTTTTATTTTTTTTAAGTTATTTAATTGAGGCCTTGCTTATAGTTTTAGAAAGTGAGTCCATTACCATTATGGTGGGGAACATGGTGGAAGGCACATGGCACTGGAGCAGTAGGTGAAAGCTTATATGCTGAAGTAACAACCACAGTGTAGACACACACACACACACACACACACACACACACACACACGAGAGTTAGGCTTTAGAAATCAAAGTCCACCCCCAGTGACACAAATCCTCCAACCCAACCACACCTCCTAATCCTTCCCAAACATTTCCACCAACTGGGAACCAAATATTCAAATATATGAACTTACTGGGGCCATTCTCATCTAATCATTCAAAACACCACAGGCTGTTTTCTCCCAATCTTACATTTGTTCATCCCATGCTGGGTCTTTCTATAAGACTGTGTAGTGATAGTTGTTTATGGTATTTCTGGAAAATTTACAGCTTTTTAAATTACACTAATGGTTTGTCTTCCACATTTCTATTTCTACTTATTGTTAAAGTACAAAAAAACTTACATTTTCAAATCTATTTATCTGATATCCAGGCAAATTCTGGGTCTTAATTTTTATGCTATTTTATGGCCAGAATCACTTTATTGCCTGTGTATAAAATAGTACCTACCAGCAATTGTAGGTAGTTTGATTTTTTTTTCAATACTTAGGCAATTGCTCTCTGCCTTAACTGTGTATACCACAATCTTTGAAACTAAGGGATGTTTTCCTGTCTAGTTCCTGGTTCCTATTTTAATGTCATGTCTCTTAAGATAATGTTTTGGTTTGGTTTTTAGTAGAGCTATTATATTTAGTAGATATTATATTTATCTCCACATTTATCTGTAAAGAGTGCTGAATTCTCATCATTTAGTGTGTGATTATTTGATTATTTATTTGTAGATTTAAGATAGTTGTATTTATTTTTTATGTATGTGTGGTATGTGTATGCTGAAGTTTGTACAGGAGTGATCACTCCGTGTGTATGTGTGTGTGTATGTATGGTGTAGGCCAGAAAGAGATCAATATAGCACATTTTCTATCTTTCTTCTAATATTCTCCATATTAATTTTGAGACAGGTGATCTTTCTGAACACAGAGATGGCTATTTTGGCTAGACTGGCTGGCCAACCACCCCAAAAATCTACCTGTCTCCTTCCCTTCCAGCTCTGCAGTTACGGACACATCCTAACTTTTCTAGCATTTTATATAGGTTCTGTGGGTCCAAACTTAGATCCTACTGCTTATTTGGCCAACACTTTATCCATGGAATCATTCCTCCAGCCCCAAGAGAGCTGTAGCTTTAGTGACTATGTCAAATCTGGTATGGCTTATATGGGTATTGACTTATTCTAAATTAGTTAGAGAAATGATGTCTATGATTATTTGTAAATGAATAAAACTGTTATATATAGTAAAATTAGTTTCTTGAAAACCATAGCCTTGTTCCATGCTATTTTTTTTTCATATTTATCTTGGCTCTTTTTCAAGCTACTTTGAAAGGCCTTTAATTTTAAAGCTATGACTTTAATAGACTCCACATTGTAATAATCGGTTATAATGTTCTGACTCTCTTATAGGTAGTTTATGACAGTATGATAGCTATTTATTACTGCCCCCAAGGAAGCCCTTTTTAAAAGAAATGTAATTCCATGTGCTATTATTTTATTCTTGTATTGAAGCAGATCTTCCACTTGTGGCTCATTACATTTGTCCATTGGATATAATGAAAAAATGCAACCAGAGCTACAGCAAGCAACAACTGAAAACAATTGCTTGTTATTTTAACTATATCCCCGTATTATCTGGTTCTTAGATTTCAGATTTGTGAGGCTGTGGGTAGTTTATCTCAATTAGAGGGTACTGCTGACGGAGCTTATAGTTCCCACAGTCAATCTGGGCTAGCTTCTGACCTTGAACTTTCATCCACGCCAAATTAACATGTACATTGCAATAAAACTAACAGTAGTTAGATCGGCCTATAATATGCACTTCCAAAATCTGCTGAGGCTTGTTTTACTAGGGCACAGAATACGTGAGCAGAGGAGGAAGGCTCCCTGGGACATAGCTCTGCCCCAAAACTGATTAAAGACATCTTTTCCCCTTAGAGACTCTATATATTATGCCTCATTTGTTAATATATCTCTTTGGTTCCCTCTCTTTTCATGTTCTTTTCTTTTTTATATTTTCATCAAGGTTTATTTGTTTGTTTGGGTTGTTTTGGGTGTGCATGCTAAAACCTGAAGCCAAGATATTAGACACATTATACACTCACTGAGCTATTGAACTAGCCCCCTTTAGGATATTCAAATTAGTCCTTTAATTCCACTGTAGAACTAAAGATACTTAGCATTCAAGTGCACCAAATACATCCTCATCTGTGGCTGGCTAATTCTCACAAGTATTAGTAGAACTCTAAATTAGGAACTTCCTTTTTATGAATGAGGTAATTTCATTAGAAAAGATAAATATTTTAAGCCTTAAACCTTGCAATTTCTTTTAAGATTCTATTGCCTATAGGCGCTTTACACTGAAGTCGAAAGTTGTGTGAAGTGTGCCAAATACAGAATGTTGTTGTTGTTGTTTTGTACAAAAAAAAATCAGAAAACAAAAGGCCCTCACTGTGGGAGAGGAGGAAACCTAGATTAAGCTTATCAATTTCATAATTTTTAAAAATAGCTAATAATGTATATTATGAGCTTTAAAAAGTCTTAGAGTTCATACTATTAAGTGATTAACTACAACAAAAAGCAAATAAAGACTTTAGGACGCTGTTTACGCTTCACCAGGGCAACAGCTGTATTTATGTGCATACTTGCAGTTATGTGTGTAAGCAAATACCAGATCAAATCCTGGAAGGATTCAGATGAAGCTTTCTTCTAAAGAAAGGGAAAGAGACTAAGAAGGCCATCTTATTTGTCCTCTCCACACTGTAGTCATTATACTACAATTCATATGTAGACAATATGTAATATGGTCTCATATTATAGACATAATATACAAAATGAGGATGGTAAAGAAAACCTCATCCTATTAACTGTGTGCTTCTGCCAATTTAATAGAAATATTTGTTCAATTACAAAGTGTAGGTGGAAGTTTCTATAGTGCCAGCAAATCCCAAATACCTGGCAACTGTTTCCCAAAGAACCACTCAGAGACTTATTATAAATTATAAATGCTCAGCCAGTAGCTTAGGCTCATTACTAACTAGCTCTTACACTGAAATTAATGCCTAATCCTTATCTATGTTTAGCCACATGCCTTGGTACCTTTACAATATGCAAGAAGACTATTCCACAGCAAAAAAGTAATAGAAACTGACTACAAGGAAACTTAAAATGTTTGTCTCCAAAGGAAGTTTTATTGTTTTTTGTTTTTTTTTTTTTGGATATTTTGTTTGTTTTTAACCTAGAAATAAAAACTGGATATATTCACGGTATGCAAAATGAAATATATCATAGAATGGTTAAATCATGCTAATGCTAGCATATCAGCAAATGACTTCAACCCTAGTTTTTCGAGGCTAGAAGTTTATGAGTTTCAGGCTCTGGCTCCAAACTAAGAAAATCAAAATGCATATGTAAGATATCACATGTGCAAATTCTTCACATAGTTCTCTTTGTGTGATAAATGCATTTAAAATATTTTCAAAGTGTGTAAAATCTTCTATTTAACTGAAGTTAACATGTAGAAAAACAGATCCTTTGAACTCTATGATATCATTATTTTGTTTTAACCAGGTGACTTTTAACCTCACGTCAAGTATCTTATAGAACAAAAGCTTAGCCCAGGCTTCTTGGTCTTAGATTTCCAGATGAATCCCACATGGGGACTTCATATTCTCTCTAAATTACTCTTACATATTTCCATTACCAAATTTTCTCAACGTACCCAGACAGATAATCAGTAATAAAAATGACAAGATTCAGAATTTTTGAAATGTAAATATTCATGTGTATATAGCATTATACTAAGCTCAATATTTTATTGTATGCAAAAAAGGATATCTAAAGTAAGCGGTCTTTAGATGGCCTTGTTAGGAGAAAGATCATTGCCACAGTCAGAACCCAGGGTGACTAGTGCCAGGACTATGTCAATAAGTATCTGAAAGCAGTCATTGAAATGCTATTAGTTAAATTAATTTAAAGTTTAATATAAACTAGAAAACAGCATGTAAAAAGTAAATGTTTCTGCCTTGCATACCTAAAATCAGAGGGAAATACATTGCTAAACTTATATTAGTCTAATCTAATTCTAGTTAATCTAAACTGCTGGTTTGACACAATCTAGAATTCCCTGGGAAGAGAGCTTACCTTGTGTTGGCCTGTAGACATGTCCGTGAGAGGATTGTGTTGATTGCTGATTGACGTAGGTATACCCAGCCAACTGTGAGCAGAATCATTCCCTGAGCTTGGGACCATGAACAATATAATAACGAAGAACCTAGCTGAGCATAAGCGAGCAAGAAGAATTCATGCATGCCTTTCTCTCTGTTCTTGTCTGGATATGATGTGACTACATGTTTCAAGTTTCTACCTTGATGTTTGCTGAATGACAGGCTCTTGCCTAGAACTGTAAGCCAACGAATACCGTTGCTTCTATGTGGCTTTTTGTAAGGATATTTTATCACAGCAGTAACAATGAGACTAGCACAAGGGTTTGTTTGTATACCTTGTTTTAGGGAACAAATGATTTGGAGTTTATAGTTTTGATTACTATACAGGGTCAATAATGAGTATAGGGTTTGGTTCATGGTCTAGTCTTTCTCTAATATACTTTTATATAAAAGCAAAGAAAATAAATATTATATAATGGATCCATTCTCATGATTAGTACCTAGCTATTGAAAAGATGTATTTGTTTTCTATGAATCTGTTCTCAGTGTCTAATTGAAACAAAGCTGTCATACATATAAACAGATTAAATTTAGTGTTAAGAAATTTCATACGCTGGTGAATTTCTGTTGGTATCACCTGGAAATTAAAGGGTGAAGTAGAACTGTTGGCTATCTCTCAGGGAACAAGAAAATAGAAGCAGATATCATTAAGAATAGATTCCTATATTCCCAGTACCACATAAAGTGAAAGACCCATGTAGTCTTCTGAAACTCAGTCAATTAAATCACAGAAAATTTAAGACCAGTTTATAAATAAGGTCATAATGGCATAGAAAATGAAATGGTGTGTTTCCCAAAGAGAGAAAAATACATGGCTGTGAGTCTTTCTCTGGGTAAACTGATTGAGAAATATGCATATAAAACAGATAATAAATAGATAGATATACATA
This sequence comes from Phyllotis vaccarum, assembly GCA_033318265.1. NCBI lineage: Eukaryota > Metazoa > Chordata > Mammalia > Rodentia > Cricetidae > Phyllotis > Phyllotis vaccarum. Next base: position 155,910,250 of record JARWLC010000002.1, read on the forward strand.
TATTTATATAGAGAGAATATATATGTACACATGTACATACATAGATAGACTGTATACACACATATATAGAGGGTTATATATTCATGTATACATAAATGGATTATGCATGCATACATATATACTTAATATATTTACACACACATATAATTCATGACATACTAGTACTTACTCTCTCAACCAATAGCTTCCTTATGTCCTCTCTTTGCCAGCCTGTGTGATGAGGGCTTCTACATTCATTAGTGAATGGAAGCAGGTATGTCCACTTTTCCTCCTGTTGATTGGCCATTAAACCTCCCATCAGTTCTTACTACAGTGGCACCCACTGCTACAGATAGCCACAGGTATTGATGGTATAATTAGTTCTATCAACCACTACCTTTAACAAGAGGAATTATGAAATAGAGTGCTCTCTCCTTTCCCAGTGCTTCCCATTGTAAGAGACAGGTCTAAGGTTCTCACATTATAGGCCAATATGGACTCACTTGAGCAAGGATGAAGCAAGGTCTCTCTGTGCTTTCCTTTCCGCCATCTTTCTTGTGATTTTTTTCTTCCTAAACTGATCACTTAAAAAGTCTTGAGTGGGTCCTGATTGCATAGACAAAGTATAGCAAAAGAAGACCAATTTCTTTTATTTCCTTGATTTAGGGTAAGAGAGAGAGAGAGAGAGAGAGAGAGAGAGAGAGAGAGAGAGAGAGAGAGAGTATGCGTGTGTACAAGAGCCCCAGTATGCCTGTGAAGGTCAAGGTCAGAACTTTCAGAAGTCAGCTCTTTCCTTCCACTTTGAGGGCTCCATGGATCAAACTCAGGACATTATCCTTGGCTAAATATTCCTTTATCTGCCAAACTATCTTTCTGCCCCAAAATCAACTTCTTAAAGTTTTGTTTTGCTTTGCTTTTTCTATGATGTAGCATCAAGGAAAGTTAGGGGATGCTTCCATGATGACTGTAATCATCCATTACTGTCACCATCATCAGCCATTTATGATGTTTGGTGCATGAGTAGCTTATAAAATACTCAAAATTATGTGAAGAAGATACTATTACCCCTGTGAGTAAATAAAAAGAAATGGAGATAGAAGGGACAGGCCCAGAGGCCTACTCCAGCACTTCAAGCCAGTTCCCAGATGCCTGAGTTACCTGCACTGGCTATACTTTACATACCTCTGGTAACAGTTGCCTGTGGAAAGAGCCAATGGCTTGGCCACCTCCTCTTTTCTATGTATCCCCATAGAAAAGTGAAACCAAACTTTCTACTGAAGGATACCTTCAGATCAGGAAAATGAAGCTAAGCCAGGGCCAACCGGAAGTGCTATTTTGATATGCTGCCTTTTTTAAAAACATAAAATACCTAAACTTAAATTCACTCCAAGCTCAGTGCTTTTCTCAGGAAATGCTACACAGCTGTCTTTGATGATCACTACAAAACTAGAGATTAATGACAGCCCTGAGAATGAGGTTATATCCGCCTATATACCAGCACAGACAGATAACACTGATTCAGATGGTGTGCACAAAGAAATATAAAATTAGATCCAGAAAGCCTGCTTCACTACTGGGGGGCTATGTATCAAAAGGAGTCAAGTAAGCCTCAAAGGCATGGCGTCCTGACTGCAACTCTGCAGCCTCTGTAAGGGCCCTAATTCAGTTCATGAGACTCTGTCCTAATGCTTCGGTCACCTCTTAGAAGCGCTTAACACAATTATGTTGTCCCCCAAGTTGAGAGATGAATAGGGTTGGGGGGGGTGGCATGTTCAGATCAGAATAGCATGGAGGAAAAAAACCAAAACTGTCTATGGTTTTATTGATTCAAAGATTGTCCACTAACTGCCTTTTTGATAATTGCATTAACTTTCACTTTGGAAAATTATTTTCACTGACTCCCTAAAATGTAGCCACGGTCTATTTATTCCCAGTGCGCAGATGAGACAACTTAGAAAAAGAAAGATCAACACAGCTTCGCTTCATTCTCTCCATCACTGCTACAGCTCAGGAGCCTTGGCAGGTGCTCAGAAAGTTTCAGGATTAGATGAGACTTCTCTCTCTACTATTCGCTATTTCCAGTTACTTCTTCCCCTCCCCTCCCCTCCCCTCCCCTCCCCTCCCCTCCCCTCCCCTCCCCTCCCCTCCCCTCCCCTCCCCTCCCCTCCCCTCCCCTCCCCTCCCCTCCCCTCCCCTTTCTTCCTCTTCCTCATTTTCCTCCTCTCTTCTTTCCTTTTTTTCTGTTTTCTTTGTTACGCTTTTCGAGACAGGGTCTCTCTGTGTAGCTTTAGAACCTAGCCTGAAACTTGCTCTATAGACCAGGCTAGCCTTGAACTCACAGAGATCCATCTGCCTCTGCTGCCCACGTGCTGGGATTAAAGGCGTGCCCCATCACTGCCTGGTGAGACTTTTCTTAATAGGCACTGAGAAAATCCTTGACTGGCACTGGTTCCATAAAGAGAATAGATAAATGCTCAACCAAAAGTGGGTTCTTAACGCTCCTGGACAAACCTGTATGCTCACTTATTCATTTGAAGAGGGTAATTCTCTGCAGAAAGCAGGACAATATACTGTACTTTCTCCCTGGGTGATCGACACCGTCTCAGTCCACACTGACCTCAGAAACTTGCAAGGCAGAGCCCTCTGATGTGGCTGCAGTTTGGTCTCATTAGAGGCACAGCATTGTGACCAGAGCCAAGTAAGTTCAGAGGCAACACTTTGAAGCATAATACTGAAAAGAGGTTACCGCTTCCAATTATTTCAAAGAAGTGTTTTTTGTTGGAATAAAGAGTTAGAATAGAAGTCCATACTGGGTCCTGAACAGAAAAGAGGCAGGGTGCAGAGGCAGAAGGTTTTCTGCGAGACCCTATGAGGCTCGTGGTGTTGTGAAAGACTATGGGTATCTTTTATTTCCTAAAGATTTTCATGTACCTGATAATTTTGCTGCATAAGCTTCCCATCAGTGTTCCTACATACGCAGGAACTATATAACAACCATGGGGTCAATATAATCACAATTATGTATTTTATTTACTTAAAAGACAGTAAAAAGCCAGACATGGTGGTTTGAACTTGTAATTCTAGCCCTTGGGAAGTGGAGGCAGAAGGATCAGGAGTTCAAAGCCAGTTTCAGCTACTAGTGGTTTCAAGGCCAGTTTAAGCTGCATGAGACTCAGTCTCAAAAACAAACAAACAAACAAATAGCTACAAATGGAAATTCAGACTGGATAATGGGTGAAAAGCTTGAAAATGTAATGACTGCCAACGGTGCCAATTATTGGAGTGGTAAATCATAATTATCTCATACTCGTTATGATACATTTGATTAAATGTTTTACTCTGTCAGGAAACAACTAAAATTTTTTAACTTTTAGTTTTTCTAAAAATTTATAAACTCAGTCTTATAAATCAAAAAGAATGCATGTGATTTATAGTTAATATTTATTTTGTATTTTATTTACTTAAAAGACAGTGAAAAAAAAGTCATACTTTGAAAATGTTTTCTTCAATAAATTCCCTCTCATGGAACTAGGGGAGGAAACCCTTCATTTTGCAGCTGAGAAACAATTTCAAAATGTTTTAAACTAAAACAAAATGCATTGAATAATGATGAAGTTGTTTATTTAAATGTTAATTTGTCTTTATTGTCATTCTTCTACTATCTCTACCCCTCGACCCTACACCAATTTTCCTTACTATGGTTGGGTGATTTCCAACCCCATGGACTTGTTCTTGAGACTTCATTCCTACCTGGTGGCTGTGGCCAGCACTCCCACAACACCCACCCAATACCCAACCACTTTATCTACTAAAAGAGCCTCATTTCCCATTGACAGGACATCATGTCCAAGCAAACACATCGTGTCCTTGCATCTGCTCCAGCCAGTTTGGGTCAATGAAACATTGACATTCTTCAATACTCTTGGCATGTGCTTCATCTTTGATCTTTCTGTTTCTTCTGTCTTCTTGCCTAGAACATGGAGGTGATAGCTGAGGATGTTGCAGCCAAATGTGAGGGGCAGATACCCAAGGTGCTATTGCACAAATTCTACTTGGTCACATAATAAAAACTTGGAGCCAGATATTGGGGAAAAGCTAAAAGATCAGAGACAGAGAAACCTCTGTGTCCTCATCAAACACCAAGATAGGAGTCTAGATTAGGGTGATGTGGTAGGCCTTTTGGAGAAGTTCTAATCTGCCTACGAGGTATTTTCAATAGAAAAACAAAACGATGAAGGTACTAGAACTTGGTTTACATGAGCTGCTGTTCAGATATCTTCTATCAATTGAATATTGTACTGGCTAACTTTAGGTCAAGTTGACATAAGATAGAGTGTCTGAAAGAGGAAACTCAATTGAGAAAATAGGACTGTAGGCAAGGCTGTAGGACATTTTCTTAGTTAGACATTGGTGGAAGAGAGTCCAGCCCATTACGGGTGGTACCACTAAGCAGCCATCCTCCAGGCCTCTGCATCAGCTCCTGCCTCCAGGTTCCTGCTCTGTTTGAGTTCTTGTTCTGGCGTCCTCCAGTGACAAACTAAAATGTGAAAGCCAAGTAAACCCTTTCCTCCCCAACTTGCTTTTTGGTTATTGCATTTTGTCATAGCAATAGAAACACTAATTGAGACAGGTTGCTACCAGCACAGTGCCAGACCCGACCATATTTTGAGTAGGATTATGAAAAGACTTTGAAATTTAGGACTAGAAAAGCCATTGAGTACTGAGAGTTCAGTGGGATGTTCTCTAGGAGCTTGGCAGGTAAAAGTTTGGACAGCAGTGGAGAAGATGGAGGGCTGGCTTGTAAAGTTTCAGAAGGAGATTTAAAGACTCTGTCAGGGTCATTTGCTACTTTGAATTAAGATTCTGTTGTTCTGGATAGCTGGACTAAAGAGTCAAGCATGTTTTTAATTACATTCAACCAAAACTGGAACACTGCGCACTATCTATCTTGAGCAAACATCATATTGATATCTGACAAATTGTCTAGTGTCCAAGCACTGCCCACGACAAGGAGTTTCTATATAGATACAGAAATAGGACTTTCTACACGGGGCAACCAACATACTCCTTTGGGCACAGATTTCCAGCCAGTGAGTTGTTCCAGCATCTGCTTTTCTCTGAGTTCAACATAAAAAACATTTTTAAAAAATGAATAGGTTCAAGATGATGGCACTAAGCCAGAAATCAAGATATTTAATAGTCAGACTAGAGAGATGGCTCAGCAGATAGAGGCTCCTCCTGCGGAGCCTGTAGGCCAATGTTTGATCCTCAGAACCCACATGATAGAAGGAGAAAGCTGATTCCTGAAAACTACCCTCTGACCTGAACACATACTTCCTTCCGCAAGACACACAAACGCACACACACACACACACAATACACACACAGTACACACATAAATGTTTTAAACTAAAGCAAAGTACATTTAATAGTGATAAAGTAGTTTGCTTAAATGTTAGTCTGTATTGTCTCTACCCATTTCTTATTCCCTGTTAGAAGAGATGCTTTCTGACTATGTGTTAGTCAGTTTTCTGTTGTTACTGAGAATACTTGGCTAACCAAACTACAAGAAGAAAAGTTTAATTTAGTTTGAAGTTTGAGGACGTTCAGTGCATGGTTGATGGTCTCAGTTGTTTGGGGGCTGTAGTGAGGCAGTGCATCATGGTAGGAGTGTGAGATTAAATAACTTCTCACCTCTTGGCAGCAGAGGGGGGGAGGGGGAGGGAGGGAAGAAGGAAGGAAGGAAGGAAGGAAGGAAGGAAGGAAGGAAGGAAGGAAGGAAGGAAGGAAGGAAGGAAGGAAGGAAGGAAGGGCAGAAAGACAGACTGACCAGGGTCCCAAGATCCCTTTAAGCCAAGATCCCTTTAAGAACACTGCTTTAGTGAGCTGTCTTCCTCCTATTAGGCTCCACCTCATATCCCAATAATCTACTGTATGAAACAAGATTTAACACATGAATATTGGAACCATTCCAGATCTATTCCAGAACTATACTAAGAGACTAAAGTGAATAAGATTATATAGGTGTTCTAAAAGAGGAGGGAAGGATTTGGCCTTTGGAGATGTTAAAGGAGTAGTCTCCTAACAAATAGACACAAAGGAGGTGGTAGATGTGTATCCAATGAATGAGTAGTTTGTAGAGTTGACACGTCTTCTGAGAGCTAACTGTATTCACATAGGGAACTATGGCGGGTGTGTCCTCAATTTGTAAATAGCCAAGGCGCATTGGACACTTCCAGCCCCAAGTCTAGTAACAGGAGTCCCCACACTGAAAGTAGCATAGAAGTGGTTAGTGGGGGTTTGTATTTGTACTAGGTACGAGACTTCCTTCAGAGCTTCTAGGCCTAGAAATATCCTTGCACAACAGGGGTATTCTCAATGAAATAGAAACAATAACTAAGGTTGCATTAAGGGTTTGAGTCAAATTTATGTTGACAAACAAAAGAGAGATGTGAACATTTCTTGCCCACCTGGCATCTTGGACAGAAGTCTCACCTTCTGCATTATTTACATAGGAAATGAAAGGTCGCACATAAAGCATCCAGTAATGATATAATGACCCTGCTGTATTTTTCACTCTGTGTTTCTTCTCACATAAATTGGATCATCTTAACATAATTTAGAGTTGAGATTAGTCAGAGATGATTTAGAGGAAAGTCTGTTTTTACCTTTAGGACAGACCTGTTGTGTAATGAATTTGTTAATGAGGTGGCTCATTAGAATGCTGCCAATGTTATTATCTCAAGACCCAGAGTCCTGCTTTCATGTTTCCAAAAAGGCAACTCTTTCAGTAAGCCATTCCTGAAAGTAGCCATGCAGATTAACTGATGAATATTCATCAAATTTAGCAAATCCAAATGTAGTACTCATAGGAATGCAATAAGTTCTTAGGTAGCAAGACTCTGCAGTTCATGTGGCACTTTCTAGCTGACCAACATGATGAGAAACAAATACATTTGTCAGCAAATATAGTGAATTACACAGCTGAGAATTGAGAGTTTCGAGACGAAAGGAAAGGGGGGGTAAAGGAGAATGAAATTGAGTCCTCCTACCACAAATAATGTTTTCAATTGATTAAATGAAATGCACTAACGTGAATTGAAACAGAGCAACCACAGAAGCTAATTGAGTCTGTTCCTGCCTCTAGTATGCATGATGGGTCTCAAAAGAAAAAGAAGGAACACCATGACCTTGAATTGGCTCACATTTCTTATAAAGACAAACTGAGTAAGTGTGGCCTCTGTGAATAAATGTCTAATTATTTTTCATCAGTGGGCAGTTCTATTTAAGCAAAACCCATTGCTGAGGGAAAGTAATTTATTTTAATGAAGTTTGTTTCAAGCAATTAGTAATTTTCAAGTAATTGAGTTAGAAGTGAAATGAAATCCAATTTTGGAAACGTTTTCCTTGTTGGATTCCTAGTAAACATGAATATGGCTTTTGTTTTTGCTGGGGACACTGAGTTTAGTGTCCAGACTGTTACTCACCTGGCATTGGCTTCACCAGTCATTCCCTGGTAATGGTTACTAGTATCTCAGAGTCACAGCATTAACTGGATGGTACTACACATTTCTTAACTTCAGAAACCAGTCCATGACTATATAGAGGTATGGGGGTGTGCAGAGAGAACCACCAAAACCTCTCTTAAATATGATTGCCTATTTGAGGCTTTCTAAGCCTTCTGGAATTTCCCCTGGCCATTTGTACAAACCATGACAAGCATTTCCTGGGTCAGAGTTCAAGCATGTACATGGCTAAGAGCCAGGTTAGGTCACTTGAAATCAGTCTCTGGACAGTTTGTGCCTTAGAGACAAACCTGTGTCGTCACTAAAATAAGAATCACAGCATAAAAGAAATGAGAAGTTGTGTCAGTTAAGAAAAGGCTGGGTGATATAGCACAGTAAGATGGAAGGGCTGCAGTTGACCCCCACCTCACTACCACCACCACACACCCCCAACAGTGAAAACAAAGGAAGAGAATCGGCTGACATTTTCATAATACTGTATAGGACCAAAAAGGTTAGAGCAAAATGTAAAACCTTTTTGGTGTCACAATTAGTTGCGGTTCTTAGAGACTAGAACTAAGGTCACATTGGAAAGAAAGAAACATGAAGTGCTTGACGTAAAAGAAAACTCTTTAAAGCTAAGCTATAATATGGAAGATTTAAGTTAAGTCCTGTGGTAAGCTTGCATTTCAAATGTGTTCCACATAGAATGTAGTGTAGAGAGCATTAGGTATCAACCCTTCCAGGGGTTTTGTTTATTTTTGTTGATTTATGTCCTTGTCTTTACTGGATTTAGGAAGAAGAAAAAAATAGTAAAGCTGGTGGGTTTGGGCCCAGGGTTTGTATATGGCACTTCAACACATGAACAAAGATAAATTTCAATATGATAGAGTTTGTATGAGGGTTTTGGTGAGGGTGGAGGTATTGGAACAGTGAGAAGGGATGAGCAGAATCATGAATCCAGAACCCCAGTGGGATGTCGTCCTTTTCTTGTTCCCAGGAAAATAATGGCCGGTGAGTTGTTGTCATACCTCTCTTGAGTTTCAGTCACGTGAGTCTGAGGTTGATAATTAAACATATGTGAAATATTCTCCTTGAAAAATAAAAGGAATTTTAAATTATTTCATCTTGGCAACCACATCAAAGACAGAAAAATGCAGAATCCAGAGATCCCTCAGGTAATATCTAACTCAAGCTTTCATTTGAGGAGGCAGAAAGAATGCTAGACAGGCTGCACCGAGCAGGGTGGACTGCAGTGTGGGACACCAAGGAATCTCAGCTCCCAGGAAGCTTCTCTTCCCATCTCATTATCTCCCACCCCGTTTTATGACTTCCTGTTTACTTGAACCATGTTATTTTCTTTGAGCAAATCCTTATTTATGTGCCCATTTCTCATTCCCAAGCCCTTAAAATTTTGTTGATACAGACAATTTGGGGTGGGCTGTTAATTTTAAATCTTTACATGTGGTAACAATCAAAATTAGATAAATGGCATGTCCTGATTTTTATGCTGTGTAGAAGTCACAAATTAAGGAAAGGACTGCCACGCAACTAACAAACTGAGTTTCTGAGATACTGCTTGAAATTTCTTTCTTTGAATTAAATGCTGAGTTGTATAGAAAATTCAGTACTCAATGTGATCTTGCTCACATTAAAAAAAAAAAAAACTATTTCATTGGATACATGAGATTTTTTTTTTTCCCCTAGCCTAAGGTGTTCTTTCGTCTGTCTGGTACATGCTATTTTTTTTTTTCTTTTTTAATGGTTGGGTTATGAGAACAATGACCTCATTCTCTCCAGTTGATAACAGAATGGCACACTTTTTATAACTTAAAGGCCTCTGCTTATTGATATGGGGGTTAAAATTAACTATAACGCAGGAGTCGTCCTTTGCATACCTCACCTTATCTTGTGGAACAAATATGAAGAGAGCGGAAAACATGTACAGCCTGTGGCTCAGGGCTTTGTCGGGGTAATCTGTGTTCCTGTAAGAATCTTTATCTTCTCTTTAAGCTCAGATGACAGTGTGGCTAAACTACGTTATGTTGAATGCAGCCTAGCTAAATAAATCTACCCACTGAGATGGGAAGATTCAAAAGCCTAAGCTGTAGAGGTCTCGACATTTAATTCACAACAACGTTCGACAGGCTAACAAAGTTGAAAATTAACAACTGATCTTTTTCTGTCAGAGACAGCACATGTCCATCTCTTAGGTACACGCCTCTGTTGCGTTTTCTGGGTTGAATTCTGACTAAAATCTACAAAAAAGTGGTATTTAAATTAGTTGCGGATTCAACTCTATTTCTAAGCAAAAATGATAACTGAATTTTAGACCCTGGTCTGTTAAAAAGTATGAAAATGGGATTAAAATCTTATTGGATCATGCTGGCATTTGTGAAACTAACCCATTTAAAAAAAAAAAAAAAAAGTCTATCCAAGTGGAAAAGAAAGTAGCAGTGTTGCATGTGGATTTCTACATATGAATCGCTAGCGGCTAGTGTGGTCGACTGCAGATAATGATCCCACTGTGAGATGTGAATGGTAATATTTTGCATCTTATTGCAATTGTCTTTGTTCTTACTGCTCTCCCCAGCTTCATTCACATAACCTTATAGGATTGTACACTATTTTTATCTCTCTGTTTCAACCCCTGTATTGGGCAGATTGTTGGCAAGTGAATCAGTTGCTGGCAAGTATAGATGCTCTCCATCAAGGTTTATTGTTATTCAGATCATACACTGTGTTGAGAGAGCATATCCCATCATTCCTAGTTTAGTCTGCTGCTCTTTTCAAATATGTGTAATGCCTCTAATGTGTAAATGCCAATGGCATGTGGAAGAATTAGTCACTTATTCTATTCACGGACTACACTGGAATAACATATATTAATCCACAGGAGAGCTTTCTACCACTCTGACTCAGCCCACTGCTCACCCTGTGTATATGAGGCTCTAGGCATAAAAGTGACATCACGGGTTTTTCCACTGGGCATTAACAGTGGAAGCAAGAGCAAGACTTTAGGATAAATGGCAGGAGGAAGAAGGAACAGCTTTCCCAGACCTTCCCAGGGTGAAAAGATTTATAACAAGGCAAAGCCATTTGAGAAATAAGTGTTTCTTGCACATTGTGGAAGAAATGCTAGGTAAATGTGCGGTGAGATATATTTAATAAAAATATATTTGCATCAATGTGCAGGAATATATGAGAAGTAACTAGATCCCAGAAACCAGAGCAAAGTAGACAGAAATGATCACTCTCTATCAGATGACAGCAATCAGAGATATCTGTGGGACAAGCCAGGTGGTGGTAGCACATGCCTTAAGTCCCAGGATCTCTGTGAGTTCGAGGCCAGCTTGGTGTATAGAGTGAATTCCAGGAGAGCTAAGGCTGCTACACAGAAAAGCCTGTTGCGAAAATAAACAAAAACCAACCAAACAAACAATATATATCACCACAGAAACATTTCCAACTGTTTTGAATAAAGTGTGTTCACATGCTGTTGTCAATAGCTAATAATTTAATAAGGGAGGGAGGGTTGTCCACAAATCTGCTACTGCTGTCATGTGAAGGCTCTGGTTGCATTTCATGTTCAAGAAGGAGACACAGCCCCTCCTGGGACACTCTGCTGTCACAGTGATGAGTTGAGGTCTCACCTGTGGTCTTTCAGTGAATTCTTGCATTTTAGTAAAAGATGTGCCATGGTAAATTCATGATGTCACTTTTATGCATAGAACCTCAATGACCTCTTTGCATGGCTGATGACAAACGCTCTGCCAACCTGACTTTGTAGAGTCTGGCCTCTTCTGACCTTGTTTATAGTCGCTGCCTGATTCCCACTCACTTCCACATTGCTGTTACAGTGAAAATTATCTAGTACTATTCCTCGTGTACACCCAACTTTGTACTCAATTTTTATGTTTATGGGAATTATGTTCTTTTCAGTGTCCTTTAGCCAAATCATCACTATAATTTCAATTTCCCCATCTCCATTGCCAGGATGTGACTCATGAAACAATCGTTCCTCTTTCAAGCTGCTGTCCTCACTGCCTTGCTTCAAATCACTGCCCTCTTATCAAGTCCCTGCCCCACAGCAAGCAAAGCGTTATATCAAGTGTAAGTCTGTTTTCACTCCAAGAAGGAAACCCAGATCCCATTGTTTGACCTCTAAAGCCCTGACTGGCTGCCTTTGCTCCTACCTCTCTGTGTTCATTGTGGGCATGGCTTCTGTCCCGTGACCTGCCCTCTTTTGGGGTCTCTCAGACACTCTGAACTCCCTCCAATCTCAGGGACTCTGACGCATTCTACCTGCCCCAAAGATTCTTCCTCCTTTAGTTCTCATGGCTCTTCCACTCAGTGAGATCTTGGCATTAGATGTTCTCTTCATGTAGGAGGCCCAATTTAACTAGGTGGACTGTTCCAGTCATCTCTCAGCTTCTGTTCCCCTCCGGCACCCTGTACAGTCTCCCCGGCTTGCCCTGTTAGCTACGGTTATCGATAACTAGTTTACTATCTTATTCTGCTCTGGAAATCCCAAGGGAAAAACCACTCAAACACGCTGCCATCCAATGCCTGGTATAGTCCGGATCTCACAAACTCAGCAGCTGCTTCTTTAGTCCGAAGCCAATTTTCTTCCTCTTCTTCTTCTTCATTGACTCATTGTTTTCCTGTGTGATCCTGTTTCATATTCGGTGGACCATTTCCCAGAATCTCTGTGAACGCTCATAAAATCACCACTGGCCTTTTGTTTATGGAGGCCCTTCAAGCAACCTCCAAAGAAACAAGATTAGTAAACTATGAAAGCATATCGTTAAAATCGTACTGACTCGTCATTTTTCCCTGCCTCTCATCTTTCTGCATGACTGACCAGATTTGTTTCTTTCCTGGCTCATTATCACTGAGCACCTGTTCTTGGAAAGAAGAGCCACCAGCACCTTAGCTTTGGTTGAGTAGACACGTTTCTTCTTGCTTCTACGCTCTGTTTACGCCACATCCTTATGTGTTAACCAATATGTCTCAAGTGCTAGCAGTACAAAAAAAAAAAAAAAAAAAAAAACTTTAAAATGCATGGCAACCGTCCATCAGAAAAGACTGACATGTAAAGCAATGTTTAGAATACAGGTACTCGCAGCAAATAAGATCTGAACAGTCAGGGCCATAAAACCAGTCAATCTGGAGATGTTTATAGAAGGAGGTGGCCATATAGCCACCCCACCAAAAAAAACAGCGTTTCCTGGCAAGGAAAGGCAATCAGTTAAGGTGGGAGTAGACAAAGAGTCGAGATTTAGGATATATAAAGTGTACGGGAGATGGAGGGAGAGATTAAAGGGTGGTGGGACATAGAACAAAGCCTTGGAAGAATATGGAGTGATGTGCAGACACCTGAATTTTATCTCTGGGAGAAAATGGCCACTGAAGGTGTTTACTCTCCAGTATTCGGAATAGCAAGAAACTGTAGTCCATTCATCCTTGTATGAGTGTTTCTGAACGCAGATCTCCTATTACTGCCAGTACTGTATTTTTTAAAATCTTAGAAGAAACCTGCTTGCAGACAATAAGAAATTAAGCCGATTTATTGTTTTAATTGTTCTTCACTCTCTTATTTTCTCGTGTTTTTTCCCATTAGACTTTTAGATTCACCAAAACTCTGCATGAATTCATTAGAATGTATGAATAGACTCATCTCGATTAGAAAATAATTAATTTTTCCAGAACTAACAGATACTTCCAAGTATCACCAGAATGGCTTCTGTGTAGACTCCTCTTAAAGTCTTCAGCCATGCTTTGCTTTTGTTAAAATATGTCATAAGGAAATAAAATGAAAATTATTCGTTTCTTCCATCATAACTTTGAATATTTTTCTAATTACTCTATGAAGGTAATTAACTCTTCTGGTAAAAATTTGTTAACCTTTCTGTTTATGGTGTATTTTCATCTCACTCATCAGAGTGGCATGAGCTTCTTTACAAGCCTTTCATTGAGACTCCCATGATGGTACACTGAGCTGCAGACTTGCCTATGACCCACCAGTTTTCATACTGACTCTGGCTAAAAGGTAATTTCTGGATCCAGAGGAAAGAAAATTTGTCAAATGGAAATCCATGATGTGCAACAAATATTAAATACCACATCATATTTATTCCCAACACATAAAGGGAAAATGGGGGGGGTAACAATGGGAAATAGGAAAGAGTATTTTAACTCTCAGTGCTGGGCTATGGGTGGGGACAGCAGTGTCTAGAGGGTTCCAAACAATAGAAAACATTCAGTGTTATACCAAGATTACAGTTTTTTTTTAATTTTTAAAATTTTTTGCACATGAGTATTTTTTTCCATGTATTCCCCTGCTCCCCCTCCTTTCTTTCCTTCCAATCCCTCCAGTCAACCTTCAGCATCCCCCTCCCCATCCCCCCATCCCCTCCCCCAAAAGGGCAAGAAGTCCCAAGATGGGTCAGCTTATCCATCCCAGGCAAGTCCCATTGACTCATCCCAAATCAAGACTGGGTTAGGTGTTCCTCTACAGGGAATGGGCTCCAAGGTGCCAGCTCACACACAGGAACACAGTCTGATCCCATCCCTCGAGGCTCCACATACTGTCCATGCCAATAGATAGTTGCCTACCATTGGAGGGCCTAGCTCCTTTTCCTGATGGTTCCCCAGTGACTAATCTTGATTCAGTGAGGTCCCCAGCACTCCAGCCAACCCTCTCTGTGGGAATTTTCTTCATAATCTCTATCCCCTTGCTCACACAGATTCTTCTCCCCCTCTCTCAGCTTGACCAGGAGCTCGACCCAGTGCTCAGCCAGGGATCTCTGCCTCCACCTCTATTCATTGTTGGATGTAGGTTCTGTGATGACACTTAGGGTGGTTATTCATTTGATTATAAGGGAAGTCCTGTTTAAGCATCCCCTCCACTATTGTTTGGAGTCCTAGCCAGGGACATCCTGTGAGTTTTTGGAGGTTTCCCTAGCACCGGGTTGTAGTAGTGGGTTCTCAGGTCCCCGGCGGCCGAGACCCAGAGACCCACAGACCTGCCGCCCGAGACCGCTTAGCCGCCCAGCCGCCCAGGCCCCCAGAAATGACTCAGACGCTTATATTAAATCCATGTTGTTCGGCCTATGGCTCAGGCACATTGCTAGCTAGCTCTTATATCTTAAATCAACCCATTTCTATTAATCTGTTGGCCACATGGCCCGTGGCTCACCCGTGCTCCTTACATGTTTCTTCTTGGGCGGCTGGCTGGATCTGACTGACTCCACCCTGCTTCTCCTACCTAAGCTCTGATTTCTCCTCCTACTTCTTCTATGGTGCCTGCTATGGCCCAAAACAGCTCCTTTATTCAAAGATTGAGATTCACAGCATACAGAAAGGCACTCCCACATCACTTCCCCCTTTCTATCTAATCAAAAAGGAAGATATCCATCTCTTTACCTATGTACATGAGAGGGCGTGACAACTATAGAATGTGAAAGAAGGAAGTCACTTCTATAGTGCAGATTTCACAGCCAACCAATGGCATCAGGATATTAATGCATAACCTTATGTTCTATTTTGTCTCAATTGTGGATAGGCTTTACCTAGAAGGAAGTGAAAACTCACAGACTCTAAGTAACTTGACCTGAAGTTAATTTTCAGATGGTATCATTGGGAATATGTTTAGAATGCTAAAACTCAATAGACAGAGGAACATGGCTGGGTCAGGAGGCTATGTGGGAGAGTGAAAATGAAGCCTGGTGATGAACCCTATAATCTTTGTAGTGCATGACACTTCTTTACTATGCATGGAAAGCATCCAACTTAAGAACTGTGATTTAAGTGGTAGAGACCTGGCTCAGAGGTTAAAAGCATCATTTTTCTTGCTTCTGTTTCCAGTACCCACATCTAGTGGCTCACACCTGCTTGCAACTTCATCTCTGAAGCATCAGACTCTTGTGTCACCTCTTCTTGTGACTGCACATACCTGTGTACATATATACATTCACACAAACATACACATGCATGAACACATAAATAATAAACATTTTGAACAATTTTTAATTTTAACTACTTAAAAATAATTTTTAAAAGATGACTTTAAATGGAAATTAGATTAAATAGTAATAGAAGGAAATGTGAGGTATGTACTGGTTTGTATGTAGTGTTGAGCTTCATACTTTTTAAGGGAGAGCAAAATTTGAATAGACATTTCAATGTTACACATTGAATTTCGTATTTCACTTATATTTATTAAGTATAGACTATGTGCCTTGAATTACAAAAACACATTAAAATGCAGTGTGATTCATTTTTCAAACCAAGTGACCCAAAGCGATGTCTGGTTGTCTTTTGATATCTACTATAATTTACTGCAAGGGCCTAAGTCAAAATGGTATCTCATTGCTGACTTGGTGTTATTATGCTTATAAGTTGTTACTGCAAATTTCACAAATAGGATGCTAAGAAGTGATGGAGTGCTTTGACGGTCATTAAAGCATGTAAAGGCTTTGGTATGGTCAGTAACATCTCATCAGAGAAATCCTAGGTAGTTTTACCATGTTTCTATTTACTAAAGAAAAACAGGTTCTTTAGGTGTGCCTTCAGAAAGTGCCTCTTGAACTGTTTGTTTTCCAGAGAAGGAAAGTTGTTCCCGAATCAATATGCTTAAGGAAATGGAAAGCCCTTGATTAGCAGCCAAGAAGCCTCCTAATGAAATGGCATTTCCCTCCAGGGATTTCAAGTGGTTAATGGAGCCTGGCACTCTCTGTAAAGTGCTTGTGTTTGCTCTGTTCTGTGCTGAACTGTACTTTATAAACACCAGCGCACCATGAAAGTGACTCCAAATAGATACATTTGCATGTCCATGTATGTCTTTAGACAAAAAAAGAGAAAAGCAAAAAGAAAGAGAGAGAGAAAGGAAGGAAGGAAGGAAGGAAGGAAGGAAGGAAGGAAGGAAGGAAGAAAGAAAGAAAGAAAGAAAGGAAGGAAGGAAGGAAGGAAGGAAGGAAGGAAGGAAGGAAGAAAGAAAGAAAGAAAGAAAGAAAGAAAGAAAGAAAGAAAGAAAGAAAGAAAGAAAGAAAGAAAGAAAGAAAGGAGGAAGGAAGGAAAGAAGGAAAGAAGGAAAGAAGGAAGGCAGTCAGTCTTTATTCTCACCTGAGTTATGTAGCTGAAAGTAAATTTACCATGTGAACAGACTCAACAATTCATAGTGAGCCTCTGAGAGTGGTGGCCAGTTACCAACCTGAAAACACTAAAAGCTCATATAATGCCAGAGACATGAATGCACAATAAGATGAACTGTGCCCAGATCAGTTGAAGCATTTGGCTCTTGAAAAGATGGACAATCACTGTTGTGTTGTTGTTTTTCTGAAAAAGTAAACAGACTATGGTCTTTACTATGGTCTGATGTAAATGTATTTATAAATGTACAAGGCATCATTGTCAGTCTTACGGTATTTTCACATTACCTCTGTGTATAAAATGCCTCAATTTTAAAGTGCAAAATTTTATTGAAACTTATAGAAAACACATTAATAGTATAGGAGAATTTTCTGGCATCCATGGAAGGGGAGATACACCCACAGTCAGAGACTAGCCAATCCTCTCTTGATGAAATTTCTGTATTCTTTCTTCCCTTCCCTTTATCTTCCCACCTTCCTCAAAAATAGAGAATCTACCTACTGGAAATGATTGCAGATAAATTTATTTATCATTCTTAATCACAACATATTTCTTGACCACAACTATGAAAAGAAGAATCTCTATCTGTTTTTAAATAAAATTGTAAATAAATAGGGAAGCACAGTCTTGGTGCTGCTTTAAAGTGAGATTCTTAACTCCAGAGGAAATAGAGGCTTTCTGAGTTTAGCAGCAACAATAATAAAGGCAAAATGCATGTTCATCTTCTCTCTGAACAGTTTTTTTGATACATGCATATATTAGAAAAGGTTTTCTAGAGAAACAGAGTGCACACGCGCACACGCG
The DNA here is from genome assembly GCA_033318265.1 of Phyllotis vaccarum. Classification (NCBI taxonomy): domain Eukaryota; kingdom Metazoa; phylum Chordata; class Mammalia; order Rodentia; family Cricetidae; genus Phyllotis; species Phyllotis vaccarum. Next base: position 155,927,691 of record JARWLC010000002.1, read on the forward strand.
TGCGCGCGCGCACACACACACACACACACACACACACACACACACACACACACACACACACACACACACACACTTATAGAAGATGTCTGATGGAAGCTAGGAAATTCCATGATCTGTTCTATGCAAGCTGGATGCCCACAGAAGCTAGTGGTATAAGTGTGAGTCTGAGTCTAAAGCCTTACAACCAGAAGTAATGTCCTAGGGCAGAGGCAGATGCTCCCAGAGAAACACACTTCTCCTTTGCTATATTCAGTCTCTGAACATATGGGGTGGTTCCCACTCACAGTGGTGAGGGCAGCTCTTCTTCACTCTGTCTACCAAATCCAGTGCTGATCTCTTCTAGAAACACCCTCACAGGCATACTCAAAAGGTTTTACCAGCCATCTGGGCATCACTTAGTCAAGTCTACCTCTAAATTTAACTATCACGTTATTCTGACCACACCAGATAAAGCATACAATGCAGAGTGTGGTGGTCTTCAGCATAGGCTCTCCAGACATTGGTAGTTCTACTTAAAAGAGATGAGGTAAGATACAACCCATGAAACAAAGTCATCAAGTCTTTTACTTTATTCTTTTGTCTTTACACATAGAGATATCATTTAGAGCACATGTATCTGAAGGACAATTATGCCATACCAAGAAGCTGTGGTGTTTTTGCTTGAGTTTTGACATTGATGAAGAAACTGTTCTCTTTCCCTCCAGATGCTTCCATACAAAAATTGCTATCCTGTTAACACAGGGCAAAGCCAGTGAAACAGAATCTTAGGTTCCAATATGGCTTCTCGGCATCTGAAAGATGTTCTGAGTACTGCTGGCAAGCAGATGGCTCAAGGTGGACAGTTTTCCTAACTCAGACCTCACCAACTGTGCATCCCACAAAAAAAGGTCATGTTTAGCATTCCCCCAGATCCAAAGAAGTGGTGAGTCATGCCTGTGAGCAGCCTGAAAAGAAAGGACTCACAGGATCTTCAAATCAGGTCTGCCTTCACTTCACATTTATATCATGAAAATGCTTTGTCTCATCAGAAGCCAGAGACCAAGCATCAATTAGCATCACCACAGTCATGGAGAATGTTATGTTTATGCAGTTGTAGGAATGGTTAGGGTGGGTGTGGATCAGAAAGCCACACACAAGCCCTCATGCCATTTAGAGCAGACTATGTTGGCCATCCAGTTGTCCTTGTCATTTTAAGAACCATATGCCTGGCTTCTGTTTCCTGGCAATCTAGATCTGCTCTTTATTTCTTTTTTAGTCTCTATAGAAATTAAATGGTCTGGCTATCAACAACCCTGTCATCTCTCAGTCTCCTGTGAAGGCAGCCAGATGGAATAAGGTCTTTTATACTTGCACATTCATCGGAATCAAAATAGTGGCACAATGATTTTTCAGCTTGTACGTAAAGGTCAATGTCTGCCCCAAGGAAAGCATGGCATGCTGGGCTACAGCCTTAATCTACAGGGAGAGTTGGAGCACCAAAAAGACTAATTATAGAGACATGTGGGGGCTTATTTAGAAGATAGAATTTTAGATCCCATGAATGAATTATCCTCACACTGAACTGGTACATTTTTATTTTAGATTCTCAAATATGTGTGTTTGAGGGAAAGAGGCAAATGATGATCCAGCTCAACCAGTTTAAGCAGCCAAATTCAGAATGTCATTTTGAATTTATGAATTATCGCCTTGTCAATTGAACTGAAATAATTGAGAAAGATTGTTCCATTAAGGTTACCTGACTTACAATGAACTAAATCTTTCAAAATCTCAAGCCAGAACTCACGGTAGATCAGTAGCAGTAGACGGTACTTGTTCTCTGGAATGAAGCCAGAATCAACAAAAGTATGCTGAGATGCATAGACCTCAGCAAAATTCTGCATAGGAAGGAGATGCTTGGCTAGGCTAAAAGGGCCCTAACCTATGGGGTCCTGAGACAGTGGTGCCTCTTGCTCTTGGGGTCATTTTCATGACTGAAGGTCACGGTCTGTATTCATTATTTTTTATGTGGCCTGACCAAACCATGATGTCTGACAAAAACAATGTGAGGAAGGAAGAGTTTATTTGGGTTCACTGGAGTATCAGTCCATCATATCATCAGAAGCTCGAGGCAGCTGGTCACATTGCGTCCACAGAGATGCTGACTGCTCCTTCTCTGTTTCCTTCTTCCTTTCTACTTAGTCCAAGACATCAGCCCATGGGGCTTCCCAAATTAGACTGGTCTCCTCATCTCTGTTCACCTCATCTAGAAAATCTTCCACAGACATGGACACAGCTTATTCTAAATCTACCAAGCTGACATCAAGAGTAATCATCACCTTGTCCAAAATCAACACACGTTTTCTAGATGAGGAACTTGTCACCATCAAGTCCCTATGGCACAACTATGTGTGCATCTGTGATGTAAATAAAGCACAGTTGGTAAACATGCTCCAGGAGATCATTTACTCTGCAACATCGAGAGTTTTCTTCTTAAAAAGTCTCAAACAACTTCAAAATGATTCGTACATATTAACTGAAGCTTAAGCTTAGGGGCCACATCCAATGGATGCAGTTGTCAGATGAAACACTAAAAGCATTCATCAGGAATTGTCTTTCTATACTAGATATTAAAATTGGGGATTTGACTCTGAACAATGGAAATTTTGATTTATGTAACTTTTTTCAAAAGTATGTTATAATAGAATTTCATGAGATCTAAATTTCCAGTGTTTGTCCAACCACTCCAATTTCTCTTTTATTTCTTTACTATTACAGTTCCATGAGGAATGTTTAGCAACTTTTGTAGGTTGACCATTACCCACATGCCACAGTCCTTCTCCCATAGTGTTTTTAAAGACCTGAATCACAGGAACCATTGCATGTTTGGCCTCAATCCCAGAGCATTTAAAAATATATATATATATACACTCTCATCTCTATCTCCAATCCATAATATTCATGTAGCATTAGATTGTCTAAGCTTAGAACTTAAAGTGTCACTCTTACTGTGTCCCTTAATTTTATCAAAGTTGGCAGACAGCCAACAGCAAACATTATTTGGGGATCAGTTTGAAGGTTATTTTTTTCTTTTTTTATTCATTCCTCTTTTATACATCCTGACCTCAGTTTCCCCTACCTCCACTCCTTGAAGCATTCCCACGTCCCCTCTACCCCAGATCCCCTCCTTCTCTGTTTTCCTTCAGAAAAGAGCAGGCCTCCCAGGGATATCAATCAAACGGGCCATAATAAGTTACAGTAAGGTGAGGTACATATCCTCAGTTTGGACAGTCTCAATTTCCTGGAAAGTTTAAATCCCAGACTATACACCAAGCCATCGCTGAGTCTTCATAAATGTGGTAAGTTTGTTCTCTTACAGAGGGCAGGCTATTTAGTGTTTGAGGAGAATAGTCATCAGAAAGGTTACCAGAGGACCCAAGGATGGAACTGGCTATTGAAGTGAACAGAATAGTTCAGTCCCAGAATTGGTTCTTATGCATCATCAAACAATCAAAATGATATTTGAGAGAAATTGTACTCATTGCTATGAGCTCCATTTCTGTCTCATGAACAAATCTCCTTAGATGGATGTTCATGCTTCCACAGTTTCGTCATCAGCTCAGGACCTGGGGTACAAATTCTTGCTCTGGAATGACTCATCGCTAAGATTCAAGTTGTCACATTCCTTCTGGAGTCAAGGTTACTATAAATGTCACTGCTATCTACAGCAACCTGGGAAGGGCAACAAAGTGAAGGGAATTTCACACATGCCATGAGTCACTTACTCATCCTTCTTCCAGGATCTGGCTGGAACTTGGTGAGGTGAAGGAGGGGGAGATCCGTCTGGCTGATGCAGACACAGGGACCACAGAGCCCTTAGAAATGGAACATGAACTAAAATTGTTCACCATGACGCATGTGCCCAGCTTGATTTTATGGCACAAGAACTTTGGCACTCAGTAGCCACATCCACACCAGGCAGAGTAAGAAGGTATTGATGCATCCATCCAAAAGATATCGTGGTGTTTTCAAAGAGAAACCAACTCAAATCATTACTCCCAAACAACAACCAAAATCTTTCCCTTTGCCTTCACACAGAAGGTAGAGCTAACCAAATTAGATTTTTCCCCTCATCCTAGGATTAAAAAAATACCAAGTCTTAAAAATAGTGTAGTAGAAAAATTAAAATAATATCAATATTCCATCTATTACTAAACACAAGGTAAGTGTAAATTCATGGCATAGGCTTTGTCTAATTGTTTTATTGCACATTTCCTTTTATTATTTTTTTAAAGTGTCCCCACAGTCGTTTTTACCATAGCAAACATCCCTGGGAGTAGGGGCTACCATGAGTCACTTTTCAATATCTTACAATAAAAGTAATATCATACAATAAAATTTTACCAATCTTTCCTTTTTCTCATTTTTATTTGATAGGTAAGATTTTTATTTTTTGCTCTCAAAATTAAATATCATCAATAATTCAAGCGCCAGTGCTTTTGGAGAGTCTGACTCATCCTGATCAACACCCACCTCTTCTGTATCTCTTCCAAATGTTCCTGGGTTTGAACACTGGAGTGCATTAATCACCAGCAGCCAGTTCATCCTGTCCCCCACCTTGCTTTCTGCCCCATTGAATGTGTGTTGTGATCGCTCTCCTAGGCTTTTCCAGGGAGGTTGCTCTCACAAGGATTGCCAAGGCTTTGCATGCCTCAGTTTGGTGCTGGGATGTTGGTAGAATACTTGTCAAATATTCACGAAGCCCAGGGGTTTGATTTCCAGCACCATGTGGGAGAATGAGGTCAAGTCACCTTTGGCTACATAAGCAGTTATAATAATATAGAATGGACTACATGAGACACTATCTCAAAAAAAAACATACAAAATAATAAACATGTAATTTATAAACATTCCTTTAAGATAACATATAAAATTTGAGAATTAGTTGGAATCCTAAAAGTCCTATCGTGGGAAGATTAGGACATCTTGCAAAACATCCTCACTTTCCATTGATACCCACTGTCTTTCCCCACCTAACAAACCTCAAACCGTGTTCCCTAAATCTGCCTTGGAACATGTCTTTTTGCTTTTTTTTTTTTTTTTTTTTCTCATTATCAACACACATTTGAAAGTCATCCATGTTTTTCACATAGCAGTAGTGTTTGTTTTTTCTTTCTGACAGTGAATAGGATCCTAGTGTTTTTATATAGTTTATTTAGCCATTCTTCAACTAAGATGGATCTGAGTTTCAGGGTGATGCTGAATAAAGCCTCTATAAATAGTCACATGCAGGATTTCATGCAGATGCTATGTTTGTTTCATTTCTTCTAAATAAATAGCATGGAGTAAAGTATTTCATTGTGGTTTTCATTTCTTCGGGTAGTGGTGTCGGAAGCATTGTGTTCTTTGCATCTATACCTCCATGCTTACGGACTGTGAGTTAAAACTTTTTGTCTAGTTTGAAAAATATAGTTATTTGCTTTCTTATTATTGATCTGTAAAAGTCCTTTATATATTCTGGATATCAGTCCAATAAATTTTATAAGATTTTCTCCTAGTTTATGACTTTCATTTAATTTTCTTAATGGTAGTGGTCATAGAAGTTTTATATTTTGATTATACTAATATGTTAATTTTAATATGACATGAAATATGAGTAGAATGTAAATTTTTTATAACCCATGTTCAAAGATTGACTCCCTGTTTGTTTCTATATATTTTACAACTTCTAGTATGGTACAATGTATATAATATAAAATATCATTATAATTATTTAAAAGTATGCAGTCCAGCGATGGTTATTTGATTTATATTGTATGGCCATCACCACCAATCTTCATCATTCCCAAAGAAAACGACAGTCCTGAAGCAATCCATCCATTTTCCAACTACCCAGGCAGTGTTCACCTATACTCACATTTTAGATATTTGATTCCAAGATTATCTGTTCATTTCTCCATTGAATTGTCTTGGAACTTCATTAGAGATGTGGGATATAAAATGTTTGTTCTCTTGTTCTAATCTGTGTCTTTTCTGTCTCCAATAAATGATTATCTTATCTCATAAGTCATGGAATATCAAATCTTGGAAACAGCATCAGGATTATAAATTGTCCTAGTAATCTTATTGTCTAATTGACACAGCCTACAGTCATCTCAGAAGAAAACCTTGGTCAGTGAATCTGAATTGTCTAGATCAGATTAGCCTATGGAACTTTCTGTAGGGAACTGTCTGGGTTATTCCCTGATGCCAGAGAGCCATTCCTATTGTGTCACCATCCCTAAGCAGGTAGTTCTGGGTTGTGTAAGAAAGCCTCAGCTAGGTAGGAATAAGCAAAACAAGCCTAACTCCAATATAGATCCTGCCTTCAGGTTCTTGACTACGGTTCGTGTTCTGGTTCTCTCGATGATGATCATGACCTGGAACTTTACACTGAAATCAACCTTTCTTCCCCTAAGTTGGTACTGGTTGGATTTTCTTATCACAGCAAAAGAAAGCAGACCAGAACACAGAGGGAAGCTGCTGCCCTCAGTTCCCCATGAATGGTGGGGATACGAGCTCTGGTCCCCACCACTGCACAACAAGTGCTTGCCCAATTGAGCCATCTTCCCATCCAATTGTCTCATCCACAAACCTGATACACCTCCCCACTCATGTAGGTCAGCTTTAGTGTCTTTCACGCATACTTTTTAGCTATAATAAACTGTTCCCAAATACTTAGTTTTTGGTGTGATTGCAAATAACACTTCTGTTTGCAGTTTTTGGTTGTTCATTCTTAGCATGTACACTTATGATTAATTTCTATGCATTTAGTTTATAGCCCACAATCTTGTTAAACTCGGTTATTGGGTCTATAGCTCTTGGGTATTCTTTGAGATGTCCTTTGTTGATAATTGGTCCTCTGTGAAAAGAGGTAATTGGGTTATTTTGTTCTTATCCATGCATCTATTCTTTATTTTCTTTTCCATATTGTTCTGCTGAGGATATCTAATACAAAAAGAAGGATTACAAAAGCAGGAATTTGTTTCCTTGTTGTCAACCAATCACATTTTAGCTACTGCTTTATTTTCCCATGATGAAATACTCTTGATTTTTATGGTCCCCACCTACATTTTCTCTGCCTTCCTCCTTACATGGTGGGCACCTCTTCCTCCAGCTCCCCTCAAAAGGTGTGCCCCACATAGTCCACACCTCTCTCATCATATCATATACTCTTGAGTTTTGATGTCTTATCTATGTATAGAGCCCCAAAATTCTAAATCTTTCCTAGAGGAATCTTTTATGAAGTTGCATGCCAAATGCATGTCTTAGTAGCACGTCAAATTGATATTATTAATCACTACTCTTCCATTTGCTACATAGCTTGTTTCCATCTTGCATGTTTTTAAAATATCAATCTAATTATATTGGCTAAATGTCCTCATGTCTTATTTCAAGTTTTGTGCCAGAGCCAAGCAGCCTCTCCATGGTACTTTTATCTCACCCTCAGGCTTTCTCAGCTCCTAACACTTTCCTTCGTGTCCACTGCATTACACCTTCATGGGTCTTGGTTTTCTTCTGAGACAACCAAGATTCTTCACTCTTCCTCACATCAGTAGGACTTCATATGACTAGCCCTTTTTGGATGTGTGGGTCTTTCAGGGTCAAATGAGATCTCCTTGGACAGCTTTCATCTCTACTCAGCCTAGGCTAAACTACTACTTAGTAGTTTTCTTTCATCTGATTGTCTGTTATTTTTGTCCTAATGTTTCTATCTGACATAGCATTGTTTAGTTATGGGTTTATTGTTGCCTGCATCTGCCCCTCTTGAAAGGAAGCCCTTGAGGGCAGGGATTTTGACATTGTCACTATACTCTCTGCTTCCTATTCCAGTGACTGAACTCACAGTAAATTTTTAATGAATAATAAATGCTGATAAATGAAATCTTTAGTTTCCCATCTACTTGGTCACTGAATAAGGAAATCTCAGTATTATCTTATTCTAGCAGTAAAATGGAAGCCACTGTAGACACTTGTGTGTGTGTTTGTGTGTGTGTTGTTGTTGTTGTTGTTACTATTGTTATGGTTACAGATTGACCCCCCTAAGTCTTCATAAATGTTAACCTAAAATCCTACCACTAAGGCAATAAAACAATAGCTAGGATATAGACATGGATTGTCTTATTGTTATGTAAGTTTAGGATACTCTCTTTCTTATTCTATCTCTGTCTCTCTCTCTCTTTGTGTGTGTGTGACTCTCTCTTCCTTCTCTCTTCTCCCTCCATCCCTCCCTCCCTTTGTCTCTCTCTTTTGTTCCCTCTCCCCATTCTATCTCCTCCTCTCTTGGACTGGTAATCAAATTCAGGCCTTGTGGATTATAGACAAGCACTCTACCTCTAAACCATGTATGAGAAAGACTTTTTAATACGAAAATGATTTAACCCAGAGAATTAGAACACTATGGAATCTATTGCAAGCACTAAAGAAACAAAGGCCAGAACACTCCTGCCAGCATTTTGGAAAACAAATTTCAGGAATTTTGATGATCTCCTGCCAATGGTCTCAGCTGTCCACAGCACCAAAGATCCCCACGGGGTTATGCAGCAGTCCAGGCAAGAACTCATTCCACCAGCTGCCATACCCATTTGCTTACTCATCACTGCTGAGTAGTAACAGGGTACCTTTCTCTTCTGTCTTCCCATCTTCTAAGAGTTCTTTTCAGAGCAGAGTTCTGACATGAGGTTCTGTTGGCCAGCAAGAAAGAAACATATTGGCCAAGGACCCCCAGTCACCTCTGAGAAAGGAAGCAAGAATATAAAAAAAAAGGAAAGAGAGAAGGGAAGAGAGGAAAGGAGAGAAAGGGAGATACTACCAGCCACCTCACATGCCCATCTCCTTCCACTCTGGATAGAGTGTGCTCAATTCTCATTCTCTCCAAAGCCCCAAAGTCTGCTTTCTTAGTCTGCCTGAAATATATACAACTCTCATTCCCCCACTCAAAAGACTTCAATAATTTTTTCATCACCTACAAGGGTAAGTTCAAGTGCCATGGCTTGGGAAGAAAGGCCTGGTGCTCTTCAGCAGCATCCTACAGGCCACACATTTTCTCACCTCCGTCTCTCTTTGTCTCATTCATTGCCTGCTCTGTGCCCTGCTGGTGTCTGCTGATCCTGTAAAGCACAGTCCAGATGTCACCTTGCCCAAGAGGCCTTATGTAGCAGTTTCAATAAGAATGACCCCATAGGGTCATACATTTGAATGGTTGGTCCACAGTGAATAGAACTGTTTGGGAAGGATTAGAAAGTGTGGTCTCACTGGAAGATCTGTGTTTTGTGGGGTTTCAACAGCCTACACCATTCCAAGTAAGCTTTCTGCCATGATTGTTGATCAAGACATAGGCTCTCAGATTCCACTATAGAACCACACCTATTGCCCTGCTTCTTACCATGATAGTCATGAACTCTAACCCTCTGGAACCATGAAAAAAAAAGTGTTAAGAAAAAGTTAAATACTTATTTTATAAGTTGCCTTGATCACGGTGTTTACTCACATTCAAAGTCATGTTTTGTCACTTCATCTTATACCAAGTGATGGGGACTCATTTGGAGAGGCCTAACATCTTATTCAAATGTCCACTTTTCTGCCTTGAGCGTACAGCAGATAAAACCAGAAAGTTTGTATTTAGCCACGTCATTTTTATCTGTCTTTAGGTTCACCTTCTTTCTGACAGTTTTAAAGTTCTTGTTCGTGTGGGAACACAAGTTCTGCCATTCGGAATCTCTCTAAGAGAGTGTAATGTGAGAGCTGAAAAGTTCTCCTGTCTTACAAAATAATATCACATGGCATTAAGACCTTGAAGATCTGCTCTCTAAAAGGCAGAATGGAAGTAATGTCCTGTAAATACACTTGCTACACTTTCAAGGGATTCTGATTTGATTCCCAGTACCCACATGGTAATTCACAGCCACCTCTAATGTTAGCTCCAAATGATCCAACACGATCTTCTGGCCTCTACAGGCTACTGAAGGTATAAAGTGCCCATAAACATATACAAATGAGTAAAGGTAATAATAAGTAAAAAGTAAAGAAAGCGTGAGTGGCCATCAGGTGTACTTGAAGGTTTCTTCTCTTCACCGCTGTGTGATGGTCACTATTAATTTTTTGTGCATTCCAGATTCTTGCATTTGAGCCCTCTGGGTAGCCTCTGAGAAAACCAAGGCTTCTGTGACTTGAGCTGTGTGAGACCTAGGTGATGAACTACCAGAACTGAAACTCCACTGGGCATGATAGCAGGAAGTGGAGGCAGCCTGTGAGGTAAGAAGCTGGCTAGCAGGGAGTTTGCTATGGCTTAAATCCACAGGAATTGAGCAAAATTACAGCTAAGACCACTCCAGCTGGGAGCTGAGAATTATGGGGTGAGTGGTAATAACCAGACCTCCAATGTATGTGGTGTGAGCCCTATCCACACTTTGGAGTGCCATAATTGAGGGAATGTGAGGAAACACTGGCTACATCCAGGTTTTACATTTTACAAGTACCATAATCCTTTAAACAGCATGATCTATTAGAAATAATCTTAAAATGGAAACATAATGGAAATTGTAGGATTTCAATGAAAATGCAGATCTGTGGGCTTGGAAAGATAACTGTTAGGGATCCTTTCCAAATTAAAAACAAATACTTCAGATAAAAGAGATTGGATGACTTGCCTTAAAAAACAATCCATAATGGAATGTAAGAGTTAACCTTTTCATCATTAAAGAAGATGTATAACCGCCAGTATAATGGTCCACACCTGGAATCCCAACACTTGGGTGGTTGAGGCTGGAGGATCAAGATACTGAAGGCCAGTCTGGGCTATACGGGCAGATACTGGGTGAAGAAACAGAAAATGGAAATTATGTCCTTGGGAGATAGTCTATGTAATCTTTGAGTACCATAAGTGATGTGTTATCCATATTCTTTGCATTATGATTTCATATTTCCATGCTCCTATGCTAATTGACTGCCTAAAGATGTATAGGCTTTTCAGAAGTTTTTCCATATGTCTGGAAGAACTATATTTGTATATCACAATTTTGACTACAGACTAAGTTAAATTACGTATATTAGTGATTATGTTCTAAAGACAGATCTTCTACCTGAACCTGCTTAATTAGAACAAAATCCACTAAAGTGGTAAAACTCAGTAATGAGCATATATTTCTTCCAACACAGTTGCATTTGACGGAGGATTCCATGAAGAGTCTTTCTGGTGCTTTTCATCTGAGGGTTGTTTTTTGTTTGTTTTTCTTTTTACGATTTTGCAATTATCTAACGGGAGAGTTTTGAAGTCAGTGACTTCCCTGATAAGTAAGAAATATTCAAGCCCTAAATAAACTGTTTCAGGAGCATGGCTGAAGTACAGCATCCCTGGCCCAGCTGTGCCTCTGAGGAAAATGGAGTTGCAGTTTGTAAGGAAGGTGTTGGCTTCTGACAGTGTTTGTTTGGGCTTACAGTTCTTCATGAACGAGTGGTTGATGACCCCTGTTAAAGCCAACAATCTGCATATATTTAATATTTCTCTGGACATTTTCAAAAGCAACAAGCCTCCTTACCTTTACAGAATTTTAGGTTTTTGCACATACATAAATTTTTCTCAGAAATATGAAAGTTGGCTCCAGTGTCTAGTCGTGGTTGCTGAGAGAGAAATCGGCCCACACTTCCCCCTTGTTAACTGAAGACTACTGAAAAAATACTTCTCAAAACTGGCAAAAACTCAAACAACAAAATTTAAAATCTTTTCATTTTTTATTTTTTCAAGCAATACTCAAATGAATTTTCATTTATGAAATCTCACATTTTAATCGTCTTCTGTCAAATTATTTTTCCTTGTAGTTTAGATTCCTTGGGGGGAAATGTCATGAGTTTGTTTAAACCTGAGAGGGGGTTTTGTTTCATTTTTATACTAAATAGGCTAATTAAGTGTGAAACCACTGAAATGAAGGAGTCTTGTATTTTTCTGTAGCTAAGCAACAGTTCTATATTTAAATGTATGTTTTATTAATTCCATCTTATTTGTAAAATGATTGGAAATTACTTTTTGAAGACACTGTTTAATGTGCTTTTCATCTCTGGCTAATTAGGTGTACTTTATGGCTTTGGAAAATATCTATACTTTGGAAATTGACTTGAAGAATAATAACGTGGACACTAGGAAAAGAATTAGGATTTTGTTTAGATTTTTGGTTTATTCGAGACAGGGTTTCTTTGGGTAGCCTTAGCTATTCTGGAACTCACTCTGTAGACTAGGCTGTCCTCAAACTCTGAGAACTGTCTGACTCTGTCTGCCGAATTCTGAGATTAAAGGTGTGTGCCACAAACTACCCAACTAAGATTAGTTTTATTATATACAAAACAAATAAAGTATATGCTGATTCTGCAATATAAATTTCAAAACCTTTTGAAGTTACATTTTTGTAGTGTCTATCCGTGGGTTGTATTATTTTAAATAGAAATATTTACATTCATTATTAGGAAACCATGAAGACTAGTTATCATTTTAGGATTTATTATCAAATGGCTGGTAATGGGAACAAATGTTTAGGATTGTTCACATTATACTGAGTTGAGAATAAGATATATTATTTTTTTCCTATAAGAACCTAGACTTCAAAAGAATTGAAATATAACACATGATAGAAATACACACAGGCCTGAAGTACAAAACAAAACGTGTTTTATCTCATTAATGTGTCATACATGAATATAGTTTATACATTGTGCTTACTTATGGAATACCTGTTGAAAAATCTGGTTATCCAATATTTTATAATATGGATATTTATTAGCCCTCCATTTCATTGTCATAACTTATATTTAACCCATACACAGATCAATTCTAGATTTGTTCTGTGCCAGGAACTGTATTTCTTACTTTATTCCCTGAGCTGTTGGCCTGGTAAAGGATACACATACTCTTTTGGTGATGAGGAAACATCACAAGTGTTGCATTCTATGATATTTTAGTTTTTCATTAATTGAAATAAATATTAGTTTAATATTAGTGAGCTGTTAATTAAATATGAAGTTACCTGAATTAAATCCCCTGCATGAATCATGACCAAAAAAAGTATGAATTAGATGCTAAAATTCTTATTTTACATGTGGGGAAATAGTAAGATGCCTTTACTTACCAAACTATAAAGTGATTATCTATTTATATTTCATACATATTTGTAACTTATTATACAAATGATTTCTCTTCCAAACCAATCAATTTAAGAAGCATATTAAAGATGTATCTTAATTATGGGCTTTATAGCACTGGTTGCTTAATTTTTTATATTCAGAAGAGTTTTAATTAGGTGGACACAGAAGCAAGGCATTACAGGGTGATAATCCCAGCCACTGTGTACATGATGTTACTTAGTTGATTTGAAATGCCAGCTTTCAGAATGCATAACCATAGTTAGACTTTATGGAACGAAAAAGGGACAGTGACCTACCTGGAAAAAGAATGCTATGGATACGCCGATCAGTTACTTATCAGCCTGCTATTGTTACTGTGCCAAACCACCATGTTCACATTGCTTGGGCATGATGTGACTGGTAGTTATGGTCAGACAGCAAGATAAAGATAAAACAATGACCTCATCCTCCACAGCTAACTTACACCTTGTTCTCTAGAATTAGTCATTGAGGAAAGTGTAAAACCAAGTACGTATTTCAACTAAGCACAATGGTGCTCTAACGCTTGGTCACAGCCAGAGAGGAAAGATCCTTTGAATGTAAGTTCTGTCAAACTCCCCCCCCCCCACTTCCTTTTAAAAGGAAGTAGCTTTATTGAATAGTAAAGTCTCAAGACAATGTTAACTTACAGCTTTACACATGAATTCAGACTAATGCTTTGGAAGGGGATGGGTGCTTTCTCAAAATTCTTAATGGAGAAGATTATTTTCCACAACAGTACTTGGAACAAATTCAATTAGTAAAAGAAAGATTTTAAAGGTAACCATATGCAAATATGCTCCTGGGTAAATCTTCAGTCAGAAAAGTCACACCTGGACCAAAAACCAAACCAAACCCAAACAAACAAACAAACAAACAAAAGCAAAAACAACATCAAAAAACCAGTCTAAAAGAGCCTACGTTTGGGATAATAAGGATAAGAGTAAGTCGCAAAAATAAATATTAAAAATGGAATAATCTCTTGATTGGCATTTTGATAAACAATAGCCAAAATAAATCATGACCACACCAAGGTGACAACCCTTCTCTTATTCATCACAAATTCTTTTTTTTTTTTTTTTTTTTTTTACTTCTAAGGCAAAATGTGAGAGTAACGTCATCTGTAAACAGTCAAAATGGCTAGAGATTAAATAGGTACATATAGTTGTTTGATAATTTCACTAGCGTTTATCTGGGTGGTAAACTACTGTTTTAACAATTTTCATATACTGAGTCTCTTAAGGAAAGAAAAATTCTGAAATTTAAAAATATAAGAGTTACATATGCATATATAACATATGTATAATATATATTCATTATCACATATAGAGATTCTGTTTAACGGCTAGACTACGGCTGCTGGTTTTGAAATCTTACTACCTACCTGGATTGTCAGCAGAAGATTAACTACATGTAAAAATAGCAAAACAAACAGAAACTGGCCATGGCCAGTTTCTGAAGAAGTTGCTTTGCAACGTGCTAATATGAAGAGAACAAATATCCACAGATTTCTACTTTATCAAAGATGCTTTTTTTCATGATAGAGTTGAGGGTATTTATAACCAGAAAACGAAAGTGATAATTAAAACATGTACTGAGGTATTGGCATGTGCCGAACACAGTGATTAATTCTGCCTATGGGTTAGCAAAGCACTAATATTGATGCTAATATAGAAATGAGAAATGAGGTCTTGCTAACATGAGTCTGACTCAGTTTGTCCCTTGTTAGAAAAATAAGGAATATGCTTTCCTACTTTAATGCTTTGGAGCAGGATGTCACTGTATAAGCCCAGACTGTCTTTGAACTTACTCTCAATCCTCCTACCTCAGCTTCCCGAGTGCTAGGATTACAGGTGAAAGACAGTATGCCAGGCTCAGGAATAGACTTTAAAAACCACTAATGGTGTCACAAGGTGAGGGGAGAGAACAGGGTTTGGGGACTCAAGAGGACCATGCTTTAGTCTAGACTACAGTTCCTTGAAGGTGGATGCCAAGTCCTTACACAGTTCCAGGAACTTTACATGACTGGGCAGAGAGGAAAATGAAGAAAAGACAGATACATGGACAAACAGAAACATGGGCACAGATAATCTGGGATCAAAGTGTCTAGGCTCTCAAATGGAGAAGCCACAGCATCCCAGAAGTGTTTATTATGTACAGTAGAACAGGTGTGGGGTCACTGTGTACAGATGAATCGAGGATGCAGGGTTTATGGTGTGTAGCTGAATTAAGGAGACATATTTAGCTAATCTGGATAGGAGCAGGATGTCTAGAGGAGCAGTGCTTGTTAGCAGTCTTCAGGACATAAACATTTGGTTTCAGGAGAAAGCTATGGTGTATATTTTCTATACACGCTGTCAGAACTCAACATTCAGACCCCCAGGGTCTGCCATCCCTCTGAGCCTCATCTGGGAAAGACTTTCCCATTCCTATGGAGCTGAGAATTGGAGTCCTTCACATACCCATGTCTATGGCAACATCACCCATTCACTCAGGACGCCATCCTCCACTCTCAAAGACAGGCATCATCGTGATGACCCTTCCTGGCAATTCTTAGATTCTCGGTTGGCTCCTTTACAGAGTGACTGGCTCACAGATATTTGATATTTGACACATTGTGTGTTCCCTCTGGGTGCCATTCATATTTCTCTTCCAACTTCACTTCCAGATTCTCCTGTTTCCCCGAAATGATCTGAAGTAGCCCAATAAAAGATAACTACCTAAGACCTTTAACGATAAGAGCTTGAGGGCAGTGTACTTTAAGGTGAAAATAGTTGTTTCCTCCCCTTGGAACTCCAACTGAAAGTTTGTGCAGAACTGGAGCCTGATTGATTGACTTCACCCCACCTACCCACTTTTCTTCTGCCACATTTGGTCAGCGCAATCTGCTTCTGTGGGAGTCTTGGTGGAAAGAAGAGAAAAACCCAAAATACCAACTTGGTTGTCTAAATGTTTTTAATTGTCCAATCTTTCAAGGTCTAGATAAGCACCTTTAGTCTGTTCCAGAGGCTGTGATCCAAATCCTCAAACAGCAGAAAACCTTGGGAAGAAAGAACAAAGAGCTTTCATTATCAGGTGAAATCCAGAAGGTTCTATGGAATGGAGAGTCACAATAGCTCTTAAAATAAGTCGGAGATCTAAACAGCAGACTGGGGGGTGCAGAGTGTCAAAAGCAAGCCCCAATAAGCCACAAGCACCCACACAACAGCAACCAATAATCCTTGGCCTCCTCCTGGTAACTGAGAGTAAGAGGCCTTGGATGAGGAGAGAAATGGCCAGCCAATGTCACAGAAACCCAGTTTAGTACTAGCTGCCCCAGGGAAGTTGTTTGTTTGGGGTTCAGACAGAGCAATTTGATAAGAAAAGAATCTGAGGTGACCGGTGAGAAAGGTAAATAATTAACCATGCAACCCCAGTGAAAAGCAGCAAACTAAGATAGTCACATTAGAGCTTCAAAGCAGAAACTGTAGTACCCAAGACCCCAGCCTGAGACAGTCACCTTTATGCTTCAGGCACTTTTACTTTTTCCTGAGAAGCCAGTCCTTAGAAGCCAGACCAGGTTACACTTTAGAGATCAAAAGGAGGCCTTTCCCAACACATTAAAGACAATGCTCTAAGTTCTTCAGTGCTTATGAATATGTTTGTACACCTGCTTCCTCCTGTGGCTTCCGTGTTTGCAGACTTAAATCAAATGTTAGGCACGTATTTGGTAAAATAGACAAATAAATAAAAGTGCTTTATCAAGGGGAGTGATGGCATATGCAAACTTATAATCATGCTCTCAAAGTCCCAGGGAGGCTTCAATGGGAAGACAGCAAGTACAAGGCCAGTCTGGGCTAGGCAACAAGTTCTGAGGTACACAATGGGAGCTTATCTCAAAACTCAGGAGCTAGGGGTATAGTTAACAGATAGAGCGCTGGCCAAGCTAAAACAAACAAACAAAACTAAACAACAACAAAGCCAACATGGCTGGCATACTACACTGAGCTAGCTCTCTTTCTTCCGCCTGTTACCCTCCAGAATTCCTTACTGGGAAATCTCTAGTAGCATAATGGTTCTTTCGCTAATTTATGCCCTGAAGCATCTGGATGGACAAGCAGAATGTATTTAATTATTCTCATTTTTCCCTCTAAGTATCTCTCAATGTATACATCCAGGTGAACAGTTATCACCAAGGAAATAGAAAGAGATGTAGGGAAGCAAAGGAGATGAGCTTTAATATGGAAAAAAAAGAGAGAGAGACCAATGTGGACATATTCAAATGGCTTCTAATTAGCATGGTGCCTCTTAAAACTGTCAGAACTAGAGCTGACAACTGTTGATAAAACTAAGGAATTCTGACATTCAGACTTGGGTTCAGAGACAAACAGTACAGGCCTCAGCCTCCTTTCCACTCCAGGTAGGCGATCTGAATCTGCAGAGTTGAGATTGTTTGTTTTTTATCTGTTTAAATGTTGAGTAGAAACACAATTCTAGATCCTATGGAACTGTGGCCTGACTTGGTAACTGGCTGATGACGAAAAACTGCTAATATTCTTTATGATATATGTTCACAGCTATTTTAATTCCGTGTGTGAGCTCAGTGTAGGTGTTCACATTTTCTAAATAACTACTTGGCAGCAAACTGAGGGTGTGGCTTAGAAAACAGCATCACTCTTTTTCACTTGGTGGGCAGACTGCTCCATCCGCCTCATCCAATCCTTCTAATTCACCCCCTTCCCACCCCCAACCCTCCCCCCTACCCCCCTGTACTCAGGAGTCTGGTAAGATTGAGCATGGGGGTGGGATTAGAGATTAATTTCTCTACACTTTAAAATTCCCATCCTAAATGTTTTTGTGTTGATCTAGCCAGTGTTTTTATTAAGTGTTTGTGTGTGTGTGTGTGTGTGTGTGTGTGTGTGTGTGTGTGTGTGTGTGTCCACTTTGGTAGCACTTCAAAAGAAAAATTCTTCCACAAAAATTGAGTCTCCATCAAGACCTAAATATTTTCCATCAGAGACAAAACTGAGATGTACTTAAGTCTACATGGAATCTGCCACCAGCATTCGAAGAAAAGAGTTCACTGTGTCAATGGATTGGTCCACCAAGTTGGGGCTCAGTATTGTTTGCCAAAGTTGCTTCAAAGAGCTTAATGTGGTACTTTAACCAATTGACCCCAAAGTCTCCCCTTCCCTGGGAATCTGTCATTTAATAAGTAGAATGGAAGCTCAATGTAATTAGTGTATAGATGAGAGAGTCTGATGGAATCAATGCACAGCACATACCTCTGGATTGTTTCCGCATATTGGAGGAGAGTCAAGGCTTTTTGTGGTCCTTCAAGGTTCTGCTGTCACTTGGTGCTTCCTATCATGCCAACCATGTCTTTTCTTTCTTTTTGTGATATGGAAAGGAAATAAAATAATTGTGTGCCCTTAAGGTTTGCCTCAAGGCATGCTGAGGCTTCAATTGTATGAATGATATTAATGGATGCTACCATCCCCCATGCCTCCCCTTTAGAACCAAAGCGCTCACTTATCTAGTCCTATGGGCCCTCATCTGCACTTAGGATAAACTGGAAGAGTCATCTCAGTTCCTTAGCTACCTGGTATCTGTTAACTCCTGCGATGGCTAATTTGTCATCATAATGATATCTAGAACCACCTAGGAGGCTAACCCTTGGTAATTCAATGAGGAAGTTTCTAGATTGAGTTAATTCAAGTAAGAAGAACCATTCTAAATTTGGTCTGTAACACAAGCATATCTCTCTCTCTCTCTCTCTCTCTCTCTCTCTCTCTCTCTCTCTCTCTCTCTCTCTCTCTCTCTCTCTCTCTCCTTTCTCTCTCTTCCTCCCTCCTTCCATCCTTCCCTCCCTCCTTCCTTCTTCCTTCTCTCCTCCCCCCCCCCCAGTCTCCTGACTATGGGTACAATGGGACATCATGTTCCTGCCATCAAATCTCTTCTACCGTGATGGCTGTATCCATTAAACCATTCACCAAGATAGACTCTTCCTTTTAAAAGTGAAAAGTGTTCTCCTTAGAAGTTTTGTTACAGAAACAAGCTAAGTCATTAATGCAAAGTCTCATCGGAGGTTTTCTTTCCTCTTTGGCAAATTTCCCTACCCAACTCCTTTACAGACATAAAGCCCCCTCAGTAAGCTTTCCTTCATGGGTTTCCTTCCAGAAAACCAGCCCAAGACAGTAGAAAGGATAACGGTACTGGTGCGAATTGGGGGGGAGGGCAGGGCATGCAATGGACACAGTGATGATGAAAATGGCATTCCATGCACATTATACTCTGCATTTCATCATTATAATAATTTGTGGGTGGACAGAGCCCTGGCTTTTCTCAACCTATAAAGGAACTGAGTAACATGAAATACGGCTCTCTATGTAAAGGCAGATCCTATGGTAAATCAAGTCTTCCATTTGAATGTGTCTAAGATATCGGCAAACATACTAGCTGCACAAATGAGCTGATTTCATTGGCTCTTTGTACTTCCCTTTACCTGAAAATTTGGGAGAGGGTAATATATCCTTGCTAGATAATCATGATTCCAAACATTTTGAACTGTTCTGTCTATAGATTTTATACTCACTAGCTCATAAGAACAGTTTGTTTTATGTAGAAAATGTAATGGCTTGTATAAAAGTAGCATGCAGAGCAAACAGAAACATACTTAATATAGTAATCT
Source organism: Phyllotis vaccarum (assembly GCA_033318265.1). Lineage (NCBI taxonomy): Eukaryota > Metazoa > Chordata > Mammalia > Rodentia > Cricetidae > Phyllotis > Phyllotis vaccarum. The sequence goes on from JARWLC010000002.1 coordinate 155,947,525, forward strand.
CAGAAACTCTGAGATCCTGGCATGCTGAGCTGGGCTTCTGGGTTTGTGTTTACCACAGACCAGCTGAACCTGAATGACAAGTATTAGTAGTCAATGAGAGTCCATACTTCAGCTAGGTGAATGCCCTTCAGGGAACCCTCAAAGTTAAACAGCATTTCCAAGAAGTCCTCAGAGTTAAGAAACCCTTCAGAGAAAACTCACCCAGCTTCACAGAGCACAGGAACACCAAGCAATGCTTGTTCCAGACAATAACATGGACGTGGCCAAGTGAATTGAAAAGAATTTCAACTGAGTCCGAATTTGCTGAGGCATCTGATTAAAACATTGCAAAGATTGGCTTCCCCACTTGGATTTTACTTGAATGAAGTTGTTTGGCTGGTGTGTGGAGGCGGACTTCCAGGCTGGAGGGCCAGCTGGTTTCATTAACTGCAGAAAGACTCCCCACCACGACCTGGGATATTTCACTCTGCAGGAGTGCTAGGTGAAGACTTTCCACAGCTGAGAGAAGAGCTATTGGGCAAGGGAGGTGGCTCATTACAACTGGGAGGAAATAAAAAACAATTCTTCTTTTTTCACAATGCAGTTGCACACCATGTAAAGAAAGGTTAGAAATAGGAATTGGTTTTTTTGTTGTTTTTTTTTTTTTTTCACCCCAGGAGCAGCCCTGTAGTTTTCAAGGGATGATTGTTGCTAGTAAGAATTTCTCCTCCACTTAGAGGAGGCAGAAAGGGGATGATACATAGTCTCACCCAGCAAAGTCACTGCTGTCACTTTGGCAACAAGAACAACTTGACATTTGCTAACTTGGAGAAATATTTTTAATTCTTGTCTAATCAAATCAAATCTAATCAAAGTTTTGTGTGTCCCAAGAGGCTTCATAAAGGAAGACCCAAAGACCTCGGGAAAGCTACTTATGTTAAAGGTTCAAGAAGGAATGGACAGTTATGCAGAAATGTGAATGGATGGAAGGGAACATGAAATGATACGATGTGGTAGGTGGGGGGAAGGGTTGTCTGCTCAGATTTTCCAGGTCTATGTGCTGCATTCCCTACCAAGGGGCAAGTGCCTTCCCAGAATAAGGATCTTCTAGGAAGGACTGGAAAGAGAGAAAACAATCTTCTTAATTTCATGGATTATTTTTGAGGAGCTGTCAAAAATCTATCCAACATCTGGGAGGCAGAGGCAAGTGGATCTCTGTGAGTTCAAGACAAGTCTGGTCCACAGATGAGTTCTAGGACAGCCAGAGCTACCCAGTGAAACCCGCACACTCAGCTCTCTCTCCTCACTGATCATATATCCATTTCTTTACTTAATGAGAGTGGAATTTTGCCACTGGGAAAATCTATGGATATGTTGCTGCTGTTATTCATTTAGAACACAATATCTATGTCTTTTATGTAAAGAAATTTGAAATTTATGTGTGTGTGTGGGGGGGGGGTATACAACCAGAAAGTCAACATTGGCGTCTTTCTCAATCACTTACATCTTATTTTTCTTTTAAGATTTACCTTTTAAAAAATTCTGTGTGTATTAGTATTTTGCCTAAATGTGTGCATGTGCCTGGTGCCAGTGTAGAAACCAGAATTACTGATAATTGTAAGCCACCATGTTGGTGCTGGGAGCTAAACTCAGGTTCTCTGTAGAGTAGCATGAAGTCTGTGGCATTTCCCTACCTTTTTTTCTTTTTTCTTTCTTTCTTTTTTTTTTTTTTTTTTTTTTTTTTTTGAGAAAGGTTCTCTCAATAAACTTGTAGCTTACTGATTTGTCAGACTGGCTAGCCAGTCAGTCCAAAGGACATGTGGTAGACTTCTACCTTCCTGGTGCTTCAATTAAAGGAGTTTCTATTGTTTTGTTTGTTCTTCAGTGTGAGTGTTATGGATAAAACTCAGGTCATTCCTCATGTGTGTATGCCCCACACTTAACTGATACAGCTTTTTCCCCAGCCCTGGAGTGAGTTTTAAATACTGAGTATCTCCCATGCTAGGAGGCGCAGAAGTCTGATTCCCTTGCTGTGTAAATCATCAACATGGTCTTCAAGTCTTCTTTTTAAATGTTAGGAGATTCCCAGCCAATTTCTCTCAAAAAAAATTTACCATACCTCTATGATTCTAGGACATACATGTTCTTTTGCACTTTAAGTTCCCAGAAAACAATAACTTCAGCCAGGCCACAGTTATGACAACCTAGTCATACTCGTTCAAGAAAATTCATCAAATTCAAGAAGATACTGGAAACAAGTAGGTGACTGGCTTAGAAGGGTTTCAATGCTTGAACCTCTATTATTTCTTCTTCTTCTTCCTCCTCCTCCTCTTCCTTCTCCTCTTCTGTTTCATCCTCCTATTCTGCAAACTAAGCCCCTGTCCTCTGGAAGAATAGTCCACATTCTAGACTGGTGAGCCCTCTTTTTCCCACCTCCACTGATATTTTATTTCCATTGATTCTGTAACGTCAAACTTTGGAAAGTACTAGATAGAGAATACAGCCACTCAGAACAGTTCAAGTCTGTATGTAAAGAATTTAGGATTTTCTTCACCTAATAATTTCCAGTCTTCCTTGTACACAGAGTGATAGATTTTGTTATCTAAATGCATCTGAGAAAGCTCTTGCAACAAACAGTAATAAAAATCCCAATGTACAAAAGAACATTGTGTTACACTCTTATTGACAGCATGTTTTATTTTTTTCATTTTAGTAGAACATAAAATATCAGTATGTCTCATAATCTTAGCTTTTCATTTTGTTGGAACTTTTTTGGCACCTAAAATAAACACCTTGCATAGAGAAGATATCCAACAGATGTCTGATAAAAATGATGGATATAAAAGCAGCCAAAATATAAAGCCCTGTACATTGCTATATTAAAACCTATCACCTAAGGAAATGTTCCCCAAGGCCTTCTTTCTAGAATACGAATATGGGCTAGGCATAGTGATATGCACCTCAATCTTAACACTTAGGAGGTAGAGCTAAAAGAATCAAACATTCAAGATTATCTTCAGCTAAACAGCCGGATGCTAGCTAGCATAGTCTTTGTGAGACCCTGTCTCAAAAAGGGTGATAGTGTTACCTTTCTGTGGTTATTGTTGTGGTGGTAATGGTAGTGATGGTGGTATGGTGGCAGCAGCAGCAGCGGTGGTGGTGGTGGTGGTGGTGGTGGTGGTGGTGGTGGTGTGTGTGTGTGTGTGTGTGTGTGCGTTTAATCTCATGACAAAAGAGGTGGAGATATGGTTTGGCAATTGATTAAGAGAGTGGGTATTGTGCTTTCAGAGGACCCCAAGTTTTTATTCCAAGTATCCATATTTAGTGACTCATAACTGAGAGTAACTTCAGACCCAGATCCTGACACTCTGACTTCTGTGGGCACACCTAAACTCCAAGCACATACCATCACACACAAAATAAATCTTTACAAAGATTAAAATGAAAACATGGTGCAGGGTAGCTTTCAATTCCTTGAGAAATAAAGTCTCTACTATACACATCTCATCACTTTAAATCTGAAGCGATAAGTATACTCACATCCTGGGGACTTCTTACCTCTATACAATCTGTCACACCTGATGCTTCCCTCAACATAGAAATCCTGTTTCTGTCTAGCAGAGTGGCCAAGTCAGCTTCTTCATCTACTTGGACCATCTCAAGCACAAACCTTTATGAAACTCACAGACTAATCATTTTTCTCTTTGCTCTCAAGACACAATCACTCTGAGAAATCTCATTGTGATACCACCAGAGATTGGCTTATGTTTTCACACACACAGGGAGAACGAGATTCTTGATTCAATAATCTGACAGTTGATGTTATTCAGTAAGTGGGATGACGAGAGAAAACATTGGATTGGATGGAGGAATGGTACATAACTCAACAGTGACTCATCCAGCCTCATTTGGTTTCCTTTCACTCACTGATTCTGTATCTAAAGGCTGGAAACAGGATGGAGGCAAAGCAAAGATGACTCCTGCCATTGAGAACTCCATAATCATATACATATATATTGACACAATATGAATGTGGTCAATAGTAGGCTAAAACCTGTGTTCAAATGTAACTACAAGTCTTAAAGGAGAAGATGGTCCTTTCTGTAAATGTCCATTCTGTGTCCTCAGAAGCATGTTTGGAATCCTCCTCATGAACTTCTTCTCTCCCCCAAGATGGATGTGTCTTCCTTATGGGGTTCTGTTCCCACCAATCTACTTCTTCAGCCCCCTTCCCTCCCCAGCTGTGGTGCTGAGGACAACCAGCTTCAGAAGTGAGCTGTCCTCAGAAGTGGTTCTGCTCCAGCAGTTCCTGGATATTCTAGCAGAAAAGTTATTTATCATACATACTTAAAGGACCGATTAGTGGTATGAAGAAACTAGGACTATGAAGAAGAATAAAGTGTCCCCTAATTTAAAGCAGAGGGCAGGAACAGCATTCATGACAGGAGGGCAGGAAGTGAACTGAACAGGCCTCCAACAGCATCACGCGGTTTAGTAGGAACCAAATGAAGTCCCAGAGGCTCTTCAGCGCCCATTAATAACCAGTGCCTATTTCTTTATCAGTGACCCTCACTGACCTTTAATAAAGCTCACTGACAATATGATAGCTCCACAATCACAGGGAAGGCACACCTCTGGGTGTGTCTGAGGGTATTTCCAGCAAGGTTTAACAGCAAAAAGAAGACCCATTCTGAAGGTGGGGTTGCCTGTCCAGGAGCTGGTATCCTGAATAAGGTAGAGGAAGCCTGCTGGCCATGAGCATTCATTTGTCTCTGTTTTGTGACTTTGGATCAATGAGACCAGCTGGCTCATGACAGGAGACACGTTAACAATGTGGTCAAGTTTTTTATCTCTATTTTTTAAAAACCTTTATGTTCATCTAATTTTTACAATTATATACAAGGAAGGTTTGAGACATATGTACCAAATGCAATTCTGCTCACATTATAGCAAATGAATAATGAGAACTAAAATACCAAAGAACACATAATAACCACTTAATCCAGTTAGTTGCCATAACAACTATTTATCCCCCTAAGGCACAAAAGGGTTAAGTCATTCCCACAAGACCATAAGCCTGATACTGACATAAACATTGGATCTGTGTAATGTATTTATTTGTCCAGTAATTAGTGGAAAAATTAATTAAACCGGGATATGGGTATGAACCTAGGATGAAGAAAGGCCCAGGTTAAACTGCTTGCGTGCCTGCTGGGACACCTGCAGGACATCCCAATGGGTCAGTGTTCCACAACACCGGAAGGGGTGCTCCTTCACCCTGTCAAATCGCCCTACAGGTCAGTAACATAGGAGGAAAAAACCAAGAAGGAACTAAGAATGAAGCTCTGGATAGATTTACTTCAGGGCAGCAAGGAGGTTATCAATATGTGACCAACATCCCCTTACCTGCAGTTCACTAGATGAAGGTGTCCGTGACAATGGGAGATGGCATCTTTGGAACCATGGCCGGCACCATCCAGTGATGGTTGCCTACCTAAATCCATTCTCGTTTTCCTCATCAGCAGCAGATCACTATGTGTTACTGTTGTATTACTACTGAGCCTGGTCAAAAGAGAGCATCTGTAAGTTTCTTTTGTGTTCAGGGCTCGGCAAGGAGACATCAGGAGTGGCGGACGGAGGGTATGGGAAAGTTCTCCAAACAGGCCAAGTTGGAGATATAGCTCAGTGGCAGAGTACTTGCCCAGAATGGGCAGGACACATAGTTTATTTTCCTGGCTGTTTATAGTGCCATTCACAGGCCTTTTCTTGAGCATCTACTGTACCCAGTGTACACTATTTCAGCTATTTTCTGATTTGGTACTGGGCTACTCAATCCTGAAACACATAGGACAGTGAAAAATACTTTGGCTCCATTTTACTTTGATGACTGAATCTCAGCATTTATATCAAAAGTGTTATATCTGAATCATTGATATCTGAAGGTCAAAAGGTAACACATCTTTCTCTTCATTTTTCTGGGCATTTACACATTTGGCTGCTGCAGGATTTGGCCCTTGCCTCCTCAGCATAGACAAACCCTGCCAAGTTTCACTCTGTCCCTCACAGTTTGTTTCAAGGGCTCAGGTGAAACCAGCAGCATTGTTTTAAAGCGCTTCTTGCTAGACTTTGTTTGCTGAAGCTGACAGTTTGTTACTGATTCAACACTGCTGGGAGGGCCAAGCCCGGGGCGACTCAGAGCTAGAAATGTGGCACACAGCCTGCAGCTACCTGGGAGGCATTGTTTGCACAGGGGACCATGGTCAGTGGAAAAGGTCACTCCAGCCGTGGTCTGAGTGTCTCCTAAAAAGAAGAGTGACTCCCTCACAGGAAAGGGACAGCTGCCGCCTCTTCCCTGTCATGGTTCAAGTTTATTACAAGAAAGCACAGTCACTCTCAGTGAGGCCAGGTACCGCTTTTCCTGGGCTGCTTGCAAACTCACCCAGTGGGCTTAACACAGGTCTCTGGTCTTGAGCTGGGCCTCGCAAAACATGTTTGTGCTAAACGGATTAGTTCTCAGAACTGGAAGGGGGTGGGTGGGTGGATAGTATAATTGTGGGTTAGTTCTGTTGCTATTGAATGACGACCCCTCACCAAGCTCCAGCTGACATATATAAGTGCAGACTGCATGATGAATTTCCCCTTTCCGATGCTGCAATCATAGTCATTTGCAATGCCAGAGCTTGGGAAGGCTGGGTGTCTAAAGAAACGTTGTTATTACTGGGCTGCCAAGAACAGCTTAGGCCTTGCTGACTCTACTTCCTGTTCCTCTTGCCACCTTGTCCCTCTTATTCTAGAGGGGATGCAGACGCATGGCAGGGTTCCAGCTACTCCTCCTGGGATAGTACTCTATGATTCACACAGGGTAGCCCTGTGTGTAGACCATTTATGTCGAGTTTTTAAAAAATGTTATCGTGCTGATTGATATTTCTCACCATTTCTCCTGTGAGAAGAATTTTCTTCTTCTGCAATCATTTTCTTTATTTTGACTTATTTGATAAGTAGATTTCTGAGAAGCTTTCACAAGGCTGGGCTGGTTTTGGTCTTGGGGGCAAGAGGATTTTTGCTGAATATGAAGGCATGCACTCAACTGCCCAAGGAGGTCTCTGCTTTCCAGCATGGCATCTTGGAGAATGGGATCTTTGAACCAAACCCAATTTGCTTTAACTTTCAGCCCCAAACTACTTCCTAATCCCATTCAAGGTGACACCTTGTCACTCTTCCCTCATAGTCCCACTTAGGATGCACATTGTTCCTGTCGTTGTGAAAATGACTGAACATGTAAGACTGTGGAACAACCTTCAGCCCATCCCATTTGTTATTAGGAATTAGGAACGTCTACATAAGCTTTAAAAGGCGATGTTATTCCATTAAATAAGACACACTTCAACTTCATTCCCCACAGTGAGTCTGACAAAGAGTCCTTTGTTACCCTAAAGACAGGATCTTTTAGTAGAAGTCAGAGATGGAGGCTGTAGTATAGGTGTGCCCAGGGAAGGATGTTGATGTAAGAAACAATACTCTCATTGAGTTTTACAGCAAAGAAGAAACCAGATTAAGAAGGATTTTAACTTGGGAACCAGTGGATGAGTGGGTTATGATCAAGACTTAGGGAAGCAGCAAACGAAATTTAATTCTTTTCAAGAAAGAATAAAACATTCTCAATAGTTTTTTTTTTTTTAACCAAAATGACCCTTTAATAAGAACAATAACATTACCTTTGTTATTCCATAATTTAATCAATCTCCATTTTTAAATTTACTAGTAAGTTATGTCCTATTAATTAACTGTAACCTTAAAACCATATCTATTTCAAATACTACATATTGTTCTATTTTTAAAAGTTTTGTAACCTGAAAAGAAAAGCTTTGAACTTAGAGAAAAATGGAAAGAATTGAAAAATAAAATAAAATCAACCTTCACCAAAGACTCACCAGGTATTACTACGTTAAATATTTGTATTGTTCTTATTTAGAGAGATAATAACTAATAAATTATGACAGATAGATAAGTAAATGATAGATTCTTGATAGCTAAGTAGAAAATAGACAAATATAGATGGTAGATATGAACATATTTGCACTGTGGTATAACTTAGCTCTTAGGTGATAGATAAATGAGTGATATGTTAGAGGATAGATAAAGTTATAGATAATATAAATTTGTATGTGGAATAACTTAGCTCTTAAAATAGATTGCAGATAATGACATTGTCTAATTTAACTGTTTCATCTAATATTATTTCTAAACATATGCTGTATTTGTCTAAAAATCATATTCTAGTGTGGTATTACATGTTTTGATATAGAACATGATGTTCAAGTAGAAATCTCCACCCTATTCTTCATTCCATTTCATAATAAACCCAAAAAGTTAGCCTATGTATTATTTTTATATAATAACAGAGATCTTATTAACTTTTAATGACATAACAATGTATTGTGCTATTTAGTTATATAGAAAATTGAAAATATCTTATGTCCATTTCTTTAAAATGTTAGCGTAAGACATACCTCAACAAAGGAAATGGACAAAGCTGTCCATGGGAAGTTGGCAGAGGAGATTCTAAAAGAGTTCTTAATGAAGAGATGCTCAGTTTTGTTAGTGACTAGAGAGATTCAAAGTAAAGCTATAATAAATGATGACTTTGCAACTGCTACACTAGCAAAAATTTGAAAACTAGATGATACCATGCCTCCTCACTAATAACACCAAAGCAGAGGGCTGCCAGACTCAAGGCATTAGCAATCTGGAAGACATCTCATCTTCTCACAATAAAAGATGAGCCAGAAAGACCAGATTTGCCTTCTTGAAAACCTGTACATCGCAATTTTTTTAATGAACACTTTCACAGGAAAAATAAAAGTCAGATATGTTCATTAGAATGGACCTATAGAATAAGATATTGATAAGCCATGTCAAATAGAGTTTGAGGAGAGAGGTTTTTATATAAAACAAAAGTCAATACGGACCCAAGCTCTTATATGGAGTTCTACTTATCAAGCCTTTTGCAACCTTGGGTTCAACATCAGCAGATTCAGCCCATCACATATAAAAGGTATTCACAAATTGCTTCTGTGGGGTGTGATACATAGCAACACATGCCTATAATTCTAGTACTAAGTAGGTAGAGGATCTGGGATTCAAATTCAGTCTCAACTACAAAGCAAGTTCAAGGTCATTCTGAACTAATGATATCCTACCTCATTTAAAAAAATCAATTTGTCTGGAATTCTTAACACTGTTTTTTAAATAATATGACACAAGATGCACAGCATTTACATTGAGTTAGATATGGCTTGTATGTAAATACCACATTTTCTATAAAGGACTTGAATTATGATGATTATATTATCCTTGGTGAGAGGAGGTTGTTCTAGAACTAATCTATGGTTAACCAGGGACAACTCTTTAATATTCAGTAGAGATGCTTAAAGGACACCATGTGGTCAGCAAAGAGATGGTTCTGGTTCCCACCAGCCTTTTCTAGTCACATGCATTGTGGAGGTTTCAAGTTATCATCTTTAGAGCAAGAACTGTTTGTGATGTAATGAATGAAAGAAAGACCCCTTGGATCCCAAGAGAAAATGACTTTGATGTGTAGGCAAAGTTTTCCATCTTGACCTCCAATATGCTTTGTACCTCCAGCCATTCCTCAAATAACCACACAGAGACATAATACTAATTATAAATATTTGGCTAATAGCTTAGGCTTATTTTTACCTAGCTCTTATAACTTAAATTAACCCATTTCTGTTAATCTGTGTGCTATCCTAAGGCTCATTTACCTGATATGTATTTTACATCCTGCTCACTCTATGTCTCATGGTATCTCCTCCAATTCCCCACTCTTCTTCTCCACACCATTTTCTCTGCCCTGAAAATCCTGCCTAGATATAGGCCAAATGGCTTTTTATTAACAATGAGAACAACACATCTTCACAGTGTACAAAAGGATCATTCTACAGCATTGATCATTCCTAAATCCAACTAAACAATCATGTAGGTAGAATAAGTCATTTTTAGACATACCATGAAAAATCACACAAAAATCCAAAATAACTTTAGAATAATTTTTGGTATCTTTTTATAAAGTGCCAACATTTAATTAGAGTCACTTCCGTTTTTCTGAAATGATAACATCCATAAATGTATGATATTTGAAAATGAATGAAAATGGAGAATATCCATGACATATATCTGTAGTTACGGCTACTCAACAAGCTGACACAGGATTCCTTGAGTTCCGAAGTTGGAGACAAGTGGAGGCAACACAGTTATATCCCATCTTACATTCCAGAAAAATCTATGTATTGAGAAGTTAAAATATTCAAGTATAGAAGGCAATAATATTTGAGCCAGATTGGCTTTTAAGCAGCAACAGAGAAAAACTGTTAATAACTAAATAAGTAAGACAAGTCCTCAGACAATAGACAGATCCCAGGCACCGTGGAAACACCAGAGTGGGCTCTTTTTGAGAGTATCACTGGTGAGTTATCTATTTGAACAAGATGTTGAAGGGTAAAGAGACAGCTTGGAACTGAGGTTAAAGGTACTGGGTGGAGGTCAGTACAGAACCTGTCAGGAAACAGAAACACCCAGGAGTTCGGGAAGCGGGAACCTTTATGCCACTCAAGATGCTGACATTTGAGATGAAGAGCAGACATGCTCAAGAAATTGTAGTGGTCCTTTCGGGACTAAGAAGGTTGATGACTTAACTAGAGGATGTCTAGAGATGATATGAAGTGTGGGACTCTAACCAAGTAGACTGGACATTCTGATCCTGTACAAGTCAAAGATGACCTGCTTGGACAGGAAGAGGAAACGGAATCCCTAAATCTACATCCGCAGGATTCCTGTCACACTGACCCTGGGAGTTACCACAGAGGGCAGGAATGCTAACTTGGGCAGAAAAAATGCAATACTTACAAAACATAAATCAATGCCTCCTAGCAAATGAAACTTGTCTGTTTACAAGTCCAAAGTACTGACACACTATTTCAAACAGATTTCTAGAAGCAAAAGTAAGTAGGACACTGCTTTGAAAATATATCAAATGAAATATGAAAAGACGGGGGAGGGGGAGCTTTTAGAAGACTTAGGTTGTTAATGGCATTAACCATGGGAGATACCCTGAGGAGATGGGATTTATAAAGTGTGCGATGTAATCCAGACTCCTGCCTTGAAGGCAATGCTTAAATCTCAAAGGGTTTTTCATTTGATTTGGATTTTTTAAAAGTATTTTAAAATTAAAAATAAAGTATGGTTAAGTTTGAGTTTCCCACAGGAACAGCAAGAGAACTTTTAAAACATCCTACTTTAAACTGTGTAATATATTAAGATATTAAACCCAGTCTATAGATAAATGTATCATTCAGAATCACCAAGCCATCTTCTTTGGCTGGACTATTATTTTGGCTAGATATAGCATACAATTCATGGGGCTTTGTTTGAATTAAGCTGGCTCTATATGGTTGTCTTTGGAAAACAAAATCCACAGCTGCCCCATTTGCCAGGTCTCCTTCCAGCCCCTTTTAGGACTCCAAGGTCGAACCAGTTTTTGCCCATGATTCCAATTACTGCTTCTCAGGCAATATGCATTTTGTTAACCATTTTGTTAACCTGGATATCTGTGAATACAGCTTCGCTTCCTCGATCTCACAGTGTAACTCTGACATATACAACAAAAGTTCCCTAGAAAAGCTGGGGAGGGGGGGAGCGCGGGGGGAAAGGACGAGGGCGCTTGCGCTCAGGGAAACACTTAGAAAGGTGGCAGAAGTCCCCCCCCTCGAAAAAATGATGAGTTTGATAAAAAGAAATTAACAAGCTGTGTCGTGCACTGCACATGATCAACCATGCTTGCTAAGTCTGTCTGTTGGCTGTTGCTATGACTACGAAAAGCCAGTGGAACCCAATGAGCTGTCGCAGCAGCTCTGAGAGGACCAGCCATTTTACTTATGGAAAGCTGTGTGGCATCGAGCTTCACCGTGGAAGAAGCATTTTTTTTTCTTTAATCTTTTGAGAGAAGAGAGCCACAGTGGGCATGCTAGTGCTCAATTATTGCGCCCATGTGTGCCTGCAAGCTGCCCTTGCGACAAGCTGTTGACTGCTGTTGCAATTAGCTGATTGGAGAACAGGGAACGCTGGGTGATAATGCTGCATAACCGTTCGCGAGCAGCAGGAAAGGGTTTTGTCTCGGGAAGGCAAGCGGTCCCAGCACGGTTATCTCAGCTGCTCTCCAGCTGAGACAACTGAGACTCTAAAAAAGAGGGTGTCGCCCTCTGTTAGCACAGGTCCTGAGCGAGGCTGCTGCTTATGAGCAGCGGGTCTGGGAAGGCAGGTGTGCTTGGATGGGCACTGGGCTGGAACGCAAGCGGACTCTCGGGTTCACCTGCTTCCTGTGAGCAGACTCAGAGCATCTGCTCCAGCACGCTGAGGCTGAGAAGGGGGCTCCAGGCATCCCACTTGACTGACGGAGGTAAGCTTTTCCCCCTTCTTTCAAAAGCTCGGCATGAACATGAATTGAAGCAAAAACTTAGCTTGAAATTTTTACTTTGATCGTTATGGTTTGAAATTAAGGAGGAAGCAACACACAAAATAGTGTCTAAGATACCGAGTTAACTCTGAGTTGAGATCCCAGAAACTGTATGATAAAGGAGAAAGTGCTGCTGTTTTGTGTTAGGATTTAAAATAACTATTTGCTGTTTTAACAAACTATGATGGCTTGTCTTTCTGGATAGACCTGATAGCCAATAACCTTTCTCTCCGACAGAACAATGGATTCTTTTGTGACCTGCCCTTTAACACGTTAAAAGAACTACACAGTAAACCCGCTGCATGCAAACTGTGAAGTGTTTGGTTTTTAACCCTCGTAAATGTTTTAATTCTTAACACCTATGCACACCTTTAAAGCAAGGAAATCTGTTTCCTATGTAGGTCATAGTAGCCAGTGGATTTGGTACTTGCTTATTCTAGACCAAATGTCCCGGTGTGCTGTTTGATTTAGCCCTTGGCAGTTATAGAACAAACACTGTAGGTATTGCAAATTGCTCACACCTCCTCTTGCAATATCCTGCATGCCAGGCTACTCCAGAGCACAACATCCCCATTGTACTCCCCAGGCTCAGAATCCAGAGAAAGAAAAGAGGTGAATTATCTGCATTGAACTCAAGCAACCTATAGGAAAACTTACTTGCATAATTTTTCTCACAAGTAGATTTCACAGGATAGTGAAAATACCACCTTGTTCCTACAGATACACACACCAGTAATGGGGGTGATGCCTGCTGCACTGCCTGAAAGGGGGATTGCCCCTTCGCGAGCATTTCTTTGGTCTATAGTCTCTTTGGAACAAGCTGGTGTTGGGAGTTCAAATTGGTCAGCCAAAATCAAACTCCCTGGCAAGGAAAGGGCCAAGAAAAAACATAGATCAAATACGGAGTCTCCTAATAATGTTAGTTGGGGTGTTTTTACTGATAAGTGTGATCCTGTATCCACCTGTTCATATGTCGCATACCCTCAGATAAAGCATAATAAGGGGGATATTTTTATAACTTTCTGTCTGTTCAGGTTATAAAGATTTAGACTAAGAATCATCAGTGTAAAGAAAGGTGAACTCAGGTTGGGTATGGATGCATGTGAGGATGAGGCTGAGTGGGAAATGTTCTATGGGATAAAATGCTGAGATGGTGAAATTTGTGCTTAGTTTAATTTTCGAGAACTTTAACATTAAGTCAAGTTCTGTGAATAAACATTTTGGCCATGTAAATGATTCAGGGAGAACAAAATGAACTGTAAAAAGAAGCCCTTTCAATTTCATTTCCTTTTTGTGATACCGCCAAAGGAACTCTTAGATTAGCACTGTGAATACACCCGAGACAAGAAGATAATTCTCTATTAGTTTCTCTTGGGGTAACTTTTAGAAAAGGTTGTAGAAATAGCCGCAGCACACCTGAGTGCTGGGCCCTGTTGTCTTTGTGGTGTCTTTATGTGGGACAAGAACATGTGAGCTCACAGGAATACAGACTCGCACACTGGTCACCCTGGCTCTGTTTTCCCACATTGCTAACCATTCAAGGTGGCGGCTAAGGAAGATGGACGCCTCCACACCAGCTCTGTGCATCAAGAGTTGTTAACTCATCAGTTTTAAGAATGGAGTTCAGAGCATCCTCCTCATATGTCACTACTTTGCTCATTATTTTTTGTCTAGTTTCCAACTCAATTTCTGCCGTTTCCAACTCAATTTCTGCCGTTTCCAACTCTCTTATTGGCAAAGTCAAATATTTTATCATTTCCAGAACACACTATCAAACCCTGGCAAATGTTGATACCCTCCACTGTAAATTTTTCCTTTGACACTCCCAGCAACACCAGTCATTTACATGATCCCTGGAGAATCCAGCAAGGTTGCCTCCCCAGACCACTCTTTACCACCTCTAGCAACCCATGTCTTCTTTTTCTGTCCACAGCATCTTGTATTTGCCTCTGATCATAGGTTTTCACAGTCTTACTGGTCTCTGATTCTATAGCACTTTGTATAGTATTTAGAACCTAGCATTCAGACATTATGTTGATAAGCTTGGGCTTCACTATCAGTTAAGGTAAATATAGTCTTGACCTAGTACTGCCTTTCATTAAAAAAAACTCAGATAATAAAAAAATAATAATAAACAAGTCATCAACTTCTCAGATATAAAAATGGCACTCTGGGATCACAGCTTCATAAAAGCAATGGTCATCTTGTATTAAATAATCATTTTCTGAAAGAAAGTCTTCAAATGTAACTTTTTAAACAAACCAACTGAAATTTCAGGTGAAAAATTTAAAAATGAACATTCTTGTTTGGGATTTGCTGTAAGTCAACTGCTGACTAGAAGCTGAGCATGTCAGAAACTTAGGAGCAGCTTTTTGTATTGAAGGTGAGAGAGGGAAGAGTGTTTGACCTGAAGGGTGACCAAGGGATTAGAATTCAGCATCTAGTAAAGTTTTTTTTTTTTCCACATCTGTAAATAAACCTTGAAAATTCCAGGCTCCCTCATCAGTCAGTCACTGGTGCCCTCCTCCTCCCTCCTAAGGTGAGCTCCTAGGTGAGAGAGGGTGTCACTCTAGATGTAGATCTGGTTTAAATAGAGCCTTACTCCCCCCATAATGGCATAATTATTATTTTTAAAACTATTCAAATTACCATTTTTTTGGTGGGGAAATTGCTAGAATGCTGTCATCCATGGGAGTCATGCACAAAGAACTCTATGTACAATTTCCCGGTCTTAAGGTACCTTGTTTAAGGCCAAAGTAGTCATTAGTTTGGTATGAATGTTTTGTACACAAAGTAGCTCAGATTGGAAAGTTCAAAATAACCAGATGTTTCAAATGAGAAAGAAAAATACTAACAAATCCTTAAATTCATATTTCTAGACATTCTGATATCTACTCCATATTTGAATTTTGTAATAGAAATGAGTTAAGTAGAAATCCTCTTGCTTGTACTGGATTCTGTTCTAACGGCTTCTGTTAGCTATCTTCCAGCTGATGTTAATGCATAGCATGCTACAATTAAATAATAGATAAAGCTTGATATTCATCTTAAAGACTAGTTCATTATCTCAAGTCACAAAGAGTGATTAGATTTTAGGAAACATAATCTCATCATATCATTCTCTATATTTTATATTTAAGTAACATTTGAAGGTTTATATTACACAAAGTATTTGGGAGTATAAATATTGGATTTTGTAGTGAAGAATTATAATTGATGACTATGCGTGATAATTTTCTGAAAGTTGTACAAAAGGACAAAAATCATTTTTTTGTACAGATATGCGTATTCTAAACTATCTCTCTAGAGAATTTTATTGAGTATCTCAAAATATCTATAAATCATTTCTGAAAAATGCTATGACACCTGTAAAAGTGCACCTCTGTAACTGTTGGTCTCTGAAAATGGCCTAATAACTGTGATTCAGCCAAAGTTCAACCAAGGTGATGTTAGGTGGGTGGAGGATGGAGTGCCTGCTGGGGAGAGCATACACTGTGACATACATAGAATGATGTCACACTTTCCATTCCTCAAAACAGAAATGTACTAGTTTATTAAATATGAAATTTGGCCAAAATGGATTTCTTGTCCCTATATGAGTCAGGTATATGTAAGGCTAGCATTGCTTTTGCTCTCTGAAAGGTTTTATTTGAGTAAAATTTACAAAGCTGTTACTTTCTCAACCTAACCAAGAGCCATCTCAAAGAAAACATACCAATTTCCTTCAAAAATATCTTATTAATATTTCTTGTGTTTTTTTATAGTTCATAGAGGAAAGGGGATTAGATTGCAATAACTCCAGCCATTGCTGTGCTCTCTCACTGTGCTGTCTGCTAAGGTTCAGTGTGCTCTGAATCAAGTGCAGGTAATCTGTCAGCTATATAATTACCTGGTAAATACCATGCTTTATGCTGGGAGAGTAAACATCTTTGGAAAGACTGTCCTTTCATAGCTAGAGATAGACTTTTTTTGTTATTATTCTTAAAGATTTATTTAATTTTATTTTATGTGTATGGGTGTTTTCCCTGCACTTAGTCTTCACAGAACATCATGCAGTACCCACAGAGTCTAGAAAAGGAATTCCCTGGAACTTGGGAGTTACAGAAGTTTGTAGGCTGTCACATAAGTGAAGGAACATAATTACTATGAGCCCTCCGCTACAGCCCCAGTGGCTCTTAACCTCCGAGCCATCTCTCTCACCCCCTTGTTTTTATTTTAGAGAGAGGTCTCACTAGGTAGCCCAAGCTCACTTCAAACCTTCAAACATCTGCCCCCTGAGACCTGGGAATACAGACATTTGCTACCAGATGCAGATAGATCTGGAAATTTCTATAACATGGTAGTCAAAATGAAAATGTCTTCATTAATTGGTTGCTGTTCCAGCCAGAGCAGTCTTATGTTTTAGATTGGGCAATTTTAGGTAAGTGAAGGTCATGTGAGTACTTAATATTTAAAAAAAAAAAAAAAAGTAACAGTGCTTGGGAAGAAGAAAACTGACAAGCAAGACTCAACTACCTTTAGGATGGCAGCTGAGACATCGAGGTCATTCAGGAAACAGGGTGCCCATTAAGTCTTTTAGTCAGTATTCAGTGAACTAATAAATGGCCCATAGTGACGAGATCTTCCTCTACACTCTACTAATGCTGACATGTGATTTTAAGAGGTTGTTTGTACCCAGAGATTAAAAAAAAAAAAAAAAGTTAATAAGAAATGTTCTTAACTTTTTAAAATTACAAAGCAGAGGAGAAGAAGAAAATAAAAATTTTAGGAAGAACTATTAAAAGAAAAAAAAGCAAAATATAATCTTCCTGAAGAAAGGTCCTGTGCTTCAACAATTTCATAACACAGGAATATTGCCAGGACCTGGATAAATCTAAAATGTAACTCTGAGTGTCATGAATAATTCAGACCAGGAAATGTGATTTCTGTTCGCTCTAAAGTGTCTGGTTATATTCACAAGACCAGCATGGACAAATTCCATTTTGCCTTCTATTTAAAATGCCGTAAGGAAGATAACTTAAACACTACAAATTTTAAGATATTTCTTCCTATGCTTTGGAGTATAATTAGAGAGCTTAAGCTAGAAAATAAAGTCAATTTAAGGAGATCTTTTTAAGTTGAGAGCCTGAAAAAGCTGGAAGACCTTACATAAGCAAATCAAAATAACAGCTTCCAAGTAGACACAAGAAAATGAAAGTGTGAATACTTAGCATATGGTAAGCTACAGAAAGTATTAGTGGTTTTATTTTTAAATTAATTTTTTTTTTTAAATTTTATGTCTGTGTGTGGGTTTGTGCTCGTGTGTGCCAGTGCCTGCAGAGACCCGTCTAATCTGTCAGTGGCTGGAGTTCCAGGTAGTTGTGAGCTGCAGAGGGTGTTAGTGCTGGGCTTCAAATCAGCAAGAGCAGAAAGTGCTGTTGACTAAGAGACATCTCTTCAGCCACACTAAAACACTTAATGTTTTAAGCAGAAAACATTCATATGAAAACGATCCCACCTGATCATCTGAAGGATGCTGGAAGGAAACCAGTGCTTTCCCTGTGCTAGCTGCCATCCCAAGGGCTTCCCAGGTGTACATTTTCTAAAGACGGGACTGAAAATCACCAACATTCCAAGAATGGGTACTTTTTAGGATGTGACTCAGACATGCTCAGAAAGACTATTGTGATCTTTCTGTCAACGAAAGATTTAACAAAGTCATCTGCTTAGTTGCTCCTTCACTTTGCCCATTTCATTCTTATGCTATTTTAATAAAGCTTACATATATATATAATCACCCATGTGAAAGTAAATTCCATAAGAAACAGCATTTTCACTGATTATCACAGGCTTGGCCAAAGTAAATGATGGGGTGGGTACTAGATGGAATAGGTTACAGATATACAAGCTTATGTCACAAATACATTATATGTGAAAGTATGGAGGTCAAAGTAATGAAAAAGAATTTCATGCAACTTTCATCATGAGAAAATTGATATGGTCCATATATCTGTAGAATTTTTTTGGTTGGGGGATTTCTGCATAGGATTGGTATCCTTTTTGTGTGAAACACTAAACTAATGTCTAAGGAATCCTTTGAAGTCTTCAAGGTATCTTGAACAAAGGAAGTCCTTACACAATAGAAAAATAACTTGGCTCATTTAACACACTATCAACTTCCCCCTCGGCTTAATCTCCAGAACAACCTAGCATTGTGGTAGTGATAGTTGAGAATTAAGAAAAAGTAAAAAGGGAGTGAATAGTCATCTGCTTTACAGAAGAAGCAACACTCATCTCTTTTAACTATACCTGTTTTAGAAAAAAAGGTTTTCTTATCCTGAACTCTCTGGCTTCACATGGAAACAGGACTTTTCGGATGAGATGCAATCTGAAATCTGATTATATCATTGCCTTCCTTTCTTCCAGAGCTTTAATTCTATAAAACTAACGTAACTGATGACATTTTCTCTTAAATTAAACAAAGCTTCCCTTCTACACTGTGTAATGTATTGGACTACATTTTAAATTAATTTTAGATTTATTGCCAGGACAGAAGATACTATCACCATTATTTAATAAAAGCAAATGATAATCAAAGTCATAAATAACTTGATATAGTTTGAAAAGTCACAGTCCTTTTGACCCAGTGTCCCCTCAGTGTCTCATAATAACCATGATCCAGTAAGGTCATTGGACTTGAGCTGTAGATTATCATACAATGTAGTATTACATCACGAATCATCTGAAATCCTCAATTTTTTTTCTTCCTTTGAAAGAAATTAGAAAAACATGCCCTCAAAACTCTGTTTCCTCCCTTTGGGGCTTTGATATTTATTTTTTTAACAGTCAGGAATGCAAAGATTAGGATCATCAACTTGTTTCCTAGAGAATGTTCTATCCCTGAACTGCCTGGTTCCCAGACTCCTTGGTGGTTTATTGCATTCTGCTTCTAATCCAGTGTGTGAGCAGAGGTCCTGGAAGTCTGTAGCACAGAAAATCTCTGCAGGGGAGAAGGACAGGGGCTTACTGACCAAAAGTCAAAGGACTTCAGTGCATGAAGTGTGTGCCATCCATTGGGTCATCCAACCAAAAGAGCTTTCAAGTGTAGAAAGAACTAAGTAGAGTGTTGATTTGAAATTCAAATGTTTTCATTTCTAACTAAAGTTAGGGAGAGAGGGGGAGGGAGGGAAGCATGTTATCCCAATACTTCTGTCATTTTGTAAGAGTGAGTTCATTTGGAAGAAAGATACCAAGAAGCCTCCATTCTCCTGACTGTATGAGTTCAATGGTGACAGAGAGTTTTGCTCTTGAAAGCTATTCAAAATCACATGGACAGTCACACAGCATCAGAGGGAAGTATTCAAAGGGCACACACAGAATAGAGTATGGCTGATCTCACCAGGACCACTTCAGGCAAGTACAAGGCAAAAACAGGGGTTGGATGAAGTGGACCCTTACGTTGGTGAGCAGGACATGTTAAGAACATGGGAGGCTGCCTGAATGTAGAAACCAAAATGTAAATGAGGGTTGGTGTGTTGTGGGAATGACTACAAGACTATTGCAGTCATAGGAACCTGGGATTCTTTCCAGCTCTGTGATTGTTAACTCAGTGTATATGGACAAGTTTTTGGCCTGCTCTAAAGCTCTGGTCCATGCTTATTAATGACAACAGTCCACCATTAGATCACCAACAGATCACCATTAGAATAGAATGAGATGTTTGTAAAGTGAGTGTATAATGTAAAGTTACTGATTATGGAGCCAGGATTTATTCTGTTAAGATCCTTGTGCTAACCAATCACCCTCCAAAGGTCATGTAAGGGTTAAAAACTGACTACTCCTGGAGTCACAGAGCAGTGAGAAACTCTTGATACATAATTAAGTTTGGCAAAATCCAGAACAAAAGGCTAAAACAAAAAGACCTACATAAAATAAAAATACATTTCCACAAATAAATAAAATAATACTTGCTATAAAACATCCTAGGTGTCAAGGATTGCCTGTTGTTTGATTGCTATAGTCTATTCTAAAGTTTAGAGAAACTAATCCAGAATCTATCTTCTGACCCTAACTGGATTGTTTGTTCTCAGTAAGGTCCACTGTTCTTCCAGCACCCAAAAGAAGGTAAGAAACAAACCATAAAAAGCCAACATTGGGAAAGAATATAGTCAAGCACTGTTTTTGAATGTCAGAAGCTAGAATCTGAGCCTAAAGAGCTTGCTTATGATCGCCTATGCTCAGTTTGTAGCTGACTTACCTACTTAACTCCATTTTCATTGGGCTGATCTAAAACTAAGTCTTCAGTTCATGTGGTACTGGAGTTTTGTGACCTTCAGGGTTAGTCAGGGAGGGGAAAGTAACATGAAGTATCTGTATAGTTGACGGCAATGGCTGCCATTCATTGGAGGCTATATCATGTAGCATGCCAAATTGTTCCAACATCTCTCATTGACTCTTCACAAAAACATTCTGATGAAAGGATTATTCTCAATTTACATAAGAGCAAATGGCCTCAGCAATGTTTGACAACCTGCACAGAGTCACACATTTGGGGAGAGCAGGTCTCAAACCTGGATCCTTGACGTCCCAAACCCTGTGCCCTCAATGTTTTTCAAGACAATTTGTGGAAAATACAGGTCAGACAAAAGAAAATGTAGCAATTTGCATTTTATTCTTTATTTATTATTTCTATAATTATTTTTCTATAGTTTTGTACATGGGTTTTATGGAAATATTTGTTTAGAAGCAAATATTGATTTCCCCCCTCAAAGACCCTAAATAGTGTAACAATAAAAAGAAGTAGGAAATCAAAATGTAAGACCTCAATAATCATTTTTTTATATATACTGAAATTATAGATTTTTTAAACTTTTCTTCCCTTGATTTTTTGGCTTGTCTATATTATTTATTTTCATTTTATTTTTGTTTTTGAGGCAGGGATTCATGTATCCCAGGCTGGCCATTCAGTTCCTGTGTAGCCAAGGATAACCTTGAATTTCTGGTTTATCTCTTTTCATTCCCCCCCCCCCCCCCAGTGCTGGATTACTGGTCTGTTCCACCACACTCAGTTTTATGAGTTGTTAGAGATCAAGCCCAGGACTTATTGCTTGCTAAGCAAACAATATAACAACTGAGCTCCATCCATAGCCTGCTTGTCCATACTTTTTAAATCTGGTTCAAGTTCTGAAAATTTCAAAATAAGAACATACACCTAAAAGAACCTAAGAAAATATGTGAGGCTCCAGTTGACATGAAGATAGCTGATTATGATGTTATAAGACAAAACAATAGAAAAGAGTGAAACCATCTGTACGTATGTCCTTTATCAGTTCCCTTTATTTTAAAAACTAAGTTAAGAGATTACGTGTACTGCTCTAAAACTGATAGCTGCTAACTTGACATTCTATGTGCAGTGTCAGTAGACCTCTGTGTTTGCTGCAGATCAAGATTTACCTAGGATTAAGAATGATTAGTTCTACTTTGGAGCTGAGTAAGTTCAAACGAAGTTCAAAGATAATCAACAGTCTTGTACCAATGTGCATGTCAAATAGTTTTCCTGTTGACTATAGACTATAAATCTAAGGAAGAAAAATGGGCACTGGAAAGCATGTGCCTTGGGAGAAGAACCATCTTGCTGTCTTCATGCTTTTAGGGAAATATCTAGTAAATAGCAAGTTTGAACACTCACTTTTATAAGAGTCATTACACATGTTAGTACTAACATACTGAGAAAGAGAACTCATCCTGCCTTTGGTAGGAAGAAAACGGTCTGGAAATGTATCTCAGAAGAAGAATCTACCTAGTATGCATGCGCCTTTGGTTGTGGTCTCCATTATCAAAACTAATAAAATAAAGTAAGAAAAAAGTAACTGAATGTGTTCTTTACATGACTTCAGTGCTCTGTTCACATTATAAGACATGTTCATGACAAGCTCTGTTCATCCTTCATCCTCTCATGCATTTTTCATCATTATGAGGTAAGTTTTATAACCAGGGTAACATACTATGTGAACAGGTTAAGGTCCATGTCCCCATGGAGCTTCTACTCTGTTAAGGTTTATTCATAGTCTTTCATGCTTTGTATCTGAGGCTTGGTTGACCAAATAATGAATTATGAATCTGCATAAACAAAACAGGCTTTTGCTAGATGTTTACTGTGTTAGCAAATGTGTTTCCTATATTTTCTTATGTAGGTGATAGATTCTGCATGCCTTTGGAAGGTAGTAAAATGCGGCATGTGGCAAAGGCCTGCTCTTTCTAGCTTGAGTAGTGGTATATAGCTTTAAAACTGTGCTAACATCAACATACTTTCAGAATTAGCCATTAAGACATTAAGGTTGTTTACGAAGAAGCTTATTTTTAAAAGCATCAACAATACAGTGATTTTTCTGGGATTCTTTCTGTGTTCTACTCCTGGCCTTCAATTGATCACTTAAATTTTTCAAAAGTTTTCAGACACTGTAAAACATTGATAATGAGCACTCAAGTCATCCCTTCTTCCAATTTGTGAAACATGAGAGATAAAAGCAAATTCAATGGAACAAAATCAAAGCCTGGTTACAAATGTTGCTCATTGCAGCAAATGTGAACACTCATTTAGCTGTGTCTCAAGGGAGTCTCATTCATTGTTAAGGGATAAACATATTTTAGAGTCTTTGAGAACAAGAGGCACTTTCTGTCAGTCCAAGGGACTGGTGTATGAACAGGGATATTAACATTCCCAACATTCAAATGCTAACATTTCTTTTCTATGGAAAGAGTAACTGCCGTATAAATCATAAATAAAATTTGAGTCTGTATTGGCTCTTCTCACGTGAAAACCATTGCAATTTTTGATGCATCCATCTCCTTGGGTATCTTGCAATAATCTCTGAATGTTATAGCCCTCAAATATTTGAGGCAAACTATTAGAACACATCTGACATATGACATGACAAAGAGATCTGTATTTTACTTGGAAAAGCCACAATGAGTATCATGTAAGTGAGAGGGCATTGGGAACATTTTAGTTGCAATGTGTCTTTGTGAGTATAGACACTGCCTTAATAGACTTCTGGTCTACTTTCTTCATTGTTAATGGGTTTTACATTTTTATCCCAATGTTTGCTTCTCTTAGAACCAGTTAATATAATCTTCCCCAAGCAGTTGGTAGAGATACGTGTAATCAGAAATAAAGCTCCATATCTCCTTGAAAGCTGTGAAATTAGAGATGCTTACTTAGTGTAGAAATTAGCAAGGGCCATTTATACACCTTTGCAGTATGATAAGTACATTGTTTTTTCAGAAAAACATAAATGGCAAATGAAGCCAGTGTCATGGAATCATTCATTCCAACTTCAATGTAGTTCAGGTTTGATGTTGTTACTGTGTGTGAAGAAACTTCACAGTTGAAAGAAATTTCTAAATACAGTGAGAAAATGGTCCAGAAGTAAGATTAGTAAACCGGTTAATAAGCCTTCGTCTTGACCATTTTCACAAACTTCAAAGTCTTTTTAATTTTTTTTTTTAATGTGCCTTGGTATTCGGCCTGCATGTCTGTCAGTCTGTCTTCTCTATGTGTGAGGCTGTCAGATCCACTAGAACTGGAGTTACAAACAGCTGTGAGACACCCTGTGGGTGCTGGGAATTGAAACCAGGTCCTCTAGAAGAATAGCCAATGCTCCTAACCACTGAGCCATTATCTCTAGCCCCAAACTTTAAATTCTTGAAAGAGGAATGTCATCAAGTATTGCCTCAATAATCAGAATGGTACATTATTATTTCCCCCTCAAATGACTCTGTTGTAACAAATAAAATATTCTAAAGACACAATATACATTGGTCCTTTAAAAGTTAAATAAGAAGAGAATGGAAATAAAATAGTTTGTGTTACACTATATTTACATAATTTCTTATGAAATTAATTTAATTCTCTTTAATCACATATAATTACTAAAATAATTTTAAACATAGTCTGTGCACTTAATGTTCAAGGCATCATTTTAAATATTTCATTATTAGTTGATTATATGTTGATAAATAATGAAATTATTATGCCTTTATTTTTAATAACTTCTTCATGGACACTGTAAACTCTGAGTACCTTTTAAATTAATACATCTATATAAAGTGGGTGAGATAAATAAGAATGAGAAGTTTTCTGTTGGGCTGGTTAGAAGAGGAAGGAAAGAAATCAGCTCACTTCCTCTGAACAAAAAAATTATCTATTGGCCATCTCGGGGTGGTATAAAAGTAGACCTCTAAAATAGACCATTAGCTGAGTTTTGAGGATTAGAAAAAAAGAACAGTAGTTATTACATTAACTTCAGGATGAGGAAAAACATTTCAACAAAGATGACCTGACTCGGTCTGAATCAGTAAGCCACCGCCTGAAAGAATAATTGGAGCCCATGGCCTGTAACCCTGGAATCCTGTATATACTAGCTCATGTTCTTAAGTTTATAGGTCGTGGTGTTCATTACACCTTGAAATTTCCAGAACCTGTGTTGCTACCCAAAATAGAATGTGATGCCTAAGTTCATTTTGGAGTCTCAAAGGTGTGTTTAGATGTGTGTGAGTCTTTTAACGAGGCCAAGTGGGTAGATGCTAATCAAGTAACACAAACATGGAGTTCACATTACAGAATGATCAAGCCGCCAGAGTTTACAGCTTAGAATGGATAAAGCGATGGGCACCATTTGTCCTGGACCTTCTAGTTCTACCTTCCTTTCTCCAACACTGTACATGCAACCCAAGGACAACCTGAATTTTGACCTCCTTATCTGTCTTTGCAGGTAAGATGCATTACATGGTATAACTTTTAGACTTACCCAAAACATAAACCACAATAGAAGGCCATACAGTTATTTCAGCTGTGCGTTTCCTTTTTCTTTCTGGAAGCATTTGACTAAGTAATCCTCACATTCAGAGAATGAGTTCATCTCTGAGAATTACCTCATTTTCTGAATCCTTTTTTCTAATTATCCTGCATAACATTTTCCCCTTTGATTACTGATTCTGAGATCGTTTTGCCCTGCTCACGTCTCTTTTAATGCCTTAAGGTGCCTCATTTTCAACCTCAGCGCTCCAAATTTTGTCTTTCTCTTCTAGATATCCTCTTCCTCCTGTCTCAAGTTATTGCGGCTCTCATCATCTCTACTGTAGGTGTCTCTTTTCTCTTCTCCACAGAAGCCTCTTTCAGTTGCTCCATTGAAGCCAGCACAGGATACTTAAATGAGCTGGCTGTTGTGCCCAGCAAGTTCATCAGGGTTTGAACAGCAAGTCTCAATCAAGACTGCTCCCCAGCAAAGAAAGTGGCACTTGGCACTGGAGCAGCCCTGATGCACACGGCACAAATCCACAGGAACCTTTGGGAACACTACCCCATTCCAAATAAGTGACTGGTGTTGTGGTCTTTGATCTCAGACAGGAACAATATTCCCCAGACCCTCATTCAATAATGGTTGTTTCTATATATTCATCCTTCATGCTCTAATTTTCAAGACATGAAGTCTTGTTGGCTTTGAATGTTTCTTCTAGCCAGTATTTAAGGATGCATTAAAAGTAAGTGATACCTAAAGTCAGAATTGGTCCTCAATGTCTCCAGCATGTGCCAGATTTGTGAAGTGATGTGAATAGCATACTAAGTGTATCTATGGATGTGTCTGTAGGTATCTGCCTTAAAAAAAATCATGAGCTCTTAAGGTGAAGACACTTGTAGGGGAGACAAAGAATAGTAGACAGAAATCAGAAGTGAGGCGAAAACAATTTGCTTTTGAATTTAATTAAAGCAGACAATACTCATAGAAATCAAGGTCCTAAGGTAACTGACATCTTTCTACAAAATAATAAAATGATGCCCACATTTATATAATAATTCTACTTCAAGATGTGGTTGAAAATATCCTCTGGTAGTATGGCCGTCAATGTGACAAACTTTCTCTGTACTTTACAGACTACATCTCCTTCCTAAGCCCTGCAAAGAGAATAGTTTTTGTTTGCTATTTATTTAGATCTTCTTTCTCGTGTGTCTATTCAATCACCCAATCCCTGTTTTTCACTTAAGCCTTCTTTTATTCATTATTGCTGCTTTAATTTTCCTTTCATATTAGCCCTTTATTGAATCATAAATTCATCAATCACCTATAGTAACCAGACACTGTATAAAGAGCTAGCTGTATCTAATTTTTTTGTTGCTTTATTTATTTACTTGTGGGTGGAGGTTATGGGTAAATAAACTTACAGCCCATGCAAATGAGGCTTCGAAGACTCAATTCTCTTCTCCTATCACGTAGATACCAGGGATGGAATTCAGATTGGCAGGCTTGGCAGCAAGTGCTGACCTGCTAAACCATCTCCCTGGTCCTACAGTAAAGTTTTAAAAAAGAGTGTTCTGTCTTCAAAGCGTTTACAGTCCATTAGGACACCGTTAAATGCCTACCATGGTAGTAAATCTCTTCCCTCAGCACACACCTACTTTGGGTCAGTTTTCTCGGCTTCATTTAATTCTCTCAAAAGGCTCTCAAATAGGTTAACAGTGCTGTCTGCAATTTATATTTTATCAAGTGACTCTCGGGAAATAGCATGGCTTGCCACTGGGGAAGCAAAACCCTGAACACAGCACTGCCTGTTCCTAAAAGGCTCCATGCCTCACCTTAGCAAGGTAATCACCACTTCACAAGACAGATCTTGGACTTCAGCTATCATTAATTATAATTATAGCCAGCTGACAGAGGTTAGTGTGTGTTTGTAACAAGATGCACAGAGTTATACATCTGTAAAAGGTATGATGCATTGGCTTCTGCTTTCTCCGAGCCATTCCTTTCGATATCTGTCGCACTCCATTTCTGCCTTCTGTTTAACATATGACACGATAATGTCACTGACTTAAAGAGGTTTCCAATTAACTGCAGGGCAAAATCAGATACGAGATAAGAATTTCTTAATTCAGCTGCTATAAACTCTTATTTAAAATTAAAATAGAAAGAAAGAGAAAAAACCCAGAATGTGAACTAAGATACACTATAAGGAAATTAAATTAAATGACCAATCCATTTCATTTTCCCATCAGCAAACTAAAAGTGCGTACATTTTTGCAACTAAATTATTACATTTCGAAAGCATTTTTCTATGTAGTTTTTGAAAAATCACCATCCAATGATTACTATGTGCCAGGAATGATTTCTTCTGTGGTGTATTCAGTCCTCTGTACAATGCTCTCAGGTCATGAATTGTATCCCATTTCCAAACTGAAGGAATTGTGGCTTAGATATGCCAAAATCAAGGAGTTTACACAATGCAGAAGGAGAATGTTAACTCAGAACCATGCTGAAAGGTCATACTTTTAACTACAGCACTGCATGTCACCAAAGTGAGGAAGATAAACCACAACCACCTACCCTGAGGTGACACCCGCTGTGTGCCAACACTGTCTGAATAGCTTTCCATGTGTTAACTCACTGGAGCTATACAGAATCGAAGGGGTAAAATGCTCTGATGGCTCTTATTTTATTGTTAAGACATCTGTTCTGGCTAGTCTTTATGTCATCTTGACATGAGCTACAGTCACCTGAGATGAGGGAGCCTCAATGGAGAAAATAGCTCCAGAAGTTGGGGGTATAGGCAAGCCTGTAGGGCATTTTCTTAATTAGTGATGTTGGGGGAAGAGGGGCAGCTCAGGCCACCTTGTGTGGTGCGATTCCTGGGTTGGTGCCTTAACAAAGCAGGCTGAGCAAGCCAGGAGGATTAAGAACCAGCCCCTCCACGGCCTCCGTCCGCATCAGCTACCGGCTCCAGGTTCCTGCCATGTTTGATTTCCCTCAATGGACTGTGATTCAGGCTACAGAAGCCAAATAAGCCCTTTCCTCTTCAACTTGCTTTTGGTCATGGTTTTTCACCACAGCTTTAGAAACCCAAGGACAACATCTAAATCACTTGTTATCAAATTGGCCCTAATAGAAACAATTGTCAGATTCTATGGTAACAGCCACACTTTTTGGTTCTGAAAAAGTAAAAAAAAAAAAAAAAAAAAAAAAACAAACAAAACAAAAACAAAAACAAAAAAAAAAAACCTTGTGACTTCCTACAATAAGATCAAATGTGATGTCATTTATCTTTATTCCTTCAACTAAGGTGTTTAATCAGAAATAAAACAAAACAAACAAGCAACCCCCCCACCCACAAGAATCCTTAGAATAATTACTGGTATGTCATCACATGTATTGAGTTTTGGGGAAACAGTGGGCTTCCTAATCCAATATAGCTGCACCTCAACTTTGAGTGGCAGCATCCACTGTTCTCAGAAAGGCACAAGTGAACTATTGTTACTGACCAAAAATAAGTCTTCAGACTATCTTTCGGTAACAAGAAAAAGAATCCATCTTTCAATGTAGATTTGAAAGCTTGAGTAAGCTATGTAAGTGACCCTGTTCAAAGTTTTCCAAACAATGATCTGGCCATGTCAAGCAAGAACAGGATAAACACTGGGTTCCTGTCCTCGGTTTCCTGACAATTATCACCATGTTCCTAGTCTTCTTGGCATCACTGATCAAGTGTAGAATTTAGAGGACCCAAACACTTTACTATATTTAGAAAAAGGAGAAAATATATCAAACATTGAACCTTCAGGGCTTTAGGCATCTTGACTATATTTTCCATGTCATTTCTTTAGTGGACTTGAAACCCAATGCAGTGGCAGTTTTGAGCCTAGTGTTGATATCTAGAAGTTTCGCTTCTGAATCTATTTTTACATGGTATCTTAATGGCAGACCTAATGGGCCTTGCTATCTTTCAGCCAGCCTGTCGGAATTAAGTTGTTCTTAGATGGCTGTGTTTTTTGAGTCCAGCTTTAAGAAACAGGATAACTCTGCATAGCTCTGAAAGCCTTTGGCAGGCTGGATTTGCTTCAGATTAGGAATTCAAGTAAAGGCAGTCTGGCATGGGTTCACCTCCATTATCTGGCCCTTAATGTTGGCTTCCAGGGATAGCAGGTCATCTCAATCATAATAGGAGTACAAAGCAAAATGGCACAGGAGCAAAAGTAGCCTGCTGAGGAGATTTTGTGTTATTGCATGTGTGACGTTTTTCATGCCATGCAGCTTACTAGCCAGAATGAATACAAGAAGTATGGGAAAACGAATTTCTAAGCAGGTATATGCTCCAGACTCCTTCATAATGAAGAAAGCAGAAAACAGGTTTTCAATATGTAGAGACGGTGTAGCCCACAAGCATGTTCTAAAGCACAATAAGGATAGAATATTCACTAATGTACAATAAATATGGAATGTTGCTTTGTTGTAAAAATAAAAGAAATAGACTCAAGGAGGATCTTCAGGCAAAATAATCTTTAAAGAAAAAAATAATTTGATGGGAAAATGGAGGTACTTGCTGCTGGGGTGGGGGTGTGTGTGTGAACATTCTCTAAAACAACAATGTTTTCCAGCCACTGGCAGGTTAGACACCCTTCCCTGTCTGTCTCCATAAACCAGACTAAACTGGTTCAGTCCAGAGGACATAAAGGAATAATTCAGCCACCCTTTTATTTTTTGTAAAATTAAGTTAAGGTTACTTACTTCTTAGCATGTCTCCCAAAGAGATCATTTCTGCTGTTTCCTTTTGTGATAGAATGGTTATAGGCGTTTTTAGGGGGTTGACTTTGCTGGCTGACTTCTTGGTGTAGTGTAATGATGTCAGGAACATGACAGTGTTTGGAGGCGTACTACAGCAAATAAAGTAGCTATGAAAAGCCAGTGGTGATTTGGTCCCGAGCATCTAGCACCAGGGTCTTGCTGTCCCATCTGAGAATAAAGGGACCGACCAATAGGCAGCACTGAGCCACAGGTAGATCTGTACCTGTGTGGATGGACATGCCAATGGGCCACAGAAACAGGTAGGAAGGTTTAGTTTAGGGAATTCCTAACAGACAATACTCACAATACTCATATGTCCAACCTACATTCATACGGGGATAAGTTTTTATTATGTACCTATTAGGGTCTATTTGTTTGATTTTAAAAAAAAAAAAAAAAAAAAGACAGAATCTGACTGTGTAGCTCAGGCTGACACTGAACTTCCTCTTCCTTCAGGTCTTCCCATATGCACTCCCACGCCTGCTAACTTTTGAATGCTGGTAATCTGGTTTTTATACTTATCCTTTATGAGTTATAAAGGTATTTTTTCCTAGCATTCTGTGTAGTGTGTGTATGTGATTATCATTCTATTATATGAGTGTGTGAGATAGTGGGGAAAACCAGGATCACTTTCTCCTATATATCTATTTAATAATCAGCAACAGATAACTTACGAGACTCCAAAAGATGAGTGAATTTCTCTCACCAGCAAGTACCCAGCCAGTTCTTAGTAGAGGATACCCAGGTATCCTCTACTTATGTGACCCCAAATAGAAACTAATGCCGGTAAGGGCTTAGAGCTTCACTCAGAAAGCAAGTGTAGAGAAGGGTTTTGTGAGTGATAGGCCCTTGTCTTGGACTTCAGTTTCCCAACTTAGGACATTGATTTTGTTCGGTGCACAGTAGACCTGAGGGTGACCTGATCAATGCGTATTGGACAATATATCTAAGAGCAATGTGTTCTTTGCTCACACTTCACTTTGATGGGGATGGCTGAAGCAAACAACTGCCTCTATCCTTAGCTGCATTTTACAACCTTGCACGCCTTCCTTTAACTGAGTTTTTATCAGATTTCTATAGTCTCCATTATAAGAAAATCTGACTAACATCCTTTTCAATACGTCCTTAAAATCCATGTGAATGTTTCAGAAGTTCTTATTGCCTCAAACACTAAAGCATCTGCCTAAGAGAATGAAACATTGTTCTCCTGGATTAGACAATGGTACTTAACTGAGTGAGGAAGGCCATGAAAGCCTTCAAGTGTCTGGAGCATAACTCACTTTTCAATGGGGGGTGGGGGTGGACTCTTGAAAACAATGTTCCTGGGAAAACCACATTAGCTTCCTTCCTCCTGCGATCCTCCCAAGTAAGAGGGTATGATGAGGCACCAGTTGAGACGTCTGAGTTCTCTTGAGAAAAGAATTTTTAAAATCAACCTACATGAATTGAAATAGTGGCGCAGAAAAGTTCTTGGAAATCATTATGCTATTTAAAAATAATTGCTAAATGTAGTCACACATTAGCAATTGAACCTCGAGCCATTCCATGTTTTTAAAGGTTCTCTAAAATTACCCTCCCCACAAAAAAACTCCTGAAAAGTAAAAAACTGTGTGTGGCAGGGAGATCTGTTTGTTTCTAATTTGTCTTTGTCTATTTTGCTGTGTAGGGGATGGGCCCAGAACCACCTCTCTGGCATGCTAATGCCATGGCACAGAGCTATAGACTGAGTGGAAACTCTTAAATGCTGCCATGTGAGCCCAGATGTTCTTTTCCAAGGGGTATTTATTTTTATGACGTTCTCTGGAACACTGAGCACTCTAGGGCCACTTGCAACAGTGAGGAGTATTTTTGAAAGGTTGATGGGTTTATTAGTCTCAAAATGGGCATATTTATTTCGGGTAGAACAGCAGTATAGAAAAGAATAACAAGGTCTCTCTCGCTCTCTCATACACACTCTCTCTTTCTCTTCCAAACCATGTATCTGTCTTACCAGTGGTTTTAATTGGGGTGTTATTTTAGCTAACAAGATTCTCCTTTGGGGTGGGAACACCCTCTTGGATGGTTTGGTCTACACAAACTGTCTTTGTGGGCATGCTTCTAATACAAACACCGCTCTCACAGCCATCTAGATTCTTGCTAAGTATTTGGAGACAGAAAAGAAAATGCCCAACTGATCTGCCTGTCAACATTTATTTCCACTTTGTGTTCACCAATCTCCATCAGAAAGATTATTCATATTCTAGCATCTGAAGCCTATTCTGTGCTTATTAAATTGCAAGACATTCAATTCCTACTGAGCCAACTGGCCCCACTTTGGGTTTTAACCAGGGTCCTCATGTCAGGGTCCTACCCTCTTTCTTAGAGTCCACATCTCTTTCCAGATATCCTACCTATGGTTCTCACAGCATCAGACCAGGGTAGGGTTTCCTTAAATATAACAATTCATAAATTATTTGATACTTATTTATTTTAAAAAGAGAATATGAATGAATATACTTAGTATTTCTACTTAGATAAAAGTTATATAGAAAAATCAAAATTGACCATTCTTTACCATTTTAAAATATGCTCGAAGCCTAATTTGCTCTCTGCAATGCTAAATATGTTGAAAGGAGCTGTTTAGATCCTGGCTCTGGGTCTTTGGAAACAAAGGAGACTTTGGCAAGATACAGGGTCCAACAGGATTGGTGTCACGTGGAAGCAGGGAGCAGACCCATAATCTCTTTGTTTGAGTGCAGATTTTGAGGGGATGAGACCATGCAGGAGAAGGGGAGGCAATGAGCTTCCTGTAGGATTAGTGTGGAAAGCAGGCAGCCAGGAGTCACAAAAAATATCTGACTTAGTCAGATAGTTAATCCTTACTTGATTCATTAGCATTTATAATTTCTCAAGGAGCCACATTTTAAATGTAATGTTTCTTTTTGTAAATAAGTGATTGCAAGGACAAAACAAAAATAATTTTAAGAGTCGTGTCTGATAATAGATCTCAAGTCTTCATTGGTAGATTCTCATTTAAACAACTAAAACAGTATCCATTTTAAACTGGTAGCTAAGTAACACTTGGTAAATTAATTCTGTTTAATCAAACAGAAACTGCTGTATTCAATAATGGTATTTTCAAAGTGGTATTTCTAAAACAAAGCTAACCTTATTTAAGGTTCTAATTAGATACCTCAAATTTAAGTCATAGTTTCCTTTTAAAAAATTAGAATATTTACACCATTTTAGTATATGGTAAACTCAGCTGAGATATTTCACCATTATACATACCACCTAAACGAGTCACATGGCACTTACTACTATCCACCATGCTTGGCCCACTATGTTTTAAAAGCCATCCTCAGTGTCATTAATGCAAGCAAGAAATTGGCCTTGTACTTGTCTCAAAGCAGCTGGAGAGTCTTTTTGTAGCTCTGGAGTAAAGCATTGCTTTCCAACAGCTCACTGATTTCTGTGTTGCTGGATATAGGAGGAAAAAAAAAAAGATGGAGGGAAATTCATAAGTTCATCTTCGTGACTCAAAATATATTGCAGTATTTGCTGAAAAGGGCCACCACCTTTCCCTCCTGGTGGAAGGGCTGCTTGGTTTTTTGGCACAAGCTAGGGTCCTCTGGAAAGAGGGAATCTTAATTGAGAGTCGGCCTGTGGGCAAGCCTGTAGAGCATTTTCCTAATCAGTGATTGATATAGGAAGGCCCAGCTGACGGTGGGGGGGGGTGCCCCTCTTGGACAGGTGGTCCTGAGTTATACAGGAAAGCAGGCCGAACAAGCCAGTAAGGATGATCCCTCCTGAGTCTTTGCCTCAGCTCTTGGCTTCAGGTTTGTGCCCTGGCTTCTCTCAGTGAAGGACTGTGACCCGTAATTTAAAATCAACTCTTTCTTCCCCAGGTTGCTTTTGGTCATGGTGTTTATCACACAAATAGGAAATAAGATAGAACAGGGTCATAGTGGAAGCCCAGTGTAACAAGAATCCATACACAGTCCTGTCCTCTAGTCCTGATAGAAAAAGACCTTAGCTCTGTTTTTATTTACTCATACAGCCTGAGTATAATAAATCTTTAAATGCCGAGGCAATGTTGATCTGCCCATGTTGTATTCCAAGTCCCCAGCTTACAGCGAGCTGAGAATGCTTGCCACAAAGATGTTAAGTGAATACAACTTTTAGATTGTGGTTATTCATTCTGAAAATCAAATAAAAGTTCCAAGTTTGCCTGTCATGGTGACACAGGGTGAATGACCCCCCCCCCCAACACACTGGGCTTATGGAGGCAGAAGCTTCTCTGCATCATGTCATTGGATGGTCCCCAGTCTTAGCCAGTAGATAAGAAATGTCATCAGCCTAACCTGGTAGCTTTCAAAAATAGCATAGTTAAAGAGGACATTTAGGTGTGAGCTAGAAAGAAACCATTTGCTTATGGTCTCAAGAATAGGCTAGTAGCTGGGGTTTTTTTGTTTGTTTGGTTGGTTGGTTTTTTTGGTTTTTTTTTTTTTTAATATCTGAGAGATCTAAAACATTGCCTTAGGACCTGTTGTGAGCAGGCAAAGAGATAATCAGAAGTCCCGTTGTCGTCGATGCACTGTGAGTGTGTGTGTGTTGGAGCAAGGCACTGTATTCCTTTAAGATTCAATCAAATCACACACCCTTGTGTGTGTGTGTGTGTGTGTGTGTGTGTGTGTGTGTGTGTGTGTGTTTTCAATAGCGCTGGCAGCTTCCCTCAATTTCAATGAATATTTGCACAATGAACCAAGTTGTTGTGGGTTTCCTGGTTTGTGTTGGTTTTCCCCCCAGGGTGGGGGTGGCGATTCGGGCAAGGCATTTTCATCTCTTCACAGACAAGTCCAGCTGCTGGTAATGCTGAAAATAGCTCAAATGCTCTCAGGCCAGGAGCACCACCCAGCAGCTGAGGTTCTGAGCCTCTCTCTGTGCTTCCTCGCCTGACCCCGAGCCCCCTTTTCTTCCCTGCAGATACTTGGATTGGACTTAACCTTAAACCTCTGGAGGTCAAGACCTTTAAAAAAGGGCTAAATAAACAATCTCTACACAGAAAAAGCCACTGACTCTGCTTCCTCTGTTGGAGCAACTGTGAAGTTCAACCTCTTCAAGGTAAGGGTTGTTTTTTCGTTTGTTTTTTTTTTTAAACTCTGGAATGACTGACTTCTTTTCTGGTGCGATCATGACTAGTGTCTCTAAAATAACTTTTTAGTGAACACAGTTGGAGGCCAAGGAAATCACAGGTAAACCTTGTGATCTCGGATGCAGCAGCAGCAGCAGCATCATGATGCATTTTTTTGTGAGTGTAATTGTAAACTTTGCCAAAAGCTCTCTGTAGCTGCCACACAGACCCGCCTGTTGCTGAGTACTGCCTCAGAGTTGTCATTACTGGTGACCGCCACAGAGGTGACAGGACCTCTAGGCACCATCATTTCCTTGTTTAGACTGCTTTCTAATTTTAACTTTCTAAAGGCATTCTTTAAACAAGATGCAGCCCACCTTAGCGATCGCTCCTGGTGGACAGCAAGGTGGCTGTTTGACAGCGTGCTCCCATCTTAAGTGTTTTATTCACAGCTGATGTGGAATGAGAAGTTGTTTTGGGGACTGGATTATTAATGTCATTGTTGTTGGTTTTTAGATTCCTAGAGCACTTTGGAGTGATTGATTTTGAGGTGCCCTTTCCCAGGCTGAAATTTAGCTAAACTACTCTCTCACGAGGTAGATCTGCTGATGGATTTTGTGACAATAAACATTTTTTTTTTTTGGATAGTGTTCAGGCTCTCCCTTCCCCTCCCCTTATACTTACACTTGACATTTTTACAAAGTACTTTGATCTGTGGACTTTACCCTCAACCACACCATTTACTTTGTGAGTATTTACTGTATTCAGTAAAAAGGCTCCCCCCTCCCCCTTAATGCTCTGATAGCAATTCCTTCAGATAATTTACTGGCTTAGCTTTCTAGGCTGCTATGATTTAGATTTTATTTCTAAAGGAACCTGCAATTTAAAGAAAAATGTTCTCCTGCAAAGCTCTTTCATCACACTGACTAACACAGTTCTCAATCTTCCTAAAGCTACGACCCTTTAATACAGTCCTCATGCTCCAGTAACCTCCGACCATAAATTGTTTTCATTGCTACCTCATAACTGTAATTTTGCTACTGTTATGAAACATAATGTAAATATCTGTGCTTTCCAATGGTCTTAGGCCACGCCTATGAAAGGGTCCTTTGACCGCCCCCAACAAGGGTCTTGACCCACAGTTTGAGAGCAGCTGTTCCAGCAAGTCACGGCTCAGGACGTCTAAATCCAAATAGCAAAGACAATTCACAGAACCATTCTGTTAACCTTTACTGGAGTCTCCTGCTTCCCCCAAATTACCATGTGCCTAATTGTTGCTTTTAAAAACATGAGCACCAAAATCCTTGGCATTTCAAGATACTTTTTACCAAAAGAGGTTCGGTTAAAAACAAAAACAGAAAAACATGGATTTAAACAGCATAGGGATCTTTTGAGTAACAGAAAGAATAAGACCAAAGAGAAACGCAGAAGAAAAAAAGGTAAAATAAATTTAAAAATATCTTCAGTAGCCAAAAGTTCTAGTAAAACCTCTTTAATGCATGGGGTGAAAAATTTAACAAAACAAGAAGTGCTTCTTAAAATGGATGAAATCACGACACTTTTACTAACCATTAATCAGTTTTAAATATTGTCTTTACTTTCAAAACTTTATACACACCATTGCATTTACTTCCTTCTCTTTTCTCTACCAAAGCACTGACTGTTTCCAAAGCCTGCTGTTAGCTACTGTTCTGGGTAACCCCGGTAATATTGTTCCTGTTCTGTTGGAGACTAGGAGTCTAATTCAGTCAGGAAGAGCCTGTGAGGTCTCAGACTGTGACTCTCCAGGACTGATACAGTCTGTTCTGTGACCCCTGTAAAGAGAAGAAGCCAATAGCCATCAGACAAAACTTGAAGGAGGCATCGGGAGGGAGAATGTTCCAAGAATGTTCCTCCTCAAGAAGAAGAACATCGAGTTCTCCCCTCCAGTGTGTGGGATGTAGCAGGGAAAGCCTGGGAAGGGGTCAGCATCCTTGTCTTACTACTTGGTCTCTTGGAATCTACATTATAAAGAACATACCAATTATCTTATTTCT
The DNA here is from genome assembly GCA_033318265.1 of Phyllotis vaccarum. Lineage (NCBI taxonomy): Eukaryota > Metazoa > Chordata > Mammalia > Rodentia > Cricetidae > Phyllotis > Phyllotis vaccarum. The sequence continues at coordinate 155,984,770 of JARWLC010000002.1, forward strand.
GTGAATAGTCAACTTCTGAGTCCCTCTGTTACTTTGAGCAAGGGCTTCACTGCTTCCAAGGATCTCTGAGAATCGGGATGGTCCCTTTTAGCAACAGGAAGGCTTGGTGAACAATGCCAGGTAGAAATGTGCTCCTAGAGTCAGAAGCACTGCTGTTAGTAAAGACATAAAGTCAAAGACATCAGGAAGAAGTGAGTTTCAAGATAGTGGACTGTGATCCCATCCTAAAGAACCATTCGATGTCCCATTTCCCCCTTCTGGCTCATGCCTCTCTGTTTTATTTTACTTTGAAGCATTGGATTGTTCAAATGTGAAACTCGAGGAGAAACCTAGTTTCACATAGGCTCACATAGTATTCTACCTAGCCTTGTTCGAAACTCGGCCCATGTTTGCCAAAAGTTTCATGAGTGTCAGCGAGCCTGGATTGGAAACCTGATAGGAAGCCAGGTGACTCCTGCTGACTTAGAGCCTTTGTTGTGTAAGCACAGACGCTGTCAAACAAGGGCACTTCTTATTTCCACGACTTCTTCTGCAATTTCATGTGTGCACACATTTTCTTTTATATATTCTATGACATTTTAAGGACAAGTTGAAGTCTAATATGAATTTCTGTAGCGGTGATATTTAAACATTGGCAAATACAAGCCAGCCTTTTAAATTGCAGCTCAGTTTGAATCACAGTGGTGTGAACATGCTGGTATAATTCAGCTAGAGGAAGGAAGTCCCAAGAGAGCTATGGAATGTCTTTCTTTGCTTAAATATACCTCTGTGCTTGGGAAGAACAAACTAACATTTTGTCTGGGTCTGTCCTCTTGACAGTGTGCTTTTTGTTCGCTCTCCGAAGGTGATGTCGAATATATTGGTGGAAAAATAATAAACTTCCCCCAGATATTTTCCCCCTGCCTGCTCAATTGATACATTCCTAGGTAACTTTGCGAGTATTGAAATGTTTGCTACTATTGCCTGTATCGTAAACTGAAAATAAAGGAGCAGTCAGTGAACACTTCTCTCAGAAAGATGTGGTGACCCAGTACTGCTGTGTATGTGAACAGTCAAATAAGACCTAGTCATTAAAGTGTGTGTGTGTTTATGCACTTGTGAGTATGAGTATGTGTTAGGTGTGAGTCTGTATGTACGTGTCTGCATATTTTCTTTTGGTCTCTCTATGTGTGCATGGGCATTTGTGTGTGTATGTGTGTGTGTGAATGGAGATACTGTAAGGAGGAGACAGGAGAATGGGTTAGCGACCTTTGTTTAGCAAATCTGTTACATCAGAAACAAAAGTGATCAAGCTCCAGACCTGAAAACATTCCTTTGTTAATTATACTAATTTTTTTGGCTGAATGTGAAAATATTTTTGGTATTATTTCTCTCTTTAAAAGCAACAAGTGTTAGGATTCCAAACATAGTAAATAATCCCCAATGAAAATAGGACCACTTTGGAAACATGTATTTGTAGAACTTCCATGGGTCAGTCTCATAAATGTCATTATGACTCTGAGACCATCATAAGATGCAAAGTCACCCAGAAAACTAAAATTCAGGTTGACATTTTTTTTAATTGGACAGTTTGTGACCCCATCTAAAGACATTTCAGAAAAATGAATTAGTGACCTCAACAAAGATTTAGTTAGACTAAACATACTGACTTTTATGAAAATAGACTCCTGATCAAATTAGATTCCAGAAAATTTCTTCTTGGAAACTTTAAAATCAGTTTTAAATTTAACAAATTGTACTTTTATTAAGGATAAAGTTTGTATCTTATAGATGACTTGGAAAGTTGCTATTGTTTAACTTGACACCACATAAAGCGTAAAATAGTAGGAGATAGCAACAGCAAAGCTTGGGGTTAATATATATAGGTTTACCACTAGATCCACTATTCTTGATATAAAATGTATGGCCTTACAAAAACTGAATAGTCCCAAATTAGCAAAATGAGAACTGCTCAAATCCAGCTCCTAGAGAAAATAACACAAGACAATCCAGAATCACCCTACAAAGGAGAACATTACTAAATGCATCATGGCCAAGGAGCCTAATCATTCAGGCAGGTCTATCATTCATATATTCACAAGGAAAAGAGCAAAGACACCACACCAAAAATAAACTCCAAGCTTATGTATATGCACATGCTTTTCTAGATCATCAAACAGCTTTTTCCACAACCAGTTCCAGTTGTCATTTAAGAATGCAAATATCTCTTAATTAAAAATCATTTTGTCTTAATTTACTACAAGAAATAAATGACTCATTTCATACTTATATTTTTATAAGAATATATTACAACAGCCTAAATTTATATAAAATAAAATTTTTCTTAAGCAAAAAACAAAACAATAATAATCAGGTCAAGATCAGAGAGTCCTTCCCAATAGATCAAAGAAGATTATTTGCACAGCACAGGTAACACAGTCATCTTCAGAAAAGCCATCAATTTCAACCAAATAAGGATATTTGAAATAAGAAATATTTAAATAGAAAACATTGCAGGGTTAAGCATATAAGTCAGTGGTAGAGAGCATCTGCCAAAGATGCATGTTACCATGAGTTGAGGTTGGTCCTCAGAACTATCACAAGAGGAGAAAGGGGAAGATGAGGAAGGGGAAAAGAAGAGAAAAATTCAAAATCACTTTAATCATTTCAATAGCCACACCCCACTGGAGCAGCCTGCCTCTCCAAGATATCCTTTCACAGTGATGCGTACATTCCTTGGTGAAAGCAGGAATTACTTGTCAAAGTGAGGCGGGTCTTCTTATTGCTGCTCTTATTCCTGGGTGTTCTCCTGAGGAATCATAGAGTAAGGAATAGAAATGAACCTCTGAATCAGCCCTAAAATCACTGGGAAGTGTCGGCCAACTGGTCTACTACCTAGGATTACAGAAGGAAAGGACCAGACTGAAGGAGTAGACTGCCCCTCTCAGAAACTTAGCAGAGAACTCTCCTGAATCTCCACATCCCATTATATTGTTTTTCTTTCTCTCAAGACCTACTCTTTTTATTTCTGTCTGTCTTGTTTGGAGAAACAGCCATCTCTTTTGCAAATTCAGCATTATTGAGCTGCTAATGGAAAGAGTAATTTAGATAGCTAACTCAGTATCCACACACATTACAGAATTGGCCCACAGCCTCTGACCTAGGAGACAATGGGCACTTGGGTATCATAGGACCTTTGTGCTTTATAAGCACTGTTTACTGATTAACACTAAAAAGCAAATAAACCAAGCAAGATTTCCACTTATATTTTTTGAAACAAACAATTTAGAACAATTTTATACTTACTGAAGAACTATGAAGAGAAGTATTACCTTATGTTTCATGTTTATTAGTAAAACTTATAATAAATCGCATCCCACTATAATTAATAAAGCTCATTGAGGATGTTATTTTAACCAAAGCTTATGCTTTCTCCTTGCCCTTCCCTTGTCCTGGGATCCTGTCCAGATTATCATGTTACATCCAGCCATTCCTCTCCAGGATCCTCTTAGCTATGACAGTGTCTCTCCTTGTTTTTGGGAGCTGTGACAGGAATACTTGTTAGGTACTTTATAGGCTTATATAGGTTTATATTAAAACGTATCATGTGTTTTCACATAGTTAGACTGGGCCCACTGTCTTGAAAGGGTAATCTCAGAACAAGACTTCTTCTCATCAGATCACATGGGTACATGCTCTCAATAGGACATATGACTGCTGATAGTGTCTTTTACCACATGGCTAAGGCAGCACTCGATGTTTCTTTTCCTATAAAGGTACCTTCTCTCCCCTTTCCATATTTACTGTTTTAGTTTTTATCACATTGTTGTAATAAAATATGACAGAAAAATCTTCTTGGAGGAAAGTTTTCTTGGCTCATAGTTCCATCTCATATTCCATCTCATGGACCAGGCATGGCAACTGTCCCTTGTGGGGAAATTTAGCCATCACTGCTCACATAGTGATGTGATAGAAAACAGCCAGACCCAAACAAGAGGGGGTAAAACTTTAAAAGGCTCACCCTTAGTGGCCTGTGTTACTATATAAGCTCCACATCCCAAAGGTTAACTTTCTTCTACAAGGAATATTTGAAACTCTACCTACTGATTTAAATCTACTCATTTATTCATGCCATCAGAAATATGTGATGCTCAATACTGATATCTAAATATCAATAGATAAGATCAAAAATTACCAAGCAGACAAACTTCTGGTTATATTTACAAAAGATTGTCTAGACTATGTTTAATGAAAGTGTGAAAATCTACCCTAAATGTGGCAGCACTATGCCATGGGCTGGGATCCCAGACTACATAAAAAGGAAAAACATATTGGAGGTCAGGAATTCATCACTTTCTGCTTCCTGCTGTGGATGCAATGTGACCTGCCACCATGTCTTCCTCTGCTTTTCCTTCCCTGCCATGTTGGACTCTATTACTTCTGTCCCCATTGCTTTTTCTGGGTAATGTGTCACAGGATTGAGACAGTAACTCACACAGTTCACAGTTAGACCAAGGATATCTTACTTTCTCTTTCACATCACTCCAGTTTGGGGCCTCGGCTCTGTTGATGAATGTGGATGTCTCTTGGACACACTCTGGTCATTTAAAGGTTTCATGCTGGCACCACAAAGTACTCCATACTCACTTGGTGTATTACATGATCCACAAACCAACTACTTCATCAAAGACCTCTGGTTACTCTGAAAGAGTGTTGGCAAAAGCCAGAGCATTCATTTTAATTTTTGTGGGAAACATTTACAAATTGTAACCAGTTTCAACATTTATATTATATATAAAAGAATATGTGCACAAAAACGCCAGGAGTTCAGAAAAGACACAGATATGTCTATTCTATCAAGAACCAATCATGACTGAGCCATCTAAAACAGCCTACAAAGAGAAGTACATTAATAACTCAATACAGTTTATATTTAAATTTTTACTGTTATGAAAAGACAGTTTAGTATCAGAAAGGACAAAATGGAAAACACACACTTACCTCATGCTAATGTTCATTTGTACCTGAACTTTGACAACAGCTGAATTTGACTTAATAAAGTAGTAGATGTGCACCTAAAAACAGTGTTCAAGGACCTAGAGGGATGGATCATTAAGGGAGTGTGAGGAACTGAGTTCAGAACCCCAGTACCTACAAAAGTGGGCAAAGCAGCCTGCCTGTAATCTCAATGCTCTAGAGGCAGAGAATGGGTACTTATAATGAGCTGGCTAGTTGAAATGAATCACCAGTCTCCAGTTCAGCAAGACACCCTTTCTCAATATACAAGTGGAAAGCAGTGCAGAAAGACACATGATTAAAACCTCTAACTTATACTCAAACACATGCTCAAATACAAAGACATACGTGACTGCACATATGAATACATGTACACACCCCATATCACATATACACATATTCAGTGTGTGGGGGCATGGAGCATACATTTTTAAAGCATTGCACTTTGGTTATATTAACCATTGAAAATGCTGCTCCAAACCCAACTTCCAACTATTCCAGACAGGCTTTTAGCTCAGTGGTACCTTACCTTATTCTTTCAAATGTGTGAACCTGAGTAATCTGGTGACTTTAAGAGTTTAGTCACAATTGGTACTCTTGTGATTTGGTTTTGTTAGAATTGACTTTTCAGATGTTTAATTTTAAAAATACCCAAGAAAGCTGGGAAAGTCATATGAGAGTGTATAAGAGCCCAGTGAGCATGAAATAAAATAGTTTCCCAATATAGACTTTTCAATTTTTAAATTTAATTTCATGTAATACAGTTGTGTGTGTGATGAGGTTCCTGCATACATGCACACACACACATACACACACACACGTGTGTACACACACAGGTGGATCCATGTGTGGCATACGTGTTGAGGACAGAAAACACATTTCAGGAGTCACTTCTACATTATTGGAGCAGAGTCTTGAGGCAGTAAAGTGTTGCTCAGGAGACTGGGGCCTGTCTGCTCAGGGAAGGCTTCGTTTCTGAAGCAGGAAATGGCCCTTGGCCCACAGCTCAGGAATGTAATACACCTACCTTAATGAGAAGCAAATAACATTCAACCAATCACTTCTTCATTATAGAGTCTGAGGAAGAAAACTAAAAGTGTTTCTGGCATAGAAATTAAATTGTTGGCATCTTATCTTTATAAATTATGAATGTTTTTGCTCAAGAGAAGAACAGGTCTTAAATTTTAAAGGAAAAAAAGTTCCTAGGCTTAATATTCATATCATGAAAATATGTGGCTTATAAGAAACTAATTAAACAATGAAAAAAATCAAGTGAGCAATGTTTTGTGAAAAGAAAAATGAAAGAAAGAAATTCATTTTGTGTGTGTGTGTGTGTGTGTGTGTGTGTGTGTGTGTGTGTGTGTGTGTGTGTGTGTAGGCCAGGGATCAACCACAAACAGCATTCCTCATGAGCCACCCATGTTATTTTTGAGACAGAGTCTCTCATTAGGGCCTGGGCCCCCAGATATGGCTGAGACTGGCTGGTGATCAAGTCCCAGGGCTCTTCCCGTCTTCACCTTCCCTCCATGCCAGGCTTCTTATATAGGTTCTGGGGCCCAGCTCAGGTACTTCTATCTGGGAGCTCTTTACTAAGGGAGACATCTCCCCAGCCCTTTAAAAAGATTTTTGTTGTTGTTTTATTTTATGATAGCTAGTTATGGAGAAAATGTGTTACCATTTGTGCTGGCTTTATTAACATCATGAATGTATTTAAGTTTATGAGCCTTGTTAGAAATTGGCACTCACTTTCTTTGTCTTGTGTGGCAAGCTGTAGCACCAGATGAGCCTAAAACACAGTGATAATTGTTTTGCTGAGGTGAGAACACTTGACTGTTGTGAGACATTTCCCCTCCTTATAGAATTTTATCTGTTTCTGTTATAGAAATTCAAAGGAAGTCTACTAGTCATTTATATCTACACAATACACAATAACTTCATGTATTCAAAAATACCCTTTGTCTAATTAGGTAATTAGGATTCTGAGCCCTGAGGGGAAGGATTTAATAGAGACATGCTATTTAGGGATGAGCAGTCCAAGATCTGTCACTCTCTAAATAATGTCTAGCTGTGGGTCATGTGTTTGTTCTTGTCAGCCTCAGGAGAAAGCTTCCCTGATGATGCCTGAGCAAGGCACTAATCTATGAGTATAGCAGAACATCATTAGGAGTTATTTTATTGGTACTTTAAAAAAAATTAGAACAGTGGTATTTGATTTTACCCTAAGTCCCTACCTGTCTAGTCTTGACTCTGGTCACCAAAATGGGTCTGAGTTTTATCTCAGGACGTGGGCCTTCAGTCAGATCAGGTACTGGTTGGTTAATCCCACAAACTTCGTGCCTCCATTTCACTAACTTATCTTGCAGACAGGACATCACTGTTGATCAAAGGGTTGTAGCTGGATAGGTGCACTTTTTTCTCCTCTGGTCTCATGCAAAGTCTCTACCTTCCCATAGCACAGACAGTAAAACACAGGTGTGACGGTTCTATGTAGTCACCATCTCCATTCCATATTCAATGGGTTGTGTAGGGGTTATCTTCAGCAATGGGGCCTTGCTGTCAGTTTATGGAGAACATCCTACGTAGCCTTGGCAGAAGCCAGAGCTGTTTGGGGATTCCCATGGGATCCCTTTGGCCAAAACCCCATTAGATGTAACCCACCTCCAGTATTGGAAGCTTCATTTGGTGGCAAAAGACAGCCACCTGTGGCTCTTTCTCCTCCATTATTTGACAGTTTCATGTAGATTGCCTAGGCTAATGATGTTTTGTTTGGGATTTACTTTCCTGTGCCACTATTCTCCACTTTTTCTTCTATCAGGTCAGTGTATCAGGCTTTCTGCTGAGGTCTTTTGGAGTTGAATTTTTGCAGGGTGACGCGTATGGATCTATTTGGATTCTTCTACATCTTATTTTACCAGAACCATTTGCTGAAGATGCTTGTGTTTTGTTCCCCCAGTGTACATTTCTTGCTCTTTCATAAAAAACAAAAAAATCAGGTGTCCATGAGTGTGTGGATTTATGTCTGGTTCTTCAGTTTGGTTCCATTGATTGATTATGTCTATTCTTGTGCCAATTCCATGCGGTTTTTATTACTGCAGTTCTGAAATTTCATCTGTAACTGAGAATGTTGATAACCTAGCAGTTCCTTTATCATTCAGCATTATTTTAGCTATCCTAACTTTTTTTTTGAATGTTGAATGTTGTCCTTTCAAGATCTGAGAGATGTGGTTATAATTTTGATGGGGATTACATTGATTCTGCGGGTTGATTTTATAGGATGGCCATTTTACTATGTTAATCCTGCCAATCTATGAACATGGGAGAATTTTCAATTTTCGGATAACTTCTTTATATTTCTTTCTTCAATGACTTGAAATTTTTATCATATAAGTTTTTTACTTGCTTCAAGTGTTTATCAGCTGTAGGAGTGTGCCCCCGGAATTTTGGGGATCTGTTATATCTCATCATATCATCAGCAAATAAATATACTTTGCTCTTAAGAATAGAAGATCAAAGTGATTTTGTATCTGCCATTGTTCAAATAAATTTAGTTTAAAATAATATATCAGAGAGGAATCTTTTGAGTTAGCATGATCTTAATTCCCTCAAAGGCAATGTTCATAACTTTATTTCAAGTATTTTTATTTTCATTTTTTAAGGCAGGGTATCTCTCTGTAGTCCCAGACTGTCCTGGAGCTGATTTGTAGACTAGGCTGGCCTTGACCTCAGAAATCCCCCTGCCTCTGCCTCCAAAATCCTGAGATTAAAGGCTTGTGTCACCACACCAGGCCTTAAAAGTGTATTTTAAAACAATCAACAAATACATGAGAAATCCTACATCTAGTTGAAAATAGAAGGTAACTTTGAATTTTCTCATGTCATTGTTATTAACGCTGAGACCCAAGTATTACATAATAAAATACTAATTTCTGTGAGTGTGAGACTTTTAGACTGCAGGCATTAGACACTGGTGAGTGTCTGCATGTTAGAATCTTTCTCCCTTGCTCTCTGTATCACCAGAGCTCCTGATTTTCCTTCAGGTCTGAGTCAGCATCTGGATTCCAGTTTCAGGTATCTTTCTCTTTGCCTAAATTTACAACTACTCCCCTAAGTTCTGTGCCTTTTGCCAAAATCTCTGTACCTTCCCAGAGTCCACCTGTTTCCTCCATGTGATCTCCAGCTTTACACCTCTCTCCCCAGTCTGTCTCATAGGATCCAGGCTCACACCTCAGAGTTCTTATACGAATGCCTACTGGATGCTTCAAACTCAACCCTCTCCTTCCTCCCTCCCTCCCCTTCCTCTCCCATGAGATCACCCAGTTACACTGGATTGGAATCTTAGAGAGTCATGAAGAGTTCTCCTTAGTCACTACTCATTGATTCTCCAGTATCCCTCTTGTCCTAGTTACAAGGTTCTTGCAACACTTTTGGCCATTTCTTAGAAGTACCCTGACTTCTCTATGCATCTCTTTGCACCCAGCCTATATTCTTGCAGCAGCCTGTATTCTACCAAAAGTAGATGCGATTTGCATATATAATTCATCTACCATATTCTCCTGTTTTGTAGCCCGAGCCCCCAAGGCCCTATCAAGCCATGAAGGTAAATTCAGCGCATCTCGTTTAGGAATCAGTAGCCCATGTTTTCTAAGGGAAAAGGCAGAGATGGCAACATTTCACAGCTCATTCATAAGGAAAGGGTGGTTCAGTGTGATTTGCTTGGAGGGCAGATCCAATACCAACCCTGTCGCTTCCTTCAGTGAACCCTTTCCCCAGACTCTCATATCAAACCACTGTTTCATTGGCAATTACTGGGTGCTATTGTGGTAGCTGTATCGCAGCACCCTTGTTTGATTAAGTTGATCTTTGAAAACCACAAACTCCATATGACTCACATATAGCACTAAACATTCATATAGAATATTAAGAAACAAATCACTGAAGCCGATAACACTCCTTGTGACTCTGATTTCATTCAATAAGAATGCTGCTGAAAGCATCAAAAGCAGTTCTATGTGGACACTTATAACACTACTTAGTTTTACTAGTAAACTTTTAATTTCCATCCTGTATTCATGTAAAAAAAATTACACACACACACACACACACACACACACACACACACACACACACACACATGTAGAGGTCAGAGGTCAGCCTGTATTGTCCTTCCCCAGGGAATATTTGTTACTTTGTTTCATGACACAGGGCCTCCCTCTTACTAGACTGGAGCTTATTAGACAAAGCTAGATATCCACTATGCTCTGGGAAGCTGTTTGTATACGTCTCCCAAGCACTCAATGACAATAGCATCTCCCCAGGACTGTGAAAACATTCCTATCTCTGTCTCTGTCACTCACTTTGTCTCCTTCTGTCTGTCTCTCTCTTTGTGTATGTGTGTGCATTAATATTGTGTTAGTATTATATCTAATTTTTTATTGTGTAATTAAAAGAAGCTATCATTTCAAATGAAATATTCTCACTTTTCTAGCATAGTGACAAATTGTTCAGAATAAGATCAACAATTTTTCTGCCCCGGATACTACCTTTCACATCCCTCAAATTGACAAGTGAGGTGACTTATTTTTAATATCTCTGTTTTCAACTAAAAATATCTGCATGCAACTAGAGAGGAATTTGCTGTTCTGCATTGCACATTTTATTTTCTGGGTCCTTTCATGAGGTAACCTTTAATACTATTTCTTCTCCAGCATTGAACATTGTTTTAGCAAATGGTTGCTGAATGTCAGAGTCTATACGGACTCATTCTATAAACATAGGATGTCTATTTCCCACATATTTTTTTTATTTCAGCAGGGAAAACCCCCTACCAGCCCCTAGGAAACTCATTTACATCTAAGACCTAAGGCTTCTCTGCCCTACGCATTCATTAAGAGGTGTTTTTAGGTGAATGTTCTCCCTACCCACTGCCATTAAATGTGTACACCATGAAGTCAGCCTTCCAGCACAGCCCTTAGACAACACCTTTTCCCACACTGTACCACACAAAGTTTATTTTGTTTCTGTAGGTATCAAAAATAAAAACCCTGCCTTACCCCCTTACATATGAAAATGGGATATAAGAGCCTGACGGTGAATGGAACTGTGAGAATTAGAAGAAAAGAGAGGTTAGTCCTTAGAGGCTGACGTGTGAGGGGCTCTGTCTTTGTATGAAGCAGAAATAGCTTTGTTCAATCTTACATCATCGCTTAAAGGAGAAGCTCTTATCTTCCCCGCAGGTTTTTGACGTACCCTGAATATGCCTTACTTCTAAAGCTGACATCCTTGTTATTCATGACTGGGGACAACGATTCCCTCCTGCAAATCCAAATGTGAGAATTGTCCAAGTCTAAGCAGCGATTGAGGCCTGGGACAAAGCAACGAGCTTCTCCAGCGGACCGGAGATTTGTGCAGTTCCTGAATGCCAAGTAACAGTATTAATGAGAAGGAACAGGAACAAAGGACTGGAGAGGTTACCATGCATAAGCACCAGGAATGTTTGGAATGAATGGAATTTGGGCCTCCATTATATGCTTTGTGTGTGTGAACACACACACACACACACACACACACAAACAAAATTGGAAAAACTTTGGTCTATCTTCTCCCCACCGGTGAATCACTTATCTCATTTCTGAGTATAATTATGAACCAACAATATCATCAACGTGGTGTTACAGTAAAAATTACACTTACAGAGAACCCTGAGTTACCTAAATATCTCAGGTCATAAGAGAAGCCACTGGTGTCAAAGGGGGAAAATGACCTAGATATTAACTTGAAACATGTTAGTAAATAGGGCCATCCTAAAAAAGCTGATTCTCAGGTTTTCTCTGCAATCCCTCCAAAAAATAAGAAAGGAAGGAAGGGAGGGAGGAAGGAAGGGAGGAATGAGCTGTCAATAGGCTTTACACCCATAGAGCAAAGAAAATTCTGCAGGCTGATCCTGTAAAGGTATGCAATATTCCAACTGTAGACACCAGGAAACAATGCTTGAGGTTTAAGATGGCTCAAAGAAGCATAATTTTACTGTGTGGATCAGCCTGCTTTTCGTCCAGATAATTAGCTACTTAAAATTAGTACCCTCAACTGGAAGAATGAAATTTGATAAAGTATGCTGTTCATGACTTGGAAAAGTTTTCACGATTAAAAGCCCATGGGACATTCTAGCTATGGGAAGGAGAAACTTTTAACGTGGTTAAAAATAATCTTTAAGTTTTATAGAGGTATATGACCTAATGTGAATAGTTATAATGGCATGAACAAGATAAGAGCATGCTGGAGAGGCACTTACTGGAGCGCCCTCCCTCTAAGAAGCTGTGAATGAAGAGTTCTAGGGATTATTTGTCTATTCTGCCAGCCAGTCATCCAGATCATCTACACACTATTAAAGTCCTTGGATGTCTTCATTTGCTTTTTATCAAACTCTCTGGATTCTATGGCTCCTTTAAAATATTTGCAAAAATCTGGGGCCTTTATTTATTTATTTATTTATTTATTTATTTATTTATTTGTTTGTTTGTTTGTTTGTTTATTTATTTATTTATTTATTTGTTGTTTTGCATCTTAAGTGATGTAAATTTATTTCAGGTCTTTCCTCTGACACACCTAGTTAAATCCCTCTAGTCAGCATGGTTAGGTGTGCAATCAGGACATAGGAAGATGTATCAGTGTGTTAAGTGTTTGGTGGGCCAGCCTGTGGACCTGAGTTCAAGTCCTCAAAACTCACTTAAAAGCTGAATATGGTAATGTAGGACAGTAACCTGAGCAGTGAGAGACAGAGACAGGAGCTTCTCAGGGACTCACTGGCTAGCTCTTCTATCCCAAAGGATGAGCTCTAGGTTCTGTGAGAGATCCTGCCTCAAAAACTAACGTGGAGACTATTAGAGGGAACTATCCAGACTATCAGCCTCTACTTTCCACACGGGCGCATGCATGCAACACACACACACACACACTCCTCCTACACATATATATCACATATACTAATAAATAAATAAGCAAAAAAGCATCAGAATTTATTCCTACTGAGGTATGAACAGGGAGATGTTTCCTTCAAAGGGGGAGGTCTTAAGAGAAAAAAAAAATGAATATTCCTCTTGTTTTAATACGAAATGATTAGAAAGTTGAAGTGAGAAATTTGACACCTGTAATCTGGGTTCAGTTGATAATTGGCATATGGGCTTCCAAAATTCACCACTATTTCCTCCAAGCTCAATGCCATTCCTTTGGGATGTCTCCACCTAGTATCTGTTGCAAATTATACACAGTATTATTAAGGTCCTAGCGTTTTTATATTTTAAGGAGTATATTTTGTGGCTGGAAAGGTGTCTTTCACAACTAAATCCTCACAGTTGTACATACTTAGGGATCTGTTTTGTCTTGTATTTTTACTCTCCAGACAGTTTAAAGCAGTGGTTCTCTACCTGTGTTCATGTTCAACAAACCAGATAGCCTGTATATCAGACATTTGCAGTATGACTCATAACAGCGGCAAAATTATAGTTATAAAGTAGCAATGAAAATAATCTTATAGTTGGGGAGGTCACCCCAACATGAGGGACTATTAAAGGGTTGCCACATTAGGAAGGTAGAGAATCAGTGGTTTAAAGAAACATGTGAAAGCAATGGAATCCATGGCCTCATTCTAGGTTACAGCGACCCTCCTCTGGGGAGTCAGTGAAATTAAAACATGGGTGACAATAATGAAATCTCATTCATAACTGTGAGGGGAAGCAAGGACATCAGCCACCACATGATACAAAGAGCATGATTTCTGGGAAGAGCTGGAAGCTAGGCAGGACATATGATTGGCTGGCTCTGTGTCTGTGGTCAGTTTATGGGAATACAGGGTGATCATCTTGACACACAGCAGAGCCAGAACTGTACTTCAGGTCAACATTCTGTTGAAGGCGAGAACTGAGCGTTGATTCTATAGCTGTCAAGTGTACAGACAAATGACCTTGTTTTCTCGCTGTGATTTAATTGCCAGAGATGATGCTGCAGCTTTAAATGATCCCCTGTCCCCTCCGACACACAGCCAAGTAACACCCACCCATTTCCATACCCAGCTAGTGAAAGCAGTCCATCCCCTGTCGAGCTGCCTCCCAATGCCAGTTTCCTCTATATGTACCCCTCTCTTCCCCTCCGCATTTTGGGTTTAGACAGTGTGGTAGACCCAGGGCCCCTCTGGAATTGTGGAGCAATGTGTGAAGGAAACCTTATTCCTAAATGAGTGTCAGAGACAGGATTCTAACATCCAACTGGCTTGTTGCATTGGTTGATTTTTTTTTTCTGGTGTTCAGCCATGAACACTTGGAAGTTGGAGTGTCAGAAGTTGGATAACTTTATATAGTTGGAAAAATTATAGAATTACATGTTTATAATATAAACTGTGAATTTGTTGTAAAGAATTTTGTGAATATATATGAAGTTATATTTCCCACAAGTATTATTTAGATGATAAATGAGTAAAATTGAACCAAAACTGTTATACCATGGTGCCATGATTTTGAGGAATATAAGAAGAAAAAAATAACTTCTCTTTCCTTTTCCATTTGAAAGCATTTCAGCTACACACCTACAGTTTCTCCTTTCGCTGCCCATTTCTTCCTCTGAGGAGAATGTTATCCCCAGTGAAACTACGAGAAGATTAGAATTATTACTTTTTTTATTTTAGGGAATTTTTACAGATTATCTTGAAAAATAGCCATAAGTCTGTCAGTCAAATTTATAGTCAGTATCCTAGTTAGAAATTGTAAGATTATGTTTTGTAGGAAGTACATTCTAAACGAACTTTCCAAGGAAATAAAATAAATTCAGCAAAAAAAAAAAAAAAAATGAAAACGTCTTAATGCAAAATATGTTGCACTGATCCTATTTGGAATCTTCCTGATTTTTTTTTTTTTACCATGACTACCTTTTATGAGACCCCCAGACAACTCTTTCCAATTGCTAATTGACTCTGAGAAATGAAAAATGTAAGCAGTCACATTAAAATGACTATAATTCAAAACTCAATCTCCCCAGACTTATAAAAATATATATTTATGGGTCAGTGTCCTAACAAAACACCATGGCAAAAACAGAATTATAATTCAACCATTAGGTCTAATTAGGATCAAATATTCATTATGCACCAATAATTGCAGTAAGTGTACTTCTTAGCAAAGAAATTGTTTGTGGCTAATGTGCTGTAGCAACCCATGAAGTACCCGTAGCTACATTGAGTGACTGGGGAAGTTTCCCCCTTGAGGAATGTCTTTCATCTCAGTGCCTGCTTTATAAGATTGCCCTAAGTTCCCTCTATAGCTTTAAATGTGACACATGATGCCAATTTAAATATAAAGTATTATAACCACAAAACAAGCAATATTTTCTTGTCTGATACATTTCCATTAAATACCTTAAAAAGAGCACAAATTCTTCAGGCTACACATTTTGTCATGACTAAATGGGTCAGCATTTATTAACAGTTTCAAAAGACAAATATAAAACGGAACCACAGCCAGACTTAATTAAGTGCCTTCCTTTAGTCTTATTTTAAGGTCATTTTTCTACTTACAGTATCCAGGTTTTTTTCCTGAAAAGGATTGTGCTCAGCATAACGCTGTCATGATTTGGATGGATGTCCCCTTCAATTTATTAAGAAACTGTGATGACACTGACTATAGACTTGAAAAAGCCTACAGTGCTACACAGATGAAAAGAATTCTAACTACAATAATATTGTTACTTTATTTTTAAAAATTGTACAATCTTAGCATGCATCAAGTAGACAATCCTAGTTTACAGCTAGATGACATGATTTATCCTCTTGTTCTGTTTCCAAGGAGATCCTCTGGGCTAAGTTTCTCATCCTTGGCATTATCAGCATTTTGACCAAATGACTGTCTGTTGTAGTGCATTCTCAGGCATGCTGTTGGATATTTAGTATCATCCTGTCCCTGAGGAGATGCCAGTTAACATCTCTCCATAGCTCAGTAATTGCAATTAAAACTGTCTCCTGATGTCACTTGTCCCCTGGAAAGCAAAATCACCATGGCTGATCCTCAAGATTCATAAACTTCACCTTAATGCAAAACTGCTTCCACATTATAGCAAATGTTAATACCAGTAGAAACCCTTTCTCCACCAATCTTTGGCTGGGTTTTCTCCCCTTTTTTTCCTTGTGTTTGACAGTGTGTGATGGTGAGAATTGTCAACTTGACAGGATCTGGAAACAACCTCAGAGAAAGTTTCAGGTACAACTATGAGGGATGCTTACGACTGAATTAGCCTCTGGTTTCACCTGTGAGGTGGTATCTTAACTGGAGCTGGAAAACCCACTCGAAAGAAGTTGGTGCCATTTCCACCCAGGCTTGGATTCTAAGAAGAAAGTGAGCTGAGCATTTACTGTCTCTGCTCCCTGACTATGGACGCAATGTGACCAGCTGTCCCAAGCTCCCTGACAATATGACTTCCTAGCCATGAGAAACTGTGCCATCAAATGACGAGCCTTGCTCCCCTCCCCCAAATCTTTGTTAACTTCTTTTATTACAACGGTTTATCCCAGCAACAAGAAAAGGCAGCTAGAAAACAGCACCTGGCATCTTTCTTTGACCTATTTTTCCCTATTTCTCTCCTCTCAAAAATACCTATCTCCTTATGTTTGTTTGTATATATTCATGTCCATATTTTGTTCCTATTGTATTCCATATTCTCTATTGTATTCAGGGTGGTTTAGACTCTAGGACCAGTTAGGCAGCCGCCGGATGCCTCCCTTCCTCCCTTAACATTGGAGCCACATCTCAGCCTGTTGTAAATGAACAACATGCATTGTTGACATGTGCGAATGATGCTTTAGTGTCATTTACTTCCTTTATGGAGTAGACATATTCTCACGACAGTTAAGGGAGAAAAAACTCTTGTCTCAATCAGCATGCCTCACAAGAGTAGAGCAAGAATTCTTAACTCAGTTAGGCGGACATTGCAGGGACCAACATCAGTCTTCCTCAACATAATATCTCTCTGCAGGGTGCTGATGAGACCAAGGGGTGATATTTATACATATCCCTATAAGCAGTCACTACCAAGGCTAACTACTTCCCCAGTGAATCTACTTTTTAACCAGCTTAGCAAGTGTTTATAGACAGAAATTGAAGCCATAGTACCCAGCAGGTGAGCATCAATCCCTGAGGATTAATTTCTATTATTTTTGTTTGTAAGGATCTTCAAAGGTATGTAGCTAGTGAGCATGCATTTTCCCCCTCTCCATCTTTGACTGGGGCCATGGCCTTCTGTATATACTGATTTGTCTGAAGGAACAACTGAAACTCTTCCATGAATCTGTAAACTATTCTGCAGTTTTCTGTTATCATTCCCTAGCATCAGCAAATACACCTCCCTTACCCCCTTCCATTAATGCAGGCTCGGCATCAACAAATACACCCCCCTTCCATTAATGCAGGCTCGGCATCAACAAATACACCCCCCTTCCATTAATGCAGGCTCTGAACTAATTTATCTCTAGTTTTTCCTTTCATAAAATGCCACTGGTATCAAAACGCATGCACTGTAAGGTTACACAATTTAATGCCCTATCTGTAATTCTTGCCGAACTGCAGGAATCAGAGGTCTGTGGAGTGGACTAACTGGTTTCCCGTCCTATCGGGATTTCGGAAGAAAAGTTTCTCTTTTTATTCGCTACTTTTCTCTTCTCTTCTCTTTCTTTTACTTACTACAATATAAGGGTTCCTCATCTTTCCCCTCAAGCCTGACTCTCAATTGGATATCAGGAAGGCTAGAAGGTCAAGGCAATGAAACCTTTCCTGCCAGTTTCTCCGCTGCCAAAGGTAGCTTGGAGCAGGCATGATCCTGATGTTGGTCTCAGCAAGAGCTTCTGAGCTTCCTTAGGCTGTTGAGCTGTGGCACGCCCAGGCCCCCAGCTGTCTTTCTAGTGATTTTCTCTTGAGCTTCCCTGGACCAGTTTTTCTATCTGGCAAGGCTAGGTAATCATTCCAGAGCAGCACCTTCTCTGGTAGCCAACTCCAATGATGACTACTAGTGACCATGGGACTCCATGCTCTCTTCAAGGAAACACATTTATGAAAGGGATCTTGTTCAGGGTCTCTTAAAGATGCATCTAAAAAAGTTATACCTTCAGTGCACAGAGTCAAGGTCAAAACATGAACCTTTCCTGCCATCATGTCACTACAGAGAAGCAACCTCACTGGGCTCTCCTATATCTCTCCACTGGTTCTCCTGAGAATAGGGAGGTGTGGGTCTCATATGTCTTGTTCTCATGAAGTACTTCTGCTGCTGCCCGCAGTAGGGCTCCAAACTTTGGGAAATCTTACAGTCATCAGAGGCAGCTCTACTTCACCAGTAAAGCTATTAGTTTTCACCATTGATTACCCAAACTAATGAGTACATTGACTAGCAAAAATCTCATTTTAGGAGAGAACTATTTTGAGGCGTTTTAACAATTTACTTTATGTATGACTAACATCTCATTACTAATGAAAGACAGATACAAATCCACTGCAAAACTCCTCTTCCCTTAAGTATTAGGCTTCTTAAACTTGGCCCTGGGATCTCTCTGCCTAGCTCAGACGCAGCGGTTACTTTTCTTTAATATACAGGGATATTTTGGTGCCTTTAAGGGTTTTTAAGGCTTACTACCTAGCACACCACATTCTATATTCCATAATAGATATAAACATGGAAATATAAGAGTAACAGAAAGTAAAATCTGAAAATATTTTCGAGAACATATTGCATAAGTCAAAGTCAGCATGATTAAAGAGTATTTTTTTCTGGTGAATATGGAGGAGCCAGGAATGCAGCTAGTTATTCCCAAGAACCCCACTCGGCACACATTCAATGAATGGCATTTCCCTTCATTAAAACTTGGCACCGACTAATGAGGCCAAGGTCACATGACCCGATGGTCTCTGATTAGATGTTGATTTCCGAGTTCAACTGAGAGCAGTCTTTCCTACCTCCGAGCAAGCCACTGAAATCTTACAAAATGTGCCTTAAATAAAAACAAGCTTCCCTGCTGGCTCTTACCACAGCGGAGACAGAGCCAGGATCTTTCAGGGACAGAGCAAGTAAGTGCCAAAGGGCAAGGACCTGACCTCTGGGTCTGATTCACCTATCATGGCTGTGGTAGACTCCAGCAGAGCACTAACCATCCTAGCAACTCCAGCCACCTATGAGAGATAACAGAAATGGCCTTTCTTCTAGGTCAGTGGTTCTCAACCTATGGGTCACAACCCCTTGGGGGTCAAACAACATTTTCACAGGGGTCGCCTGAGACCACTGGAAAACACCGATATTTATATTACAATTCATAACAGTAGCAACAAAAATAATTTTACGATTAGGCTGTCTTCACCACATGAAGAACTGTTATCAAAGGGTCACATTTGGAAGGTTGAGAACCATTATTTTAGGGCACTCTTACTGACAGAGTTTGATTGAGCGGACCATACCACCCATAGACTAGGGTCTTCCAGTCCATTCCAATCATGTCACAGCCTGTTTTTAAATTCAACTTTATGAACCTACAACAAAGTTGTATTTAATGCTCAGAGCTTAAATTCCACATTATTTCATTTTGCTTACACAGTAGAGGTTTATTTCTCAAGGTTCTAGAAGCCAGAAAGAAATTCAAGAGGTTGTTCAAGATCCAGGTGTCAGCAGATTCTGTTTTCCCTGTAGCAGAGCCCTTGTGCTGTGCACCTAGACAGTTGCTACATCACCTACAGTATGAGGACAGTCTTTATCTGCATCCTTGCATCTGTCATGTCTTTTTTGCATGGCCACACTTCCTATTCTTACAAGGATTCCAAGTAAATTAGAGAAAGGCTCACCTCAATGGCCCAATTTTAAATGAATCATCTTTCTAAAAGCCTTACTCCAAGTATAGTTACATCCTGAGGTATTTGGGAGTCAAGGCTTCACCATAGAAAGTGTGTATGTGGATATACATGTCTGTGGATTAAAGGGTATGTACTTGTATATGTGTATGAGGCTGACATTAGGTGCCTTCCTCAATTTCTCTCCATGTCATGTTTTGAGACAGGGTCTCTCAGTGAGCATAGAGCTCACTGACTTGAGTAGATGGCCAGCCCATAGGCCCCAGGGAATCCACCTGCTGAACTTACTAGTACTAAGAATATAGGTATATTGCTCTCACTTAGCTTTTTTATTTTTATAGGTTATAGGAGAATTTAATTCAGGCCTACATGTGTATACAGCAAGTACATTATCTGCTTAGCCATCTCCCCAGCCCTGATCATAAGAATTTTGAGAGGGTATGATTTAGTTCTTAATGAGGTAACTATTAATATAGGTTGTTGACTGAAGGGAAGTGATATTGTCTTAGAAGGCCTGAACCTCAGACTGAGATCACACCCTTCATATTCCTAACCATATATCAATCCCATCATGCTCATCTTAACTTCTCAGAGCTACTCCCAGATGGTAGCTGCAGGCTCCATTCCCGTGGGTGTACTCTAATCAGATCAAAGTGACTATGGAGAGCCACAGAAATGTATAACACTGTCTAAAACAGCCCTGAGAACATGGTTCATGATGGTGTTGGAGCACTCCGAGACATAAGTAAACATATCTGAATTATTTCACCAGGCATTCATCTTTCTATAACCCTTCCAGATACTTAAGTGTAGAGAAAACACGGCCCAACCATAAATCTCACAGAAATTGAGCCCTGATGAAAAGCCACTTGCTTGTTCCCTCTTCGTGTCTGTCAGCTTGTTATTCCTTCTACGATTTCCCTCAGGCTTCCTTTTTCATAGTTTACAGTGTAGAGAGATGTAGTTAAGGTTTTGCTGATGCATGGAAAGATCAAAAGGAGAGGAGGAAGACGTATTTCTGAGAGTTGGACCTTGCCCAGCTTTTTGAGGAAACTGAAATGTGGAGGTAAAGATCATGGCTAAAAGATAGTGACCAGAGAGGTCAGTAAGACAGGACTTCATCAAGGCGTTCTTCAAGCAGTATAAATTGAAATATCCATATTGGCCTAAAAATTAATATGTTATAGAAAAACAAAAAACAGAAAGTTATTTGTTACTACTATTTAGTTTTTATCTATAAGAATTACATCTAACTATATATTCTCAAGTATTAAGCTAAGTATTCAATAAGACATACTCACTAAATACAGTGTGGCTACTCACTAAGCAGACTTGGAATATCTTTCCATTTTCAAGTCAGAATGCTACAACTTGAGGACAAAGATGCCATGAGGAAGGTGTCTATCATGTCCCTTGGTCTTCCTTGTTTTTGTGAATGTTAGTTTGAAAGCTAACACTGCTACAGAAGTGAATTGCATATTTTTTTCAAGATATCTCTCTAAAAACGTATGCCAATCAAAGTGTAGGGCCACTTAGGATCCCTCTTTGTTTTAGGAATGTTTCTGGTTAGACTTGCGTTCTTATCTGTTCACGACAGTACCAACACCACCTTGGCCATCTGTGGAGCAGCCCCTTCATCTTTTATGTCTAGTTCCCACTACAACTACTCATGAATGGTAACAAGGAAATATTCCTCCCTCTGTACCCACTCATCCCTTAACAACGTGAACCCACTACTCTCTGCCCTCAGCTGGGCTAAAGTGTCTGTCCATTTTGTCTCCATTTCCTTATTGATGGATGGCTACCAAGAGTCCTCTGGGGGCTAATCCAATACCTAAACTATCTCCTTCCTGAGCTCTCCTTCATAAATGAGAATCACCAAAGCATGCTGCCAGTGGTTAAGAAGAAAAGCTCACTTCACAACATAGGGAAGTCTTAATGTCAGATACCGATTTTGGCAGCATCTAATGGCCATTTATCATGACATTAAGCTTGTGTCATTGTTATATTTTCACTGATAGCAGGTGTTATACACCAGTGTGTTAGATATTGAATTTGTAAAATGTGTTCATTCTGGGGTTCTGACAGTTCAAAATCATCTCAGTACAGTAGGCTTATTGCCACTATAGTTTGTTTGCATAAGTTCCAAGGTGACACTACTACCTTGATTGATTTGAGCTAAAGAAAATGATGATCTGATCAGTGAAATTTATCAGTTTTCTTCTATCTCAATCAAACCTGCAGGTTTTGTTTAGCAATATGGAATAGAAAATAACCAGTGGTCTGTTTCAATCCCAACCATACACTGTGGACTGATACTCCACTGATTTATTGAAACAAATCCAGTTCAGCACCTATCAGTTACTTTAAGGAATCTGGGAAAAGCCACATCAGGCTTAATGTGGTTCCCTGTGAACGCAATGACGTATAGTGTGGGAAACACTGGTTATAACTACCATCCCTTGTGTGATCACAGTATGATGGTATTGTCATAACAAAATCCAAACACATTAACTTTTAGGAAGTAAAAGTGGAGAGAGCATAACAAAAATACGGGGAAAGAAGGTCCACATCTCAAAGCTTGTGTCATCCAATGCACATGAATACCTGATCCCTGTCTAGCATAAAATCCGTGGAATGTAGAAGCAGCTATGGAAAGTAGTGATATGTTTAGGAAACTACAAACAGTCATGGGATACTCTGGCATATAAAGGAGGCAATACATTATAATTTTTATATGTATGGTCATATTAATCAAGGAAACCATGGAATAAGCAATTGCACGACCCACTAGTGCAGTATGTTAAAGGTTTGGTCATACTGGTCAGGCACTGGGAAGCTAGTTGAGAAATCTTTGCAAATCCAAAGGGAAACCAAAGTTTGATCCCCAGTTGAGCTATTAATAATGATATGGGTGGTATGCAAAAGAGAGGGAGAAAAAACTGAAAAGATCCTACAATTTCTAGATGGCCAAATACTGTGAGATCAAATGAGTTACCAATGACAAACTTGCTCTAAGCTGCAAGTTGCAAAACCAGCCCACTTCACTCCAATGCTATGAAACATGAAGCAAAGATGGGACACGGAGATGACAATGTACCTAATAAAGAATAACATAACAAACCTCCATGCCGCCGCCTTTCTGATGTTAAGATCTGAAGTTCAGATCTAGGTTGCTTTGGTAGATGGATATAAACAAGATGTCTCTCCAGGAAACTGAGCCAGTACCAGCTAGGGCCAAAGGACTCAAAGCTGTTGTGAGATTCATCTTTTAAAAGAGTGCCAGCTGCTGCTGGGGGCTATGCAGATGTGCAGAGTGGGTGGACAGGTTTGCCCTCTATATTTCTGGATATGAAATACCATACAGACGAGTATGGGCCAACACTTAGGAGATACTCAGCCTACTTAGTGTCAGTCATGCTTGTGAAATATTTTTTCTTCCCTAGATTCCATTTATTTTTCTCTCCTTTGTGGGAATATGAGAATAATGTTCACACCCATGCATGCACATATGGAGGATAGAAGTAGTATCTATCTGCTGGGTTTTTTTTAAATCACTCAATCACTGTCTATTTATTGATACGGGGTGTTATACTGAATTTGGACCCCCCCAACCTGGCGACTGGCTAGCCATCACACTCTAGAAACTCTCCTGTCTCTGTCTCATGTCTCTGAGATTATAAGCACATTCTTCCATGCTGGCTTTTTACGTGGATTCTGGGCATTTGGACAGAGATCTTCATATTTGCAAACACTGTCATTGCTTCAGCCTTGGTCTTTATTTATTATCTCAGCCTAATCCAGTTAAAACTTTGGCTAAACATTTATTTTTTATGGCTATGACAATAACTAATAGCTCTTGAGAATTTTCCACATCTGAGGCACTACAGCGTACAGGTTTGATGGATTATATTAGTTGATCCCCAAAGTAAACTGCAATGGAATTTCACTTCCATAGACTCTAGTTTTCTCTGGACACTTCTGGTTCTTTGTGCCTGGAAATTAGTTAAGGATCCAATGAATGCTAAAAGAATGAGTGGTCAGAAGCAACTTACAAAATCTATACTACCATTGTGTCTCCTTTGTGCTGTGTGAAGTTAAGCATCCAATGAAGTCACAGGAGATTTCTAAGCCAGGTCATATCTGCAGTCATGGTGGAGGTGTGTTGCCTTGCATTTGTTTATTTGGTCGGTCGGTCGGTTGGTTGGTTGGTTGGTTGGTTGGTTGGTTGGTTGGTTTTTATTTCTTGCCTGCCTTAGAAACTGAGTAGCCAGAAATGTTAGCCAACCAGCTTGGAAAGTTAGATCCTTACTGTTGCTTAAACTTTATACCAATACCAATATATATATATATATATATATATATATATATACACATATATTTGACAGAGGACTAGGCCCCAGAGCACTAGACATTTGTCTTTACCAAAACTTAACGGGAAAAATGAGCCATTGGAAAGTTAAGCTGGAAATAAAGAAGCTGAGGAACCAAGGAAGGCAAGTTGAGAAACTCATCTCTGATTCAGAAAAGGCTAAAGACAGCTCAGAAGCAAGGGGTCTGAAAAGCAGGACATAAGAGAAGACAGATACTGACTAGGCTCAAATGGTGCCCAGGGCGAGGCGAAGGGGATTCATACTTAATGATTACCAGGAAGGCCAAGCTTGGTTCACTCCTGTAATTGGCCAGAGTATGATTTGTCATCAAAAGAGATAATGAAAACAGAAATGCATTTTCAGTTTTCTTCCTGCTCTTTCCTGAAAGATTTCAAATGCTGTTTTTGAGAGTGTGTGTGTGTGTGTGTGTGTGTGTGTGTGTGTGTGTGTGTGTGTGTGTGTGTGTGTGTGTGTGTGAAAGAGAAAGAGAACACATGCAAATTTGCATCACTGGGTATCTTCCTCAATTGCACTTCCACCTTATGGTTTGAGGCAAGATCTCTCACTGATCCTGAAACTCAGAAATGAGATTAGATTTCTGACTGGTGAGCCCAAGGGCTCCTCTTGTGTCTCCCTCCCAGGCAGCGCTTACAGGTGCCTCTCAGGCCAGCTACCTTTGTATATGGGTGCTCAGAATCTGAATTTAAGTCTTCATGCTTCATGCTAAGCACTCTACCAATTAAATCCACATGCTCTGCCCTTCAGCTGATGTTTTCTCGATGAGTTTGTCTTATGTTGTGTCTTTATGACCATAGATACTGTTATATTTAGGCAAGGAGCAAACCACATGCATTTTCTATACATCTTTGGGCTTGGAGTAAAAATCCAAACATTGGTTCCTGTACTTGGTTCTTACCTGAGCTGCCATTAGACACTCAGGTCTCCCACATCACTCCTTGCTATAGCATAGACCGAGTGACTTTCCAGTCTTTACCACGCTGCTTCCCAACTTTCTTTATGCCACAGCCACTGGACATTCTGGTGTTGAAAACAGTCCTTTGGCAAAAGCAATAGTAGGAATCTAAACAACCATAAGAAGTCCAGCTTGCCCACCCCACAGTGACATTCCATAGGCTCACATTTCTACACTAGAGGAATTCTAACAGGCACGCATATGTTTATCTTCCTGCCATTTATGAAAATTGAACAAGGCATTTCCCCATGCCCACAGTGATAAATGCCCTGACAGCATGTGTATACTGCGTGTGCAGCCACTTGTCAGCGTAAGCTAAGCCCCTGTTTGATGAATAGATGAGACCACTGCTTCTCTTTTCTTCCTTTCCACACAAATGTCCCTCCCTCCGGGGATTTGTGTTTCTGTCCTGAGCTGTGTGTTTCCATCATCTATTTTTTATAGCGCTGACACTAAACCAGTTACAACAAATGCAGGGCATTATTTCGGACTTGGTGCAGCATGACGCTGATTTTGCTGTTCCTCAGAGGCACATCCGCTGCATTGGGCTTTATCATCTTTGTCATGGGAGATCAAGCTCAACAGAACGTAAGTGTAAGTGTATTCAGCTGCTTGATATTTCAATAATCTCAATGCTTCATTTCTTCTGCACGAGTGGGGAGGGAATATTTCAGGGCTCCACGAGAGATGGAGCTAAGGCTATTGGCCGGATTTCTGGCCGTAGAGTGAGGACAAGCAAAATAATTTGTCGCATCCTCTAGTTTCTCAGTAGATTGCTACTTTTCGAGAGACGTTGGTTTACCTGAATCAGCTGTGTGGTTTCTCAAAAGCAGATTGCCATGTGACTTCAGCAATGTTTGTACATTCTCATCTTTATGTACTGTCTAAATATAGTTTGGGGATTAGGGGAGCAGGTAATAAGGACCTTTGAAATGTGCCATTTTGAAGGAGCCATTTGCAAGTTATTGGAAGCTTTCCTTGAACACCCCTTCACACACCAAAAATAAGCCAAATTAACTTGGTAACTGGTAACAACGTTATATACCAGCTAGAAATACTTTTAGCCCGCAATGGGCTTCCTACCATGGCTAGTCATCAATAACAACAGTTAAACTTTGTCGGTAGCATATCACATTCAAAATAGCTTTAGGAGAGAGAATGCACTCGGTTTATTTCTCTCTGAATATTTAACACATTTCAGACATATAAATACTACTGATTCTTTCCATTTTGCCCTGTTTCCAACTTTCAAGACTCCTTACTCAGGTATTCGACTTTGCAAATGCACTTATCACAGTGAGCTGGGATAAGAAAAATACTCCAGCAACCCCTACACATTGCTATTTTCCAGGCCTCTGTGCTTTACCTCACAGTAAGGATCAGTAAGACACCTTAGGACGAGTGGGAACAGGTTAGTTTTAGGCAGCTTTGTTCACTTTCTATTGAACTTGACAGCTAATTTGCAAGTTCACACTTTTTTAAAAGCCAGAGTTCTTGAAACCCTGGCATCTGGATCCACCTAACTACGCAAATAGAAAACGGAGCCCAGAGAATACTGTTGCATCAGGGTGCTAGCCAAGGCATTATTAATTCGTCAGAAATTAATTCTCATTTAATGCTTTCTAGTAAAAAGAAACTAAAAGAAAAAGTACATAGCATTATGAAACAAACCAGAAATATCCATTGAGAGTCTCAGACAGAATTAAAAAGCTTTCATTTCATCAGAATTTACAAAATCATCCCAAACAACAGTCCCTTTTTAGACCCAGTAATGGGATGTTTCAAATGCTTTTTCTATATAAAGATGTGTTTAATCTGATAGATCAAGTGACATTTTTATAACCGAGAAAAAATTATTTATTCTTAGAAAAGAAAAAAAAATCTTGGACATGAGACCAGATATGGGAAAAATATATTTAGGGGGTGACATTTTTTGGCATGAAATAGAAAGGAAACAATTTTTATGAAATACTTGGCAACACAGAATTTTAGAACTATTTCTAAACTTGTCCATTTGCAAAACTTCATAATCTGTTTTGCTTTCTCTGCCATGGGAGAAGGAAAACCCCATGGCTGGAATGAGTTGGGTCCCATTACTTTGCTTCCCCTGATAAGAATTAGTTAAATTAACTATACTCCTGTTGGAATGTCTAGCCTGTCATCAGCTCTTCATGAAAATAAAACACATGGCATTCTAAGAGAGAACCAAAACCAGCCAATTCTCAGAAAATACTTGAGTAACCTTTGAAGGTTAAGCAACACAGTCCTTTACATACACCCACATACACATAAAACAAACACACACACACACACACACACACACACACACACACACACACACACACACACACACACTGCTTTCCATTTCTCTTCTTGAGCCAGAATAGGACAGACTCATACACCATTCTGACCTGGGTAAATTTCTTAAGATATGTTGCCCTCATGGGGAACCTCAGTGGCCTGGGTTTGCGGCTCATGGTGCTGGAAAGAAATTCTATGTATTTTAGCAAAAGTACCTTTACATGGGGCATTAGCCAAGGCATTATTATTAAGGACATAAGACAGTGGGCCAAAGAATGTAAGTATACCCTAACTTTAAATGTGGATAATGACTTTACAGATCAACAAAGTACTTGATGAATGCTGTGTCTGAACAGACCTCCTTGAGCAAAGGACAAGCATAGGTAGATGATGGGGAAAGAGGCACCATGGAAATCACAGGAATGTGCCCTTAGTTCCCCTCTTTGCTCTGTTATTTTATTCTTCTGGTGCTTTTTCCTCTGGTGCAGTGTACTTCTTAAAGCCACATTCAACAGAGATCATTCGGGAACCAGTACACGTGTTCTGACTAGTGAACAACTCTCCTTCAGGGTCAACACCATCTGTTTCTGTATACCAAGAGGGGCATAGGCTTGTTTGTTGAACATAGCCTGCCTCGCTGATCAGATGTGTTCTGTTTTGTTTTCCCTAGAGCTGAGCATGAGTCTAATCTTCCAAAGGGAGACAGAGCTTGATTTATAGAAACATTGTTCTGTCCGTGGAGAAAGCCTTTGCTTCCTTGTTCCCTTTTGGGCTATGGAAATTGTTAATCCCCACATTTAGATGAGGTTAGACCTTCACCAATGTGAGGCTACATGCACACAGCCTTCTCCATATGTGAGACTCAATGCTGCTGAACCAAATCTTCAAGAACATTGAGAGTTTAAGTAGGCTTTTATAAAGTGTGTGTGCATGTGTATGTGTGTGTGCATGTGTCTGCGTATGACACAGATCCTTTTTCTTCCATTTCTAATTTGAATTTAATGTCTTTTGAACTGCCTCTATATTACCAGCTCTTCTTAGCCCCAGGGAAGTCAAAGGCATACTTGTTTGACACCAACTGAGGAAAGAGGTGACTCTAAGCCATTGGTGGGCCACTTGCCTCTACCATCTCTCTCTTGCCACCAGTTTTGGGGACAGGTCAAGGGTCAGTGTTAGGTCAGTGCAATTCTTTTGATGGCAGCTGTTTTAAGTTCCAAACCTGAAACCTGAAAGTAGTGGAAATTCTAAGTTCAATTGCCAGGTAGAACAATCATTGGGAAATCTACCTCCCTTCTTAACAGTGAGAAGAGTTGCTTTTAAAGACCCAAGACATAATTAAAGAAAGGGGAGACCGTGGGCAATGTGGAATTCTTACCATGGTTGTCACTCCCAAGTGCTAATTGGCATTGCTAAGGCATTTTAATCATGCTTCACTTGACATGTTCACCTGAAATTTTAAAATGTTAGCTTACTGGTTAGACAGGGAAAAACTGGGCCAATGAGCATGCTTGCACTGGGGGAGGTAAATTCATGTTTGCCTGATGAAAAACATTTCTTTTTACTCTGATATGGACTATCAGTTTTTGATTTTCTAAGTCTGTGCTCAAGATGAGTTGTTGTATACGTGACGCCCCAGTGGATTTGCAGAAAATGAATAGCAAACACAGATAAGTTAACCTTAGGCAAAGTCTTGGAGGGGCCTGGTCCTATCAGGCAGGGTCTTAGGAGGGCTCTGGGCTACAGACCTCCAAGAATAACTATGGAAAGCTGATGGGGTTAATGTCATTCACATGCCTGTAGCTAAGCAACCATTGACCCCATTTAAAAAGGGCATTTGTTTGGATCCTCTTATGTATACTGTTATAGGTAGGAAAACATAATATGATTGTTAACATGATGGCATTGACTTTTTAAAAATTTATTTATATTTCATGTTCATTGTTGTTTTGCTTCATACATGTCTGTGTGAGAGGGTCAGAAGCCCTGGAACTGGAGTTACAGGCAGTTGTTAGCTGCCATGTGGGTGATAGAAATTGAACCTGGGCCCTACTGGGAACTACCGAGTCATCTCTCCAACCCCAGATGACATTGATTTTTAACTCTTCCTTAATATGCCATTCCATTTCTTCTTTTACTTCCCTTGGGCCTTACATTCTCTGATGGGGAACCCACAACTACCCAGACTATCACCATCAGCTTCCGCAATACTCTAAAGACTCACAAACAGGAATGTCTTTCGAATGAGGACACCCATTTCTGACTTGTAATGTACCTTAGGTGCAAGCATGCTTTGTTGTTAGACTAGATTTGCATCACAACACCTTCATGATTAATCATTTTTTGAGCATGATAAAATCTCAAAATTTACCAAAATTAGGTCTTCACTGTCTCCATATCCAAGCTCTGAAGAAGTGATGTTGACAAAACCTGCTTTAAACTATTAGACCAAGTCCATTTTATGCCCATGGTAATGACTCCATGCCTGAGCACTGATGTCAGAGGTAGACTGTTAGGTGGGAGACCCACCCCACCACTGAGGCCTGAGAACCTTGGTATCTGGCCATGGCTCTATTTCCAATTTGTAAAGTTGGGGGGTGTGGCAGGCCTCATCTTGTCTGGTATTGTAGGCATAATCTGATTTAATGTGAGAGCTTGAGATAGAGCTTTGTGACATAGGAATTTTGATCAGTTCTAGCTGCAGGGAATACTATAATTGCCTTATGGTGAACTCAGCAATGCTAGAATTGTATTAAAATGTTAAAGTCGAAATAGTTTCAAGGATCGTCTATTAGTCATTACTGTTCAATGAGTTGAACTTTATCGAGGCACAGGCAAACTATTTTAAATATCTGTTAGTAGGTTGTTTTTGTCTTCTCTATGTTAAAGAGACAAAACTGAGCATAACCATGAACATACTTTCCAATATTTCAGCAATATAGTGTAGGGATTAACAAATATCTACTATAGAAGCAAATGCGGCTTTAGTGAGCTTAATCATCCAATGCTATTTGCCAAAGGTAGTTTAAACAGAATGAAGACTGTGGAGATTTGGGGCGGGGCTGCATGTGCATGCCTGAGTGTGTAGTTTGCCCTGTCTCCTCAGAGGAGTTCCCTTTAGGAAAGCAATGCTTTCTTCCCAATTCGCAGGTGCTGCAAATAGAATTCTGCCTAGAAGGGAAAAATGATTTACTATGAATCATCTGAAGCAAATGTCCTAGAATGTCAAAAATGAAGTACTTATTGCTCTTAGGGGAATGATCCACAGAAACACACATTGCTTCTCGCCATGAAATCAGAGCCATCCTTTAAAACAGGCTGATGCTGAGCGTGGAAGAGAAGTTCTTGTTTGCTCCAAAACACTCACACCATTTTCCAAGACCAGAGTAGCTTCCTACTTTGTCTCAAGTTTCTGCTGCAGGATTAAACCTTGTATTTAAAAAAATCTAAACACTTGTTTAAAATATTGTATGATTTACGTGAAAGCAGACAATGTTTGGCCTCTGTTAGTACATCAGAGTCTTACACCATCTGATGAGCTATTGCACTCTCCTACATCACAGAGATTTATCCATCCCAAAAGGTGATTTTTCAGTGAGTGAACATGTAATGATGAAGGGAAGATATTTTTGATGACAGGGAACCAAATGTAACCCTTCAGCTTTAACGGGGGCATGTACGAAGCTATGGTAGCACCCAGTGGGGCTAAGCAGGGAGAGCTCTTGGGGAAGGCTTATTTACAATGTAAACAAATAATTGCCTCCCTCGAAGGACCAATATTTCTCTCCCCTCCTGACCCACTCTACATGTATTTAGAAGTATTAAAAAAAAAAAAAAAAAAAAAAAAAAAAAAAAAAAAAAAAAAAAAAGCTCAGAAGAGTCCAGGATGCAGGTATAAAGTGTATGAACTTGCTACTACATTCCATGGTTTCATTTTATTAAAACACCAATCAGTGGCCACATAAAATCTTTGTAAGAAGAATTTTGTATTAAATAAGGACCAAGAAAAGAGGAAATGAATCAGCAAAATATGCCAGCGTCTAAGACAGTCAATACTGTTTCTAAGCATCTAATGTGATCAGAGCGAAATAGCTCGAGTTTACTAATTTCATAAAATTGTTGAGTATAAACTAATGGTAATATGTAATACACTCGCAGTCATAAATGTGTTTGCACAGTTTCCTTTCAACATTTTTTTTTTGAGGAAGTGAGCATCAGGGTTTGTAAAGAACAAAACATACCCTGATAAGGTTAGGTTTTGCTTGGTTAGATCGTGGCTTCTATTTTGGTGATTTTGCAATTATTGAGCAGACTCCACCAACCTATTCATTGTAACATTTCTCTTCTAGAGCCAGAATAAGGCAGACTCATATACCATTCTGATCTGGGTGCATTTCTTCAGAAGGTATGCTGCCCTTGTGGGGAACCTTGGTTGGCCTGGGCTTGGGGCTCATGCTGCTGGGGAAGAAATTAAATGTGTGTATTTTAGTAGCAACAACCACAACAAAAGATGCCACAGTGAAACTAAGAACACAAGACAGTGACCCAAAGAATATAAGAATACCCTGACCTCCCTAGACCTTTACCTCTGTTACTCCCAGAAGAATGTCTACCTTGGGATTTTCATAGACACCTGAGTTTAAGCTAATTTAGAAGAAGGCCCTAGGGGCCATCAGAGAGAGGAGGGCAGGGGCAGAATCTCAAGAGAATTTTCTTTTTTACTTAGTGATTGTGTTTGTTTATTTGGGTAAGGGATGGAGTCCAGGACTTCGCCTATACTCAGTAAGCACTCTGCCACTGACTCACATCCCAGCCACTCATGAACTGTCATCTTGAGTGGGTCTCAGAAACACTTCGAGAGTCACTGAACTCCTCCCTTATCCTAAAAAATGTCTTCATTCTCACACAGACACCAAGACACCCACCAGCAGGAATGTCCTTTCCAGCTTCCTGTCCACTGCAGGCAGTGTGAAGTTACATTGTCAAATTTCAGATTGGAGGATATTTATGAAATATAGCATATCATGCCCTGCCTGAGATCTACTTTAAGTGATATGACTTTCATTAAAAGGTCATTTGAATTTCTAGGTCTAACTTCCTTCTAACTATAATCCATGTTCTTCATTACAAACAGTTAGAAAATCCAAGAAGCATATGACTAGCTTGATTCTTCTCTAAGAACTTTAGAAAAGAAAAAAAAAAATGAATGCCTTGACCCATCTTCCACCCAAATAGAATATGGAGGTAGTCCAGCCTTATGCTCGTCTCCCCTTCTCATAGTGTGACACTGGGCACACTCCTGAACAACAACAAATCTTTGTGCCTTTCCTGACATCACCCATTTTTAATTCGCTCCTCATTGGTCAATGGCACAAATATCACCCCAAACTGAACACCCTGCTCTCTAACTCTTATTCTTTTTTAACTTTAAGATCTTACTCTCTCAGTAGTTGGTCTAGCAAGGGCCCGTATTAAGGAAAGAGTTTAAATGACTGGTGAATATAAATGATTAGTGAATATCAGTGAGGTAGAAAGGAGACTACCTGTGCAGATCTGGACAGCTTCGGGGATACGCTTAATTTCCAGTCAGGCCAAAGTCACACCTGTCTGCACTCAGGAGGAAGTCAGGCATGAAGATCATGTCACAGGCTTCTCCTTGGATGGTTATCTCCTCATGTTTTCACTTCTAAGACCCCCTCACTTAAGAACAACCGTGAGAAATTGTCATCTAATTCCAAATATGTTTTCTTTACATCGTTCGTTTTCTGCTGTACTTGTCAATTTTTGAAAATTTAAAGAAGATGCACCAATATTCACTTCTGTCTGATCCACTGGTGTGATAAAATGTTTTAAAATTTTGGGTTCATCAAGACATAACTTATTGCTGACATTATAAAAACTCGGTTTTTTAAATATTAAAAATCCTCTTTATTCTCGCTGCCTGTTCATAATGCCGTACGATACTTTCCACTTGTTAGTGATGACCCAGGCTCACTGATACTTTTCAGTGGATAGAATGCACATTTACCACAGATACACCTAGTGTGGGCTCTTGGAAGCCCTCCATATAGCTTCTATTGTGAATTCTTGGTTTTTTAATCTTTGCCTCAACTGAGCTCTAGAGGTGAAGACAGCAGGAGCCTTGTTTCTTTGGAAAGTCACCTCCTCCTATTTCTGTCTGCTAGTGACATCTTGCTTGCTTACTGACTCCCTGGCATCCTGACTCTCTCTTCTCCAAAATGAATAACTACATACAGTTATCTATTCGCCACTGAGGAGTCTTTATATATCTACCTCCATGCACACAGCCCCAGTGTTGATTTCTCCTTAAGTTTTTATACCATCTGAATCAAATCGGCTAAATCCTTGGGTTGCTAATGACAAAAGTCTAGAGTCTCTATTTCAGCCAGTGAAATAGTATCTAAGGCCATTGAAACAAAATACATTGCTAAGTCTATTATCCCCCCACTTTCCAAGATAGAACTCTAAAATCAAGGAGATAAAGGAGCCATGTTGGCCTCTTAGACTATTTTAAGTGGGAAATCCTCCTTTGCCTTTTCCAAAGATCTGGCTTCCCATGGCGGTTGTGACAAGATTATAGTTTCTGTGTATGTGATCTCACAAGTCTTTCCTCCTTCATGACTGTCTCCACATCAATCTCAGCATCTTTCTCCCTCAACCCCCTGGGAAATACTCATTTCATTAGGTGCTCTGTTGATTTAACTTTGTATCTCTAAGGATTCTAAATAAGGTCACCTTCATGGACACTGAATGGTATCAATACTGACTTCAACATATCTTCAAGGAGGACACAACTCACCCAACAACAGCCACTACTAGACTTGGAACCATCTCCAAGCAGCAAACAGCTTCAAAGCATCTATTACAGTTTCAAAGCTTACCTTTCATCTCCCAAACTCCACATCACTTTTTTTACACCCATAAAGCTAATCCATTCTGTAAGAACCAGTGAAAGACCTGGCCATTTGGTCCAAGCTATTTTTGAGCAAAACTAGGATACAGATGACTGGAGGCCTAAGCATCCCTCATTATCACTAGGTACTTTGGTCTCAGACAACACATGAACTAAAAAATATATGAATAGCAACATAGGTTCACAACTTACTCTTTTTCTAGATGCTATGAATCTCCTTGTAAAAAGATTACTTTGTTTTTAATTCTTTAGTCATACTTCAATGCCCTTCCTATTCACATGCTCTATTTGAGACAATCTTCAAAGAGGACAGTGTTTCCTACATTCTCCCATAACCTTGATTGCTCTGACTTTGGAAAGCAAGGAAATACCCTGGAATTATTTGCTCTCATATAAACAATTTAGAAGGTCATCATTCTCCACTGAATTTTCCATCTTTTCTGATGGGTTTTTTTTAAATAGGAAAAATGTTACTTCCTTCATTGAAAGACAACTATTTTATATGAATGGGCTTTTCAAAAAAAAATCACTCACACAAAAATAATATGAAAGAAAAGGTCACAGGCAGAAGATTGTAGAATTTGTTTTTCATTATTACAGCCAATAATAATCTCTGTGATATTCTTAGTCTTCTGTAGTATGAAATAAAAATATGAATGGATGGATGGAAAGGAAGGAAGGATGATGTATGTATGTATGTATAGATGGATGGATAGATAGACAGATGATAAACAGATACTTGCCTAGATAGATAGAGAGAGAGAGAGAGAGATAGATAGATAGATAGATACAGATAGATAGATACAGATAGATAGATACAGATAGATAGAGGTAAATAGACAGAAAGACAGTACTTCCTAATCTTTGATTATTCTAATAGT
Organism: Phyllotis vaccarum; assembly: GCA_033318265.1. Classification (NCBI taxonomy): domain Eukaryota; kingdom Metazoa; phylum Chordata; class Mammalia; order Rodentia; family Cricetidae; genus Phyllotis; species Phyllotis vaccarum. The sequence goes on from JARWLC010000002.1 coordinate 156,020,082, forward strand.
TTTTTTGTGTAAGAACAAAGAAAATGTCACTGAAAAAATACCAAAAGGCTTAATTAAGAGTGAAACAGAAAATGTATTTTATAAATATTTTGCTAAGTCAACAGGAGAGGAAGTGATTAGTGAGGTGGCTGTTTTGCCTTATGTTGCTTTCAGAGCCCTCATCAGCATTAACCATCTGACATATTTTCCATTTGGCGGAATGTTCTATTCTAAGTTCCAATTCCTCCTCTATTTTCAGTATGCAGGGTTAGAACCTCTGACTTTGAATCACCAGGATGGCATTGTATACTCAAGCAAACTCTGAATGTCATTGAAATGAGGGGTTTAAATTAACCATGAGTTTTCCAGACCCATGTTTAAGCCATTTCCAATGTGTGGATGCTTCACCACAAGAACATCCTATAAATAAATAGGACCACAAGGTGCTTGTGTCAAGACAGAAGAAGAGTGAAATATTTAGCAGTCTACATAGAAATGGTCAGTAAATAAATCCATTGATTGTTTTCAAATTAACATATCATTTTGTTAGGAAAATTCTTCCTGACAAATTGGGTAGAACTATGATCTGAGCTAGGAAGGGAAGGAGTCTCTTTACAGATCTATAACAGTATGCCACCATCACCTCCAAAGGCACATCTCCAATGAACCAACCTCCTCCCATCTTCAACATTTCTGTTAACTTAGAGACAAGATGGTCAGGTACTTGCTACCCAGCTCCAAAAGCAGGGATGCATATAAAGTAAAGCCTAGATCTATACAATCCTGTTACCTCTAGAGTAGGATGTAAGTTGAGCTATTTCAATTTTTCAACTCTGAGATGGCCAGTGTACAGCAACTATTACGGTATAGATCCCCTGCCAATGCTTGTAGCAGTCAAACAGGGTGAGTAAAATCTCTGACATGTTAGTCTCAGAGGAACTAAAAAGACATTTTTCTGAAGGTTCTCTTGTTAGTGACAGAAATAAGTAAGTCACAGGTATTCTCTAACAACTTCCTGAATGTAAGTTCTGCTGTGTGGGGATTTAATAAAGTTTCAGAAGTTTTGGAGATATCAGAGGGAATCTACCCACAGTCTATGTGTGTGTGTGTGGGGGGGGGGGTTAGTAAAAGCTCCAGAAGTCCCAGAGCTCTAACCACAGTCAGTCTAGGAAAATCAGAGTGGTGATTCAAACCTTTAATCCCAGCACAGGGAGTATCCTGGGAGTGGTGACCTACACCCTTAATCCCAACTGAGTCAAGGTCACTTCAGATTATAGAAGGAATTCCAGGCTCCCAAGCAGGTGTGGTGGGGCCACGCCTTAATTACCCAAAGAATACTTAAGTCAGGATTCAAACACAGAGAAAACCATTCCAAGGGAATTGAGGCTGAGGAAGCTATAAGACAGCTGGGTAAGATTTGACTGTGGTGTTCATTCCCTCTAGTATCTCCAACTTCTTCAGAGATCTATCCCTAAGTCTCATTAATTTGTGCAACACTGCTGCTCATAATTTACAAAATCATAACTACTACTGAAGCACATGACTTAATACATCTTTTGTATTATTCAGATAGTGTCTTGGTTACCCATATTTCCATCATTATGACAAAATATCTAGACTAACCAACTTATAAGGGTCAGTTTCAGTCTATGGCTATTCATCCCTGGTGTTACCTTTGGGCATGTGTTGAAGCAGAATATCATGGGATGGAACATGTGGTAGAAGAAGTCTTTTCACATCACACAGAGAGAACAAGAAGCAGGGTGAAATGGGGGAGCCACTAAGTGTCCCATTATCCTGCCTGAGAGCATACTCCCAGTGACTTAACGTCTTCCCATTAGGCTCACCTCTTCAACCAATTCTACCACTTTCTCAGTAGCACCAAAGGACAGTGACCAACTTTTTAATCCCGTAGACCCTTGAGAAATGTTTAAAGGCCAAACCATAAAGTGTTCATTTAATTGAATGAGGGTGTATCTCAAAACAGGTACAAGGAAAGTGGGTTATGATGTTGAGAGACAGTGGTGGGGGCCACATCCTCACAGGGAAGCCTCCAGTCCCCCAGTTCAGGGCTCTACCCTGTGACTGTAGTCAGAAGTTTCTGGCCCAGCCTAACCACTGAGGTCTGGACCCACAGTCCCGCAGCCATTTAGTCTGAAATAATCTCACAAAGGCTTATATTCATTATAACTTATTTGGCCTATGGCTCAGGATTGTTACTTGCTAACTCTTACTCTTAAACCCATGATTCTTATCCATGTTTGGCCACATGGCTTGGTACCTTTTACTCAGAATAACATTCTTGTCTGTCTTCTGCATCTGGCTGGTATCTCCTGCTCTGCCTTTTCCTCTCTCAGAATTCTCATGGTCTGGTTGCCCCACCTCTATTTCCTGCCTGACTTCTGGCCAATAAGCATTTTATTAAACAAATACATGTGAAAAATATATCCCACAAGTGTCAGCAAAGAAAAGCTCTTCTTTGATGTAAACTGTATGTGAAAGAAATTAATATTTAAAATTTTCAACTCATCATCTGGGTTACAAAATATGTACTTGAAGATATTTTTCCTTTTGACAAAATTCATGTTGATGTTTTTTTAAAAATCAGATTATATTCTATTACTTTGTCTATTAGACCTATAATCCATTGTTTGATTTTTTCAATAGCATAAAAGCATTCCTTGATAATAAAAATCCATTAGCTACAGAGGGAATTAACCACTAAATATACAAATCATAGCACCCCAGGGATAAAATACTGAAAGCTGCTATCTTCTAATGATATAGGAATCAGAAATGCTTAACATTGAGTGTGCTATATCTCTTCTTGCTCTCTGAAGAAAAATTACGTAAGTTTTACTGTACATAAAATGCTGGTGTACCAACCCCCCACCTCCAGCAACACAGAGTGGATTGTGGGAATTCTAAAATTGAACAGAACCATCTGGAATATGAGTCATTAGACTAAGTAAAAAGAAAAAGTGAGAAAGTCGTAAGGCACTCTCCCAGAAAACTGAAGATCTGCACCACTCCTTGTATTCACGATCCGGAAACAAGGGTTCTGGACTCTCAGAACCCTTTTCCCAAAGCTGCAGAACTGTGACCATCAGATGTCAGCATGAGGAGGGCCATCCTCCTCCTGAAGCCAATTCAAGGCAGGTAGGGGAGGCCCCACCCTTCCACATTCAACCTTCTGAATAAGTGAAGAAATTCCAGAAGGAACTACTATAGTAGTCCACACAAGGGAATGCTGTGAATGAGTGGATTTTGCTTAGAAATGAGGAAGTCAAAGGAAAAGCTACATCTCCTCCCAACCTCTACCCCTTTTCACCATATTAGAGTTCAAACTGGGTCTTACACATAATAAGCCACCTCCCTACCACTGAGCAAATTCCCCAGATTTTTCCCCTACTTCTTTTAGTTTGAAACACAGCCTTGATAACTTACCTGGACTAGCCTGAGCTGGCTTTGAACTTGAATTTCTTCTGCCTTGGTCTCCCAAGTAGCTGGGATTATAGGCATATAGCATTCATCCCAGCTTCCTTTCCTTTGTCAATTCTACAGACTTAGTGGTTTGGTGTATGTTCCCTGGGCAAAGCTTTATTTGCTTAATGCTGGGAAAACATACTTTACTGCATTAAAAAAAGAAAGAAAATAGTTTCCAGATCTCTCTCTCTCTCTCTCCGTCCTCCCCCCTCTCTCCCCTCTACATGGAAGCCAAGGATTAAACTAAAGTTTCATCCCTACAAATGTCATCCACCTCCTTTGAGACAGAATTTCTTATTGACTTGAGACTCACCAACTAATTACGACTGATCAATACGTCATGGGGCTCCACCTGTCCCCACCTCCCTAGCACTGGGATTATAGCACATACCATCACTCCTGACATGTTTCTGTGGGTGAGTGTGGGGTCCTGACCTCAGTTCTCCAACCTTCCCATCAAGTGCTTTTCTAACTGAGCTGTCTTCCCAGCTCCTTGTTTAAAGGGTTTTAGCTTTGTTTGAGGCACACTTTTTGTTTCTTTGGTTTGGTTTTGATGCTCTGCAGTTCAAGCTAGCCTCAAACTAAATGCAACACCTTCCTGGGTGTTGAGATTACAAGCCCGAACCACCAAGTCTACTTTTCACTTATGGATTTTTTTTTTTTTTTTTTTTTTTTTTTTTTTACCATCGTCTATTATACATTCCATCTAATCCTCACAGCACCAAAGGGCAAGTAAGTGCCCCATCTTGTTTTATAGTGAAGGTGGCAGATATGGGAAGGCCCAACTCTAGAGGTGACTCCTCTGAAAAAGCACTGGTGATGCTCCTCGTCAGTGGCTGGCACCACTTAGGGCTGGAAATGCCATCGGGGACCTGGTCATAGTAATCAGGCATCTCACAGGCAGACAGACACATCCACTGGGATTTGTCTCTAGTCTGTCTTTTTCCAAAACATCAGAAAAGTGCAACCTAATGTACTTAACTAATTGTTTAAGACACCTATGAGCTCTCAAAAGAGCCTGGTAAATCTCATGTATTAAGAATTTACTGCCTTCCTGATCTTAGAGTCACCATGGTTAAGTTCATGGTTAGGAAAGGCTCTCTGTTTAAAATAGCATGTGTTGCTGTGCTTCAGTCTGTGAGGATCTGGAGAATAAAAGAGTCATTTAGTTAACCAAATTTAGACACTAGACATGGCTCTGCTAATCTTACTAACCCCTACATTTCTAGAGTCGAGAGAGAAGTGTCTATCAGTGAACATCTAGATCCACTTGTATTCCAGCATCACACATAACAGTATATGCAAACCTAGCAACAATTCTCAAGACAATTCCCATCTGCAACCATTTTGGCAGGGGAGAGGCAGGTTGTTTGTTGGTTTGGTTTTGACAAGAGCTCCTATATGAGTGACAGCTAGAAAAAACATTTACCTCGGTGACAAAGATAGGAACCAAGCTGACCAGGTGGCCTCAACAAAGGCAGTGACTTCTTTGGGAATCACAGTCACAGGCTTCTATAAAACCTTGAAACAAAAGAGAGAACCTTAAGCCCACTATTGGTCTGGCTTTGTAGATACAAAAAGTATTGTTTTGTGGGAATTTTTAAAATTAAGATCCTCATCATCTCTACAGAAGTTATTCTGTCTAAGTTTACTGAAAGTCAGTTATTTACAAGATATTGTGCATGGAAATTGTGTTTGTCACATCTAATCCTAAATACAAGGCCTGTACTAGCTGGTTCTGTATGTCAACTTGACCCGAGGTAGCGTCAGAAGAGAGGAAGGAACCTCATTTGAGGAAATGCCTTCATGAGTTCCAAATGTAAGACTTTAAGGCAATTCCTCCATGAGATCCAACTGTGAGAAAATTTTCAGTGATCAGTGAGGAGAGGACCAGCAGATGGTGGGTGGTGCCGTTCCTGGGCTGGTGGTCCCGGGTTCTATAAGAAAACAGGCTTAGCAAGCCCTGAGAATGAAACCTCTAAGCAGCGCTCCTCCAATGGCTTGGTATCAGCTCCTGATCCAAGTTCCTGCCCTGCTAGAGTTCATGTCCTGACTTCCTTGAGTAATGAACGAACAGCAATGTGGAAGTATAAACCAAATAAACCCTTTCCTTCCTGTCTTGCTTTTTGGTCATGGTGCTTCAGCATAGCTATAGAAACCCTAAGCAAGACAAGACCATACAGTAAGGATCAGCTAATCTTTAAGGCAATTGTATTCCCATGACTGAGTCATTTAGGAAAGTATCATCTCCACAGCAGAGTCCCAGAAAAACAGTAGCTACTAACTCAAAATGGTGATCAAGGTGTGTTTTCTGGTGGTTAGCTACTTTTCTTGAACCAGCTATTCATCTTGCTTTATGTTAAAATATAGAATAAACATCATTTTATCATAAAATAAGCATTTTAGGATACCATATTTTGTTATAATGACTTAATGGCTCTGATAAGCAAGGCTTGCTTTCCGATGAAGGCACAGCTGTTTAAAGAACTTGTTTAAATGAAATCAATCTCGTCAAGCATTTTGTTCTCTGTCATGTACCCAAGATTGATAAAAGGCTTAATTTTATAATTTAGCAACAAAATTGTTAATTTTTCCTTAATTTCAAACTAAGAAAGCATTAATCTAATCAAGTAAAATATGCTCATTATAAATGCAAAAGTACCATACCATACCAACAGATCAATTTGCTAAAATTCTTCTATGTCTCCTTCTATGTATTATTACCATTATGACAAGATCCTAACAACATCTGTCAACTCTTCATTGACTTGGCTAGCTGTCATGACTATATAAACAAGAGAATCATTAGGTAATATGCTTGATATTCTACCCACTTTCCAGAAAGGAGGAGACCATGTTTTGCTGAAGCTACTTAGATTCCAACAGTGTTGACTGAAGTGACTCATTCAGTAACCATGGAAACAGTGTCCAGTGATGAGAAGAGATGAGCATGTGTATATTCTTTGGATGCTATTGCTTAGGTGGAGATAATCTGTTCAGAATTCCTGATCTGTCCCAATGCACTCAGGTTTCCTCTCCCTTGAAGCTTTTGTTGATTCTCTGTAATCACCACGATAAATTTAAACAAGCTAACTGGAGGTTGCACCCTCAGAACCCTATGTTCTTTCCAGAAATGCATTTTGTATTTAAAGAATGCTTGAGTGTCCTAAAAGTGGACTCTCCTCCCAGCTCCATTTCTCTTGCTTCTATTTCTGCGGTCCTGGCTGGTCTAGGGCCAGGATCCCATACTATATTTATGTCATTCTATTTTTTTCCTGGGTCTCTTTTCATAAGGTTTTAATATATTAATGATTACAGAGAAAAGTATTTTAAAAACAAGTAAACAGGCACTCTATCCCATTATACATTAAAATTGCATTATATGTATTTGTATGTATTACAAATTAATACAGCAGCACAAAATTTATATCAAACAAACCTTATAAATTATGTATCTATGGAGCATGGAGCTTCTAAAAAGGTGCCCATGAAAGCTTTGGAAAATTTTAAATTTAAAGTCAAACTATAATATTCTGTTTCTTCATTAGCAAATATGAATAATAAACTACTGAATGACAAACTAAATAAAACATAACCACCCAATGAAGTGATAAGCAAAGCATGACTCATAATGAAAACACATTTATTTAAAAGAGCATGTTGAAAGGAAGTCAGTCTCTTCTAGCAATGAGCTGTTCAGTTATATGGGAAGGAGGGCACCAGGGACTGCCTCACCATGTGCTCCTAGGAATGTTTATTATTTTAAAAATCATCAAGAATGTTTATGTTTTCTAAGAATCATTAGGAGGAATCCCAATGATTAAAAAAAATCACAAAGATGAACCAGGCATATCAATTTGTCAGTAAGTCACATGCTCCCCAACAAGGACTTGCCCAAATAAACCTGACTCCCTTTAGATCCAGGGCAGTGTCTGGCACAGGGTGTGGTATTTAGATGCTAATGGAGGTTAAAATGAAATGTGTGCTTAAAAGGCAGGAAAATGTCCCAAAAACCCCAGTGAGAGAAGGAAAGTAAAGGACAATGTCTTGATAATTTTCCTGCAACCAGTGTTGGGAGGGAGGGAAGGAGGCAGAAAGGGAAAGAGGGAGAGAAGGCAGTCAAAAGATTATTATGATAAAATGTTAACAATAAAAACAAGAATCTTACATGTACAACAGCAACCACAATTAATACTCATGATAAATGCCTATGAGCAAGCATAGAGTTAACAGTCTGACTGATATCCTCTTAGACATTTTACAACTTTATACATTAAAGTTGCATTATATATGTGTATGTATTATGATACCTTAATACAGCAGTACAATTTTCATATCAAACAAATTTTATAAATTATGTATCTATGGAGCATGGAGCTTCTAAAAAGGTGCCTGAAAATGTTCTTCCCAAGTTTATGTGTAATCAAATTGAGACCTGAGAGATTAACTTGCTCAAGGATGTTCTGCTAGACTCTGCATGTGTGTGTGTGTGTGTGTGTGTGTGTGTGTGTGTGCGTCAAATGGGTGTGCGCGCGCGCACACCCATTTGACGTAGTGGGGAGATGCTCTGTCAGAGGTCACAAAGATAAGAGTTCCAACTGGCAGTGCCAGAAAGCCCCAGTTATAAATTTTCCTAGTGCAGCTTCCCAATTAATACAAAAAAGTGGCTTGTTTATCCATTGTCATTGGTAACAATTACACATTAGATGTCTACAAGATGGGGCTCTGTGCTTCTCACTGTTGGATGATAGCAGTTGAGCATGATTCCTAAGGGTTAACCAACAAAAGGCTGCAGTTCAATGTAAATAATAACAGGAGAAACGCTTAACAACAGATCTGAGTCTTTTTATAGAACTCAGCAAAGATTCACAGCAATTGCTTGGGGGGTGCTTTTGTTTAAAATACAAACTGACAGCACATTCTCATATGTGATGATTGCTTAATGCACTGAGTGTATCAAGATATGCAGGTGCTGAACCAGAAGCAGTGAGACCTAAATGGTGAGACAGAAAGCATTCTTCATCTCACAAAAAATGTAGACAAGGCAGAAATGAAGAAAATGAGCATCCTGCCTTCGCTGAATGAGAATGTTTCCAAGAACAAAGCAGCAAAGAGCCAATGATATATGGGGACTGAAAGGTGAATAGGAGCTCAGTGAGGTAGTGTCAGGAATCTCAGCATTCAAGAGGCCGAGGCAGACAAATTTAAAGTTCAAGGGCAGCCTAAGCTACATGACCATGGAAAGAAAGTCTGGCCAAAAAAAGGGAAGAAAGTTGTATATGATTTGGGCGAAAAATCAAATTTATATGTATAATGAAAATTATATGACTAACTTTGGGGAACCAAAATGAAGTTCATAACAATGTTCAAAAAAGAGCAGAAACTGGAGGGAAGTGGAGTGTGCTGATACTGCAAATGGAGAGTATGTTGGTGGTATGGGAGAACTTTCTAGAAGCTTGTTCCTTAGAAGAGAGTCAGTAGAAGAGAGTAAGGATAGCACAAGCTTGGTTTTAGGAAGGATGCTCTGGTCTCAGGATGAAGGACTATAAAGAGGGATGAGAGAGTCGAATTTGACACTTGGGTTCTTAGAGGCAAGCCATCAAGCTGACCACTCAGGCTCATCAAAACCAGGTTCACAAAGCTACAAATAACACAGCACTCCGGGAAGTAATCAATACTGAATAGCTGGCTTCACCCCTGAGCTGTGAAGACAGTTATCTGTTTTTCTTTTGTCTCATTTCATCCTTCAGGAACATATCCCACATTCACTAAAATATATCAGTTTATCTCAGCACATCTTTAGGGATAATGCTATGGCTCTCTCCCTCTCCCTCTCCCTCTCTCCCTCTGAAACACCCAACACCTTCTAAAAAGCCCCGACTCAAGTAAAGGAGAGGCAGTACCAAGAACCCAGGATCTTTCCAAGGCTTATCTTCCACTTCCAAGTGGAATACATGCAAAGCTAATTTCTGATACCCTGGGGTCTTCCCAGCTGTCTAGCTGTAATGAATGGCATACAGGATGCAGAACAAATATCTTTGATCTGATAGATGTTAGCAAGCAGATTCTGAAGACAGTAAAAATCGTTGCCCTTTAAGTTTTAGATGCCTTGTGTGTATCGAGAAAAGTTAGAAGGGAAATGATGGTAGCTGCATAGCTGAGGTGCTACAAGGGTCTATGGTTTATATGCTGCATCGGCTACCCCGTTTCCAACCTAGGGCCTGGGCGTTCGATAAAACAATGTGAATGTGTTACCCTGTAACTATGAAATCTATTTTTCCTTGACTGTTGAACTAAAAAGATACGTGATGAAAAAGAAATGCTCAGGTAATGAGCTTTAATATGTACATTGTGGGTGAGACATACTCTATGCAAATTCTGTATGTTGACAATTACGGGAAATTATTCCAAGGGGCTAAGAGCAGTCCTTGAAGCAGTGGGTGTCTCCTCTTCCTAGTTATTTTAATGTGTTTGCATTAATAAGTTGGGTTTTTTTTTCCTCTTTCTCTTTTTTCCTTTAATGTTTCCTCAAAACCCTCATAATCTAGATGACATTGTTTACAAACTCAAGTTCTAGCTCAGTAAAAACATATCCAGGGAGCAGAGCAGTGTAACCCTGTAATCCCAACACTCAAGAGACTGAAGCACCAGATTGTAAGGTCCATCTTGGGTTGTTACATAGTGAATTCAAAACCAGCTTGGACTACATTGTTAGACCTTGTCTAAACGGATGAATGAAATAATGTGATATTTTTCTTCCTTCCATTGTGATGATATAAACTCAAGCCTTGGCCATTTCAACTATTACAGTTATACTTAACCTCAGAAAACTGGTTAATTTTTCTAAGTATATCTGGTACTGTTAGGGCAACATGAAAGAAATGTTAAGAAACCTCCTGTGCTTCTGGGGAGAAGACAGCATCATTGGTGCTCAGCTTTTTGTTAAAGGGAAAGGATATGATGTTGAGGTTTCTGGCCTGGACTAGCCCCACAGTTTGGACGCACCCACCTCCGCTTATCTGGACCACCAATCCCAAAATCCCAAAGAAACACACAGGCGCTTATATTAACTTTGCTATTTGGCCTATGGCTCAGGCACATTGCTAGCTAGCTCCTTCATCTTAACTCAACCCATTTCCAAAGTCTGTCCTGCCACATGGCCCATGGCTTACCTGTGTTCCTTACATGTCGCTTCTTTGGGCGTCTGACTTGATCTGTCTCAACTCTGCCCTCCTCCTACCTAATCTGATTTCCCTGCCTACTTTTTCTATAGTGCCTGTCATGGGCCAAACAGTCCTTTATTCACAGCATATAGAAAGACATTCCCACATCAAAAGGAACCAGTTCAAGGTAGTTTAGAGATGAGGTTAGAGGTTCCTTGGGGTATCTCCAACCCCACTCTTTCAAAAAAGTTTTCACAAAATCCCATCCTTGAACCCCAAAGAGTTCATTTCTGATTATTCTTAGCACCTATCATATACCAGAGACAGTTCCACTGTAGAATACCATTCTACAAAACTGGAAGGGTTTTTTATGCTTCTAAAAATAATCCTGAAAAGCAATCCAGCTGCTTTATGTTAAACTCATTCAGAATGAATTGCAGAAACTGTCTTCCAAATAATAACACTTTAAAATTCAATTCCCACATGAATTTAACAGAAATGTAATTTCTTATAGCTAAGTAATACTAAAGACTAATTTAGGATCCAAAAAATTACAAATAATTTTTTCCTTTATTTTTTTGAAGTAAAATGTAGAAAGTAACTAAACTATTCACACAGCCCTGATACTTACATTCAGATAAGCAGAGAAACTTCATATACAAACACACACACACAAACACACACACACACACACATTCACACACTCACCACCAATGATTATAGCAGCTTTATCACCTAGTGGCAAGGTCACAGAATGGTCAAATTTTTTTTGTATTTGTGAATTGTTGTGAAGCATTACCTGTTCTAAACTCTCTTACAAAATCCAGTTATTTTATGGGTATCCGTGATGTTCATATGTATATGATTTGGAGGTTTAAATTATTGTTTGCTCCAGGATCTAAAAATATCAAAACAAAACAACAACACTTAAGAGTTTTTCTTATGTTTTGTTACACACAGATAGCAAAAATAGCTTTGAGTGGGGGTGGGGCAATAGAGTCTCACATGATCATTTTACTAAATTATTAGGAAGTTGAGCAGCACCGGGCCTAATTACAAGGGACAGAGGCCTGTAATTCCGAGAAGACCGAAGCTGTCTGGCAGAGAGTCATTCCTCAAGTGATTTACTAAGTCTTCTGAAACAAGCTGTGTCTTCCTCTTGGCCATACAGAAAGACAGTGAAACGTTTCATTTCTTTGCCGTTATGGCCTAGGGTTTCTGTCTGTCCGGTTTCCCATCTTTACATTTTTTTTCACATCCTATCAAAAGTCCAGTTGAAAATGACTAAAAAGAAAAGATAAGATTTCCACTGCCTGCTCCAAACAGTTTCTTATCTAGGCTTCAAAAACTCCCTGACACTTGCTGCTTGTTCTTAAAAGGAAATTAAGACAAAGATCCATCCGGTCACTATGGTTATCTTGTCCTCAGAGGGACAACAAATGGAACATTCATATCTATCCCAGCTAAAGGGGGGGATAAAAGATGGTGTTTTCCTTGTGATTTTTTTTCTTTTTTCTTTTTTTTTTTTTTTGGCTCACAGTGGTACCATGTCTCATACCATCTTCTCGACAGCCCACCAAATGAGCAGATTAGGGAACTTGGATCATTGCACTGCCAAAGTAGGAAGGCCTGAGCCAGGGGGCAAAAGTAGTGTGTCTCTAGTCATGGGGAGCCTTGTCATCCATGTGGTGGAATCTAAACTTTCAAAGCACTGGTTCAGAGTGGCTGATCGCACCCTATAGGTCTTCTCAAGGAATGTGTTGTTTGTGTGATGGACTGGATACAGCAAGTAGAAAAAACAAGAAAGAAAAGGAGGGTATGTACCAGAGGAAGTTATTACATTCACAGCACTGACCAAGTGATGGGTCTACCAGAAGTAGGTCTAGGTGAGCACTTCAGTCAAACTGTGGCCATTTAAAGCAGTGGTTCTCAACCTGTGAGTCAGGGACCCCAGAGGGATCACATATCAGCTACCCAGCATAGCGAATATCTACACTACAATCCATTAAGAGCAGCAAAATTTCAGTTATCGAGCAGCAACAAAATAGTTTTCTCATTGGGGGTCACCACAGCATGGGGAACTGAAACAAAGGGCCGCAGCATCAGAAAGGCTAAGAAGCGCTGGTTTAAAGGAAAAGAAAATTCAGTATAAAATTAAGGACTTTTCCGTATAATGAGGAATAAATATAAACTTAATGAGAGTGTTAAGAGTTCTCTAGAGTCCACCTGCGATACTACACATTTCCTGTGAATAAAAGCTGCTTTTGGATTCACAAATCCACAGTGTTATTAACAAGAGAAAGATTGTGTAAGTGTAGAAATTGGTAATGGAGGGCTAACGTAGCAGCACTCTGTGGCTTTCCTAGATGATGTAAATAAACATCTTGTCCACCCTGTACAGAAAGGGCATTGCCAGACTGAAGAAATTACGTCATGCCAGTCCTTCTGGGGAACAAGTGAATTTATTGGAGTTACTCTCAGGAGCATGTGTGACTTTTGAGGAACTGAAGCATCAAAAAGTCTCATCCTTGACAATGTTTATCCCTTATGTAATCTCAAGGAGAGGAGGGGCCTCCTCTGGAAGGCGCTGGAAGATTCATGAAGTCTTCTGAACATACTAGGCCACTCTCCATATCCATTCGGGAATGTTAACAGGCCTAACCTCCTGAGGCTTTCATGCAGGTCATCACAGCTGTTTTCTAGATGGTGGTGATTATGTCTAACTCTGAGAAAACACTATGCTGCAGGTAGTTGTGTAGTTGACAGGGGCCTTAGCTCCTTCAGCTTTTCATCTCTGCCTTGCTAAGCTCCCTCCCTTTCCCTTTGTGGTCAGGCTCCCACTTGAGATCCAAACAGCTACATTCTAGCTAGACCAAAGTGAATGAGGCTACTAGCATGGCCTTCCTTTAAAGACCATAGTCTCTTGGGGGAAAAAAAGCCCCCATGATTTCCTCTCGGGCCCACTAGCTAAAATTTTGTCACAGAACCTGAGAACTGGAACTGAACCTGTATAATGTTATGTGTCTGGCTAAGATATCTATAAATAAGGTAAGAAAGGAAGGTTTGGGTATCCAAAGAGGCTGGTTCTCTCTGCTGTGTAAACCTGACTATATTTGAGAAAAGAATTTGTGTGGCGTATTACTAGAGCTTTGTTTCCAAACGTAGACTAGGAACAAATGTTAGGCCATTTCAACAACCGAAGGAAGATTTCTCACCTTGTCAAGCGCTACTCATCTACAGCTGAACCCAACACCTTCCGATAGGCTAGTTAGTCATAGGCAAATTAAGCTTGTCACCAAGATATCACGACAAATGTTAATGAGGTGTGGCACTCTATCCCTCTTCTTCATTTGGTTTATTTACAACTAAAAAGTAGGTTGAGGGATGGGGTTGCAGAAAGTGATCCGGCTAACTGTTACTCTATATGTCACAAAACCGATAACCAAATGCTGGAGTGGGAGAGAGAAAGATAGAAAAATGTCTGAATTGCCTTAGTAGCCTGACCTGAGCACATTGAATAATTAATTGCAGCGAATGCTTCCTGCTGATCTCAGAGTCTCAGTAAAAATAACACAGACAAGCCTGTTTACTTCATTCTTCCTGAAACATTCTTGACTTAGTTCAGAACGGCCACTTCTTCCTGCTGCTCGCCCTGCACTGAGTCTCCAACTGTAACATGACTACATACATTTCGTGATACAACAGGCAAGGTAACGTTCTGAAAACCAGCATCTGTTTAAGAGTCTCTTGTGGGCAAGCTTGGAGCTCCATGAATCTAGCAATCCATTTTGTAGGGAGAAGGACTCCTTTGCAGAACCAAGAGATGATTCCAGTTTACAACAGGGTTTGCACATTGCAAGTAAGCTTAGAGCCGAACTGGGGAGGGGGTCATAGTTCACAACTGGCCTGTGAACTTACAGAAAGGAGAAGCTGGAACAATTATACACGCTTGGCTGCCATTGTGCAAATGTGGGAAGTCCACAAAGGTAGAAAGCGATCTGTAGGCACTTACCTAATTAAGCTCTGGGATCTGGAGGCCCCAGCTCACAGAAATGTGCACTTTCTGGTCTTGACACTCGGGATAGCATAGGCCATATAGGTGGAATGAACAGAGCCTTGTGCACATGCTCAGTAAGTGCCCAACTGGAGGAGCATGTATGCATATACAAGTTTGTAACTGGTAAGTAAGTCATAGTCAGCAATGCTTAAAACTAACGCTAGAGCAGGCCGTGTCAGTTTCCCCTTAGAGTCCCCAACCTTTTCCTACATCAGTTAACTTACCCTATTTAACAAAATATGTGGTGCTACGGGCTTTTTCATTATTTAAAGCTGCATATGGTGGGTCCTCTCACTTGGATACTATGGAGTTGCACTCAGACTGTGATAAAATAATGCTGACAGGCACAGGGGAAAGTAACAGCTTGTGTCCTTTTTATTGAATTGTACCAGGTATCTTTCTGTTGCATACATTATTTCTCTCCATTTCCACCTTGATCCTATCCTGTCCATGGCTGTAGAAATTGAAAATAGAACATATAAGTAACACACTCCATATCTGCCAGCTAGTAAGTAACTGTCCCGGTATTCACGTACTGTATTGGCTACTAACAAAATAGATGATGTCGCTCATAAGTGTACATACAGGAAGCAGTGACGAGCTCCTGCCCCTGTTTCCTCTCTCTTCCCAGTTTCACGGGCCTGTTTGTATTTATCAGCTTGTGGTACACCATCTCTTCTGACATAACATATAAAGCACTTATTTTATGTGCTAAGGGTCCCTTACATCATCTCATAACCATGAGTAACACTATTATTTTACAAAGGGAGTAAATAAGTGAATAATCTCATAAGTAATGGGTTTGAACGCTAGGTCAGAGTTGAAGAACAATGGCCTTGCTCTGACACCAGAGACGTTCTGGCCTCTCTTCATCTCCTCCCTTTGTTCAAAACAGTCAGAGTTTTGATATCTTACTGGAAGTAACAGGAAAACAGTATGTAAAGTGATCGCTGTGGGTTTTTTAAATTTTTATTTTGGCATTTTGACAATGAGAGGTTATGCCCTATAATCAAAGGAAAACATTAACTGGCCATTTCCCAGCAATTCACTAAAGATTCCTCCCAGGGAATAATTTATGGGTCTGAGTGTACATGGCATGTAACTTGAAAGTTTTAAGCCAACAGATCCCACACTTGCTCATTAACATCTCTCAACATCCTACAAAATACACAAACCTGCTTTGAATGAGACCGCTGAGCCAATGAGCACAAAATGTCCCAAATGGGCAATTCTGTGTGAAAGAAAGTCAAGGATTTTCTGCTGTTGAAAACCTAATTACAATTCGAAGTCACTAGTAATTATTTTGCACTCTACTACTGCCTTTGCTGAAGCCTCTTCCACCTCTTTTATGTAAGGGACATCTGTCACGCAGGGGCGGACTGCGTCATAGCAACCTGGCCTACACTGAGGTGTTCTCCCAGTGGGTATCTTCTCCGCCTGTGAAGTCAGCTGTACTGAGGGGATCAGTCAATCAAACCAGCTCCTACTCCCGGGAAGCTGCCACTCTCAGAGCCTTTAATGAGCCAAAGGAAGGTGCAACCAACACAGATTTTATTCGGCCATCTGTGCAGTAAAGAAACAAATATGGCTTCGGGATAATTCATTCTATCTCTCCAATCCATGATTTAATCAACTCATCTTAAAAATTGTTACGAGAGAAAAAGCCCTGACTGGGGGACTCATGTGAATGAGGAACAAGGCAAAGGAAGATTCCACATTTGAAGTAATTTAACCACAGCTCACACACGTGAACACTAAGAAATGATCACCTTTTGCTAACAGAAGAGATAAACTTTTGGGGACTGGGTGTCAGTTCCACTTCTAAGGGCTCGATGTGTTTAAACCCATTGATTCTTTCTACAATCCCAGGAAGTTGGCACCATTGTCAGCCATGTTTCTAGGCTCAGTCTGACTCAAGGCCAGGGTGAAAAATTTTCTGAAATTACACATCTGCAGATGGTAGAAGGGCTTTGACAAAGCTGATTGGTTTCCAGGTTCAAGGCTGTTGCTTGTGATCTAGATCAATGGTGGGCAGTATGGTCCCCTACTCCAATTGCTGTTTGGAAACCAAAGGCAACCAAATGCCACCGTCCCTAAAAATAGCTCAAATCTGGATCATGAGCATTTGTTCTGAAATGCTTTTTCTGAGTTGTCTACTCATAACACGGAATGTACACCTATTTCTACGTATTATGAGAGGGGCAAGACTGCTTGTGGGACACTTGTTGTATAGCTCTCAATCTAAGCAGGCGAAAGAAATATGACTGACTTTAAGCTTGCACAGTGCTGTGCAGGGTCAGCATTATAGGCCAATGAACAGGAAGTACCACTATCAAGAAGGAGCCTTTGTTTAAAGTCATGCTGTTACATACTCCACGGAAACTCAAGGAGCAATTAATGTGTACTATTACTTATCTACTGGGCACTTAGCACTTTTCATACCCTGTTAATACTGTCTTTAAGCCATGAGAAACATGAATGAGGCCATCATTCATGCATACTCCTAAAGAATTTAGGGTCAGTCTATATTTTCAGCCAATTACATTTCAAATCACCGAGATAAAAATTTTCCATGTACTACAGAAAATACCCAAAGGTATTCCTAAAGTGTAAAAGGGTTCCTCACTATCTTGATAAGTCAGAGTCTATTGAAATAGTTAATTTTATTAATGTTTATCTTGATTTTAAACTTTCAGTAACATTTTTCTTTAGCCCCAATGACTGCAGGTTACACTTAATGTATTGTTTAAGCTAAAACAGTTTTTATTTTGTGTTATTTTATTGTTTTAAAATTTTTTTATCATTTTTGATAATTTTATGAGTATACAAAAAATATAATTTTATCTACCCCATTATTTTCCCATCCAATCCCACATGGTCTTTCAACTTCATGGATTTTTGTTTTGTTTTGTTTTTTTGTTTGTTTTTTTTTGATAATCCATTAAGTCCAGCTGGTACTATTCATGTGTATGTTGTGTGTGTGTGTGTGTGTGTGTGTGTGTGTGTGTGTGTGTGTGTGTGTAGGGGGGCATCCACTGGATGATGGAAATTCCACCAGTTACCATATACTCAATAAATAATGATTCTCCTGAGCTTTAGGGGTGGTTCAGTGGTTAAGAGCACTTATTCTCCCAGAAGACCCAGGTTTAATTCTGAGCATCCACATGGTAGCTCACAACCATCTGTAATTGCAGTTCTAGGAGATATAATTCCCTCTTCTGGCCTCCACTGAACACAACGCACACACATACATACCGGCAAGATTCTCATATAAGAACAGATAAGTGAATGTGTCCCCTACCAACACCACCTGTAATTATTGTCAGTAGCTTCTCAGTATAGGGTAGAGCCTGGCTAGCTTGATCCTGTGCAGTTCTCATGCAAATAACTGTAGCTGCTCTGAGTTTATGACTGTAATAGCCAGAAAAAGATAGCATATCACCGAACTCCTCCCCATCTCTGGCTCTTACATTCTGTCTCCTGTGATGCTCCTTGAGCCTTGGTGTGGGAGAATTAATAAAGATTACTGTTTGGGTCTGAGGACCAAGTCTCCTAACCTTAGCTCTTTGATGAGTCAAATACCTCTCCGGTGACTGCTGTTAACTGCCAAAATGTTTTTCATACTAAGGTTGAAAACAAGGCCTGTGGGTATAAACATAACTATATGGAAAGCAATCTGACACCATGACCATTTAGCAAAATAATAGCAGGTTCCTTCTTAGGGCCTGTGAACTCCTCAGCCAAGAGTTTTCAACCAGGATTACTGTACAAGAAATAAAATTTGACTCCTGTGTAGCAGGTCTTCCATCTAATCAGAAAGTGTTAGCTACCCTTAACCATCATGCCATTGTGATGATATTATGTATTTAATAAAAACTAGTCTGGAATATCAGAGAAGAGATCCACCCACAGTCAATCCAGGAGGGTCAGAGAGTGACCCAGCATGGAGAAAGACCCAGGAGTGGTGACCTACTCCTTTAATCCCAGGACATCTGAGTTTGAGGCCAGCTCGGTTTATAGAGGGAGTTCCAGGCTCCCAGGAAGGCAGTGGTGGTGCCAGGCTTTTAATCCCATAAATCCAGAGACAGAGATCTTTCTGTGTTTCTGTGAGTTCAAGGCTAACTACCAAATAGTAGTAACTCATACCTTTAATCTTAACCTGGATCTGAAACAATTGGTTGAGGAGGGTATTTAAGGCAGGCGTAGGAAGACAGATGAAGTAGTAGAAGCCACGAGGAGCGAGGCTGAGGAAGCTGGAAGACAGCTGGGTGAGATTTGACTGTGGGGTTTCCTCTCTTTCATATCCCAGCCTTTCCCTGATATCTGGCTCTGAGTTTCCTTTATCACAACCAGAAATTGTGCAACACACCATCTTTGCCTCTTGCCTGGCAGACCTTTACTATAAGCCTTTCCCCAGTTTGTTATACTTTCCTTAGAATTCAAAGGTAGTTTTTGGAGAGAAAGGCTACAGATTGCAGGAGACAAATTTAAAATTGAAACAAAGGGAATTCTTCTCAAGTTATTCCTTTCCTGTTTGAATAATCCTATCTTGTGGTTATTGTATCAAAATAAATATTAAGACATTGGCTTTTAGTCTTAACATCAGCTCTCTCATTTTAGACAAAGTATGTGATCAAATACCTATAAAATTAATCATGATTAAGTAAATCATTTGATTTGCAAATATTGACATACATTGACGAGAAAACTTGGAGAGATCTTAAAACCTATCATAAGACACTCTACTGTGATTAATTTACCTCTAACAAGATGATTTATAAGGCCTTAATGTGTAGTCCCACAGCTCAGTTCCTTATCTTTTCATAGAATCAAATGCTTCAAAGATGTGTTAAGATAAACTCTAAAATTATTATTTGGGCTATTCATATAGAAAGATTTATTGCACTTTTGCTTTCGTAAAACATGTTTTTGTGAAAATTTTAGGTAACAAGTCTGGATGCTGGTGAGGTGGGAATAGCCTGAAGCAAATTAGCATACAGATAGAAGTACATAAAAAAATTTTACAGTCTGCTGCTATTCTATTGGGTATTGGCTTAATGTATTCATGAAGTTCAAGTATGATCTTGATATAGGTCAAGTAATATAGTCAGTGGGTCTAGTCAGAGAAAGGTAACCATTTTGAAATGTTCTGCAAATCACTGCCCCAACATATCATAAGTTCCAACCTGGTGACCTTGCCCCTTATTAGAAACGTTCATTTTGAAAGAAGTTGTAGAAATGCTAAAATGCAAACATGTTGTCTTAATAAGATACCTTATCACTTGTAATTTTAACAAAACCCCCAGGTGATTAGATGTGAGGCCTAAACTCATCCTCTCTCATAGCCAATTAACAGACGACAGTTGTCATATCTGAGAAAGCTAGTATCGCATTACACATAAAAATAAATGATGGCTATTAACGTCTCCCTTGCAGAATTCAAAATGACGGTCACAAAGAGAGGTGGTGGTTTCAGAGTTCACTGATTGCTCCAATACTGACTAGCTTCATGCTCGTGACCAGAATCCAATGCTAGATCAATTAGTGCCTAATTTCACAATGGTAAACAATGGTGTTCACTAACATGTGACAAAATTAATTCATGCTGCTGCACTGTAATGACAGGGTGGTTGCTAATGACAATGTCATTTCTTTGAGACAGGATTTCTTGTAGCCCAAGCTATCCTTGAATTCACTACATAATTAAGGATGAGCCTGGATTTCTGATCTTACTGCCTCCACCTCCCAAGTGCTCAGATGACAGGTTTGGATCATGATGCCCAGCTAATGTTGATAATGTTGGTTAAATTATGAAACACAGATTTGTTCCTCCTCTGTCTGAGCTTCTCTGGCTCACATCTCTACCACAGTAATATTTCCATAGTTATCCAAGTGCTAAAAATGACTATCTCCTTGAACTTCCTAAAGGGAAAAGAAATCTTGACTTAAACACCTCACCACCAGACAATTCTTCCCTGTCTGCTCATTGTGGAGCTGTTCCCGGATGAGGCCTGTTCCTCCCTGTAGGTTCCACCCCATGACTGAGTTTCCTGCCTCTGAATCACCTTCTCCTATGGAAGGGTCCTGTTGTGATGATAAAAAACAAGAAAATAAGCAAACATGTAGGATGCAAGCCAGTAAGAAATGCTCTGTAGGAAAATGCCCAAAGAGTAATGGAAATAAATAGGAAGGCAATTTATATGGGGTGGTCAGAAAAGGCCTCTCTGATAAGGTGATGTGGTGGTTTGAATGGAAAACGCCCCTCTTAGTCTTGAGTATTTGGACACTTGAACCCCACTGAGTGGCGCCATATATGGGGGTGTAAGAGGTACAGTCTCATTGGAGGAATGATGTCACTGGTTTTGGACTTTGAGAACTTAAAGCTTTGTCTGCTTCCAGTGTGTGGTTTGAAGCTAGAACTCTCCATCCTGCTGCCTCATGGCCCCATTATAATGGACTTCCATTCCTCTGGACCCATAAGTGCAAATAAAGCCTTCCTTCTCCAGCTTGCCTTGGTCACAGTGCTTTATCACAGCAGTAGAAAAGCAACCAAGGCAGGCATCACCTGAGCTAGGATGAAAGGACAAAGCTGCAGATTGATAGAGGTACCCTAGACAGAGAGAAACCTCTGTGATAGAAGTGTACTTGGTGTGTGCAGTGAAGTATTCCAGATTCTGGAATGAACTGGGCAAGGAGGAAATGTGGTAGCAATGAGTATGGCCATTGTAAGCATCTAGGACAAGGAGGGCCCTTGAGGCCATGGCAGGGATGAGAGATAGGATTGTGAGCCAAACAGAATGAGAGCTCTCTACCAGATGTTATAGCCATCACTCTGTCCAGTGTTCAGATGCAGCAGATTCAGGTACACGCAGAAGAAGGGAAAGCAGCCAAGACAGAGCAAAGATACAGGATGCTCAGTTTGGTTTCTGGATATGTTTTGAAGGCAGGTAATGTAAGATCTAATCAGTTATGAGCCAAATATTATGCCAATACTTTGAGGCTGTAAAGCAGTCAAATATTTAAAGGTAAGCAACTATGGATGCTTGTGTTTAGCTCATCTTTTGATTTAGTCCAGGACCCCTTTTTATGGAATGGTGTCACGTGCATTTAGGGTAGGTATACCCATCTCAATTATCTCAATCTAAAATTTTCCTCAGGGATAAACCAGAAGTTTATTTTCATGGTGATTATAAATCCTGTTGAGTTTAAACCATCATATCATTTGGCTTGAAATACTTGCTCAAACCTTGAGTTTCTACACATGACCCTCATTGAATTTATAACACTCAATATCTGCAAGAAAAGTCAAGGCCTATTAACCAGTAACTGTTGTGTTTAATTGTAGAACCTATTAAATTAGTTTCAAGATTATGCAAGAATATCTAACTGGCTTTACAGGTATTCATTTTCAGCTTAGAAACAGAGCTATAACTCAGTTTTGCATCTGTAAAAACATACCATTATTTGCCCAAAGAGCTGGGTTTCTCTAAAGCATACCAGGCAACATGACTTATTTCAATACTTCTCTGTGAATTCATATCATTAGGTATGGGCTGCAGACTGGTACATGCTCAGATTACTGTTCATTTTATCTGAGACGAGGCTCTAACCATATGAGAGCAACCCGGTAACTCATACAGGAAACAAATGTAGAAAAACAAATGACACTGCTTCAGTGTCAGAATGTGGTACCCATAATACAAAAACAGGCATCACATGGAAGGAGGCACTTTAAACACAATGTGGAGGAAAAACAATTCATTTTTAAACTTCAGATAAATGTAGATTGTTTTTAAGCATATGCTTTGGTGACATTCGACCGCTAATGGAACAATTTCCTTTGCTTACCTTGTTACAGTTGCATAACAAAGTTCAAATACTTGACCTGAGCTTTGGAAAGCAAGGGAATTGGGTTTGGAGGGAGAGACAAGGTTTGGAGACATCAAGGAGACCAGAGAGAACAGAAACGAAAGGTCTGTGTTTAGAGAAATGTTCATCTATGGCACCATTTTAAATGTGGGAAGTTGTGTATGTGTGTGTGTGTCTGTCTGTCTGTGTGTCTGTGTGTGTGTGTCTGTGTGTGTGTTTCTGTGTGTGTGTGTCTGTGTGTGAACATTATAATTTACTTATCTACTACGTTCATTTCACTTAAGCACTAGTAAAACCGTATTCTAAAAGTAACAAAGTACATTACAAACATGGGAAATCAGAAAAGGAAGATGCCAAACATCACCCTTATTCTAATTCTGAAGATTAGCCCTTCTTTTAAATCTGTCATTTCATTCCAGGAAAATATAAACTGCTTTGTGGTGAGTATAGCTTCCTTTTATTGAATAAAAAGTTTAAGGAATATCTAGTTTACAAAGACTGAATCAAAACTTTTGACAAAAGTAAGAGACTCCGGTTTATATACAATCATCTCTGACTTATATTTTAAGTATTTGTATGTATTTAAAATCTGTATGAATATGTACGTATCTATACTCATCCACATCTAAGTAGGTATAGAAATTAGCATTGGAGAACCAGAAGTAATATTCACAATTCATATCTTAGGAACTAGGACACAATATAAGATAGTGATAAGGATAATATTAAATAGTCTTTAAAGTAGTTTGAGTCATGCAATGATGCTCACTGTTGAATGTTATTTTTTGTGGCATCTTTTTTCTTTGCCTTAAAGATTTGAAGGTCACCAAAGCCATGTGCTTCTCCTACTCCTTGTTCTTAACCTGATCAGGAAAGTACTAGAAAAGAAGAAATCCAGATCTGTGCATAGTACAGCATAAAGAGAATGGATACTAATTCCAGGAGACGCTCAAAATAGCTAAATTAGCCTTATGCCAAATATACATGAAGTAATTTACTTTTTATAATGTTGGTTCAGCTGAATAAAATGATTTCATCCTCAAGTGTTCTGGTGATTATAACTAAAATGTGACTCACTTCCTTGAGGGCTCCTCTCCCTCCTCTTTGGACAAAATGGTCAGAATCAAAATAAATAAAAATATTAACAGCCACAATGGGTTGTTCCATTGATAGGGTGTGTCTTCACTTTGTAAGGTCCAGGCTATGTGCTTCCTGACTTTGTGTTTATATGTATCTACAACATATTAGACTCCAGAGGACACACATAGCAGGGAGCTAATGCCATATCAAGGGGAAACTTCAAGTTTAGTTTACACAGGGTCTGAAATTATACAAGCTCTTGCAACGTTTGGCTAATAGTTAAATGAAGAATGCCATTCTCTGAGACAGGAAGTAGGGAAAATGGAATCAGGTTTGAGGAGAAGAGGATTTCCTAATCCCAGAGTAGTATGAGAAATACATATGAGTTGCGTTTGAACTGGAGCTTAGACTCAACAGTAGAAAAATGGCCAACCCTGTGAGAACCAGGCCTGGCTTTGCATTGGAGGATACTGAAAGTTAGTTTCTTTGGCGGAATGCTGCTATAAAGTACTTAAATTACCCAGAAACCTTTAATAACCATTTGTTGTATATAAATTGATATTTTATATGCAGACCATTTTATGTAGTCATTAAAATGAGATCCAGGGGACCCACTTGAACATTATTTCCTGGGCTCCATGTTCATCTATAATCTTGAAGGAAAATAAATTTTCCTTATGAACAGTCCATACTTCATGTTCCTCATACTCTCCCAATCCAGATGACCTCCCATCAGTATTTTCTTGATTGTGCATGTGTCATAGGGTAGCATTAAAATATATCCAAGTATATTAAAACATAGCTTGTGTTAAGTAACCAGTCTAATTCCAACTTTTTTTAAGAGGAGGACAAGCTGACATTTTCATGTCACAGACTTCGGTAATTGTTCCCAAAGCCTAGCACAGCAGTCACCCACATGAAAAATAGCTTCAAATGCCACTGGATGCCCCGCTCTGCTGTAATTTAGAAAGTGGTGACAAGAGTAACTCTCTCACTTAGAAAATGTGATGAAAATATGGGGCAAAAATACAGAGTGCTTGGATGTTCTATCCCCGTTTCCTCAAATCAGTAGACTTTACTCTTTAAATAGGAGCAGTGCAAAGAATGTGACATTTGGAATGGTAAGCTGTGTTGTGATTTATTAGCTGCAAAGGACTTCTCTGCTGTCAACTCTAACAGAATATGAAGAAAATTAATAATTATTGTTGCTCCCAATAATCCTCCTTCTTTTACAAGGTTATGATTTATAGAATGCAGTTTGTCTCTATTTTTAAGTGTAGATTTATGAAATGGATATTATCTTAGATGTAAATTCTCCAGTAGAGAACCCCAGTGGGAAGACACTTGAGGCAATATGGGAAGATGTATGATAGGGCTTATGTCTGGAGTTGAGTTGGCAGCTAAGGAGATAGTCCAACTGTTATTAATTCATATCCCCTCTAACCTTGGTCCTATCAGAAATATAAATCTTTGAATAATCTTCCTCTTATAAATTTTAATATGTGAACGAATCATTAAAATGGCTTCCAGTTAGATTCTGTTTAGGATTATGATACCAGAGCAATCAGCTTAATGGTCTGTGTATAAACTTTCAATGGATATTTGTTAGCTACATACCTTCCCAGATTTAGTACATTTCAGTTGATAAAAATCCTGTGAATTTGTGTTTTGAAACAAGTCTCTTTTTTGTATAAGTGAAAATTTCTATTTACTTGAATTTCTAGATTTTGCTAGCGATTGGGTGTGTGAGAGAGGGATGTAAATAAAAAGAGAATATGAGGGAAGTGAGACCCAAGGAGGTGAGAACAGAAAACAGAGGAATGTACGTCAGGAAAGCAGAATCAAGGCTGTTGAAGGAAGGAAAAAGGGACCCAAAGCAGATAAGGGAGGCCAGGAAGAGTAGTGGGGGTGTGAATAAGAACAAAAACAATGGATATGTCTGAAAATGTCACAATGAAACTCATTTCTTTGTTCTCTAATTAATTAATCAATTCAAAAAGTCAGACACAGATGTGTGGTCGTTCTGTTTTGTGTGGGTTTTTTTTTTCTCCAGCCCACATTAACAGGACACCCACTTTAGTGATAAGATAAAACAGGGCTTATAGTAAGAGAATGTACCTGAAAGCTACCTAAAACTTGGCTTGTTGGATTCTGTCCCTGATTCTGTGTGTGTGTGTGTGTGTGTGTGTGTGTGTGTGTGTGTGTGTGTGTGTGTGTGTGTGTGTTCATGTATGTGCACATATGTGTATGTATGTATGTGTGCATGTGTGTATGTACACATGTGTATTTGGGAAGTTGCTGCTTCTGTAAGAAAAATAACTTTTTGAGATACCCGCATTTTTTACTCCCCCCCCAATAAGTGACATTACAGACCTCAGCCATAACCAATAAATACAGACAGCCAATACATTAATGGCAAGAGAATAAATTAGAAATGATCTAGGTATTCCTGAAAAGCTATTTCTCTCCTCAGACATGATGGGAACGAATTAGTGCAAGCATGTATGATCCTGGGTCTCCATTACTCACTGCTATAATAAAATGAGGAAGCGCTTGGATTTTCATTAGAAAGAGAAATGATAAGATTGGTGATTAGCAAGTTATTGAAAGTTTCTGGACAGAGAAGATACCCTTTCCACCTGTGAGTCTAGAATACAATAGAGTCTCTGGAAGCTGTGGTAGATGAGCTCATGCTTCTTCGGCTCTCTCCTGAAGATGTAACCAGGTTGTCGCACATGGGAAGAGCGCATGGCCTCATGCATTTAGGAAGCCAAAAAGAGAGCTTTCTGAGCTTTGCAAGATTCAGAAACATCAAGGATTTAAAGAAATGATTGAGAGTTTTTGTAGATGGGGGGACAAGTTACTAATAAAGATGACAGCAAATAAGATCTACTTGTATAAATTAAAATATGCCAAGCATCTTATTAGAACTTTCTAAACGTTACTATTTAACAATTGTGCCAAATAGTATGGAGTTTTATGAATCTTTGTTTAAATGAATCTCACTGTTTTCCACTGCACAACTTAAGGAAAAATTTTATGTTTTCCTTTCCCATTTTTGGTTGACTGAGTGACAGGCAGATTAGCTTTAAATAGTGATAAGGTATGAAGAACTATATTAGGTATAAACAGTAAAGCATTCTGGGAACTCATGAGCTGGAAGTTGGATTGTTTGGATTGGCATTTTTTCTGTACAAAAGAGCAATAAATGTAAAATCCCATTTGCTCTCAGCACACAGAAATCTCAAAGCACTTGGTTCTAGCATGCACCTATTTATATTATTTCAAGGGAGGATTGATAACTAGACTTCAAAGAACCCAGCGTTAAGGAACAGTCACATTTGGATTCTGTATTTCTTAAACTCTGGGACGTTTCTAAAAAAAACACTGAAGTTTATAGCTATGGTTGTTATCTTTATATCTCCTTGTCAGTACTAACTTCAAACTTGGGTTATTAACCCAAACATACACTGGCATGAATTATCTGAAATTAAAAGGCAAGTTACCTAAAATTAAAAGGCAATCTGAGTGTCTGCCAATAATATTTCTCACAGCTGCCAATACTTGACTGACAGCTCATGATAGTGCTTCCACTATGTTGCTGGGTAGCCTCACTGACTCCCAACCAGCATTCTCTAAAGACCCTCAAAGCCTGCTTAGACTTGCTTTCCTACCAGGATGCCGTGTGCATAAATAAAGAAGATGTTTTTCAACATGATTCGAGCAAGCCCAACATTCCGGCACAGTCGGATCATGAGCTTGATTTATAATATATTATATATTTATAATAATTTATATATTATAATAATATATATCACAGTTGATTTATACATTGACTTAGTTACATTTGAAAACAATTATGTTACACTAAGCCCACAGACTATTAAATCCCCTAGACTTCACGTCAGTTTTGAGAATGTAGTCTTTTCCATCAGATCAGATTTGCTTTAGCCACCTTGAAGGATTTCATCTTTATTTTGGCTAAAAGCTGACATTGTCACAATTTGTCTTCTCTCATGTCCCCCTTTGCAGAGCCAACAAGTATGTCTCTCTTTTATCTCTCTCTTTAAGAAAGGGATGTTGAAATCAGTCAGAAAAAAAAAAAGGTACTCCTTAAAATTAGTGTTACTACTTCTGAACACTTGGCACATAGGGACATCACACAAGAATCTTGATGGAGTCCTGGTTGAGTTCTAGAAAAGTATCCTTGCATTCCAAAAAGAGTAGTATTGCACATATGATAATAGTAGCACATTTTGATAACAGAGATGCATAACTTTGACAGAGAAAATGTAAGATATCTGTTTTAATGGCAAATTTCCAGAGCTGAAGGGATTCTACACTAAACAGTCCAACAAAATATCAGAAATATATTTTAATAAATTTATATATCCTCACACATTTTTCTCTGCTTTTGGTGCATTGTTTCCCTCTTTAGGTTTTCAACAGCGAGCCAAATTACCAGATGTAAAGTGTGTACAAAGGAACTGAGTATACTTTCATTTTAGATAAACATAATAAGAACTACACTTAACATGAAGATTAATCAACCAGGCCAGGTTAATTTTTACTAGCCCTTCATCAAAATTCAAATTGCAGGTAACAGATGGAGTTTTACCACTGCCTCTCTGAAACATTCATAAACACACATTTATAATAATACTAGAACTGGACAATCAGCCTTGTCATCGCCAAGCTATGTAAGCATTTTCTCAGGCGGTCAGCAAACAGGTGCATTACATCAGAAGAAACACGTGGCGGTGTCTTTAACAGTCAATTAACAACACATGGGATTATTTTACAATCAGAACTTGGTGATATAACATTCCCATGGAGGTCCTTTAGAAGACACATACCCCTTACATTTCAGGGATTTCATAAAAAAAGTACCCACAGCCATGGGCCTGGATTTGGAAAATGAGAATAATGCTTTCCATATGGATTTGCACAGTAGCTGGGTGGGAGGAGTCTGTCACATGCAGCCACCAATCCGTCTTGGTGGTAGAAGAATAAGCTTATAGTTCTGCTCCTAGTGCCTATTTTATTCCTCACCATTTCGTTTTTTACCACACATCCTCACAGCTTGTTCTTTCTCTTCCCCTTCATAATCCAATATTTAATTAAGACCGTGTTGTGAGGTTTAGGAGAGCTTGATTTTAATTTTCAAACATCACTTCAGGATGTCTTGAAGAGGGAGCATGTTCTTTATTAAGACTCCAGAGTGCTGAGCTGCCTCTCAAGTGTCAGCTTGATGCTCTGGCATCTTGGAAAAATCTTTTTTTAAATCCTCATATATATGTCTTCTTACAGATTTAGAAGATAAAATATATACCAAACCATAAATCTCCATTCCTACTAAAGTATTTATTGTTTGTCTCGTTTTAAGTCCTAAAGTATGAAATAGAGGGGAAAAAAAAACCAACCAAATGGAATATTTTTAATGTCAAAGTATTTGTGTTAACAATATATAATAACCAAAACAGAAAATATAAAGCTTCATTGTAGATAGAAATTCTACCATGTACACAATTTTAAAAATTATTTCTTATAAAAAAAATTAAAGATTCTTCCCTTGAGATAGGAACGTCCTGCACAGTGACAGAACAGCTAGTGTCACTGAGGATGCTAGAATCCTTCCATTTGTCACCCAATTCATTTTGTTACCTTGTATAAGCATTGCTGTCCTGCAGCCATCACCTAGGACTCTAGATGGTCAATCTCAATGAGAAAGGCAGTTTAAAAGCTAACCATTAGATAATCCTAATGTCAATCTCTTTGGCTTTAGTGGTTTGACTGTAGTTAAATTAAGTGGGGAATGGTTGCTCCAAATGTTTCCTGAAGTTTGTCTTATATTTATGACACTGTTTTGTTTTGTTTTGTTTTTTTAAAAAAAAAAAGTCCTAGATACATGAAAGCTCTATCGAGACAAGTTGTCCCCCAAGACAGCAGAAATCCTTCTCAGTTCTAGCATGCTGCCAAGTTTGGATGGGAGAATGCATGTGTACAGATCAACTGGTAAACCACAATAAGCCATCTTACCTTGATCCGAAGTGACACAACGCTTCCCTATACATTTCAGGAAATTCTAGGGTGTGTATGTGTTGTTGTTGCTGCTGTTGTTTGTGACAGGGTTTCTCTGTGTTGCCCTGGCTGTTCTGTAGACCAGGCTGGCCTCAAATTTACAGTGATCTGCCTCCTGAGTGCTGGGATTAAAGGCATGCTCCACCACCACCACCACCACCACCACCACCACCACCACCACCACCAGGTTATTTTCTTAAGACATAGCCGAGGGTCAAGGACTGCTTTTATATATGTGATGTGTTAGTAAATGGGATGAATGGTGTTAACCTGTCAGTGAGGGAAAAGACACATTTGATCCTGTTGAAGATGACTGTGAGATCAGTGTCAGTGATTTGAGGAGGCAGACCTGATATGAATCCAGTGTCTCTTGCTCATAGTCTCCTCTGTATTAGAGTGCTTTCTGTGACCAATAACATAGTATCACAGAATGGGAAAGTTGTGAAGAACAGGACTTCTTTAACTTTTATTATAGGTGTAAGAGAAACACCTTAGAACATTATATGGCAAAGCGTTGGTGTACTGTCCGACCTGTGGATCTGTTTCCCTCTCCTTTGGAAGCCAGCAGGATGCATCCTAATGACCTTATCTAATTCTAATCACTTCATGAAGACCCCTCCTCTAAATACCATAGTAAAAGTTTCTGCCCTTTTAATAACTGTCAATGGAGATTAAATCTCATAAATGCAACTCTTGAAGGTACAACCTATATTTAAACCCCAACACTACCCTTCCAACACTACTCAGTTCACTGTAGCTATGTTATGAGACTATTTTAATTCACTGTAGACAATCTTGATGTGCCTGACTCACCAGATCCTCCTTGAAGATCTTCATTTTCATAAAGAATCCATTTGACTTTTGATTTATATAGCATAATCCCATGAAATTTTCCTAGCACTGTACTGTTATATCAAACAAATGGCCATCTTAGTAGAAAAAATGTGCAATTCAGACACTGAGAGGTGTATTTTAATTATCTAAAAATGTGATAAAAGTAAATGACACTGGAAAAATTGGATGCTAGAGTAATATTTCATGTGACCATGCAAAAAAAAAAAAATCAGCATTCATTTAGAGTATTTTCCTGACTTCATGTTTGTGTATGGGCATGTGTGTACATGAGCATGCCGTTGTGTTATGCACATGTGTCTATGGAGGTCAAAGGTTCTTGTTGGTATATCTTCTTCAGTTACTCTCCACCTTAGCTTTTAGGACAGGTTCTCACTGAATTGAGATGTCGTTGGTGGGCGAGGCTGTCTAGCCAGAGAGGCTCAGCAGCCTTTGTATGGGTTCCAGAGATCCAGATGCTTGTGCAGCTTAACAGAGATATCACCTCAATCCTACCATTGCTGACTTTGCGGCCTTGGGAAAATTACCAGACAGTCTCACCTGCCTTTCATGGACTTCTTTCTTCATTATGGCTTTAGACAAAATGTGTGTTTTGGAAAATCTACAAATGATTTGAGTAGTTCATATGGTAACATCCCCAAAAGAATAATTAAGGAACTCTTTCAACCCAGAAATTTTTTCCAAATTTTTTTCCAGATTGGCAATTTAATATAGTTTAAAAGAATGATATAAGTCCTTAGAAAAATCATTAAGGGCTCTGTGGCCTTGTGTTTCTTTAGTACTTATAATTACTTCTCTTTGTTCCTAAATAATGATACTGAGTGTGTTGACCGCCCCCCCCCCCCCACTGCAATGCCTAATTTGCCTTATTAATACAGTGAGCACATCCTCAAGGATCATTAGCTCAGTAATAGTGGGAGGTAGTTTTCTTATGCATGGGACATCCTGTTCTTTCTATAGTGATGACTTTTGTACTGCCCACTTGATATCCCATATGTGGGAAAAAACTTAGAGGAAGCATTCAGAAAGAGATTTGAGATGACTTTTGGTTTTCAAAATTAAGAAAATATAAAGGACAAAATGAATTGATTGGCCTTTTCTTGTAAATATTTCAAAGTAGTATGTTGACATATTCTCATGGATAAGTAATGCTAAATGTCAACCTGAATTAAGCCATTTGGCTGAAATTGAGATGTGAACTAATTTAGTAGTTTTGAAAACTCCTTATCTCACCATAGACAGAAGGAAAAGGGGGAGTGCATTGTTCGCTTAAGGTATTTTAAACAGAAAGGGTGGTACAAAGGAGGTCATTTCAAAGAACATATGAAACCCAACTTGGAATCTGCTGTAGAATCTTAAAGTACAGGACATTATCATCCTCCTATTTAAAATACATCTCCATGCAATCTAACATCCCATAGTGTTTTTCCCACTGTGTAGACTATCCAAGTGCTTTCATCTAAATAATATGTAAACCACTGATATAGTCCTTCAAAATAGCTACATCAATTTAGGTTATTAAAGTTATTCTATGGAAAATAAAATAGAGCCATGCCTCACCTTAACTTTTAGCTCAAATTTAGTTCTCACTCGATCTATGACCTTGATGTTTACACCCAGCTCTACCAAAATAACATGATTTATACAAAATTCTTGGGTAAAACTGGAGGAAAGATGTTCTTCTTCAGAATGCGTGGCTGATTTTGAGGATAAGTAATAAATTAAAGCTTAATTGTAAGTCTGTTACCACAGTTGTGTTGATACAGGGTCAAACCTCTTAGGACCCCCAATCAGAAAGAAAATTGCACAGTCTATTCTTCCCTCCATGTTAAAAACAAAGGTCCCTCTGCTCCCCAAAACAACAATGAAGTATTAATAATGGAAAGGCACTCAGTGATGTCAGGTTACCACTGATGTATCAACCAACAGTACAATCCATTGCCATAAACATAATGGGGGAAAAAATTGATCCCACCTCTAAGTAAAACAAACTTGTCACCATGCCTACCCTGAATTGGTAAAATGTTGCTTTTTTCTATCAACTTTGTAAAGAACTTATTTAAGTAAATATGGCCCTGCACAACCTATGAAAAATGATTTTGACCCGTTATTGTACTAGGCTTGCCTTCTTGGGGTAAATGATTTACATTTTATGGTTCATTGTCATAGCTTTGGCCATGGTTCAATTCCAATTTAAGGAAATACTTGAAGTGTTGTCTTCTAGTAGCATGCAAACACTCCAAGAATTTCATGTTTTCCATAATAATCGAGGCTCGTTATGCAAGTGCACTCAAAGACACTTTTTCCAGAACAGAACAAAAGAGATTGGATTCTTTGTAGCTTAAATTGCTTCAAGAGTTCTCAGTGGTAGAACCCTTAATGGCTTTTGTGCAAACAAGGGAGACTGAATCATGTACTTTTATTAGTCACTCAAGAAGCCTTCGGGTTGTTCTAAAGCATGCAAACACCAAGGCGCATCTTAATAAACCTCAAAAATGTCTTGCCTGATTAGGAAGTTAGTCACTTAATATTTTGACAATTAAAACAATATACTGCTTAAAAAACTAACAAATCACCCTTAGAAGTAACAGGATACATCATTTTAAAAAGGAGCAGCCCAAGAGTTTCTGGTGCCTTCCTCTGTCCTATTTAGTTCTTCTTTGCTGTCTGAGTCCATTGTTTTGCAAATATCTGCATTGAATTCTAGTAATACACATTGGTGTTAATTCTGTTCTTGGTGAAGTAACATTATTTTAGACATTAGCAGCTTTTGTGGTCTGAGAATCAACCCTCCTTCCACAGTGGTTTCTTTACCAGTCATTATTGTTCTGGTGTGAACACTGCTTTCTTCATCCCCCCTTTGAAGCCTGAATTAGTCTTCAGCATAATGTTACCTTGTTCCAGAAGGCACGTGAGGTCAAATTTGGGAAATGTCCTTACAGTTCTTGTGTTCTGGGATTGTTTACCCTTTCTTGTTTTAGAAGTTGCCTCAGCCATGGTCACAGACATCCCTTGAGACAACTTTTCCATTTATTTTGTCCATTTAAGGGGAACATATTGAAGGTTTTGCTACTGAGAGATTAAAATAAATACATTGAGAGGAACATTCTCAAAGCTCCTGCACAGACCATTGCTTTCTCCCTTGGGTCTGTTGGCATCCCTACCCTACGGGCAATAAGGCTGCCAAGTCTAGTGTTTAGAAATCTGCCAGAGTGTAGAAACAAGATTTAAGAAGAGTACTTTCTTTACTTGTGTACACTGAAAATTAAAAGGTAAAATATGATAAAAATGACTTTCTAAAAGTACATTGCCTATGAAAATTGATCCTTGTGTATAAGATAATGATTTCAGAATACCAGTATACGTTTTTGAAATTCTGGAAAATGATACTTAACAATGAATTCTTTGTAGGGTTAAAGAAAAATCAATCACACGGATATTTACTTAACAAAATACCAACTTCCTTGTATGCCGAGTTTCAATCATGAGCTCTCACACATGTTAGACATAGAAATTAAACATCTTAAAATGAAATTTTAGGCTTGTGTATAATTCATTGGGTAGAACAGATGCTTGGTTCACATGAGGCTGGGCTTAGTCCACAGCAAAGAAAGAAACAAAGCCAGACAGAAAGGAAAGAAGGGAGGTCTCCATTTTCAACCATTAGTGATCACCATTAAATGAAAACAGAACTTTATTATCATAGGACAAAATAATTTGTTCTAAGATGAATGAGATTATAAATTCTGCCCTCTCTATTAAATGTTAGTTTAAGCAAAAAGTCTCATGCTATGGGTTGCAACCCCTTTAGGGGTTGAACAGCCCTTTCACATGGGTCACCTAAGATCATCAGAAAATAGACATGTACATTATAATTCATAATGGTAATAAAATTAGCTATGAAGTAGCAATGAAAATAATTTTATGGTTGTGGGTCACTGTAACATGAGGAACTGTATTAAAGGGCCATAGCAATAGGAAGGCTGAGAACCACTGTCTTAGATATACCAAAACCAAAAACAATTTCTCAACATTTTATTCCGTGTTTTAGAATGCAAACTCTACATCACCTCTTTTAATTTTTTTTTCTTGCAGGAAAACTGAAGATTTTAATAACAAACCATTCAAGGTGAAAATGAATACAGGTATGCTTTTTAATTTTATTTTTAGCTCCTTAGCTTTGCTCCTTAAGTCAGCTTGGTTTTACATTAGCATAATTAATTGTAAATGTAATGCTGAGTTTCTGGGTATATGGAGAGTTACATTGCATTGTCAACATGTCCCAATCTCATAGCTCAAGGTGTAATTTTTTGTTACTTGACATTACTGATCTTTTATTATATATGTCCCCCCTCCCGTGTGTGTGTGTGTGTGTGTGTGTGTGTGTGTGTGTGTGTGTGTGTGTGTGTGTGTGTGTATGCGTGTTGGAAACCAGAGGTTAACCTTCTAATCATTCCTTGTTCTTTAATCCACCTTGATTTTGAGGCAGGGTCTCTCATTTGACCTGGAACTCTGTGGTTAGACTAGGCTAGCTGTCCAGTGAGCTCCAGGTATCCTCCTGTCTCTGCATCTCTAGGACTGGAATTATCAAGCACATGTCACTGTGCCCAACTTTTTAAAAAAATATAAATTCTGAGGATCAAACTAAAACTTCCACACTTTACCAACGGAGCCATAACCTCAACCCTCTCTGGTTACTGGGTTTGATTGT
Source organism: Phyllotis vaccarum (assembly GCA_033318265.1). Classification (NCBI taxonomy): domain Eukaryota; kingdom Metazoa; phylum Chordata; class Mammalia; order Rodentia; family Cricetidae; genus Phyllotis; species Phyllotis vaccarum. The sequence goes on from JARWLC010000002.1 coordinate 156,055,360, forward strand.
TTGTTTTTGTTTTAATTAACTCTTACAACTTAAGCAGCTTTATTTATACATTTGAAATCTCTTAAAATATGTTAGGCTGAAAGCCAAATTGCTCTGGTGAACAATATTAAACTTTCCCATTTTACATTTATATTGACAAAGTCAGCAGATAAAATTCTAAAACCTCATATGAAAATTAGTTTGATTAATTTTTTATTATCACAATACACATAAAACCATAAGCATGTTATTTTTAGACTTGCACACAATATTTAAATTGTGTGCAATTAAATATTTAACACAAACACCCCTGAGCCCTGTGTTGTATATGTTTTTATTGTAAAATGGTTTACAAATACCTGGTAAATATACAAAACGTTATTTTTGTCCCATAGTGACCTATTTTTTGACTTGTAATTTCACCTTCATTGTCAACAGTCTCATATATAGCAATTAAAGAAAAACAACCTTCTCATGAAATCCTGCGACTGTGTCTAGCTCATGGCTAGAGAGTTGTTTTAGCCAGTTACCCCACAGCAGAGCAAAAAGAAAGCCCAGCTCATTCTTTCTCTTCAAGCTACTTGTATCAAAGTGTCTAGAAAAAGGATTAACAACTGGCTGGTAAGAGCCAGTATTTAATCCCCAGATCAAGGGAGAAAGATGTGCCAGGTACCTCCCTATGGCATCCTCTTTGCTGAAACCTGCTCAAACTGGCCTCAGAGAACACTGTCATCCCACATGGAGAGAGACATTTCAAGAAGCAAACAATACAGGGCATTGGAGAAAGGACTGATGACCTTCTCAGAGAGCCAAGTTGAAGCATTTTTACAAATGGAGATGGGTTTGTCTTCTTCAATCTCCTCTGCCTAATGATAGCTATCATTTATTTTCATGTACAATGTAAACTGGACTGTGATGAGCCGTGCTGCATGACCATACAGTCACTCCAGCTCACTATTCCAGAGTTATCTCTGAAGATTTAAGTTATACATGGCTTCCCCAAATAGGATTTTCCCATTATGAGAGATATACATGTATAAGTATTCTAAATATACTATACTTCTGTATAATAGATTCAAAAGTTAGTTTTCCTGATCCTATAATTGCATCCTAATAACAAGGCACAGAGAAATTGGGAAATTGTTTAATGCTCTGGTATCTGAGCCAAGTTTCTGCTAAACAGCAGAAATAAAAACATCTATCACAACTTTCATTTATAAGGAGTAATCTTGGCTCTAGATGGGCACAGGTGTGCATAAAATTGGGTTGCCTATGTGGATAGATTTACATCCGAAGTTTAGTTATAAGTTAAAATACTTTGCTTAAAATTCCAAAGTATTGGTATGATGTTGCAATAAAAACATGCTTCTCTGAAAAATATAAATGACAAATATTTAGGTAGAAGATAAATAGATAAAGTGTTATCATTGTATTTAAAAATTAAGGAATAATTGATTCCTAGGTAATAAATATAATTGGCTCACCCTCTCTACCTATTAATGATATAAGATTTCTTAAGACTCTACATAGCAGGTTTGAGACAGTCGCTCAGTTGAGGAGCATGGTGCTGTTCAGTCACATCCCAAGCACCCAGGTAAAAAGCTGTGGATGGAACAGCACTGGTATTATCAGTACTAGGAGGCAGAGAGAGGAGGAACCGGGGGTCCTCTGGCCAGACTAGACAAGCCTCATCAGTGGGCTCCACCCTCCATGAAGGATCTTGTCTTTATGATGAAGAGAGAGAAACAAGGATTCTCTTAATCTTGACCCCCAGCCTCCAGAAGCATCCACATGGACAGTTCACACATACACACAAAAAAAGCCTACTTGCCAGTCACTAAAGTCTAAAAATTCTTTTATATCTAATCTTTGCTTTTAATCATATACATAACAAACTGTCCAAAGAGAATGGGTTTTATGTTTTCATTTTAGGATGTCTAAATTGTGACTTACCTCCTCTCAATGGCAACTGTGACCTATTACTTTCTAATCCATGAGAATTCTCTATCATTGAAGGGGGTAAAGATAATTCATAGACAATGGTTGACACACCTAAAGTGTTTTCTAGATGTGGAAACAGCAATTGGGTATCTTAAGGCTCAATGGAAAGGTACCCAGCCAGGCTGTGGTTCATGGATAACTGGGATGGTTGACCAGCACTTGGTTGCTGTAGGATGAGCTGTGTGTCAGAGACAGTGTCCTCATATTGAGTCTTTAACAGCATCTTCAAAATCAACACAGAAGTATACAGAATATGAATTTCTAGTGGTTTTCCTGTCCTACCAATCTCACAACCTCAACTTTTAAAAATAAACCCTTTTATGAAGTGTGAGCAAAGAGTCTCCATTTACTTATCCTTTTCTGTCTCACAGTGAACATATCTGTGTTTTTTTTCCTGTGTTGCTTCTAAGCCTAAATGAAGCATCTAATAACTCTATTTATTAAGTAGTTTTGTGCAAACAATATAATAAGCATTTATGTCCTAGTCATTTGACAAAATAATACATGTGAATTGAAAGAAAACTAATAATTTACTTTCAGCGTGACCACAATGACTTCATAGAGGTCTGAGTGTGCCTTCTATGCACTGAGACTTCTCAGACAAGGAGATGAAATTGTACATAACCACTCTTATTCAGTGATCCTAAAGGACTTTCACAGGGCACTTGCTTTTTAACATAGCAACCCTCCACAAGCTAGCTCTTAATATAACCTGTAAGCCTGAAACTCTGAACTACCTCAGTCTAATATTTTCTAAAGTACCCCTCTGTTTACACATAATTTCTCAATATGCTCTGACAGCCTTGTGAATATTGGGAGATGGCGCAGGGCATCTTAGCACACAGTTTGAACATTCTGTGCTCAAACATTGTCTCTCAATCTTTTCATTCCAAGATGTTATCATTTCATCTCTGCTCATTTTTAGACAATAAAAGTTAAAAGGACCAGGAAAATAAAATCCTTCTAAAAGTAATATCACATTTTACTTTGAACAGTCAGTAGTGACTAGATCTTATGTCCAATGGCATTATGTATATCTTTCCACACATGCTGTCTCTCAGAGGATTTTAACTACTTCAAAATAGTTATCGGTGTTCTTTGAAGGTATCTTCAGCTGTAATTTTCTACCATCTCTGTCTTCCTCTTGGTTCCAAGATCTAGACTTTGTTTTATTCTTTTAACATATATGCACTTTGTGTTTCAACTCAGGCTTCCTGTTAATAGTTCCTGTGTTTAAAAAATTACAATTTTAAGTCACATTTTATATTATAAAAGTTACACCAATTTTGTAGTCTATTGACTTCTCTCTTTTATAACTTTTGCTAGTAATTAACACCCAATTCTAATTCTCTATTATTTTGTGTTTAATGAATACAGACTGTATATTTTTCCTCTGAACTAAGGAAAGTACATGACAGGACACAGCAATTATACTCTCGCGTTGTTAGTTATCTGACTTTTTGGTGTGTGTATGTTCACCTTCAAAAAGAAAATTAAGGCTGCTTTGATGATCAGGGAAAGACAGAAAACTATTTATTGCACATACTGTATTACCAGGGAATGTGGGAGCAGAATCAGAGTCTATTCAAAATTAGAACTCTAACCTTTCAATCTTGGAAACTGGTCTTCCAAATTTAGATGTCTCAACTTCTCATAGCATAGAAAAGGGCTGATGCATTCTTACATACTTGACATTTTGATTTTCTTAGCATAGATATACTTTTGAATAATCACGATGGCGTAATCTTTTAAGAGCATTCAATTTTTAAATTTTTTAAAAAATGTTCATTTCACTGTATACATCAGCTGCCAATTTCAATTAGATTAACTATTTCAGAACTGTAGGAAGACATGAAATTGTACAATGCTGTGTGTTTCCTTATGACTTGAATATATGAAGTATATAATGCCTATGTCAGCTGAAAAATAGTTCAAGAATTATTAAATCAAGGTAACTCATCTTTGATGATCTTTAGTGATTATAAATAGAATAGATTAAATCTAATCTAAAGTATTTGCATGAATATATATACACATCTATATATCCTGGCACTTTAGACTGAAATATAGATAACTCGTAACTCCAAAACCAACTGTCCTGTCTCTAAACTTAGTGTGCATTAAATACTATTGGTGTAAACAAAATTGAGCTCTGTGTCTGGGATACTATTAGGTAAAAAATGATGAACATTAAATATAAAACCTTGTGTTTCATTTGAAAGCATCACTGTATCTCTGAGCAGACCTGGATTTTCACAGTTGCTTCACATTGTCTCTTAGTCTGGTAGTGAAATTTGCAGGTGTACTCCACGATTACTAATGCTCCACTGTTTATCTTTCTCATGAATGTCTGACACGTCTCACTTAAAATGCATGACACTGCATGTACTTTCCCCATTGCCTTGGCCTCTGCTATGTCACTTTTTTTGCTTCCAGATAGCGGTGGGTGTGCTCGCAAACGTGCCGCCATGTCTGTCACGTTAACATCTGTGAAGAGAGTTCAAAGTTCTCCAAATCTATTGGCTGCAGGTATAACATCACTAACTCACAGTGCCTCTCTTAAATAGCTTCACCTCACCTCTCTCTTTCCAGAGTCATTGTTTGGATGTGTACAGAGAGTTTAAATACCTTTCAAATACCTCAAGCAATCTTATTTTTTTCTAATCCCCAGAATAGCTTCTATCCTTTCTGGTTTTGTTCTAAAAATAAAAAGCCAAAGGAAACTGATACCTTGTTAAAAACAAACATTTAAAAATATAATTAAAAGTATCAGTCACTTGCCAAAAATATGTTAACTGCAAGTGTTAATAACTATTTGTGATTATGTTACCTCGTGAACTAAAGCAACATGATACTTTGAGAATTCAGAGGTAGAAAAAAAAGATTTGATCAACATAAATCTTTATTATTATATTATATTCACTAAATATTTGTAATGACTTTACCTATACCCCGTGCCTCAGACTTCATCTGGAAAGTCTGCAGCTGTAGAAGATGAACTGACATCCAGCCTGTCCCTAGACTCTGAGGGAGTAGCACAAACCTCCTGGTACCTGGTTAGTTAATTGGTTGATGTGGTTGCAGTGTAGGGCTTCCTATGGCCTATTTATAAAATACATGTTTAGTGGTTAATTGGTACTGTGGATGTTCTACCCAGTTTTATTACAGAGAAACAAACTTTTAAAGGTGACTCACACTTTCACCTTCTTCCCCAACTCACAAATGGATGTCAAGGTCCAAATTCAAATGTCAAGTCAAGAATCTCATATTATCCTTCTTTATATAAAGCCATTGTAGTATATGTAATCTGATCTCATTCCAATCTCTGAATCAAAAACCACTCTGAATATGTTTGTCCATACATGTATGAGTATAAATGAATTATAAAGGCTATAGATGTATTTACACTAGATGAAAAGTAAAATAATTAAAAGGCAGGGACATTATATTATTGGAATGTCTGAACCATGGATTTCACTGGCATTTCAACCAACTAAAATCTCAGATGTGACCACTGATGCTCATATTAGTAAACACTCACCATGTCAACAATTCATATTTGTTATTACTTATAAAAAGTAATCCGTAAAGGACAGCATTGGATTAAACTAGAGATTGCATTTGAGAGAGCCAAACTGTACTACAAACAATTTCATGCCAAGTTTTTGGGAAAACACTAAATGTTTCACAGACAAAATAGAAAAATGAGCTGAGCCCGTCCTGATGACATCAACCTATAGCTCCAGTTACTTAGAGTTCAAAGCTGCCTGTGTTATCCAGCAAGTTTAAGGCACATCTGAGCACAGTGTCTCAAAATTTAAGATAATTAAAATGAGAAGGAGGGGTGGGTATAGCTCCGTGATGAAACACTTGCCTAACATGCACCTGGCCTTTGATTCAATTCTTTGTATCCGAGGGAAAGAGAATGGATGGAAGGTTGGGTGGTTAAATAATTCAGTAATATGAGCAATGAGTACGTCTTGCCTGTTTTATGTCACTAGAAAGAAGTCCCTTGAATTTCAGATTTAACGTGAAAAGAATTTTTTGCATATATTGACACATAAAGTCTTCAAGGACATGTAATGACATTTTAAAGAAGCAGGATCCTTTCTGCCCAGCTTCATTGTATAGCAGCCTTCATAAAAATTTACATAGAAAAAGAATGAATGTTTCAATATTGCTAGAGAAATAATGATTCACTGACATATATCCCAAGATCATCAACCCAAGCTTTATTAGATCATGGCCTCATCCATGGGCCTGTCAACAAAGTTTACCATTGTCATATTCCATGGGTGACTCAGGATGCACTCTGCTTCTCCCACTTGATGTTTCTTAGGGTTCTGTAACCCCACAACATGGTCACTATTGTGAAAAAAACCAGAACTGGCCATCTAGAAACTATCAATCAGAGGATTTGTATTTCAAGTGTCCTTCAAATTAGTTCAGCATAGCCTTTCTCCCCTACCCCATCTATGTCCCTGGCATTCCACAAATACGGCTCCTGTTGCTTCACACCACCCCCAGCACATACTTCATGTCTTCCTTATCTAGCTTAGTCTTATTAAACTAAGAGTAAAATAGCTTATTTTCAACCAAACAGTTACAATACACACAGAGTATTTACTGGCGCTGTTTCCCTATCCATTGTCCTTTCTCAAGTCCCCAAATTTGTTCTTTGTCCACGGTGGTCAGCAAATCCCTTTCCTTAAATGCCCCGAAAGCAGAATCCTAATCCTACATTAGTTTTCTTTCTAGAGATGTCATTGTCCTTTAGTGGAGCCGGGAGTTCGTCTTTCCTTCAGTTAAGCTCCACATGTGGAATCCAGAAAACATGTCATGATTCTACAAATCATTTTTACTGTATTACTCTCATTTTTGTTCTAATTTGTGATCAATATGATGAATGAGGATATGCTCCTCTTCTATAACTCACCTGTGCTAGAGTTATTCCAGGCAACTGAGATGATTCACATTTATTTTTTTTTCTGTTGATTTAGGGAAAAAAAGAAATCCATCTTTTAATATTTTATAAAACAAGCTTTGCATATCTCAACCCACCTTTAAATGTATATGTATAAACTTTAAAGTGATATTCCTGAAGCATTCGGGGAGAAAACAAAGTGTCATTGACTAGTAACAATTTATTAATGGTGCTAGGGAACATACAGAAGGAACCTAGAAGCTGGCCAGCAGTGAAACTAAAGAACTCCTACAATCCTTTCCAAGATCAACACTCTTTAAGCCCAATAGACCAAAACAGTGCAAACTGATCCCCCCCCAGATGGCTGTATATGAGGTTCCTGAATATATAGTTCAGAGACAATTGAGCTATTTACTATGCTTTATTTTTCATAGCTTATGAGCTAAAAGACAATGAAATACACTGTAGCAGCTTTTGTGTTTGAATCAGCAAAGACTTTGAAGGAACAATAAGAAAATTTAAATTCTAGAGAACAATGTGAAAGTGTACTAGATACATCCGCCTTTTGTAAAGGTTAAGAAAAGCATGCTATTGAAATATTAGTCACTTTCCAAAGCAGCAGTTAAATATAGTGAGTTACAGGTGGGTTTCATCCAGCTGTGGATCTGGTGACTTACTTTAACATTCTTAAAAGCACTCATTGCAAAGCAGGTCCTTTTCAGTGCCTTAATTCTATGTTCAGAATTTGAGTATCCATTTTGGGCCACGAGAATCTTAAAATTACATGGTTGCAATATTACTAAGGGTGAAAATTAGTGTTTGATATGTTCTAGTTATAGATTGTAGATATTTAACAAGTGATAAGCCCTTTGACAATAAAAATTGTACACAAACCTCTCATTACTACATTTAACATTACCTAAAACATAGTTTTAGGACTGAGATAATGTCGGCAAAAACAATGCATGTGGTTCTTTGCCAAGTATTTTTAGGAGGGTTGGTTTGATACACACTTGCATTAATTTCAATATTGCTTTTCTTTCAGGGCGTGATTCTCAGTCTCCAGACTCAGGTACAGAAAACAAAAATATTGTGAATAACTATTATGCTTGTTCCAAGGACATTTTTTTTCTTTTACATATCCACAACCTCATCATTGACTTCATGTTCAATGTAAATTTCATGCATTATTGTGCATATGAAATCAAACTCCTATCAAGACCACTTTGATTTTAGAAAGACAAATCAATTGTCTAACACACCAAAAAAAAATTCAAGTGAACGTAGATATTTCTGTGTCCAATTTGTTTTCCCTTTAATAAAAGCGTGGAGATCTTACAATGATCGAAATCCAGAGACACTGAACGGAGATGCCACATATTCCTCTCTTGCAGCAAAAGGCTTTAGAAGCGTCCGACCAAACCTTCAAGACAAAAAGTCACCAACCCAGGTAATTACAGTTCATTGCCTGTTGTGTTTCTAGTGCCTAGACCTCCGTTTGTCTCGTACTCTCGGGGACCTCGGTCCTTGTGCCCTAGCTTTAAAATACTTCTGCCTTTTCCATCTGCTTTGTTTGTCATGATAACATGTACAACACGGGGCAGGAGTTTTAAGCTCAAATCAGGTAGGTTTTGTTGTTGTGGATGTTGGTTTAGTTTTTATTCTCTGCTTAAGCTTATAAAAGTAGGCCGGCTTCAGCCATAATGTTTAAGATAAACTCTAATGATCAAAGCTCTGATGGCTGATGTTTCAGACTCCAGAGTTTGAGAGCCAGGGATACATTATATGTTGAGTGAATATAAGCCAGACAAACGCTGAGCCTTTGAGATGTCAGTGAAAACTGTGCATGCGAAGTGTTCTATAAACCACATGGCTAAGTAAGCCATCAACCTCCAGGTCTAAAAATAGGACAAGATAACATACGTTCAGTTTTAGTATAATTTCTAAAACTGTGGACGGAGGCAATATCTTTGTAATGTATTCTAAACTAAAACAGCCTTTTCAACTTGGGAGAAAATATTGATTATAATACACAAAGCATTCTTACCGGACTGAAAGTAACTATTCCGTCTAGCCTGTTCAGGGCACAGTGTGGATTTCTTCAGAGCAGGTTTGACAATATTCTTCTCATGACTAATTTGGACTTTCTTTCTATTTTTCCTTCAATATATCATTTCTCTTTCTGAACACTTACTTCTGGCATTTAGGCACCTCTTCCACCAGTTAGGGAAGGGAGCTTTTGTCCCTCCTTGATAACCAATCAAACAAAGGGTGACATTTCAGACTCATTAGTAGCTAACGCAGAGAGCTTTACTAACCTCAAACCTCTCCAGAAAGCTGTGCATTCCAGTGAAGATTCTCGCCAGACAATAGTGTATTCTGAGGAATCCAACACAACTGTGTCATACACACAAAAAATCACTAATCCACTACCAGCAGCCTCCGGCCCCAGTCCTGCACCATTTGGAGACATCAACACACCATTTCTCCAAGAGGACTATATGCAGGATTCTCAAACTCGAAGAATTTCTACCTTGAAACTAACCCATAACCAGGACCTAGGAAATAGTTCCCACTTTCAAACACCACAATTTCCCCAACCCACTGATGTTCCATCATTTCTGAAAAGGTCTTGCTCAATGCCCCCGAACCCAAGACCTAACACACACACAGCATCTCTTTCCATTCAGATAGCTCCCCATTCAGGACACAATCTCAAAAGCCACCAACAGTTCCCTGAACTGCCTCCAGAGACTGAAAAGATGCCTCTTCAGCAAGAGAGACAAACGTCTGCAGATGTGGAGACCTGTCAGTCCCTAGCGGTACATTACACTTGCCAGTCCCTTCTTCTGTGTGTGTGTCACAGATTCTAACTCCTCTGGTTTGAGCTTCATATTATTATAATATTAATAATTATTAATATAACAATAAACATACTGTTATATTAGTTTCTAAACAGGAAGGGAAAGGAGAAAGAAACTATTTCAAACCTGACTGAACTCAATTTCTTTGCATCCTTTTGTTTAAATACATGCACATAGAACTTTCATACAAAAATTATGTTCTTTCTATTTTCCTTAAAAATCACTGATAATGAAGTTGTCACTTAAAGCAATGTAAACTATATCCAATCTTAAAGTACGTTCAGATACCAAAGACTGATTTTTTATGTCAGAACTTTGGAAACCTTATTCAAACATATATCTAAGATAATTCTTAATCATAATAGGCTTTGTCTCAGTTTGAAACAGTATTTACTCATTTGTAAGTTGACATTAATTTCCTCTAAAATTTGATCACTTCAGATAGCACTTTAACCAAATTTTATTGCTTAGATGGGGGAGGTGTTATTTTCACATATCTAAAATTCTAGTTCTAATGATACCATCTCTATCAAAGGAAAAGCTATTCTTCCTCAGCTTCTCCACAAAGGGACACTGCTGGCAACAAACTTTAAAGAAAAGCTATATGGTTTGTCCAGGCTTTATTGTTGGCTACTTGATGGAGCATTATAGGAACCCCTCTGTGAGTTTGAAATAGAATCAAAGGTAGGGATTAATCCTGCACAGGATGAGGCAAGACAAGAGACTTATTAGAATAGGGAGAAGACCAAGACATGGTAGCTGCTACTAAGAGGTGATGCCAAGGGCACAGTGTGAAGACGGAAGACACTGTTCAAAGCTGTAAAAGCCCTTCAATGGATAATAAGACTGGCTCTAAGATAATACAACTCCCCTACTCATAGTGCAGAAAAGTTTATACATGGCATTTTACCAATCTGTTAAATATTCCCTCACACTATTAATGTTATATAAAGTTCATTCGACAGTAAAATTGTTTCATAAATATCTTCTTTTCTGTATATTCCAGGCTGGTTTTGAATTCACTCCATGCTGTCCTTGAATTCACCATACTCTTGCCTCTACCTTCTGAGTGTTGGAATTATAGGTGTGTGTCTATGCTCAGCCTGAGAGCCCAAATGATTTTTTTTTTTAAATTGGAACAATCACATATGCAGCCAGTACTTTAATACATTTGTATTAATAAATTTCACTGTCACAAGAGGTATTATTGCTGCCTACAGTTAACTGATAAGGCAACTTTAAAAAGACAGTGCTGCTTCTATAGCATCCAGGTGGGAGAAAGCAGAGCCAGCAGAGCCAGTCACTGATGACAAGGGGGTACGTGAGACTGTAAGACACAGAAAAAGGCAGATGTGTCTGTTTGGGCTTGGGAGCCCAGGAAGGTCTAAAGGAGCAAAATCAATAGAATTTTCTAATGTAGGACTATGCTAATGTTAACAGTAGCTTTATCTGTGACATGTCCAAGAAGCAGGAAGAAAAGACACAAAGAACATTTCTAACTACTTGATTCAGCCAACCTAACCTGGGTTGTCAAAATAATTATTCGAATGTTTCAAAATGTAACTTTGATACTTTCCTTTTCAATCATTTTATCACTATCCAGACTAGCCAGAGACAGTGCGGATTCATTAAAGAATCCCCATAATATTAGCTGGTTCCAAAGACTTCATCACTTTTATCCATTCACTAGGCATTGATATGTCAAGGTTCTATGTTAAGCCATCAATGATTAATGTCTAATGTATAATTTTTAAGTAATAAAGCAAGTATACTTGCCTGCACAAAACAGTGGGAATTCCCAAATTATGGAAATTACACGGTGCTAAACTGTAGTGTGGGGAGCATATGCCATATTAAACAAGATGGTCAAATAGAACCCCCAAAATATTTTTTAAAAACTGAAAGAATGCTCTTGGCAAAATAACCTGTATTATTAAATCTGTCAGGCTGACGCAGGAAAGCAATGCAAACAAGCAGAGTTTGGAGTTGCAGAGAGTTGATTCAGAGATAACAGGAATCAGATTACAGAAGTCCTTGTAAATTTGGACCATAAGCTTAATAAAAATGGGAGCCCTTTAGAAGATTTGGAAGCTACCACTATAATCATTTGGCTAACATTTTAGCCAAATCATCCGAACATCTCAATTGGGAAGCAACGGTAGGAGGGAGGCAAGCAAGCCAGCTAGGAAGCTGTTGTAGCCCCCAGTTCAGGAAAAATGGAGGTTCAAAGTAGGGTGGAGGCATCAGAGATGCTGCGGAGTCTAACTGAGGGAGTATTATTTTGAAAAAAGAGCAAACTTTGAGGATAGAGCAAACAGAACTTCTAGAGCAGATTGCAGGGCAGATAGAGACCATCCAAACTTTACTCCAGCTGAGAAGGGGCTAGTGACATTAACTGAGAGAGACCAAGAGACCGGCAGAGAGGCTGGCTTAAAGAAAAGTCATTCCTGCCAGTGGGGACATGTTTAAAGTGTCTCTAATCAAAACCACAAGAAGTGGCCGAGTGTGGAATGAGAGGGTTTGGGGCTCAGGGGAAAGATCCTGGCTGGGAGGTAAAAGTGTCAGCTTAGAGATGGCTTTTGTAGCCAACAGACAGAGAAGTCAGCATAGATAGAGGAAACCCAAGAAATAAGCTTATGTAAGTCTTTCCATTAGAAGGAAGAACCAGGCAAGCAAACTGGCATTGAGATCTCCAAAAGGAGAGGAAATCCTGGCATAATAAATGTGGCATACTAAAAACCCAGAGAGAAAATCATGAGAGGATAGGAAAAGCAACTTTAAAAATTGCTGGTAGGACATGTAAGGAGGGAGCTGACAGTGTACCATGAAGTAGAAGTGAGGGAGGAGGCTTTCCTAGAGTGGCCTTAGGATAGGCAGAGAGGAGACCAAATAGACCATGGCTTCTTCCAAGGTGTTACTATGTGCCTCCCTGAACTTTATTTCTTCATCTATAATATAATATAGAGTTAATAACATTCATCTGGGAGAATTTCTTGGCAGACACGATCATATATATGGAGAATTTGGCATACTGCCTTCTACATAGTAGCGCCCCTACCTTGGAGAAGCTGTTATTATTTTAAAATAATATTTTCCGAACTATGTAACAGTTTGAGAAGGTAAGTTGATGTTTTCAACAATAGTTTTTAACAGATGAACAAAAGCTTAGTTCACCAGATTAACAGTGTGCTATATTGGCTTGTCTTATAACACCTTGTAAAAGGTGGCATACATTGTTATAACTTCAATTTTGCCAAGAAAGTATGATTTCTGCCTACTTTGTAATATTTTTGCAGTTCACGTATGTGGCATGTATTATGTTGGCATGTGTTGGGAGTCTTTATTTATTGAGGCAGAGCCTATCAGTGAACCTGGAGCTTGCTAGCTCGGGCTAATCTAACTTCCCACATGGATCCCCTATCTTTACCTCCTGAATGCTGGGCTTTGTGTTTGCATGTCGAGCACTTCATCAACTGAGCTGTCTCCCTGGACCTTTCCTCACAAGTTGTAAGTGTCCTACACACTGTTGCTAGCTTTATGCGTTGTTTTATATAGAAAATTCCTAGAACTTGTCCTGCCTAAATGAAACTCTATACCCCAGACAGCTGCTCATGTCCCCTCCCCCAGCCACTACCTCTCCTGTCTGCTTCTGTGTCAACCGCTTTAAGATGCCTCATGTAAGTGAAATCATGAAGTACTTGTTCTGTGACTGGTTCATTTCACTTACATAATGTCCTTGTATGAATTACATAACTTATCCATGTTAAAATACATAGTAAGATTGTCGTCTTCTTTAAGACTAAAGGATAGTCCATAGTAATACATATCATATTTTTTATCTACTCTTCCATCAATGGACATTTATTATGTCTTTCCTATTATGATATTCTTTATTTTCTGTTTAATGGTCTTTGTCATCCCACGTTCTGGCAGGAAGTCACAGTAAATGTCAAGGCCTGTAAGCTACACTCTATGAATCAGCTGTATGATACAGAATTGGTCTCCTAAGAAACAAAAAGTAAATCTTAGTATTTTAGAAGTTTCATTTAAATATATGGTAAACTCTGACCATTAGTGTAAAAAGATCATAGGCTACTGTTTGAGCTAGTCCCCATACCTGACAAGTTGGGCATATGTTTTAAATAATAGATCCTATAGTTTATATATAGAAAGACCACAAATGAGGCATATTGCCCTTCTGTGTGAACAAACATTCTGCTGCTAAACATGTCTTTGTTCTTCAGACGAATACAAACATGAGGCAGATGCATAATAAAGACATCAAGCAGCCACACTCAGCCTTTACATGGTATTTGTACGTACTGTGCCCTTTGCTTCTGAAGGATAAATTTGCACCACACCTCCAACTGTGGAGCAGCATAATCAACCATCAATCAGAACAGATGTTCTGTTCTACTGCACAGATGTTGAGTATTCAAAGGTAAATCTCTATCAGTGCCATGTAGGAGAGATATGAAAGGTCTTTTGCTCAATAAGATCAATATGTAATAATTAAGGGAGACAGAGTGTAGTGGCTAGTTTTTTTGTCCAACTTGAGACAAGCTAGAGTCATTTTGGAAGAGGAAACTTCAATTGAGAAAATGCCCTCACCATATTGGCTCTGTGGGCAAGCTTGTGGTGCATTTTCTTGAGTGATGACTGACCAGTTTCACTAGGGTCTAGCTCATGGTGGGTGGTGCCACTTCTGGGATGCTATGCAAACTGAGCAAAGCAAAGTTTGCAACAAGTGGTACCCTTCCATGGCCTCTGCATCAGCTCCTGTCTCCAGATTCCTGTCTGGAACTCCTGTCCTGACTTCTCTGGATGATGAACTATAAGTTACTACATAAAATAGACCTTCCTTCCCCAAGTTTTTTTGGGTATGGTGTTTTATGAAAGCAATCAAAACCCTAATTAAGACACAGAGTAATGCATAAATGTCAGCAACATTAGATTAGAAAACAGAACTTCACAGCACACTTCCTGCACCACCCCCACCATGGACAACCCAGATCATTGATGTCTTACATTGTATGGCCAGTCAATATCTTTGTGTATTTGTTATGTTTATAGTTGAACCAGTCTTTGCCAAATATCAAGTTGAGTGTATATGTGTGTGTGAGAGAGAGAGTTAAAATAATTGAACATTATAGCATGGTAGGAGAACAATATAAATTTAGAAGTCATATACGCTTCCCTATACTCCATCTTCTACAGATGAGCAGTGAGTCCTTTCCTGAATATACATTATGGGAAGCTTCATTAGTTGACTAGGCAACAATCCAGGGCTTGAAGAATTCTGAGACCTAATTATTAGAAGCATTTCCTACCTGCCTTTTTAAAATTCTACATATTTATCCCAGGGGACAAAAGAGGTGACATTTCTTCTCCCTCTTTGTGACAAATTTTACATAATGGTCTGCACCTCCCATCCTGGTCTTGGCTTTGTGCAAAGCATTACTGTGCTTTCTAAGCATTATCATTTTCAAACTGTGAAGCTTGTGATAGCACACCAGGCACCAGGATGTATATTTATTCTTCATATCTTACTTCAATGTAGGAGATGTGTTCTGTTCATTTTTGTACCTGAAAGATGGGGAAACTGAGGCCAGAGGAAATTAAACAGCTTACGCAAGTCACTGAAGATCCACAGTTGGTAGTTTCTGCATCCTGTTTTATCCTTCAGTATTAATCTTACATTCCATCTTTAGCAATGTTCTTAGATTGTGACAGCCTCTTGGGTATAAAATGATGCCACAGTTCCCGCTGTCTAACACATTAGAGCTGCATATTCTGCATGCCTCTCTGCTGTAGATAGGCACTTATGTTTATGGTGCTTATACCCATCACAGCTTTCCCCATTGCTGAATCACCTTCATCCAGCCTCCTTGTTAATTCTCCAAAGAGCTGAAACCTTGATTTTTCCTTTCTCTCTTTTGACATCCTTGAGTTCTCCTAGTGTCCTGGACTGGCTTCATCTGGACCAAGAGGTTCAATCTTTTTTTGAATAACTTAAAGTATTAAGTATGTTAAGGCTTAAGAGAACACCTTTCCTTAGTGAAGAGGAGGCAGCTTCAAGGTGGTGTCTCTAATTTCTGCCTTAATGTTATGGAAACTTAGACTAAAAAGGGGGGGGTGACTATAAAGCAATATTTGAATGCATTTGCTTTACATGGCTTGAACTGAAGAAGACACAAAGCATTTTGACCATTTCTGAAGTCATCTAACTTCCACTGAATATAGTAGAGGTGGGAAAAACATTGTTGTTTAAATCTACTTTTCCTGCTACGAGCTAATCCAGAATGAGAAAATACTGAGTTCCCTCTTACATGACTTTGCTCTCTTCTCACTCATTCTGCTAGGGAGGCATGTAAGACATGATCTTGTCCAGCAGTTTCCTCTAATATTAGAATCTTCTATTGTGGTAAGCAACCCTTTATGGCATAGACGGAGGTAAATGATGTAAAATAACAACATATATTAAGACAGTGTTTACAGCAGGATATTCTAAAAGGAGGTAAAGCATTTCATCCTTCAGGGGAAAGTCATTAAGAAAGGACATAGAAACCCCAAATAAAATCAGTAAGTCCCTAA
Organism: Phyllotis vaccarum; assembly: GCA_033318265.1. NCBI lineage: Eukaryota > Metazoa > Chordata > Mammalia > Rodentia > Cricetidae > Phyllotis > Phyllotis vaccarum. Next base: position 156,071,722 of record JARWLC010000002.1, read on the forward strand.
AACTGACCAGTTTCACTAAGCAACAATCCAGGGCTTGAAGAATTCTGAGACCTAATTATTAGAAGCATTTCCTACCTGCCTTCTTAAAATTCTACATGTTTATCCCCGGGGCAAAAGAGGTGACCTTTCTTCTTCCTCTTTGTGACAAATTTTACATAATTGTCTGCACCTCCCACCCTGGTCTTGGCTATGATTATATAAGCAGTAAAAACTAATAAGTTACTCTCAAACAAGCCTGGCATCCTAGAAGAGGCTCAGATAGACAAGATGCAAAGAATATTCTCAGACAAGCTGGGCCACATGGAAGACACAAAAACCAGCCAATGCTTGGAAGAGGCTCAGGTCAACTGACATTGTCCAACCTATTGAGTTGCTTATAAGGCCATACAGGGTATTTCAGGTTTCCAGCTCTCCTGAACTATCTGTCACCCATTCTCAGTGGGCTTTTGGTGATCCAGGTATCTTTGAGTCACTTCTGCTCCTATAAGTAAGCCCAATAAAGCTCATTGGTTCACCAAGCTGATGTCCAGACTTTTGATGGGTCATCATCTCCCTATCTGGGGGAAGTAAAGGATGGTTCATCTCTCCCCAGGAATAGTGTCACACAACAAATGGTTCTCTCTCCTCTCTAGAAGGTGTCTCACCAACATGGAGGTCAGTCATATAAAAGGATTTCAGCTAATCCTTTAAAAAGTCATTGACATCTTTACGGGATGGTATTTCAAAGCTTTCTGTAGATGACCAAGTGTTGGACTGTATCATTTCAGCTACAGAAATTTTAAGGGTGATATGGTTCATCAAGAGGCATATATTTCTTGTATATATGCACACACAACTTTAAAGACTCAAAATTATGAATATGACAAAAGGCAATAAAAGAATGAAAAATAGTTCTGTTTTCTGAGGTCATTCTCTTTGGGAAAATAAATAATTTATAAAGAACAGTTGATGTATTATGTTTCTGGCCCAGACTTTCCAACCTAGCCTCAAGGTTCTGACATGCAGACCACAGACCCTCAGCCCCACATAGACATACAGGTACTTACATTAATTTTATGCTGATCAGCCTAGGGCCCAGGCATATAACTTGCTAGCTCTTTACCCTTAAACTAGCCCATGACTCTTATCCTGTTTAGCCACAGGGCTTGGTGCCTTTTCTCAGAGCAGCATAGTTGTCCTCTGCATCTGCTGGCTTCTCTGACCTATTGTCTTTGTTTTGTTCTTCCTGTTCCCAGAGTTTTTTTAGACTGGTAGCCCCTCCCTCACTTCCTGTCTGTCTTCAGCCAATCAGCATTTTTCATTAACCTAGTAAGCAGGACAATTATTTACAATCTAACAACATAATCCCACTACAAACAGCCTCATGTATGAAAGTGCATAAAAACAGTCATGGTGAGATTACCTATGACCATGTTAGGAAGAACATACTTCAGCTTTTGATGCATTAGGTTGAAAGACATGAACAGGTCAACTCCGTGAGAGTCAAAGTTTTTCCAATCTTAAAGGAAACTCTCTTATTTGGATGGACAACTTATAAATCTATTGCAAGTTCCTTTCTTTAACGTGGATTGTCACTTGGCATAGAGGTAAAACTAAAACAATCATAATATATGGAAACTGTCCTAGAGGAACTGCCTTTTTATGCAGTTTTATTGGCATTTTCCAACAACTGATTTAGACTGAATTCCATTCAGACCTGAAGAAACATTTAATATATTAAATAAAAATTATAGCTTCACATCATGCTTCACCTGCAATAAAATGTATGACTGTACACATCAACTGATACAGAGAATGCATTCCTCTTAAAAAAAATTTAAGTCATGGTAACTAAGATTTTTCTCAGTTAAATCTAGAGAAAAATACACATCTTTAAAAGTCACATTTTTAAATGGGTCTGCTCAAATAACCAATTAAAATTAAGTAAAACCACAATGAAGAACAATGTCTTCCATTTCCTCCTTGGATTTTTCTTAATTTTGTTCAGTGAAGGATATACTTTAGCATATCCGAGAGCTGCCCCGGCCTGCGGGTAAAGTCAACAGAGACCCTGGAGGAGGGGAGTGAGAATGAGGGGGAGGACAAGAAAGATGGAAAGGATGAGGGCAGGACAAGAGATCTGATCAAGCCCGTTTATTAAGAGAATGAACTGAGTACATATAGGGTGAAGGGGTTGGTGCTAACCCCTTCTTGCTGCTAACCTTGAAAGGAAAAGTAAGTTGCAGCTGGAGAAGGGTAAAGCAGTTGAGATTATGAGAGCGATAGAGTGGAGGAGCAAGGACACATTCCATTTCCAGCAAACAGTGAACAAGGTGTAAACAAGACCTGCCATCAGCCTGATCCTGTTAATTGCCAGTGAATCATGAGATGTGACCTTGGGTCAGAGTTAGGCTTTGCTCTCCACACGAGCCCCTAGAATTGATGTAAAACTTCATGTGTATACAAATGAGTGTATTTTTCTAAGAACCAATAGTTTTTTTCAGCAAAGTCCTAAGTGATCTATGACCCAGCCTTTTAAAATAGTGGACTTTACAGCATTCAATTAAAAATGATAGAAAAAATATGACATTAATAAGACCAACAGGCTGCATGACATCAGCTACTTGGAAAATAATGGTTGGCCATAAATAGCAACTGGTGCCATTAAAATCTTTACTAGGCAGTATCTGAGTTTATATAGTCCTGTCCATTCCCTTATCTTTGAGCTAGTATTTTATATTTCTAGCCACTCAATAATAACAAAAAAAATGTCCTCTAGGTAAGAAGGAAAATGAGTAAAATGCTTTCATTTGACTTGTTCTTTTACTGAGTTGGATATTTGTCACTACATTTGTCACTACATCTGACCTCATCGAGAACGTAATAGATGTCAACAAAAACTTTTCATATGTATCTTTACTCACCGTGTTTGGTTCCTTCCTGGTGTTCATACTCTTGGATTTCATGCAGGTTTAGAGTTTTTGAACCTTTCATTTCCCTTCACTTTCTTTCTCCTTTCTCAAGACTCAAGGCCAACAGCAGCTCCAACTAACCCAGGCTCACCCTAACCATTGCCAGCGGCTGGTTTTGTTTCCATTCATTTTTACACATTGGAACCACTGTTAACATTGCTAGCATCTTTGAAAATACGATTGTTTTTGTATTTCATAGTGAAACAAATGAACAGATATGGTGGGTATAAAGTGAACAGAAATCCCCTTTCCAAGTAGTAGTTTTTAGTTTGATCCACTTAGATAATAAGTCAGGAAAAAATAAGACAAATAAATTTATACTGGGGGATTATCTTGAGAATGGAAAAGCAATAGGAAGGATTGGGATGCGAGATTTTTCTTGGAAGACAAATTCTGCCAAGCAACAGACAACTTGAGAGTATGTCATTGTCACTAAACTAAAGCACGAGACATCCTGAGGAGGAAGTTTCATCCTGTCAAGGCTTTCTCATCTGTAAGCTTGCCCTGCACTATTAGAAGAACAAGAGCTGTTTTCCCAAATGCACTGGATTCGTGTTCTTCACGCTTCCGTGCTTTCTTCTCATGCTGCGTGTTTGACACCTCATCCATGTGAATGCATTTCCTTAGTGTTTTTACATTAAGCCAATGATTGGCCTCCTCTGCCACAGTGTAAAACAGATATTCTTAATAATGTGAATGACTTATACTTCCTCTTCTTATTCTTTTACCTCAAACTCAGCTTGTAACCCAGCACTTAACTGCCAATGTGTTGGAGGTAAATGCTTCACAGACAGAGAAAGCACACCAGATGCTTCTTCATCACGCCTGTGATGGCTTTTCACCAGGCAGTGGCTTCAGCTCACCACTACCTGATGATCTATCTGGAGCCTTCCTGCCTGCCTTCAACCCAGGGCCTCTCAGCTTGTTCATATAAACATCCCTTCCTACCCCTAACAGTCTTATACACAGCCATGCTACGGACTCTCTAGGGACAGACTCTTCCCTGAGTGAACACTCTTCCACAGCTATTCTGATTGAACTACACCTGGAAAAGTCTGACACTACTGATTACTCTGAGACACCTTCCCCAGCCTGGGGTCAGAGGTCTGCTGTGACAGATGGTATCACCTTAGCAACCCATGCAGCCACTCATATGTGCCTCCACCATTTTTTTTAAGGACTACACTTGTTTGCTATCTGGGTTGTGTAGCTGAACATTTCTATTTGCATAGGTGTTGATTAGCCAACTGATATACCATCTGTTAGGAAAACTATAAGAGTCATCCTCATTAAGCCCATTTGGAGCTAAAATTTAGACTGATAGTCTTTCTTGCACATAGGTGCTATTTATGGTAACTCTAAAATGGTCTGGTTCTGATTTACTGTTTTTCTATGGCTCGTAAGCTATAAAGTGATTTACTTATAAGGCACTGTACAAAAAATGTAAATAAGTAGATTGTCATCATTCATTATAGTTAAATTATAGAGAAAGTCCAAAATGTTTCAAATACTATAACTTTCCATTAATAGCTGGAACATGACACTTTCTCTAAGACTCACATCGCTGTGTCCTGGGTTAATAGTTTGTGTACTGTCTTTCTCCCATTAGTGACTCTGACTGCACAGCACTAAGTGTTTTTTTCTATTCTTCTGAGGACTGCTACCTCTGATGAGCTTTTCTGTCACTATGGGACTGAACGATGTAAACAATTTTAGTCCATCTTATAGAAATTTAGCCTGAGGTTGTCTTGAAATATTTTTCCTCAGCCATCTCAGTTTTGAAATTTATGAAAACATTTTTTTCTTTTTATACCTCAACATTTTGTCCTTCATTTATGCAATATATAAATAGTTCTCATATATAAATATGCCTGTCATTTCATTCAGAAATCACTAATCAGTGGCTACTAAGTGGCTAAAATGCTACAAATTTTTATCATACAGATTCTCAGTAGTAATGAAGGGATATGACTTCCATTGAAGGACATACAACTTTGGTTATCTACAGCTTTAAGCCGAGAGAGAGAGAGAGAGTTTCTGAAATTGTTACCATCACAAAGTCCTGATAGGTTTTATCAAAGGGAAAATATATCTGGGCTGCATAGTTGCTACAGACTGTCAAGCAATGAAACTTTAAAACTAATTTGCATGCACAGAGAAGTGCCATAAGCTATATTCATTTTTTTTAACTCCTACAACTACAAAAGTTTAAAAAATACCTTTTTTTCAGTTGTTTGGGATGGCCTAGTATTTAACAAATGACTGAATATAAAATTTGTTTTGTGGAAATAACCCACCCTGGCCACAGATGACCAGCCATCAAAATAATTCAAATTTCTTAAGTATGATATAGGTCTGTTATCCCTAACCTAAATATCCAAATTCTACATTTGGGACATTTTATACATTGACATGACATTAATTGGAAGTTAAAAACTCCACACCTGGCCTCATGTGTGATAAAACAAACAAACTAAGGGACTGGAGAGGTGGTTCAGTGGTTAAGAACACTGACTGCTCTTGTGGAGACCTGTATTCACTTCCCTGCACCTATACGGCAGCTCACAACCACCTCTAATTGAATCTGATGCCCTCTTCTGGTGTGCAGACATATGTCCAGACAAAGTACTTCTATACATAAAATACATAAATTTTAAAAAACCTCTCAAGTACACCAAAAATTTCTTACAAAATTACCTTCAAACTAAATAAGTTATCTATTAAAATAAATTAATGTTTTATTCAGACTTTGGATCCATCCTCTTGAAAATATATTTCATATGTATTTATGAATATCCCACATCCAAAACCATGTGGATTCTTAAATACTTCTGCCTCCAAAGAATGTTTAGGTAAAAGTGATTGTGTTTTTTATATTCGTCATTACAACACATTAAAGTTGAGTTAAAAAAAAAGAGACAAAAAATTTGTGGATTGTCCATCAAAGTTACATAAAGGCTCTGAAATACTAGTCCATCCTATGCTTTATACCTGCTTAAGTGTTCAATTCAAAAGGTCCTTAACATGTGGCTGGTTATAAAATAAGAGAATTTTTCTAATAACTTACTTGACTACAATCCTTATAATTGAATATTTATTTATTTTAGGGCTTATGTGATATGACTTTTATGTAAATTATCTTTTTCTGAAAAGCATAATAATCTTAGAGTAAGGTTGTAAGTATACACTTGCGACCTGCTGTGTTTCATTCACACTTACATAAAAGTTTGTAAGTTATGAGTCTCTATGTCTGTGTACTTAGGCATTTAATCTGTATTATTATTTAACTGAATATTCTTACTAAAGTGTTATGGCATTTGCATGCATCATTCAGTCTGCATAACGCTCACTGGTATGCTATGCAAACATAGTACTGAGTTCAACTTCTATGATCTATATGATCTAATTGATGCAACATAGACACAACATATGTCCTCTGGCTATCTAGTAGGTCATCAATACCAAGGTGCATGTTTTAACACCTACCAAAGAAGCATGTGCATGGCTGTCTCAATAAAAAGCTTCAGGTAGCTTTAGAAATGGGAAATATTCAGATGTAAACAAGTAACAACTCATTAGGAAATCAGAATGCTAAGTAAAGTTGAAGAAGGGGAAAGCCAGTGTTTTACCATCTCTACAATGGTTTACCAGGTATGTGATGGCTATAATAGGTCATGTCATGACTGGTAAATCTGAACACTTTGCCTTTTTTTTTGGTCACCTTGTTTTGGAAACATTGACTCATTAGAGGGTGTTCTGACTGAGTTGTGAACAAGCCCTTTTCCTCCTGCCAGAGAGAATTCCTTTTAAACCCACCATGCAGAACAATGTGAGCGAGTTATGGCTACTTGAGGCCAGATTGTAAGAGCTCAGTTGTCCTCCCCATTTGTTTGGCAGTGACCCCTGTTAGTGACACCTCTAAAGGCAGGGTGGTGTGCCCATTGGCTGGCTGCTGTCACTTTTCCTAACCACTTCTCATGCCCTCTGATAATATAAAAATAATGTCAAATAAAGGATGGGATGGAAAAAACTGAAAACAAAAAAGTACTTTGTCCCTCTGACATCACTTTTCAAACTAAACAAAAGCTTTGTAGTTTATTGCTGTTCTGAAGTTGGAAACTTTTGCTGTCATTCAAAGAGGTGATGTTTACCGGGAACCACATGCTATAATGGCGTTCATGTGCTTTTCTTAGAGCCAGATAACCATCAATGGCAACTCTGGTGGTGCTGTGAGTCCAGTGAGTTACTATCAAAGGCCATTTTCCCCTTCTGCATACTCCCTTCCAGCCTCACTCAACTCCAGCATCATCATGCAGCATGGCAGATCACTTGGTAAGTATTGCAACCATGATTTCCATGATAACATTAATGTGACATCTATCACAAGAGGAAATATAAGGTAACAAAGTTGAGGCAGGGGTAACCAATACCACCTTCTCTTTGGTGACCCTAACTTGGGATAAATTAGAACAGAAGGGCATATACATTATAGAAAAGCGGTCCTTTGCTATTCAAATGTGACAATTCCATCTGTAGATAAATGTCAACTAGCATTTGCCACTTGCCTTAATGAATACATTTTTTACCATTCTATCAGATAAAAAAATATAAATACTGAAGAATAGACTGGCCTTGACTTTAAACCTAACCTGCAAGTAGATTTTACACATGTTTTTATATAAATAATAACCATATAAAAGTTCATTTCAAAACTTTAAGTGTATAATTTTGTGGGTCTTGGGAACTCTTTAGAGCCACATAAAGATAGAAACATTCTTATATAGCAAAATATATTAACATAGTTTTAAAATAATGTAACAACTATTTCTTAGTTGACAATTCAATCTAAAAATTCCAAAATGTTGTTTGAAAAATCTTACCAAATTGAATAATTATATGAAGTTAGGTTGAAAACATTTCCATGATACTGAGAGCCTAGAAAGTTTTCAGAGCAAAGCAGAAAGGAAGCTAAGAAGAACACACCTACACAAACATGTCACAAAGAGAGGGCCCATCTTGCACCTACTACAGATGAGCAACAAAGACAAAAATCTAGAACACAGAACTGTACATCATTCTGTAGTTGGTAGCAGACCCCGTTCCCTCCTCCCACTTTGACTTTTAACTGACTAAATATCCCACAAGTTCACTAAAGAACACTTCATATTTACTTCAAGCTCACTCGTGGTAAAACTCAGCTTCCATGGTCAACAAAAACTTCTATAAGGTTTTAAATATAGTCATGGGGCTCATTAAAGAAGAGTCTAGCTATTCCTGTGCCATTCCTAACGCTACTCCGGGGAGCCATTTATGGAGCTTGTACTGATCCCCTTTTAGAGTATAAGAAAGAAGAGCTTGCTTGTGCCAAATTTCTCTCTGACAACCAGGCTGCAGCTTTTATGAGACTCCACTATTTCAAGATTTTGTAGTGTAATTATGCATTATTATATGTGAAAATTAAACTTTCTAAATTATATCAGTCATAGCAATTTACCAAATAGTTACTAAATGTGACCCTTTATCTCATTACCTGCCATAGGGAGCAGTTTTCCTGATTCTACCAAAAAAGTTATGAATACTCAAGTATAGACAGCTTTGACTTGGGACCGAACCAGTGAGTAGATTTTACACATAAACTGTGTAACATGGAAAGAAATTTCCTATGTAAACACTGACCAAATTCCAACTGGCAAGGCAACGATGAGAATGGAATCTACAGTTCTACTCTGCGCTAGGTGAACATTAGATTTAGTCAGACAAAGGATGGCAAGCATAACAGTTTGTGGACCGTATAAGAGAAATTTAAATATATAATATAAATCTCCCTTTCATTACACAGTCTGTGTGCTTTTAAAGTCATAAGAACTCTACATGAAGAAAGACTTGATGTTGTTTCTTGGGCTAGCACTGTGCCCATCCTATGTGTTCAGAAAACACTGGTTGCTGACAAAAAGAACCTAGCATTTTGGTTTCTCACCAAAGCCTTTGGGGAATTATTAAAAAGTTAAGCAGGGTGAAATAACACACTGTAACTTCGTCTTGAATTGCTTGGGAGGACAATCAAGGACACATAAAGTAGTTCCATCCCCACACTCTTCCACTCAGCTCAAAAAGGCCTTAAAATGCTTTTCTGTTGCAAACTGAATTGAACAGGGCCTTAATTATAACAGTTCTAATAATATAATGGATATTAGCCTAGAGAGAGCATATGCTAAATACCCACATGAAAATGAGTCAGTCTTAAAATGCTCATTTGTGATGCCTTATACATCTTCAGAAAATTACTATATGTATAATATAAGGGTTCATTTTATACTGTCTACACATAATGTAAATATTAACTGTAAATTATATATGTGTGTGAAAATGAACCCACACACACAAATATGAATATAATCAGCCAATTCTATCCTGAGACAGAAGAAATGTTCAGCTTCCACAGAAAGAACCAAGAGACAGGCCAGCTGAAGCAGGTCACACAGAGCCTAAGTGAAGATTCAGTCCTGTTCACTAAGTTCTGAAATTTCAAAATAGCAGAAGTTGTATTGCTATTTCACGATGTGACTGACAATAACATTGATTTTTTTCAAAACTATATTCTTAACTCAGAATCAGCAGACAAGGTGAGTTATATATATATACATATATGTGTGTATATATATATTTTATATACATATATAAAATTTTGTTGCTTCTGAGATCATTCCAGAGGTTTATAACATTAACCTCTTCATAACACAACATTAAAATGGAAATGTGATAAAGCCTCATGTAACTTTAATCCTTAGGACAATTGTCAGTCTCAAAGGATAAAAAGCTACGGCATGGATATTTTATCATAAAACCAACAATATTAAATAAAGTTCAATAAGCTGTAATTAATGAAAAGCACTTATTTACCCATAAGCCTTCTCTTTCTAGATATAAAACTTACTTTTATTTTCAGTTTACTTTTACGGAATCGATACTTTGGACCAGTTCCTATTGTTTCTTCAAAATTACCCCTCACCACTTCCTCATCAGGTGGGCTGCAGCTTCACAAGAATCGAGTGTGACTAATGACCTGACTAAAGTTACTAGGCTTCTTTCAGCTTCTTCCCCTGGTCTCTCCCTCCAAGATTATTGGAAGGAAGGTGAAGGGACACTTAGGGGTCTCTCACATGTCTCTCAACATGGCTGCATTCAGCAACTATTCTTCCTCTTGCTCTTCTTTGTAAAATGGTCCTTGTTGCTCCAGACATACATGTAATATCCCCTTCTGAATGAGATGGGGTAAATATGTGAAAAGGATTTTCTTATGGTTGGCAATCGATGTATAAGAGACACCATTGATTTGTAGCCTGTGCATCCAGTGTACTTCATGTCCCTGTATTCTCCACACAGATTCTGCAGAGGCCTATTCCCAGCATGCCCAGTCTCTGGATGGTACCATGGGAAGCTCCATCCCACTCTACAGATCCTCAGAGGAAGAGAAGAGGGTGACAGTCATCAAAGCCCCGCACTACCCAGGGATTGGCCCTGTGGACGAGTCTGGCATCCCCACAGCCATTAGAACGGTAAGCCCATGCCAGCATGTGTGTCTTTCTGGGTCTGCACATGAGCTCCACAAAGGGTGGATTGTGCATGCTGTTGAGCATTGCTGGGGTCTTAGATCATGAGGACTGTCCTCTGAGCCACCAGAGCTCCCATGAATACTGAGTTGTGTGGCAGAGGGAGAAAACTGTAGAAGGAGGGGCGACTACGCAATCTGTTTTTCCGTCTGAACCTAAAAATCATGAAAATGTGGGGGCTTGTTAAATAATAACACTCTGTTTTTAACTCTCTATCAAGCAGAGGTAAAGCCTAGGGAGAAGAAGCAAAGGGGGTGAAGTGAGTAAGTCCTTTCACAGCATCCAATTCCCACATGCACTGTAAAAAGACAAGGGATTTGGTTCTTGAAATGGATGTGAGTTCACACCAGGGGATGGGAAACTGTGAATTGGGACTTGGGAGGTGAGATGATTGGAGTGAAGGGAGGTAATATCATGGGAAGGAAAAACTCTGTGAAAAAAAAAAAAAGGAACATTTGCATGCATGTCCCTCTCAGCTGAGCCAGCTGAGAGCTCCCTGGATGATAAGTCCAAGTGTTGAGGGCAATTTTTTTTTTTAAGTCTTTAAACTCTGCCAAAGCATTACTCAGTGTGCTGGGGCAGCCCTTCCTGGCAACACTCAGCGCAGCAGAGCCTAGGCAGGCAGCTGTGTGCTGACCAGGTCCACTGCAAGAGGAGATCTGTGGTAGCAGAGAAGCAAGACCTGGAAACCAGCATGAGAGCCACGGCATCTTTGCAGGTGAAATTGGTGGGGGCGAGAGGGAGGCACTCCAGCTGCATAGATGGTGCCTGTGTCCCCACGTTCTGGGCTGAGATGCTGCCAAAGATCAGCGTCCCCTGAATAGACAGACACACAGGGAGCCAGGGACAGTAAGGACCTAGCAAAAGAATGTGCCGGATATCAGGACAGGCGCAATGGTGAGATAGGAAACGTTTGGAAACAATGAAAGACGAAGTATAAGCTGTCTTTGAGTTTGCAGTGAACGTGTATTATATACAGACTGAGTTCAGAATTGATTATTCCTGGCATTGGTATTACAGCATGTGCTTGGGATTTAGACTTCTCAGATTGTTAAGGATGTTGAATGTGATTAATTAAACCTGAAAAAAAAAATCCGTATTGGAATGATGACGGTCACATTTAAGCGGCAGGAAAAATCCCAGGTCTGTGACTAATCTGCTCCATTGTATGACAGTTGTATGTTTCTAATGGCAGTGTTTTGACATCTGTTTTCCTTTCAGAATTTCTGACTCAAAATGACTAAATTTGAATTTTCCCATGATAACGAAGGGATAATGACTCAGACAGGAATGGTGTCATGGATTTTGCTTGTCAGTCCTTGAGACACAGTATACACAAAACCTAAGAGATCACTGCTTTCTATATAATTATAGACCCTGTCTGAAAGATTCTAAAATCTATGGATGTCTTAGGTTAGTAAATAACATGAAAAAAAGCGGACATATTAATATGACTCATTCATTTTAATCTATAGATATTTAATCTGTTACGTTTGACCAGCAAGTCTTTGTTAGGCTTTTAAGGAAAGTCTAAGATATTAGAGATGACAAAACTCAATTAATAGTAAATGGTTTATATTATCTGCTGCCAAATGATAAGCAATCACATATATCCACTAAGCATGTGATGTTAATCTCCCTTATAAAAAATTAGAAGTGAATTATTAGACACTGCAGTGGTTCCTTAAAAGGAACCCTGGGTTTTTTTCCATATAACTTGCTCAGACCTTTAAAAGTTTACAAGAGGGATCTTGTTCATGTTTACTACTTTGCAGCCTTACGAATCACACATCCAAGTATAGATTTGTATTTATAAATGTTGAATCCTGCCATCCTCCCCTGAGCCAAGAATATCCAGGGTTCTTTTCTTTCCTCTTTTGTATAGAAAGTGATGTTTATTGGACTGGAATTCCCTCAGCTTCCTCGGTATATACATTAAACCCTGTGCTATCTCAATGTGCCTTGTCAGGGTATCCTCCTAAATAACTGTTACCCTGGTAACAGGATATTGTAAAGGGGACAAGAAGTCACTGAAAACAATAACTGAATACTCACTACTTTTGAGTTCTTGTGACAAAGGGAGAAAGCTTTGCAGAGAGCCTCTTCTCCTGTGACTAGAATGTCTACATCAGCCTTTTACTGCCCTATTCTTAAAAACAGTAATAAAAACCTCCAGGGCTCAGAGCCCATGAGACTGTCAGAAGCCTGCCTCGTTAAGTGACATATAAAAGTCATTGGGCTATTTTTGAGCTATCAGGGGCAAAAGTAAGATTGTTGTGTTGTACGTAGAAAATGTCTGTTTTTTTTTTAATGTCTGCATGCTAAATTAGGTGACAGTGCTGATGTTTCATGACTAGAAGAAGATGAAAGTTGAAACCTATTCTGATAAGGCCATGGATGACAGCTGCATAGTAGAGTCCCAGGAATTAGACACTCTATGCAAAATATTTTTGAAGGACACATCCAAAAGTAAATTTCCCAAGTGTGGACTTTGGCATTCATAATCTCAGTGTGAGACACAACATGCTCCAAATGAAAAGGAACAATAGTACTCCCAGCACCTGTTTTAGAAAGGCACACCAAGTTTGCAAGTCTCTGCTTTGCCAGCTTCAGAGACTCTCTGCCAGCTGACTGGGCATTTCCTGGCTTCTCTGTACTCACCATATAAAGCTAGCAGATGGCATAAATAAGAGATCCTGCCTGATACAGGCCCTCTGGCAAGTGCAGACGATGCTATCTGTCACAGTGCACTGCCATATACAGCCATAGAGCTCCCTTACCCGGCCGCCCTCTCCACATTGGCTCTTTCCAGGTACAGTAAGAAACAATTTTCATACATATTTGTATGTTACTTTTGTTGCTGTTCCAATAGCATAAAAGTGTAATAGAAATGAAGTCCAGTGAAGGAAAAGGAACCTTTAGTATGCATGTCTGCATTCATGTGGACAATGCACATGTGCGCATGGTTGTGCATGGAGAGGCTAGAGGTCAAACCTCTATTCTTCAATTGCTGTCCAGGCTTTCTCACCAAACCCAGTGATCTTTCTGTATCCTCCAGTGCTAGTTTTACAGCGGCCCACTGCCGTGCCCAGCTTTTTACATGGGTACTAGAAATAGGAACCCAGGTTCCCATTCTTTCATGGCAGGCACCTTACTGACTTAAGCCTTGAACCCCATGTTCCAGAATTCTGTGTGAACCAGCAAACAGCTGATTCTTGGCTCTTGTAGATAACCCCTGACACCAGTTCCCATCTTTAACCATATATTTAATCAATGATGTCCTCAAGTCCCCATCATAGAAGAGGCCTATAATGCATACGTGATTCTCAAAAGAAAGGATATTCATTTACATGTCTAGTGACTGTCAGAATCGCCTACTTCCAGGGGTCAAAATAAATGTAAATACTGCCTAACCATTTCTATACTGAAAAAATTCAGTATAAAAGTCGTAATATACAATATCAAAGTTTTCACTTTTAGAAGTCTTAACCAATGTTTTTTTATTCATACATTATATCCCAACCCAAGTTCTCCACAACCCAGGGAGTTTTCCCTTTGCCATTTCTCCTCAGAAAAGAGCAAACTTTCCTGGGGCATCAAACAAACACAGTACAACCTAGCCAATATTTTAAAGCAGATCAATGACCTTGGAAAATCTGAAGCTTTTAAGTCACCTGAGCATAGAATAGTTAACTTCTGGCCCAACCAGTTCTGATAGAGTTGAGATGAAGATCTTGCTGAGGAAACTGTTACACTACAGATTCTCTTTTCATAACCTATAAGACAGAACTACATTGGATAACCTGGCTTACTCAGTGCGTTGTTTCATAGATGTTAGAGTTTCCCTGCTGTTTCTAGTTATCGAGTTTAAGGACTATTCTAAGCCTCTTAACATAGACTGTAAGAGACCCTGACTCAAGAGAATAAGACAGAAAATTAAAAAGAAAGATGACTGACATCACCCTCTAGCTTCCCTATGCTCACATGGACATATGCACCTGTACACACATGTATATACCCTCCACATACAACCAAAGAAGAGATACAGAACTTTCTCAGATTCCTATTTCTAGAAAGCATTAAGTAGTAACTAAAGGCTTCAAGGTTTGAATATTGTTTAATGGTTGAACATTAATTTTGTAATTGTACTGTAACCTGCTGCTTCATTCACATCTAAAGCTTGGCATAAATAAGGAAGGCCTATTATCACAGAGTTTATAATTTAGCAAGGTGAAAGTTGTATGTACTTCAAAGTCTTGCCATAGAGGTTTTGAAATCATAGCTACACTTGTGTGTGTGTGTGTGTGTGTGTGTGTGTGTGTGTGTGTGCGCGCGCCCCATGACTTTGTCAAAAATATCCCCTAGTTAAAATTTTAAATGTCCTTACAGAACACTCAATAGAAAATTTTAATAGTGATAAGGACTAGATAAAGGGAACTGTTAAGTGCTTGCTGAGGAAGCATGAGGACCTGAATTCTGCCCAGAACCCACATAAAAAACCAGGCATGATGGTACACTTGTAATCTCAGAACTGGAGGGTAGAGACAGAGGATCCCTGAGCCTGCCTACCTTCATTGGTAAGGTCCAGGTCCCAGAGATAGACCCTACCAAAATACAGGATCACTTCTGAGGAACATCTGAGATTGATCTCTGTCCTATACACACACAAACACACACACAGACACATATACAGAGAGGAGGGCAGAGGGAGAGGTGGACAGAGTAATAAGCTAAGGTATATCTATGCAATCCTAGCACATGGTAGCCTAAAATGGACAGATCTTGTGTGGTGATATATTGTGTAGGCTCTAAGGAAATAAAGTTTGTCTGAAGATCAGAGGACAGAGTTAGCCCTAGTCAGGCAGTGGTGACCTTTAATCCTAGCACCTGGGAGGCAGAGGCAGAGATTCATATGACTCTCTGTGAGTTCAAGACTACACTGGGCTACATGAGATTGGTCCAGCCTAGAAGAGAAACAGAGCCAGGCAGTGGTGACACACACCTTTAATCCCAGTACTAGCAAAGTTGAAATAGGAAGTGATAGGGCTGGGCAGGGAAAGGGAAGAGACAAGAGTTCTCTCCCCTTGCTTCTCTCTCCTTTTCAGCCTAAGGATTAGTAGAGACAGGATATACCCTTTTTAGCTGAAGAGTTGGCTGGGTGATTAGTGACTGTGGTTTGTTCCTCTGTCTCTCTGATCTTTTAGCATTTGCCCCAAAATCTGGCTCTGGGTTTCTATTATCAATATCAATTAGGATTTGTGCAACAATCATGTGTTAAAGGCCAATTCAGGATACATAGGGAGGCCCTGCTTCAGACATATACAAACAATAATAATAATAATTAATAATAAAGCTAAACTTTCAAATTCTCACTATCTGCTACTGGGCATAGCTGAACTGAATAGATAAAACTATAACACAGAGTATTCCAATTCAGTAAATATGAGATACTCTACTTAGAAACTGTATAATAACAGGATAAATTGTTGAAATTGCCATCAAGTCATTGTAGAAAAGCAAATCTACTGTTGGAAATATCAAATATTAGCAGTGATGACTTTCAACATCTGGGGTTTTGACTTGAGAGTGTGAGATCTCAGATTGAGGGTCTGGAACCGAGGTGGATTTATTATGAAAGTTCCAACTTTGTAAGCAGATATCAGCACTGTAGAGAGTCTGAAGACAGGTCAGGCCCACAAGATTAAAGGCTTCAGAGAGAAAAGGAGGTCCTATGCCATACAGTTGATGAGTTGCCTATAGCACATGATCACAGTTACGTTGCTTCAGATACTTGGTGGCAGGGGAAGCGGAAAGATTCAAACCTTTGGTAATGTGGGTTTGTCATTTAGAATCTGCCACGTATAGCTCCTAATTACTTAGGGTATTAGGTAAAGTACTTTGGGGGCAGTGAGCATTATACACTCACAGTCACAGTAGGATTCTGCCATTTATTTTATAGCAGTTGTGAGGGAAAGATAGAGACTGTAGCATTATGAATCATGGCCTGAGCAGCCTGAAGCCCAAACCTAACAAATAGGCTTGATAATTCTCGGACATTCTCTTTGACAGACAGTTGACCGGCCGAAGGACTGGTATAAGACAATGTTTAAACAAATCCACATGGTGCACAAGCCAGGTATGTATGCTCTTTTGTGGTTGTCTTTTGTATCTATCAAGTGCTTATGGGTTCAAGGATATATATTCAACTTTTGTATAGACTTTCTTCACACAAAAACATCAAGACCCCAGCAAACTTGATAACCCATTCTTTTCATCCTGTCCCCTATTCCTCCTTTACCCCTAAATCACAGATATGTGCCTCTGCCTTAACCATGGGCCATCAAGAAGCCTCATAAGAGGTGTCCTTTGAGGTCACCAGGTGTGGGAGATTGTGTCGTTTCATTGTAAATAATTATCCCACCCACTGGTTTAATAAAAAGCGCTGATTGACCAAAGGCAGGCAGGAAGTGTGGGTGGGGCTACCAGACTAGGAGAACTCTGGGAACTGGAAGCACAGAGCAGAATACCAGAGAGAAGCTGGAAGAAGCAGAGGACAACTATGCTGCTCTAAGGAAAGGTACCCAGCCGCATGGCTGAACAAGAGACATGGGTTAGTTTAAGGGTAAAGAGCTAGCAAGTGATATGCCTGAGCCTTAGGCCAATCAACCTAAAACTATAGTAAACCTCTGTGTGTCTCTATCTCTGTGGGTCTGTGGGTCTATGGGCCTTTGGGCCTAAACCTGGAGGCTAGGCCCAAAAGTTCGGGCCAGAAACCTCCTATTACAACCAGGTCTTCTGGTCTTATCCCTCCACCCATCTCTGACTACATCAACTCTGGGGTATTGCACACATCTAGACACATCACTGCTCCTGTCTGTTTCTTTCCACGAGAGTGAGTGTAGAGGTGTCTTCTGATCCCCACTCAGTCCAGTTGACAAGATTCCTTAAAAGCACCTAAGAAAAATTATGATGCAGCAGACACAGAATCTGCTTAGGGAAGTGAGGACAAGGGACCAGTTTTGCATGAGTGACCATAGCAGGTAGGTATGTTACTTTATAGACAAGATTACTCTGCAGAGCCCAAGAGTGCAATATTTAGAAGTGTAAAGTGCTATTATATGCAGAAAAAAAAACAAAACATTGCTCTATTTTGCTGGTGTTCTGTCATTTTTCTGACTTTCTGCTGTCTTGGTGACAAGGTGGCAGACTCTGGATTATCATGTTTATGTTTCGTTTTCTAGATGAGGACACAGACATGTATAATACTCCTTACACATACAATGCAGGTAGGATGGCTCTCCTTGCTTTGCCATGTCCAGTCACACTCCACTGTTGAGAGAAACACCAGGTCTTCATCAAACCACCCCCACCCCGTGATGTCAGTTCCTGTGATGAGGAGGATGCCTTGCTTCCTTTCTTAGAGCACGCCTAACAAAAGATTGGTCCTTTCTTCTGGAAATGGGAACTAACACTGTTCTGCTTTGTTCATTCCCCATTGGTTTATTCTCCGCTTCAGGAATGCTTAACCACAGTGTGGAGGGACAGGGTGAAAGAACACACTGTGACCTGGTTACACAACAAAATAGAGATCCTTTTATCGGCAGAAAGAATGATTATAATTGCATAAGACCTCTCAGATATTATTCCCCCAAAACAAGTCAAGCAAAGTGTTTTATGACCGTGTCCAGGCTTTTGCTCCAAAATGGAACCATTCATTGAAAGATGTGAAAATCTCCCTCTTGGCTGGAGTGCTTTTCTGACTCAGAGTTACCATTGCTCACAATGGTATGGCTTCTATGACTTCAGCTCTGAGCATTTGAATGTGCTGGTTTCTTGTGGAGTTGTCTTCATGTGAGAGACACCTAAAATATGTCCCCTCTCATCCGTCCTTCCTAAGTATCCCATCAGGAGATTCGGTCCAACCTAGTCATAGGCCTAGGAGTGTGCTCTCAAGTAGGGTCCTAAAATTCCATGAGACCCTCCCCTCCCTAAAATCTGATGACCAGCAACCAGCCCTTTAACTGGGTGATGCTGCTGCTCAACACCAGAGATAAAAGAGAAAGAAAGTGGTAAAGAGCCAAACATCAAGCTGGTAACCCCTTGCTGACCTCTGAATTAGACTCTGTATTCCCATATTATTTCAGGAAGTCCAATAAAATAACTACTCCCATCCCGTCCTGCTCCACAAAATTCACCTCTGTGCTTCTCCTCACAAGTTGAAGACTGACTGTGGAGTTGACCCAGAAATGTTTCATAGCAGGTGTCAACTAATATCACTTCTCATGCAAACAAACATACACAAACCTATAAGAAAAGCAGTCAAGGACAGATAGACTTAGGCCAAGATCCAAGATTCTTAGAAGCTGGAAATTTGTATATACTTTCAAATATTGAAATGGGTCCATCTTGCTGGTAATTAATAAGCTCAGTTATGTTACCTGGTAAAGCCCAGGGAGTTTTGTGGTTTAGTCAACCAGAAAAACAACTATAACCACCCTCTACTTTCTAATAATCCACAACTTTGTGTCTTGCATGCTATTCCTCCCAATAAAACTAATCCCTCAAGCCCAACTCTAGTCCCATGAGATCCATAATGTAGTGTGTCTCCCTCACCATCTTCAAACATCTTTCTGTTTTTACTATGTCTTTCTCCATTGGGTTGTATTAACTACCCAATTATTTACTAACTACTCTTTGGAATCATATATCTTCTTGTATCAACTTGTTCCACAGGGCTTACCCTCCCCTGTTCCCACATGGGTGCTGCACCTCATACATCCAGCATGTTCTATATTTGTTGGATTGAAATTAATATATCAACTGTCTTATGGACATCAGTATTACAAAGTATTAGCTGCTCTTTTAATCTTTCTCTGAGAGTTTACCTAAGGTGTTAGTTTCTGTGATTGGGAAGAAACCTTGCTGAGTACCTGTAAGTTGATTTTTATGAAATAGCCTGCATTTTCATTAATTCTACAATAATAATTTACTATAATCAGTAATTATATATGTTCAAGACAAATTGACATCTAATTAATAAGTGATAATTCATAAATTAATGTTAAGTTGATAATATACCACCTAATGTACATATTATGAATATCTTATTGATAATTTTGTAAAACCGTTGGCTAGTTTGCAGAGCCAACCAACTTAATGCAACTTTTAAGTTATTTGCTTGTTTTGTTGGTTTTTCTCTTTTTCACGGTAGGTCTGTACAACTCACCCTACAGTGCTCAGTCACACCCTGCTGCGAAGACCCAGACCTACAGACCTCTTTCCAAAAGTCACTCAGACAATGGCACAGACTCTTTTAAGGAGGCATCTTCCCCAGTGCCTCCCCCACATGTTCCACCACGACCAAGAGATCAGTCTTCAACAGAAAAGTAAGGCTCCTTCCCCATAAATGGTTTCTCTTAGAATAAAAACCAACACATAATGGCACTCAGTGAAGAATCAACCCAGTGTTGTGGAGCAAATGTATGCAAAGACTTGTTATATTAGTTAATATTGAGAATCACTGCTGAGACTGTGCTGAACACTTTCAGGAACATGTCAGTCATATTCTATAATGCTCTAAATTAAACTTGATGTATCAGGGACACAAACTCTATTTTTTGTTCAATAAGTGCATATAAGAAATAAAGAGGCCACAGATGTAGTTCATAAGTGGAGCATTTGTCTTAGTAGCACAAACAGCCACAGAACATGTACACCCCCCCACACACACACACACACAACACTGTTAAAATTGACCTTAACCTTGGAAATTGACTGTGAATGGTATTTCACAGGTGCTTGATGCACACAAATTGTCTCATCTCAACACATGGTTTGCTGTTTATTTACAGGCATGACTGGGACCCTCCAGACAGAAAAGTGGATACCAGAAAATTCCGATCGGAGCCAAGGAGTATTTTTGAATATGAGCCTGGAAAGTCATCCATTCTGCAGCACGAAAGACCCGTAAGCATTTTTCATTCCTTAAAAACAAAACAAAACAAAAAAGCCAGCTTGCTAGGCCTCCAGGGTTCCCAAGTAAGCCTGAAATTCATCCACAATTTATTTACTATTGAGAAATTACATTTATTCTTAATTGTGATTTGTGTACCTTGTCTCTGAATTGGAAAAGGTACTTTAGTAGGATATATGTTCAGGACTCATCATTAGCATATAGCTGACTGTGCCTACTCACAGCACTTATACATGAAATATTTCATTGCTATTCTAGCTTGCCAGTGAGAAAAATCATGAGTCCATGTCCCTTATGTACAGACCCAGGCAGATGAATCCCTTGACATCTATGCTGGTTTCTTATTATTTCTTTCACATGAGAGGAAAATGTCCCAAACACACTTTTTATAACAAGTTGTTTAATTGTTTTTTTATTAAATCCTTCTCAGGTTACCAAGCCTCAAGCTTTCTGATAGTTTACCTCCTTAATGGTTCAAGATTGTATTTCTCTTTCTAGTCTTTGTTTATTTTGGCCATTCACAAACTAAACAATGTATGAACTTGAAAAAGACTACTTGCCTCTGCTAAAGCTAACAGCAGCTTCTTCCACGGCCGTCTTCTCTCATCATGTTTCCCTCCCTTGTTTCTCCCTCAGAGATCAGTGTCCTCAGAACCTCTTTAAACTCAGCAGTTCCTCTGTGTGTCCAAATTTGCTTCCAGATAAACCCTGTTGGTGTTTTCTTTGTGTGCTCCCATAGTGGTCCAGAGTACCACACTAATAATATATGGACTGAAAGATCAGCACTGACTTTTAGTTGAATAGGCTATGACCTTATCACACCCACATAAATTATTTGAAGAAAGGCAGTTGAATGATGTGATTGGAAGAGTTTTGAACATACATCTCAATAACACAAACACAAGATTTCAAAGTCACATCATTCAACTGCCTTTCTTCAAATAATTTAAAATTTCTTCGGTATGCAACAAAGATCGCAACAGAGGACCTGAAAAGGTAGGAGCAATATTGGCATTAGGCCCTGAATTATAACACATTCACTAATAAGTCTGATAAAGTATCAAGATGGTGTGTTTCCAAACCAAAATTCAAGGGAATACACTATTAATTCTGAAAAAGAAAACCACAAAATAATGAATCTCATATTAAATTATAAGAGAAGATTTAATGATTTATGGGGCTCTTGGGGTGATGAAATGACTGAAGATCAAGACCCTTTTAATGGCTAAAATGGAAGCATATCTAAGGAATTCTCCCCGTGAGAGCTCAATTATAGGGTCCCCTCATTGTTGCTGAGCGCTCTGAAGGCTCTTTGTTTTAAAGTACCAACAACAGTGATGGTAACAACAACATCTGTACGCGGGTACCTACTACATTCCAGGCTCTATAAGTAGTAACAATTAATTCCTTTATCTCATATAGTGTTCCCAAGAACCATGTAAAGCAGATGCACAAACTTCTTATTTTACAGATCAAGAGGCTAAAGAAACATTAACTGAATGCCACATGGCCTTATAGTTGGCAATATGCTGGCATGTGCCAGGGCAAACTTGCTCAGTGTACTTGTGCCAGTTCCTCTGAGCAAGAAGCAGTTAGCTAGCAGTCACCATCACCATAATTTGATTATTTAGGGGTGTAGCATAATTAGTGGCTCATTTAAAAGTCAGTTATATTTAACCTTGCTTGACCAGAAAGTCAGGTTCAAAGTAACCATAATACAAGCCCAGTATTCTTAACTGGCCTAAGGATGTGGAGGTCAGGAGCCATGGGTGCAACCAGAAATTCTGCTGTGGATGAATCTCTTTGGTCCAGGAGAATGAAAGAGGAAGGAAGTAGTAGTTTGGAAGGAAAGGAGAATGGAAAATTCGCATCTTTATCCCAGTGTTGTGACAAGGGATATGAGACAAAGACAACATTTGAGCAAGCCTTGTTAAATTATCCTTTTGTAGGGTGAGACTATAAAAACTAATTTTTTAAAAATTCATCCCACTATAAACATAGGGAAGAAAGGCAACTTGGGCATGGGTATTTGAGAGACTGGCTAAGTATCTTAAAGGCCAAGGCTAAAGGCAAAAAGAAATGAGAAAATCAAAGACATAATTTAAGCAAGCCTTGTTAAATTATTATTTTTATATAAACTATATTTTTAAAAAATCAGCCCTGAATTTTCTAGGTAAGAATTGATGACATAACAGCAAATGGATTTCACAGTCTTATGAATGCATCTTCTGTCTTTTTATCCAGTGGTATTTTGAGAACATCCCTTTGTTCTTTTCAGTTCTAAATTTTGAAAATTATATAAACAGCTAGGCAATTCTGTGCTGTTCTCTTCAATTCCCAGATAATCCTGTCAGCATCCCTATTTTCTTGGATCCCCCCTCACTCTCTATGAACTTACATTCCTGATCACAGGGAGAAATGTCATGACCAAGTATCCCTTCTAGTCCACAATTGTCTGTTGTCTATATTACGACACATTCATTTCCCTGGTTAGTGAATCTAGTCTCCAGATATTTTTTTTAAAAGCCGCTCCCCAATTTTCTCCTGACTCACTTGCCCTTACAGCAAAATCTAACTCTTTTGATATAATTTACAAAACCAAAGAATAACAACAAACAAAACCTACTAAAAAAGAAAAAATCCTGTGGTTTAATTTCCAGCAAGCTGCACAAAGGGCTTTCAGTTCCCTCTCATCAGACCTTGACATGGCCTGTTCTTTCATCCAAGGAAACACTCCTCACTTTCTCTCATTTCTTTTTGTGAAAAGCCACACACACACACACACACACACACACACACACACACACACACACACACACACACGCACAGGTTTATCACACTTTCCTTGGGGGCTTGTTCACCCTCTACAGTGGGTTTGTAGCTCTTCTTGCTGGATACATGCAGGATACCCCACTTTGGCGTCCTCACCACGTGCCTGTTCACTTCTCAGGGTTCCTCCCTATGTACTTTAGGTTCCTTGAAAGCAGGTACCTTGTCTGATACAGCATTTATCTATCCTTCATACCTAACCTGATCCCTGACATGTGGCACCTATGCAGTAAATAACTCCTTGAGGGACAAAGTGAATGTGAACTGATGTGACCCTGTGGAGTTGATGGGTAAAACTGGTGAGAGACTGAATCTATCAATGAGGCCTAGTGAGTCTCCACCAAGAAGCAGATGAAATTCACCAGTGACTCCAGCTCAGCTTCTGTGATTCCATGAGCTATGAAGGAAGCAAAGAGAGCACGTCTCCTCAAACCCTGACAAAAATGATTAATTTCACCCTTAGGAATTTAGGACAATCCTATCGATTACTATGCTTTAACAGAAAGGCAAAAGGTGGGTGCATTTTTGAAGCCCCTATATTCATTAAATAATCAAATAATCATGATCAAATATTAATTTCATTATAAATTTCAATTCTGACTGAATGGGCCTAATGTCTAACCCTTGAAAAGGCCTTACAATCCCCAGAAATTTGTCTTTAATAGACCTGATCCGCAGATTAAACCACATTTCCAGTATACAGAGTCCATATGACATCATAGCAACTCTCCTTGGATAATATTAATAAAAAAATTACTGAACATCTGAATTGGATACAGGTGTAGATAAGCCATGTTTATGCTTAATAAAATAAAAAATTTGCAAATATATTTTTACCCTTCATACAGTGGCAGAGAGGAACAAACATTGAATGAGTTGAAATGCAATAAATAAGTGCAATAAATAAATGCAATAAATAAATGCAATAAACCACCAGTGACTATAGTTTACCAGTTAAAATCACTACCCAAGACCCAAACCATAAAAAAATTGAAAAGTCATATCTGATGGGTTGACCCATGAAGAGCTACCCCACTATGCAATAGCATTTGCTATGCAAACACAATAGATAAAAGCATAGCAACCCATGCCTTTCAGCCTAAAAGCCAATGAGCATTTATAAGAACAAACGTATGGCTTCTCCGGTGTGTTTAAGATAACAGAGAGAGTGTGTACTCGATGAGAAGACGGAAGAGCAGCGGAGCGTCTCCGACCTCAAAAGTATCTAAAGGCTTTGAAGCTGAGAAAACTTGAAATTACCCATTTTGGGAGCTTTTAAAAGTAATCACATGGATACTCTGGTTTTGGAGTATCTGAGGCCCCTTCCTCTCCTCTCACACCAAAAATGCAGTTTGTGTTAAGCTAGGTTAAGACAAACTGAAATAAAACAAGATGTCCATCAGCTCTCTTCAGCCAGCGTGAGAATTATATTAGGCTGCAACTGTCACCTAGTGGATTCTTAAGTGTTCATATTCGCAAGGGATGAAGAGGAGTTTCCCTGAGGTCAGAGAAAGGATGAAGTAGTGACATTGTTAGTAAGCCTTTGCTTTGGGCAATTGACTGTTTACACATGTGTCACTGGCTGTTGTACTGTTTCTGTGTCCAGATTGATGTCTAAAGGAACTCAATAGGTCACCCACAGCAAAGAGACAGTTCTAGATTCTGGTGTGTCCTTTGGGGTGGGGGGGGGTCCTACTTGTTAAGGGTTATTTTGCTGATGTTTTATCTTATGTTTTTTTGAAACAAGGTCTCGCTATGTATTCCAGGCAGATTTCAAACTCACCACCCTCTTGCCCTGGCCTCCTGAGTATCTGCAATTGCCACACCCAGCCTATAAACAAGGGCACTGCTCAAATGTGTACCCCTCACTGCATTCCAGAATTACAGAGGATGACATGCCACTGTTCACGCAGGTTCTAGCTAGTTTCTTACTGTGACTATAGACTGAAGCTTTGTTAAATAGCAGGATTCGATAACTATATTAGTATATAGTTATAAATAAATATTTATAAATAAATTTAATACAGAAAATTGCTATTTAAGGTTTGTAGCAGAGTGATAAATACAGGCTCCTTTTCCACAGATTCTATTATGGAAGTGTGTCTCTACAAAGGAGAATGTAGTCTATCCATTTGTTAGAGGTTTTCCTTGCGTTCAAATTGATGTGAAGCTAAAGAGCTTGTCTTCATAGTCGTTTAGTAGATTTGCTGCCCCCTACTGTTCATAGTGTTTTGTAGCACACATACCCTGCCCCCCTCAAAGATTCTAGCTTCCCCTAGCAAAATAAAACAATATAGCTGAAAGCAGAGGTTTTTTAATGGAGAGCTCATAGCCATGAAGTATTCAGCTTTAGGAACTATGGCGTTTGGGAGATCAGAGGTCTCTTTTCCTGTGCAGGAAATGGTACATCCCTCTGGACAGCACAAAGTCACTGGTAAATTCTAAGGTTACCCCAGCAGTGTCATGCCATACACATTGCAGCTAACATTTTCTAAATGACTGGAGAAAAGTAACACTTTATCACTAACAATCACTAACATCACTTAGCACTCATTCATATTGGATCAAGAATTTTAATTCGTTGGAAAAGTTCTTGTCATTTTTTTTTTTATTTCAATGGGAATAGGTTACTGGAAGATGATTTTTCTACAGATTCACTGTTCACTTTAAAGTGGAAACCAAAAGTAGTTGACATAAATTGGGGTAAATATCTCAAATTTTCTCATTCTTATAGAATAGGCCCTTCAATTGTTACTTATGGCAGAAACCCTCATAACCAAAAGTAGAATAATATTAAAAAGACAGTGTCAATGTCTGGCAGAGTACACATGCATTCTTCAGATGCCCATTCAGATGCCCACTTAGGGATGCCATCAACCACTGTACAATAGTGCTACAGTGGAGTGCTATCCTCTCATATCAGCCCAAGCGTATCCCACTGTTACTCTGCAGTCTTTACCATCACTAACAAGATATACAATGCATAAGCTTGACCTCCTCACTATTTTATTATGATGCCTCAAACTTTTCTATCATTGTGTATAGTTACCATAATTTCACCAACTTCTGTTATAAAAATACTAATACAAAAAAACTATAGCGCTGAAAATGTTGTGGGAATAACACATCATACACTATAGACCAAACAGCACTAATAAAGCCATCATCAACGTAACATCAAGGAAACACTACAATAAACTCAGGACAAAACTGTGGCCCTTTTTAGAATGTGGAATATTTCACTGCCCCAAGCATTATAGGGTTATAGAACTACTCAGGGGGAATCTTTCAAATCCGTAAGAATTCTAAGGGACTGGAGTAGTGAGTGTTTAGCAATCTTCCTAGATGGTAGTAAGCACCAGAGCTTTTATTTTGGCTGGAATGAATGGCCTTTGGGGAATCAAAAATCTTTTCTTAGATTTTTTTTCTGACTTTATATATTGTACTTTATATATTGCAACTTTACACATTTAATTGGGGACATGAGATATATCAAAGAAATAGCTGTGCACATAGATGGTACTTTAAGTGTCACTTTATAAAAAACCAACCAGCATGTCACCATCTGGCTGTGTATGCACTGTAAAAAAAAAAAAGAAAGAAAGAAAGAAAGAAAAAACATTAAGGCAATCACTAGGTTAAGGAAAGGCTGGGTGTGTATGTTCTATTGCTAAAGTAATTGTATTTGGTTTTTTCTTAACAGTTTATGTTAACACCCCTGGCATTTCTATCTTAAACACAACATTCATAAACCACCTGAGATGCTAGTCAATTATATTCTATACACCCCCTCCCCTTCCCTTCCTACCATGAGAAGACTTATTCTGTCCACAACTCCGTTAGCTCCAAGTCAGCCTGGGGAGATTGAATCACAAAATGGGATCTTTCTTTACGTTTGGAGAGGCTTGTAACTTTGAGATCTTCGCTGTGGGCCATTTTTAAGGAATCTGCTCTCCACGGTGAGCCCAGCCATTGCTCCTTTCTGAAATGTTAGTCTCTAGGACTAATGCCAGCTGGTGTCCTCAGGGTTCTATCAAGAGCCCCTGTCTAACGAACCAGTGTTTGCTCACTCCTCTCTTACAGCCCCCTCTCCCAACAACTCCGACACCTGTTCCCAGGGAACCCAGCCGGAAGCCTTTCTCAGTGTCACCCTCAACTGATGGCCTGCGTAGCCCTTCCCCTCCGCCCCGGAGCTGTGTCCCCGCACCCCGTCAGAGTCCGAGCGCCCCAGCTTTCTCTCCCACCCGGGTGAGCTCCTTCCTTCTTCACCTTCTCTCATGCTGTGGGGAAGCAGAGCTCAGCCTTTGTCCTGAGGCTAAGGCATGGTCACATCCCATTTCTGCTGGGGTTCTTCCTGTTCCTAGACACCCCCCTCACCTTCCTCCCAGACACCCTCATCTCCAACATCCATGCTCCAGCCCACCCCATCTGCAATGTCTGCAGAGTTCAGACCACTGACTGCTGCCGCTGCTAGTTGCCAATAACTTCAGGGACAGCAGACTGACCAATCCAGGAGAGCCCCTTGGTACCTTGTTTGGACTTATCTTTATAGTCTGGCATGCCACACCCTTCTCCATTGTCACTAGCAGGATAGTTCCCCTAGCTCATGCATCAGGCTAAGAATTTGCAATGGTGGCAATAGGGACCCCAGTGATGCCATGGACCCTCATTTTCATGCCCTCATTTTGCTCATTGTACCTGTCTCCGTTCTGTCCTGCTGAGGTTTGTTGGATGAGGTTTGCGTGTGGATGCGTGCGCGTGTTTTCATACCACAGGGCGTTTTCCCTCACTTCGCTCAGTGTGCCTCTTCCTTCCCTTTTCCTTCACATCTGCTCTAGACTGGTCGCATAAATCCAGATGACATAGATTTAGAAAATGAGCCCTGGTATAAATTCTTTTCAGAACTGGAGTTTGGACGTCCGGTAAGTGAGGCTAGACAATTACTATAAGATAAATAGGATGTTGTTTGATTTCTAAAGCATAATCTTGTCAGAAGGGAGATGTGTCATGTAAAGAGCAAAAGCTGGTTGAATAAAATAAATGTGATCCAGCTTTGTACAATTTTTGCTTTTGTACCAAATGCCTAAGTGTGTCCATTCACTTCCCATATGTTTTCTCCTAATCATGCATTAGAATCACATCTAACTAATTGCAAATTGATCATGTTGATGTAGTTTAGGGGAGAGTTGTATTGGGTACAGCGCATTTTGGTCTAGTTTAACACTAACAATTACCTTGCCATCTATAAGAATGACTCATTTGCTGAGGAATTAATTATAAAGCCACCACTGAGTGCTTGCTCCCCAAGCCAATGACTTTGAGTCTTCTGCATGCAATCCCAGTGATAAGAAAATGGACCAGAAAGGTCAAGGAATTTATCCAAAATACTCAGAAATAAAAATCTAGGCCTTTTGTATAGGAATAAAAATCTTTGGGCAGGTCTCACCATAATGTATTGCCAGAATATTCCCACTGTAAATATTATCAATGTAAAATGATTCTTTGAATGGGAGAAATGTAACAAAAAGAGAGAATTAAAAAGCCCTGTGAGCCTTGATTTATAGTTTTGCTCATGGCCCCCACCAGGACTGCCATGTTGAAAGCCTACAGTTTGGCCCTTACAGGATCTAACTGATCTGTTTGAGACAGGGTCAAGTTAGGTTTCACATAACTTTTTTTAAATCCCCAATCTATACTGAAGAATTGTTTGCAGGTTTCATGTTTTCTGTAACATGGATTTTTACAAAGCCTAAGCTGTTAAACAGCATGCCACTTACAGCACCCAGCAATTTCATAAGAACTCAGAATCTGTTTTTCTCCATGTAACATAAGGATTTATAAATATGGCAATCACATATTACTGACTGGATGGCTGCGAGAGTCCTTTTTATATATTACAATGCAGTCTTGGTTAGCCTCACTATATGTTCATTGAACTGAATCAAATGTGAGTAAATAAATATTAAATAAATTTCCTGGCATTTCTATTGCCTAATAAGAGGATTGTTTATTTCCTCCTGTTTTTTTTTCCTGGCATCTCCTCTTATTAAAGTATATTTTATTTCATTGGGGAAATGCTTGCTTTTACATATTTTCTTCATTGGGTAGAGTTCCCAGAGACTGTAGTGACTTCTGTGTTGAGCCCAAATTACCATCACTTTCTGCAATCCCCCTCAGCCACACAGGGACACCCACCTGCATGCTCTCCACTGACTCCTCTGATGTTTCCTTAATATACCTTACAATCTGCTGTGGCCAAAGACTGGGAGTGCTTATTTGGATTTGACAAATTAAATTTACAAATCTACTAATTGAACACAGCAGCTTCGCTCAGTGCTTGGAAATGTTTACAAGCAATGCACTCTTCCATCTTGGCTGCCATGTGACTCCATTCCTGCCTCTCTTGATGTGTATCTGATGCTATCAGCACCCGATTTCTAACTGTTATCACCTTTTCCACATGTCCATTACTCGCTGCCATTGACTCTCCTCCATCCCATCTCTTCACTTCTGCTTATGTGGCGCATCTACACCCAGCCTCCTAAAAAGGCTCTGGACTATGTTCAAGATCATTCTTCCGGTGTTTCCAATGAGGTAAAGACAAATTCTTCTCTCCTTCCAGATTTCCCCCTCTGTTACTGTCAGTCTCAACATTCATGTTTTTAGTAGAGTCCTGTAATGTTAGAGCTGGTCTTAACCTCTTTGAATCACTGTGTTGCATGTAGCATTACCTAGACAATGCAAAGGAGTTGGATATTTCTGAATTCTAGGTGATGGATTTTTCCAAATGTTACTTTCAGTGAAAATATTCAACAGCATGAAGATAAAAACCCAACTATTCAACTTCAACATGTATTAACTGCCAATGTTTATAAACAGAGAAGAGCATCATTGAAAGGCATCTAGAAGGAAATTTTTCATTGTGCTTATAAGGAGTTGAGGTTTTGGGGCCATGCAGATGGCTCATTGGGTGAAAGAACTTTCTATGGAAGCCTGACGGCCTGATTTCTACCCTGGACCCTTCCCACTGTGCATGAGGAAAGGATGCCCTCACATGCCGTGGCAAGTGTGCTATACCCACACAGACAGAATCATATGTTTTTAAAACAAAGTTTTGATTTTTGCATAGTTACTTATTCCTTATATCTTTCTAAATGTTATTAATTTTTCATTTTACTTAATTCTTGTAACTGGTGGATTTTTCCATTAGTCAAAAATGTGATGATGAATAGTTGACGTATATGTTCCAGTTTCCCAGTTCCACAGCGTTGTCAGGCGTCACTCACTCTTGATATTGTAATCCAGGCTGTCACCTGACCAGAGAGTCACTGTTACATGTAGTAAAACTTAGTTGAAATCTATGCTGAATGCTTATGAGGCAGGCTGGAGAGATGAGTCGGTAGTTCATGAGCACTTGCTGCTCTTGCAGAGGACCTACATGGCAGCTCACAACCATCCGCAACTCCATGAATAACATCCTCTTCTGGCCTTCACCAGCACCAGTCAGTCATACACATGCTTCACCGGCGTACTGCAGGCAAACCATTCACGAACTAAAAATAAGTAAATCTTTTTTAAAAAAAAATAATAAAAATGCTTATGAAAACCAGCCAATCAGCTAGGTAACAAATTTATGTCAGGCCACATAAATTTTAACCTGGATAAGGAGAAAGAGAGTATGGAAAGGATCCCAAGCCAAACTTCGCCCTATACAAAGAAAGCAGAACGTTATTTTTAAAAGCACCGAGGAAGACACAGCAGATGTGCCATAGTTCTGTTGACTACCAGGCAGGTAAAATCTCCTCTGAGTACTCTCTGGAATATCCAGGCAGAAAAGCCACAATGCCGAACCAGCTGATTTTGTCAAAGTAGTTGCTCTGTATTCTTAAGTGAATGCAACACTGAATAAATATCTGACTTTCGTTGCAAAGCCCCCATTCACACCGTGAGCAAGGTAAGAGCCAAGAACTCGTGTTCAGGAGAGTCCTTCTGACACACAGATGGCAGGCATGGAGTTTGAAGAATACTCAAATTTCCGAAGGTCTAAGCTGCAACATCTTATTAGATCATCTAATAAGCATCATGGTGTGTTAAAACAGGGAAGTGACTGAAAAAAAAATTGGTAACAAATAAAAAACAAAATCTAGTAATCGGGAACTTTTTTGAGGTATTGAATTCAGTAATTTTCAAGACTCATACTTTGTAGCCAAGCTGCTCTCTGAAGAGAATCAAATAAGACTAACTGTAGTAGGTTTCTGGCCCTGACTTTCGGGCCTAACCTCAAGGTCTAGGCCCTCAGACCTTCAGTCCCACAGTCCCACAGTCCTACAGAGACACACAGACGCTTTCATTAGTTTTAAGCTGATTGGCCTCAGGCCCAGGCATATCACTTGCTAGCTCTCTACCCTTCATCTAACCCATGTCTCTTGTTCAGCCATGCAGCTCGGTACGTTTCTTTAGAGCAGCATAGTTGTCCTCGGCCTCCTCTGGCTTCTCCCTGGAGCTCTTCTGGCATTCTGCTCTCAGAGATTTTCTTAGTCTGGTGGCCCCGCCTACACTTCCTGCCTGCCTTTGGCCAATCAGCTCTTTTTATTAAACCAGTGGGTGGGACAATTATTTAAAATGAAACAACACAACCTCCCACAACTAACTATTCTAATCTGTATGTTTTAGCATTGTAGCACATAGACAACCTAAGACTTTATTTTGAAATTCAATTCAGTCAAATATTTTTCTCGTATTCTCCACACCAAAACATTGCTGCTGTGTTGATGAACTTTTGTTAGATTTATAATCCACGAGGGGAGGGGGTTATCTTTCTCAAATTGGGTACTTGTGTTGTTATTTGAGACAGGGCAAGGCTTCTCTTTGTAGACCTGGCTCTCCTGGAACTTGCTCTGTAGATCAGGCTGGCTTTGAACTCAAAGATCTGCCTACTTCTGCTGCCTAAGCACTGGCATCAAAGATGTGAACCACCACCACCTGGCTCTTTTTTTTTTTTTTTTTTTTCAATTCAGTGTGATACTGAAACAGTTAGATAAATGATTCAACATTTTGTAAATATTCCCTGTGTATTTTGATTAGATATTTCTGGATTTTTTCAAAGGATTTGGCTCATTGATTTTGAAATAGAACCTAGAAAATATCATATTCAACTCATTGGATTTCTGGTTTTAAAAGTGGAATAGAGTAACGTTAAGGGCTATATCTACAGTCACCTAAGATGGCTACCAAGAGAATATTATCACTAATTGCTCAGCCTTCATTTCAAAACTACACATTTTTTTTTACCACCCCAATAGGTGTATTTAAGGCTTGGCTCTTCTAGAAACTATTTTTTTAATTATTGAGTTCGTAAAAACACTGCATGATAATTACTGATCACATAGATGGGAAAATTTTAATTTGGTGCACTTTTTATGTTATGGTAGTGGCCAAATAATATATTTAAAAAGCAGTTTAATAGCAGTATGACTATGTGTCCCTATCTTTTGGAAACTGAGAGACATGAGTGACTTTAGTAGCATAGTTAACTAGGGTGTTAATTTAATAAGATGGCCTTTCAGAGTGCAAAAATATATACCCCCATAAGATATTTCGATTCTGCCTTTAATAACATTTATATGACATTTTTAGTAAACACTGTGATTAGTAGATAATACCTAAGCTATCATTGATTCAGTACCTGCTTTTTTATCAAGCTTATGTTACAAATGGCATATTTTTAAAATCATTTATAGCTGAGACATTTGTTTGCAAATTTCAGAATGAAACCTATTCTTTGCTAATTTGAAACAAATATTTCAAAACATGGGGGGTTTGGGGATTTAGTCACTGGAAAAGTGTTTGCCTAGAAGCGCAAGGCCCAGGGTTCGACTCTCAGCTCCAGAAAATAAAAATCAAACCATGTTTCTTTTAGGCTAGCAAGATGGCTCAGCTGTGACCTCAATTTTTAACCCAGAATCCATATTGTGTAAGGAGAGAATTGATTCCTTCATGTTCTGTCCGATACACACACACACACACACACACACACACACACACACACACACACACACACACACACACACACACTGTTTAAAAACACTTTAAGCTGGTTTTAACTTATTTGAATTATGAAGGCAGAACAAAAAAGAGTGATTACAGTTTGTCTTAATTCAGAAGCATACATTATCAGTTCCCACAGTTCTATTTCATATTATTGTATTATCCAAGCTTATTATAACTGAGGTTCATATTTCTGATCTTAGGAATATTCTGAGAGCATCATGAATTTGACCCTTTTAGTGTCAACTATGTGTCAGGTTGTCCCATAAAACCCATGACCCACAGGTAGTGATACTCTGAGGCTCTCTGATACACTTCTGCAAGCATGTAGAATTATCTAATGTTATTCTACCTGTTTTCTTCCTTACTGTTTTCCTTACTTTCTAGTATCCAATTCAGACAAATTTAAATAATTACACAAGCTTATCAACATAGTAGATCAATTTTCTACTCTCATATTTGTTGAGAACATAGGAATCTAAGAGTTATCTAAGAAGTGCAAACATTAAGTACTCTTTTCCTGTCCAAAATGAGAAAGGCATGCTTTCGTGCCTACAGACACTTTGTTTTATTATAGATAAGATTCTATTCTCAATCAGTAATATGAAACTAAAGCAAAATATTACATACAAGGCTTGTCAGGCTGATCTACATAAGAATCATAAAGTTATATTCTAGTGTTTTAATTGGAAAAATGATAGTATTTACCAGTTAATAGAAGAGAATAATAGAAATCACTTATAAAGTAATATCATCGTTTCTTCTAAGTAGGTTTTTAATATTCTGATGAAAAATTCTCTATATAGAAGTATAAGATAAAATTTATCAACATTTGCCTTTATGGTTGACAGTTTGGGGCTTCATATAAACATTTTCAAAATATTATTTCCATTTTTCAACAAACCAAAATTCATCTGTGATGATCAATTGAGCAATAAATATGACCAAAACCAAAAGTATATTCACCAAAAATAGGTGTGCTATAAATATAGAGATCACAGCCTAGGTGCTTCTACCTTGCAGTGTCCCCTCAGAAACTCTCAATACCAACCCTCTCTTGTAATCTAGATATTTCGATAAATGTCTCAAAAACAGCTACATACAATAAAAAAGGTTCTATCTACTGTTTTTGTGTGGTATCAGTCTTAGTGCACCGTTCAGAATGAGATGTGTAAAGCATATCATTTAAAGGAATGTATCTTGAATCATTCAGTTAATTATTTTAAACTAATTTTGAACGTGAGTTGCTCAAGATTTATAAATCTTTACTGGGCTGAAGTCTCAAGTAATTTAGTTTCATTTCAAATCAAATTCTGTGTGTTTTAGGAAAATAATATGTGTGTTTTTTAGAGGAAAGACATTTAAGTTCTACTGACATGCTAGATTTTTAAGATAACACCTGGCAATAACAGTGAAATATAAAGAACTTTATGTTTTTATAAGGATTTAATGATGACTGCTAACATTTTCTTACAAATAAAGCTAGTCCATCATATAGGCAGTTCCTACTTAGCAGTTGCTGAGAGCCTGGGAGTCAATGCTGATGATACTTTTTGCCCTTCATTCAGTTCAGTGGTCCTGATGATAGTGTTACTAGTTTTTTTTCCCCTTCTTCCTGACGAAATGACTATCTTAGTTGTGTATATTACAGAATGCAGTTCAGTTCATTAAAAGACAACTCAATGACATGTTATCTTTTTGGAAAGACATTTCTGTAATCATAATAAATTATTATTTTGATTTCAATATTTAGACTCTAAATTTTAGAGTGTACCTTTCAGAATGCAAAACTCAATGGTGACAAATAAATAACATTTGCTATGGTGATTATTTTCACGAGACTCCTATTCTATCTCAACAGGCCTCCATTTATCAGACCTCCATTGACAGAAGCCTGGAAAGACCCAGTAGGTAAGGATCTCATGGTATTACACTAACAAAATAGTCTATGCTAGCACTTGCTTCCTCAATAGTAATCTTCCATAGTGAGACACTGATACTGATAAAGATTATGTAACTTTCTTAAGTACCAGACGTCATATTTGATTAATACACTTGCATATCATTTATATGATCCCATCCAAAAATATACTAAAACTCAACATTGTAATTCTGGATCCCTTCAGAGGGGTCAGTTCTTCCCACTGTGGCCTCTGCTTCCTGCGGCCTCTTTCATTCCAATGAGGGTTGAAAATATTCTCAATATTGGTTTAGGAACATGTTATAAATTGGAAACTACTAATATTTGTTAATTACATTTATATCACACAAATGAATGTTTTCATTACATGTAAGGCATCCCAATTCCATAAACATATTCCATCCGTAGGTGACACCATGAATTAAAAATTAGCCACCAACTTATCTTTGAGGACACTAATGCTTAAGCTCAGCAGCTTGGAGTATAGACAGGAGAAGGGGGGAAGCAGAATGAAATAAGCTAACTTGTCACCACTAGTCATAACTGCCCTCAGAACTGACCAATCTAAGCTCTGTTTAAAAGTTTAAGATATTATACTTGAAACTATCACCAAAATTCAGATGTAGCTCACCAGCAATTAATGTTACAGATTCACGGTCATAGTGTGCCATCAACAAACAGTTCTCGAATGTTACTTCGCCTTTCTCCAAGTTTATGTCAAACTAAGTAAAAACTTTTGACATAGGTCCACTCTAAATTTGATTTTTGAGTGCTTTCCAAAATTACACTACTATTACCAAGAAAGACATTCCCCCACCCTCTCCATTGATGTATTTCTTAATATCTCCATGTGCTTCTAAAATGTTTTCAATGCCTAAATTTTAGAACGTTAGTCTGATCCACAGTTTGCTATGGAGACAAAGAGCTTCACACAGCAGGATAGAAACAGGAAAAACAAGGCCAGGTGACAAAACATCCTCTTTAGGAAAATACAGATAAATTCTGAAGACTGGATATGCATCTATTTCCACTCCTAGACATGTGTATCCAGTCTGCTCATTTGTAAACATGATAACTCATAATGCTTCACAAAATAAGATAAAAATGTAGGCAGCGGACAGCATACAAGCCTAGTGTTCTCACAGTTGTTTACATGGTACAGTGACTTGGAGGACAGTATGTAGCATGTATTCCACTATTTATGAATGTTTTCTTAAGTGATGCCCTACTGAAAACTATGATTTATAAAACTCCCTTTCTTTATAAACTGTCAGCACCATTTCCTACAATTGTGTAAAGGAAATTTTTAACAGTTTACTTGCTGACTAGATTTTTAATCTTTCATTATTTAAATAAAAATACTAGAATCCAATCTGAGTTTCTTCTGAACACATTAGGAAAGAAAAATATAATTTTTTAGGTGAAAGAGGCTTGTTTTTCTATATGGCTTTCTTTTCATGGTCCTATATTCTATTTTGGTACAGAGAGAGATTGAGAGAGAGAGAGAGAGAGAGAGAGAGAGAGAGAGAGAGAGAGAGAGAGAGAGAGAAGACACAACATGAATATGGATGTTACAGAAACGTTTGCCAACTAGAGTCTATGAAGATGTTATTTTGCACAAACAAACTAAGCAAACTCTGGCCCATCTAAAAGAATAAAAGGAAATAAGCTATCAAGTGGCAAAAAGACATAGGGAAAGGTGGAGATATAGTGTAGTTGGAAGAATGTTTGTCTAACATGCATAAAACCCTTGACCCAGTCCCCAGCACCACATTAAAAGCTACACATATTGATATAGGCCTGTAATTTCAGCACTTGGTAAGTAGAGACAGGGCAATTAGAAATTCAGGGTCATCCTTGGCCACATAGTTAATTCAAAGCCAGCCTGGATACATGTTTAATGTACTTGTTTTATGTGGGTGTGCCTGAGTGCATGCAGGTATCTGCAAATGCTGGAGGAGGGCATTAGATTCCATGAAACTGGAGTTACAGACAGTTGTGACAAGACATATAAATACCTTACAACTGTGGATGCTGTGACAATCATCACTCCAGGCCCACAGAATAATGTCTTTTATAAAGGACATAGATTTTTTTTTTAAAAAAAAAAAAGCATATTACTAAATATAAAAAAGACAGTCTGAAAAGATCACATGTTGTCTGATTCCAACTGTGTAACATTGGAAGACAATGGGTCATAGAGACAGATCAATGGTTTTTAGGAAACACAGAGACTGATGAGAAAATGGTACTCAAGGGATCTTTTATAGGAGAAAAAAGCATTCTACAAGGTATATTCATGATGGATGCATTTCGTTACACATTTTCAGCCCCCTAAAGTATGTCACAGATAACATGGACCCTATATATAGAGATGACATATCCAGATAGGGTTTCTAGGTCCATAGAAGATGTAAAGAAAAAATATACTCAAGAAGAAAGAAATGGGTAAAGAGGAGCTCTCTACTCTACTGTCATTGATTTCTGCAAAGGACTGGCTCTAAGATTCATCAAGGAAACTAAAACCTACTGACTCACAAGGGTCTTATATAAATGGCACAGTATTTACACTTCCAGGCAGTGGTGGTGCACACCAAAATCCCAGCACTCAGAAGGTAGAGGCAGTGGGTCTGTGAGTGTGAGGCCAGCCTGGGCTACTCACTCTGAAGAGTGAGTTCCAGGACAGCCAAGGCTACACAGAGAAACCCACTCACACACACACACACACACACACACACACACACACACACACACACACACACACACACACACACACATAACCTACTCATGCTATACTCTGAAATATGTTAATGCCTCATACAAATTGCTATCGAGAAGGATTGTTGGAACTAGGGAAAAGTCTCAGTGGATAAGAGCTTGCTGCTCTTGAAGAGATCCCAGGATCAGTTCCCAGGCCCCACACGACAGTTCACAACCAATTGTAACTAGTCCCAGGGAATCCTATGTCCCCTTCTGTCCTCTGTGGGCACTAGGCACTTGGTAGGACACATAAACATATATGCAAGCAAAACTCTCATACACATAAAATAAAAATGAGCAAATGTTAAATAAGTGGTTATTGTAATGAGCCATGTGGGCAATAAAAACACTAATTTGTTCAGTGGCAATCCAATTCCTTATTACTTCCAGTGCACAGTTTGCTGTGCCTATGGACATGAAGAACCTGTACAGTTAAGTCAGATATTCTGTAACTTGAAACTTCCCCTTGAAAATGAGATCAATATATTTTTTTAAAAGATGAATCTAAAGCAAGTATTTTGAATGTAAAGGAATGAATTTCTTACTTATGGGTAGAAGGTTAGGTGACAGGCCATATGCCATTATCTAATGTAATCATCAGTTTTCTTGTGCACAAGTTAACCTCTTCCAATACCAATCAAGGTGTCACTGATTCCCTCTGCCAGTTCTGCAAGCATGGCTGGTGACTTCAGGAAACGGAGGAAGAGCGAACCTGCAGTGGGCCCACCCAGAGGCTTGGGGGAACAGAGTGTGAGCAGAGCCAGCCCTGGGCGGGTAGACCTCTCCGGATCAAGCTCCACATTTACGAAGTCTTTTATTAGTTCCTCTCCTTCATCTCCCTCGAGAGCCCAAGGTGAGCCCCAACAGATGAACAAAGCTTGCTAGTTCACAATTTAGTCCAAGCTATGGGGGAAAGTCAATCTCATGATCATGACTTAGCTGGCTTTATTTGTGGTGCCCCTGAAGCAAATACAGCAAAGCCATTGCCCCCACTCAATCGAATTCAAACTAGCAAGCCATTTGAGTGTCCTAAAGAACTCAGGCTACATTTGTTATTATTTTCTCAAAAATATATTGAATTTGTTATTTAAAAAAAAAAACCTAAAGCATTATAATTTGTTGTCATAGTTACAGAAATGGCCTTAATAGGCTATTATATTGGCAAATCTTCTAATGTTATTATAGATAACTTAATTAAATTTGTAGAATAAGGATTATAAATAGCAACAGAAAAATATCACTTAAAACATGTAATAAAGTACCTTAAATTCTGGGTTAGAATTTATTTAAATCAGACCTTTAGTCATTTATTCTACTTTATTCAACCTTTATTTGGATGAGAAGAGTATCACATTCTACCATGTAACACAGGGGTCCATAATGGTTTACAATAAATACTTACTGGCTTGAAGCCACAAATACCAAATTTAGAAATGAGGGGCCTTGGTTAGATGGCTCAGTGGGTAAAGGCACTTGCCACCAAGCTGGTCAACACAGATGTGATCACCGTGATTCACATAGTAAAAGGAGAGAATGGATTCCCACAGGTTGTTTTCTCACCCCTATTTGCATGTACACATACATGGGAATGGAAAGGGGGAGGGGGAGGGAGGGAGAGAGGGAGGGGGAGGAAGGAAGGTAGGAGGAAAGGAGGGAGGGAGGGAAGGCAGAGAGGGAGGGAGGGAAGAAATAAAGAAAAGAAGGAAGGAAGGAAGGAAGGTCACTTTTAGGTAGCTTTCTCCTCTTTAGCAATGCAATCAGCTAAGCACTAAGTGGACAGAGTTGCTCACTTGGGTCTCTGGTAGATTACTGGGTTTTGTTTTGTTTTAAACCGTAACCTATTGACTCAGTAGCATGCCAAATTTGGGGGCCCCAATCTCCTCCAGTCTTGGAGAGTTAAAATAGAAAAAAAAATGGGTTCTCAGAGCTTGCAATTAAAATAAGTTTCATCAGAAGTGTTGGTAATGTAGGACTGAGTCAGATACACCGAACAGCTTTATGCACTAAAACTGTTGGCACACATATGGTAGATAAAGCGGAGCAGTAGCTGGTGTACCTACCATAGACGGACTGTTTATGATGACTGGTCTCTGTGTAGGTGGATGGCTGGACTGCCTAAGACCTAACTAACTCTCAGAAAGCAATTTCCTCATTAATTTCATCATAGTCTTCTCAACTACAGGGCAAACATCCTTAATAATAAGTCAGTTAAGAAATGCCATAAATCTATCATTCTTGAATACAATTCACAATGTAAAGAATCCTGATAAATTTAAGTATTACTAAAGAGAGTTAAAGTTAAATTAAGAGTTAAAGTGAGTACTTACTATAAAGACTTAAATCAAGTTCCTTTCCCAAGCATTGCAGATCAGCTGAGTGAATTACCACCTTTTTTTTTTTTTTTTTTTTTTTGGAGAATTCAGGGAAGGCTGTAATTCATAAACTGTTGATAGAGATAGCCACACTGTTAGCTTAATAGGTAAGAGTTGAGGTTTGGGCATGCCTTGTTGCCCAAAAGACCATTGAATTATGCAGTAGAAATGTGTTATCTGCAACAAGTGTATTTCATGTGTGGTTTTGTTTACTGTGGTATCTGCAAAGTTGCACTGAAAAATACAATCTTGGTTTAGCATCAGGCATTCTTCTTTAAATGAAGCTATGTGTGTCAAGGTGCCTGGATTAAGCCACACTTAACTGCTTTCTCTTTGCTGTGCTAATACTAACATGCTCTCCTTTCTTTGTGAACATTTTAACTTCTACAAATGTCTCTCTCCTGCCATGCTGCTCTGGATTGAAAGGTGGGGATGATGGCAAAATGTGTCCATCCCTTTGCAGTTACTCGGGGCTCAATGGCCCCCCCTCTAGTGAGTTAGAGTACTGTAGCGCTTATAGACAGCATCTGGATGTCCCCCGGGACTCTCAAAGAGCCATCACCTTCAAGAATGGCTGGCAAATGGCCCGGCAAAATGCAGAGATCTGGAGCAGCACTGAAGAGACAGTATCCCCCAAAATCAAATCACGTAGCTGTGATGATCTCCTTAATGATGACTGTGACAGTTTCCCAGATCCGAAAGCCAAATCAGAAAGTATGGGTTCTCTATTATGTGACGAAGACTCCAAAGAGAGCTGTCCCATGGCATGGACTTCCCCCTACATCCAGGAAGTGTGCGGCAGCAGTAGATCTAGAATCAAACACAGGTCAGCTCATAATGCCCCGGGCTTCCTCAAAATGTACAAGAAGATGCATCGGATCAACCGCAAGGATTTGATGAATTCAGAGGTGATCTGCTCCGTGAAGTCCAGGATACTGCAGTATGAGAAGGAACAGCAGCACAGGAATCTGCTCCATGGATGGAGCCAGTCTTCCACCGAGGAGGTGCCCAGGGACATGGTACCTACCCGCATTTCAGAATTTGAAAAGCTGATACAGAAGTCCAAGTCAATGCCCAATCTAGGGGATGAGATGTTATCGCCTGTAACCCTAGAGCCCCAACAAAATGGTCTGTGTCCCAAGAGGCGATTTTCTATTGAGTCTCTGCTGGAGGAAGAATCTCAGGTTAGACAGCCTTCTCAGGGTCAGCGAAACCACAAGTCTCAAGCCCTGGTGCCCATCCACATTGAAGTCACAAGTGAGGAGCGTCCCAGAACACACATAGAATTTTCTGACAGTGACCAAGATGGAGTTGTGTCTGACCATAGTGACTACGTTCATGTAGAGGGGTCATCCTTTTGCAGTGAAAGTGATTTTGACCATTTTTCATTTACATCCTCTGAAAGTTTCTACGGATCCAGCCATCACCACCACCACCATCACCACCACCATCACCGACACCTCGTCAGTTCTTGCAAAGGC
The DNA here is from genome assembly GCA_033318265.1 of Phyllotis vaccarum. Taxonomy (NCBI): domain Eukaryota; kingdom Metazoa; phylum Chordata; class Mammalia; order Rodentia; family Cricetidae; genus Phyllotis; species Phyllotis vaccarum. Next base: position 156,113,666 of record JARWLC010000002.1, read on the forward strand.
CGATGCCCAGCCTCTTACACTAGATTTACCACAATGTTAAAACATGAAAGAGCTAAGCATGAAAACGTTGACCAACCCAGAAGGCAAGAAATGGACCCCGGCCTATCTAAACTCGCATTTCTAGTCAGCCCCGTGCCTTTCCGAAGAAAAAAGAATTTGACTCCCAGAAAACAGACTGAACAAGCAAAATGCAAAGCCTCTGTAGTTGAGGCTCTGGACTCTGCCCTTAAGGACATCTGTGACCAAATAAAGGCTGAAAAGAGACGAGGGAGCCTGCCAGACAACAGTATATTGCACAGGCTTATCAGCGAACTGTTGCCAGAGATTCCTGAAAGGAATTCATCCCTTGATGCTCTAAAACGGAGCCAGGCCCATCAGCCTTTCCACCCACTGCCTCAAGATGGTGCTGTTCATTGTCCACTGTACCAAAATGATTGTGGGAGGGTGCCTCACAGTGCCTCTTTCCCAGACATGGACCCAACCAACATCAGCTACCACGCACAGGAATATGGTAGTGCCCTGAGTTTCCAAGGTGGACCAGCTTTTCTTGCTTTGTCCCTTGTGGTTCAGCTGCCATCCTCATCCTCATTTATTTTTTTTTCCCATCCTGCATCTCATCGCTCCTGAACTGTGAGACCACCTGACATCATTATGTGTTGCAAAGCAAACCTGTGTTGTACAGACATGTCTGACTCGGTAGTTCTCATTTGCCTGTGTGGTATTTGACACTCATGTGTTGACTGAAAGTAATTATCAATTCATAAACATCCACTCGCTTCAAACAGAAGAAACCCAAAGTTAATATTGACTTAATATTGGCATTAAAACAAACAGGGTTCTGAGAAGGCAAAGGAAATGATAGTCTCCACATTAGGGCCTATGTCTATTTGCACTGATGCTATGCACCATGTTTCATACATTGTAGACTAGAATGTTTTTAAAAGCAGCTTCTAGATATTTTCAGATTAAGACATGTCAGAATCCAATTTTCTAACAAAATAGCCCATTTCTTTAGTTGTCTAATATCCTGAAATAATCACCGCTCAAATTCAAAAGAATATCTCAAGACAAAACTATAATTCAATATCTGCATCCCTAAGGTATCTTTTGATGCCTTGGGAATCAAACTCAGTAGTTTTCACAGCCTTTTCCTCGATGTCTATATTAATGTTAGAACATTGTACTGTTTACTCAAAGAAATCTGTCCCCACTAAGCATACACAGAGAGAGAGAGAGCGCTTTAGCTAGAAGCACCATCTAATTGAAACCCCCACAAGTCAGTGGATGGATATTACTGAAAATGCTCTTTTATAACTGGGGAACAAAAAAGATAAAATGTTTCAGGGTTCCACAGATTTAAAGTAGGGGCAAAAGAATTCAAAGCCCTATTAGCTAAAAATGTATGATATAAAATATAATTTCTAAGAGCAAAAGGAAATAAATTGTTAATTACTGCTGGACAATTTTACTTATTAGTATTTACTTTTACTTTAATTTCTACTGTACAACATGCTGAAAACCATTAAATGAGAATAAATAGGCACTGGAGTGAAGCCTCAGCGGTTAAGAGCCCTAGCTCCCTTTGCAGAGCATCCGGGTTCCATTCCCAATGTGCACGTGGCAGCTCACAACTGTCTATAACTTCAATCCCATGGAATCTAATGCCCTCTTCTGGCCTCCAAGGGCTCTGAACACACATGGTGCACAGATGAAATCCTGTATACACAAATACATATAAAATGAGAAATAGTATAATAGCATAATAGTATAATAATTTAAATTATTTGATAAATAAAATAATAAATTATAAATTCAAAAATTAGATTTTTGTAATCAGTTTCTATTTAGACTAAAACAAGTTTTATCCAATTTTTAAACTACCTTCTTTAATTTTCTAGTACCCTGATATAAACACAGTACATTATCAAAACATGAGTTAGAAACACTGAAAATATTATACTGTACATAAATAAAATTTATCTTAAAGAATATATTCCAGGTAGAGACAACTTTTAGTTACATTCCCACATGCAAGTCACATAACTAGAAAGTTTTAAGAAACTGAAAGCGATATTTTCAATCATCATTTTCAAATGTAATTATTTATACTTGGTTTTAACATGAACAAGAACTCAATATTTCATAAGCAATTTGGCAACTTTATGTGAAGCTTTCTGGTTATCATTTTGTTTTCTGGAATAAATAATTTACTTTCTGATTAGTTTAACATTGTGTCCAAGGAAAATCCATAAAGGATATAAAATCTTAAGACCCAATAAGTATGTTTTTACAAACAAAAAAAAAAATACATACAAGCTCATATGTGCATTCGCACATGTGTGCACACACACATATATACACATACAGACACACACACATACACACACAGACACACACACACATATACACACAAACACACACGTATACACACAGACACACACACACATATACACACACAGACATACACAGGATGGGAGAATATGGCCATAGTCCTGTCATGCTCACACTTTATCTTTTATTTCATCATTACTTATTAAATTGTATTTGACATAATGTTTTTTATACAAATGTGTTATTTTTAAATTCTTTATAGATTCTAATAATTTTTATATTGGAACCAAAAAGAATAGAAATATTAAGCTTGATAAATTTGGAGTATGAAAATCCCTACAACTGGGAATCATCTGCACCAATGACTGCAGCCTAATTAATTGGCAATATAATAACAATAATTTACATATGATTATAATACTTGTTATTTGTGTATTTCTTCATTTTCAATGTGTATGTTTGTCTTATGTCATTACAGTTAGTTATGAGTTTTACATCTTTGTTCTCACTAGTAACATCTTTCCAAATTTGGGGGCAAAATAATTGCCACCAAGAAAAAGTGGCTAGCCAGTCTCCTTTCAATGAAATGAAATCTCATTCCTGTTCACCTTATCATTTCCAACAGACCGTGAGTCCCCTAGAAGTTACTCGTCTACACTGCCTGACTTGGGAAGAAGCGTATCAAGGGAACGAAGAGGAACTCCAGAAAAAGAGGTGGTTAGTTCAACAGTATGGGAGCATAAAGGACCTTCTGAGAAAGCACTGACCAGCCACATGTGTACCTCAGACCAGAAAAGAATTCAGTCTGAAGGACAGCAACAGTCTAGAAGCAGTTCTGCTTAGAGCCTGAGTGTAGACTCCAGTCATTCCCAACATGGGATGTACTTTTAGCAATGAAGACTTTGAGTCTTGGTGTGGTAGCCATGAACTATTAGAGTTTTAATCAGACTTCTTTGTAGAGGGAGGGATGGAGAGAGGGAAGGAGAGAGGGAGGGAGGGAGGAAGGAAGGGTTCCACACAAGTACTTTTGATGGAGAAGACCGCCAAGTTCTTATAACATTGAGAAGTTCCTATACACCACTCCTGGTCCATCCACCTTGAACCAGAGCTGCACCACCTATTCCTAACTACCTTAGAAGCCACGAGGGCTTGGTGGAAACTAAAACTGAACACTGACAGGCATCTGAGATGGCCTGTGGGACCCGTATAAGCCATAAAACACCCAAGTCTTTTGAAGCTCACTAGAACCAAAGGGGAAGGAAAGATGGATTGAAGGAATTACATGTTGGCAGGAAGGAAAGAGCTGATATCACCAGCTATATGATATGTTGTGGCTCAAATAGATTATGGGCCCCAGAGTTTGAGGGTAGGCATGGGTATCACTTCATAATTTTATCACTTCTTAAGCCAAAGGATCCTGAATTTTCCATTCCTCTGTTTTTGCCTAAGTAGCCTTCTTGATAACTGGGCTACTTCTTGGATGACCAGTATTTAGTAAAGATTATGCAAACTCCATTTGTATCTTTTGTTATGATTCAGACTAATGTCAGCCCATAGAAGTTAGAGCAGCTAGTCCTCCACAAGTTGTTTTGTGTGTGTGTGTGTGTGTGTGTGTGTGTGTGTGTGTGTGTGTGTGTGTGTGTGTGTGTGTGTGTGATATTCAAAACAACATACCTAGGACAGAATCCTTGGCCGGCATTTTATCATATTGTGGCATTAATCTACTTTAGTTCCTGAATGAAACCGAAATCGCTACCATATCCCCAATTCAGCTCACTAGTCTAAAGGTGGTACTGATACATTTGTAACTTGCATAGATCACTTACATTGCATGTGGTTTTTTTGTTCTTATAAGGAATCTAAAACTTTCTAATTAGTGCTAAATGTTTATTTTTCTTTTCAGAAATTGCCTGCAAAAGCTGTCTATGATTTCAAAGCTCAGACATCTAAGTAAGTAGAATAAAAACTCGCTGTGTGTTTGAATTTCATTTTTACTATTGTAGGGAGGGGTATGTGTGTGTGTGTGTGTGTGTGTGTGTGTGTATCCATGGGATGTGTTATAAATAAGATAAATAAACCTCAATGCACAATCCTATAATACACCTAATCAGCTAGCTCCTTCAAAATTGCTAACTAGGATAGGATAATTTTGAAGTTTAGTTGTGACCCACCCAATCTTAAATTTTATCAATTATGCTAATGAAGCCAAATGAATTCAAAACAGGAAAACAACAGGGAATACACATTATTTTCCCTAGAACTTTTCTCGTCAAGAATTAAAATGTTTTAAAGTGATAGAGAATAATTATCCCTACCTAGCGAGAGGAACTTGACCTCATTTGTTCAGCTATATCAAGGACAGTGTATGGATACCTGCACACAGATGATCCTATAGTGAATGTTCAACTTCACAACACTCAGAACTTAGAGGTTCTAAGGAAAGCCTGCTCCATCCTGTGGTCCTTGAGTGTTAATATTTTTGTAGTCCTGTGTTACATTCTTTTAGCCTGTTTCTTTGGGACTGTCTTCAACCAAAAGGCAAGGCAAGTAAATCAGGAAAGCTAATACTTAGCACAGAATAGATCTATATCAGAGGGAGATGTCCCCTTCAAAAGCATGCCCCGCCCCCCCAATGGAAAATGTCTCCATTGGCTTCACCTCAAAGTTTTCATCACACTCTCACAGGATTGTTTAGCTGGGCATAAAGACTGTTACAACGAGCCTTTGTGGGCCATTTGAGACACAAACGACAGTGTAACATAATGGGTATTTCACTTCTTCTGTACTTCACTCCTAATTACTGTTCTTAGGCCAGGATGTGAATGAAACTTGATACGTTATGAAAAATTATATAAAAGATGTATTTTATTTATTCTTTGTGACAAGCCATCAAAAATGTCCCAAAATATTCACCACCAGAATGGCATGTGCCTAAGGCTCAAAAAGCATTCCACGAAGTATGTGAAGTTGAAAGGGAAGGGGGGGTATAAGGAAAATTAGAATGGAAAGGGTGGGGGTTGATTTGATCAAAACACATAGTATACATGCATAAAATTCTCAAAACATATTCTGAAAAATCAGGAATAAAAGTGAAAACACCCACAAGATTCAGGGCTAATAAGATGGCTCAGGGGGTAAAGGTTCTTGACAGCAAACCTAACAGCCTGATTCTCTAGCTTCTTATAATGGAAGAACTGATCTTCTCTGATTTCTATACATGGTGTTGTGTGTGTGCACTCACACACACATAAATAAATGTAAAATGAACAAAACTAAACCACTTTCAAAAAGAAATGACACACATCACAGAGGAAGGGACCCAGTATTGGATCCCTGGCTTTAGATTTCCCCACATATTAAGCCCCTCATCCTCTCTACAGACCCCATCCTCTTGTGGGGCTTTCCTGCTAAAGAGTCAGGGAATCCTGCTCTCCCATGTTGCTGGGGGTGGAAGGATGGCACCTTTCTGTCTGTGCCACCCCATCTTTCACTGAGAACATGAGCAGGTCTATCTAATAAAACCTGTGTGAGCTCTTGGTAGATTCACCAGCCACCCACAGAAGCCCCAAAAGAAAGTGGGTCCATTCATTCTCTAAGTAGTATGGTTTTGCTATAGCTTAATGAGCTGCAGTTCTTCCCTCAGAAATGAAGAGAACATTTGTTACTTCCGATTATATCTGACAGAAAAATCAGGATGATGGGCAACTTGTGTAGCTTTCAAAGCTTACACCCCAAGCGCCTCTGAAAACTGCAGGACAAGCTAGGTTTAGCCCCCTTTAAATGACCAAAAAAAAAGATATTAATGCTTTTGTGCTAAATATAAACAAGATACACACTTTTGTATCTATGTTTTAAATAAATACACATTAAAAGCTATTTTTATAGTTTTAGAGCTCAAAACTAACAATTCTAAAACTACAGCTAAGTAACTCACCTAACAAAGTGTCTCAATTTTAGACTGGAGAAGAGATAACATCTCATTTCCCATAGTCCACAAGAGCCAGCAATCTATAATGCAATACAAATACATCAAATTTATCAAAATGGGACTCTACCTCTGACAGGAGGAAAAATAGAGATTTGAGAATGGAATTAAAAAGCAACTTTCCCTTTGCTGGATATATCCAGAAATCTAAATGCAAGCCTATATTAAGTAGAAAGGATCTATTGTCTATAATTTCCATATATTTTCAAAAATTTTAAGTTGACGTTTAGAAATGCTCCTACTGCAAGCCAAAATATTCGAGTATTAATACTGTATTTATGACTATTGACTAGCAAGATCACAATAACTTGTCCCTCCTTCAAATTTTGTTATCTTAGTATGTGGTTTATGCAAGGTGTGATCCGTATACTTGCTCTTCAAAATAATTTCCAAGATTACATAAATGACTTCTCGAAATTTGTAAGGAAAATTCTTATCTAACCAAGCTTGGCAGATGTTTTCATGTAGGGAGTGTATTTCTCAGATAAATATGGAACATCGATCATAAGACTAATCGTTACTCATCCAGAAAGAGTTGATTTATCACGTCTCTTCCAGAGAGCTATCATTTAAGAAAGGAGATACAGTCTACATCCTCAGGAAAATTGACCAGAACTGGTATGAGGGTGAGCACCATGGAAGAGTGGGCATTTTTCCAATCTCATACGTAGAGGTACGTCCTTTTTTCTCGCCTCCAGAAGGATGCTGCCCCAAAGGTTATCACAAGCTTAAGAACCAATAATTGCTCTCTTTACAGAAACTATCACCTCCAGAAAAAGCACAGCCCGCCAGACCACCACCCCCAGTCCAGCCTGGAGAGATTGGAGAAGCCATAGCCAAATACAACTTCAATGCAGACACAAATGTGGAACTCTCCCTGAGAAAGGTAACGTGGCCATGTTCTTCATCTGGGTGTTTTCACAGACTGCACAATTCTGAACCCAAGATGGGTCACCTCATTTTCTATAACATCCTAGGTTTTGTTTAATTTAGACAAGGGACTCAGGATTGCCCAGGATCACTGTTATCTCTGGTCCTCGTGTCCCTTCCAGAGTGGGGTCCCTCTAAGACACAGCACTCTGAGAGTCTGTGGCCAAGCCTAAGAAGCAAGACCCTAAGTTCCCGTCCCCTCCAAAGGAATGCCCTTAGCCAGATACTACAGAGCACACATATGGAACACCAAGAGAATAATGCATTTTAGTTAGAATGCATTTTAGAATGTATAGAGAATGCAATTTGAAGAAAACACCTCAAACTACCTTTAAACTGCCTCATTACTCAAGTTTAAAAAAGTATCCAATATTTACTTTCCTCTACTTTGGAATTAATGAGCGGTCCCAAAGTAAGAAAATATGCCTCTTCTAAAAGGCTTTTTGAGGAGCCATCTGTAAAATCCTATTTCCTTGCTCATTCTTATCCAGGCCCCATGATGGGCCCAGATCTCTCTAGTAAGCTCTCCAAGTCATTTGACTAGCAAAGCAAGAGTGGTTTGGGTCTGCAGGGGATGGTCTAGCTTTCCCCTTCCCTTCCTAGTTCTGCATCTATTGGCAGTACTTCCACTTCCCACGTGCTCTACTTAACACAGGAAGCTGCACTGGCTATACCATTTTCTGTTTCGTACTTTCAAGACAGGCTGTTCTATGAAATATCCCAGAAAAGCCTAACTGTGGACTGCTTGTTCTGGGCACCGATTTGAGGAAATACACTTTTCTCCAGTATGCTCAGAATGGTGATGGGGCACATTTAGAAAACCATCCAGTGCTTTGAGTTAAAGGAGTCCCTCAGTGTGCTGGCATTGAGAATAGTTCCCTGCTGTACAGAAGCTAAAGAGTAGATGTCACCTCCATAACTCTCTCAGATCCAGTTCCCCATAGTTCTATAGCACCTTCTAGCTGCACCTGCTGGGTTTGCAGATACAGACAAGGCTTGCTAACCTCATGCAGGCCCTCCTATAGCTGTGAGTAAGGAGTTTAAGTTATCTAGCATTGGCTTGCTCACTGCAAGAAGCACAATAATAATTAGAAATGTCTACTATCGCAAAATCCATGGATTCTATTCAAATGACCAGAATGGCATAACCACTCACCAATTATAATGGATGCTGGTGTGTTACACTGTCTTTATTTGGGGGAGGGGGTAATTAGACCACCTCACAGCTATGGATATTTCTAGGTTACCATCTTTCTCCCATGCTTTTCATTTGCTCTTTGTAAATGGACGTGCAGATTAAAGAACAAAAATGGTATGCCATTCAACTTTATGACTTCCAGAGGAGGGCTTTCATAACCCATTTCAGAAATACTTTCTTCTTCCTGCAGATCATCACCTTGATTCTGGTAGAGATTAGTAGATGAGGCTACTGTCATTGCAATGGCATCTCTCACACCATCTGCCCTTTGAAATAACTTCCACAAATCATTTTACTTTGTACCAGTATAAAGTATGTATAAGCCCATTCCCATTAACCAAGCATCCTTAGAACTCTAATGTTATGAATGGGAGATCTAACAGGCATCCATGCTTTTCTAATAAATATTAGAACCTTACTTGCATTCTTCTGATCAAGAAAAAAATGGGAGGTATAAAACTTTTCCAAATAGAAAGCAATTGTTTAACAGAAAGCAATGACAAGTGTGCTTTTTATATTACTGTGTCTTGTCTCTACTAATAATGTATTTCCCAATGTTCATTACAGGGTGATAGAATTATTCTTCTTAAAAGAGTTGACCAAAACTGGTATGAAGGAAAAATACCAGGAAGCAACAGGCAAGGCATCTTTCCTGTTTCCTATGTAGAAGTCATTAAGAAGAATGTAAGAGATGTTGAGGATTACCCCGACCCTCCCATACCCCACAGCTACTCTAGTGACAGAATTCACAGCCTAAGTTCCAATAAGGTAAGAATCTGTTCTCTCATGTTAACTCTGAACTTGGAATCTCAAAATATTATAACCAGTGGATGATTTTGGGGAATATAAGACCGTCATAGGTACTGAAAAGAAACAAATTCATATATCATACTCATATACATGAGTTCCTGGCAAGAAAATAAGTTCATTTTCCTCAAATAGATGAAGGGATAAAGATTTAGTATTCATTTCTGCTAATTATATTTTCAAGTTTAAGTTCATAAAGAAAAAATGTTAATATCATCAACACTTCTTGATACATCTCTGTATTTTGGTGTATAAACATTACACACACACAAACACACATACACATGCACATTTGGCCTAAAGTATTGTCATTATATAATTATTAAGTGTACAATAGCATATGAAATATTCTACATAAGGCATTATTTATAATTTAGGGCCAATAATCTTGAATAAAAATATGGTATAATATTAAAAATCTTCACAGTTCTTTTATTAGTACTAGGACCATAAATTCCACTGGTTCACTTAATCTGGTAGCTGAAGATAATCATCTTTCTCAATAGTTTAGAAAGGACTTTCTTTCCTGAATTGGCTCATTAGATTAAGACTAGCCTCCTACTTTCCAGCTCCCAAAATATTTTCTTCATTTTTCTGTTGAATTATAAGATATTTTATGGGTGTATCCAAGGGTTTCTTTCTTCTTTACAGTTATTTTTTAAAAAGTAAAAATTTTAAATCACCTGTAAATCATTTCCAAAATATTATCAATGAATTGCATTGTATAACATGTTAACTGTTTTAGTTGAGATCAAGACAAAGCTGTGCACAAACAGACCATTAACATTGTGAAAGGGTGAAGTTAAGATCACTTTCAGACAGCATTCCCAGGGACCTAATCCACCCTACCTCTTTAACAAATAACCTATGAATAGCAAATAAGCTACGAATCCATCTCAGTTGAGATATTTTTCCATTTAAAAGCCTTAATATTGGGCATTGTGTTCATTCTAATCCTCTCGAAGACTAAGTTTTAGTTGTGGGTAATTATCCTAAGGTCCCACCACCGGATAACTGAGCAGTTTCACCAGTTTGATTATGAAGGTTCTGGAATTTAACATCCTTCCGTCTGTGGTTTCTGTTAATAATGGGGAAAAATAAGAATCTTCATCTACCCGCATACATCTCACCTACTCTCCATTCATCTTAAAAGAAATATTAGATGATTCTCGAGTAACTGAACCTTTAAATAAATTGATGCAGGAGAGAACAGCCTGTATCTACAAATGCTCTGAATATGTTTTAAATACCATTCATGGGTTTTTTTGTTGCAGTACCACATTTTAAATAGAGTGTATTAGTTTAATAGGAGTGTTTAGTTTAATAGTTAAATAGGAGTGTATTAGTATCACTAGAAAACAATTATCTTATTGATGCAAAAATTATGTTGAAGTTTATGTCCATAATTTGAAAGAAATTCTAGTTTCATTTCAACTGGTTATCTATCCTATGATACCATTGGCTTAACAAAGCAAATTTTTGTAGTGTTGCCCTGGTCAGGTTTTGGAGAAAGAAATAGTTGGTTGTTTTTTGATAGTGAGATAAAGAAGCAGCAACCAGGTACAGCTCTTGTCTTCTAACTAAGATTTGCAGATAGAGGACAGATTGCATTAATGACTCTTGAATCACTCTGGCAAATTCAAATCACATAGCCTGACATATACCTATTTTGAGGAAAGCTCAAATATAAGTTGCTACTAATTCTGATTTTGGTGTGAAAGAATCCAATTCTAATCCTTTTTATTAAATATGAAATAAACCAGTTAAGAGTAATTACTCACTGATCTTCCAGAGGACCTCAGGTCAATCCCCAGCACCCACACGGCACCCCACAACTATCTGTCACTCCAGTTCTAGGGCATCTGACTCTCTCTCACACACACACATGCAAGCAAAACACCAACACACATGAAATGAAAAGAAATAAAATATTTTTTAATGAAATAACTTTATGTGTTATCAGTTTGTTTTATGATATAGGTACTCCTTAATCAAAATTAACCCTTAATTTTGGTATTACCAAGTCCATTTTAAAGTGTTTGCTCTTTGGGGGCTTTTAACATGATCGAGACAAGATGGGGACAGTGACAGTAAAGTTGGTAGTAGCAGATCACAATCGAGACTGCAGTTGCAATGATGATGGTGAAATTTAGAGATTTACCTTGCACAAAATATTTCTGTCCTCATGGGGGTAAAAGCAAAGCTACTGCCCTTGAGTTATTATCAGTTTCACCATTTCCAAAATCTAAGTACTAAGATCAAATCTTGCACTTTTGAGTTTGTAACAAGGACTGTAAAATCAAATTTTAGCCAGTAAGAGAACTTGCATAGACTATCAAATGAGACTATTATCTACAGGACCAGTACAGCAGTCAGCTCATCACTCATAAGCCTTCACAGCAGTGGTTCAGCAGACTTGGGTCTTGTAGGAAGATGCTTACATGGTTGTGTTATACTTGGTGCCATTTGTGACACTCTGTGATGAGATTTCATCATATTGCCCTTAAAATTTAAGTAAGTGCCCCATCCTCCAATGGATCCCGTTAAGTCATTTACTCTGTAGAGAACACTGTGCACTTAGACATAGTGAAGCCCATGGCTAAGGGAGCACTGGTTGCATGTGTGAAGTATTATTCTGAATAATAAACTAGGACATGCATCTCTGGCAGATTTTTCTGGAAGACTGTTTGCCTCCTAAGCCAAAGTGAACTATCTAGAAAGCACTAAATTAAAGGTCATCTTTCATGGCCACTGTATGCACAGCATGTAACACTGCCTTTCCTGTCCAGCAAGGTAGAACAGGATAAATTACAAATTACTCCACAGCCCCTCTAGAAGTACTTCTTTTGAATTTGCATTTGTCATTTTACTTAAAATATCCACATTATATCAATAACATTCAAATATAAAGAATGGCTTTTTTGACTTCAGAAGATCCAGCTTCATGAAGTATATTTTTTGTACTTACATATACTATCAAGATTAGAAGATGGCTTTACATCAGCATCTCATGTCTCCTCCTATGTGAAAACTTATTTGGAAGGTTTTTAGTTCAAACTTTGAAGCAGTGGTTTTGCAAGATTGGTTTCATTCTGATCAAGGGGCTATATGCTTTCAGCACTTATTCAGGTATGCTCAGGTATAATAATCTCAAATATATTATGCCATGTAAATGGGACAACTGTAAAAAACTCAAAGGAGTGGACAGTTGTGCAGGAAGGAAGAATGGTAAATACATTCAGGGATGAAAACCTGAGTTATTTGAGATTACTCTGTGCTAAATACATCTGAAGTACAGACGAGAGTTCACATAGTCACAGAGAGGTAGACTAATTAAGCCTGTTGGGATTCCATAGTGTGCCCTTTATGATGCTCTATCTCCTCTTATGATGCTTAAGATATCTTCCAAAACCAACAGAGTCTGGTGGCTCAAGTAAGGTTTACAATTAATCGAAATGACTTTATGCATTTAAATTCCAAATAACGTCTCCCAATCAAGGTATCTTCCAGGTATCTTTCATCTGTCTGTGTTATAATCTAAGATTATACTCATCATCACACCTTCCCTGTCCGTATTTCTGTGTCATTGTACTTTCATGTGTTATTTTCTTTGTTTTACTTCATAACTCCTGCTCATTTATAAGTTGGCTTCCAGTGAACAGACCTGTCTTCCCATGTACAATGCTCTGCCTGGCACAGAGAAAGGAGCCCTCCAGGGAACCGCCCAAGAGTGGCTATCCCTGACAGATTGCTGTCCACCAGCAAACCTCTTGGCCCCAACACCATCCTCGGTCCTTGACAACTTCTTGGCTGAATTAGAGAAGTTTAGTGCCTTGACCATTCCATCTGATCAGGACAAGCTGAACACTCTAAACCAGGTCATCCTCGAAATTAAGGAGGAGCCCTCTCCTCTCCCCCTCTCACCGCCACCAGCATCTCTAACAGTCGAATCACCTCGCTGTCTGTTACCGTCTCCTCACTCAAGTTCCAACTCAGCCGGGGCCCAGAATGATGGTACGGTGTCTCTTCGGGACTTTTCAAACTCTACAAAAATCCTTGAAGTCTTAGGTGATAAATTTATAGCCTCTGCATGCACCAACTTGAGTGCCTTCCCTATAACTCTTCCTGTCATTGGCGAGGAAGATGAGGAAATACATGAGGGGCGTGTATACCAAAGATGGCGGCCAGGATCTCAAGAGCAGGATATCACGTGGTATGACCACAGCTGTGCAGAAGTAACATCACAATTATACATTAAGGAGGAAGAAGAAGAAGAGGAGAACCCTGACTGTTCAAAATATTCACTAGGCATTCACACACATTCTAGGACCCTCAAGGAAGACATCCATGCAGCAAAAACCAGTAATGAGGTATTTAATTTTGCCTAGTTACTGGGAACTAATCAGATTTACAATTAGCCAGAAGAGTTGATGATGTGACTAAATATATGATTCTGACGTGGCCTTAGCAGGCTTCTTGAATAGTAGCAATGAAAATTCCAGGGTGGAAGGAATGCGCCAACACATATAATTTATTAAAATGATGGGGATTTTATGGTACAGTTCCAGGCTCTCATTATTCCTTTGTCACTATAAATTTAACTTTTAGCTCACTCTCTTTCTAATATTCCAATATGAATAATGATAGCTAATTATCAACTCAGTGTCAGTTACTGTTCTCAAAACCAAGCATCTCTAATTTTCAAAACCCAGAGAGATGGGAAATATGGTTATCCCTTCTGAGATGAGAGAGCTTATGGATAGATGGGTTTGTCTAATTCCAAGATGAGAAAACAGCACCCTTTGACATGATGGCAGTCTGCAAAGCAGAGCAATGTAAAGAAAGTAAAACATCCAACAACTGAAATAGTCTCTAGTCCCCTTCTGAGGCGATTGTTTCCTTGAGATTGGTAGCTACTGATAATCCAGGCCCTGCAATGTGCTCTTTAAAAGACCTTGGCCAGTAGTTTTTATCAACAAAGGGAGGGCATGATCTGAACCTTCGTTTATGAACTTTTCTCTTAAAAATACACTAATTGATCTCTCAAATGTGTATTATCTAAATTCAAGAGCAAGTACAATTACCTATAAACTCCGAATTTTTAAAATAAAAAGTAAAGTTTATAGTATATTAAGTCATGTTGATATTACACAAGTCAACCCTCCCATGATTCTGTTTCCAGGTAACCAGCCACAACTTTGTAGAAAATAAACCCACTGCTCAGTGACGGAGAGAATTCACTGTCATAAGCCAAGTGTGCAACTAAGTCTAAACATCAAATTTTCATTTCAATATTATCATCTTGAAGGTGTGATTAGACGTGCAGTTTCATTTACAGGATGTGCTATCTGCCTGTTCCAGACAGTATCCTAAGGCATAGCATTCATCCTACTGAGGCTAGCTTGGCAGACAGATCACTCTATGCTCAAAACAACTCTGATTCCCCTAGATATGTGACTGTTAACTTTAACCAACTCCACAGGCAAGTTGTATGTCACTGCAGAGTTTTAGGTATGTAACTGCCATCATGTTTTGTGGGGGAAATATCCCTCTCAGATAAGACTAATAGAACAGAGACACTGCTATCTCTAGCCATCCACACTCCCCAAAGCATACCCATTAAGATTTTGAAATTAAAATTTAACAGGCTAAGTCAGTGCTTTCAAAGCAAGAATACAATAATATCACTTTCTACAAGATATTTACTTTTCAAGTTATTAGATGCAGAAGGTACAGGTACCTTGATCTGGGCACAATCATAATCACATCTTGTCTTTCCTCGACATTTAAGCCATCTTCATTTGCTTCGGGAGATCAAACTGCTACGCCCTACCCCAGATGTCTGTTCCCCTCCCCTCCTATGGCCTCTGTCCCTGACCTGGCCTGTGAGCTCTTTCAGCCCACCCAGGCTGCCTCACTTCCTCTCCTCCCCAAAAACCCTCATCAGGAGGAGATAAGTTCACCAAAATCAAAGGTAACTGCATCTTGGGTGTGGCTCAGTTTGTTGCATGTCTTTCCACGATGTCCAGTAGATGTATGCATCTAGATTCGTGCCATCTTACAAGATCTAAAAAGTTATGTACATTATGACTGCTAACTTTTAACATCATCAGCATGGCCTCCATCCCCAAATTTAAGAGACAAATCAAAAAAAAAAAAAAAAAACAACTACACCCATATTGAGAAGGAAAACCTAACGCTACATAACCAAAGGTAACCACTCTGTTTTAAGCTATGAGTCAGCTTTGGAGCTATCATGATCAGAGGCATAAGCTCAGCGCCTGCCAACTCCAGTTACTTCTCAGAAGACATGATGCCTCCCATCATTTCACCAATAAGCAGCTTCACAGAGTCTAAGATTCAAGCAGTTCTCAATATTACTTCTCTGGAGCCCCCCTTCTTGCACAGGGTACAAGATGATTTCTTGGTGCTGACCGAAAAACATGCATCTCTAATATGGTGCAGTCCAACAGCCCAGATGGTACTTAACTTTTAAGTTAATTATTAGTCTTAGACAATGATTTTAACAATCCAAGATAAAATCAATCTATCCCAGAAAAGTTTTGATTCTACAGTAAGAGTGATCCCAAAATCCTTTTCTTTAGACTTCAAATAACAGCTCATTCTCAGATTTCATCTTTTGAATGTAAAGTAAGGGCCTCTGTAGATAAGAAAGGAGTTAGAGTTCCAACACTCCCATTTCAGTAGTAGTAAGCATATCCAGCATTCTCAATATTCTTCAAAATTCCTGTCACCATCAGATGACACATTTACAGGATGTGCTATTGCCCATCTAAGGTGATGATGGAGGAAAGAATAACATACTTTAAGGATCAATTTCTCTCTACTCTGAGTTTTCATCTTAGCTAGCAAACCATAAAAGAATAAAAATGTTTTAATAGGCTTAGAACAGTATATCTAAAATCATTATAGTAACATTGTTATTAACCCATATCAACAATTCATTAACTCACATAAATGAGAGAGAGAGAGAGAACAAACATGTCCCATGATAGCATGGTGGTACCACAGGTATCAGAAATGTGGAAAGTCACAACACTTGCTGTTTCCTCTTTCAGAAATGTCACATGAGCACAGCTAGGCACAAGGAAGGTTAGGAACTGTGGTCCGCTCTCAATGACCATGTGCATGAGTGACGACAAAACCAGAAATGGATTTTGGGAAGCATCCTATTCCATGGCTTTAGAGAAGCATGACAACCATGAACCATCCCAAGAGACTGTGACCTCTAATGGCCAGGAAATTTAGCCTAAGCTAGAGCTACAATCTTTTACTTCAAAGTATTTTTAGTCTAATTAATGCCATCTTGATTCTAGTCAAATTCTAGAGCCTGCATTGTTAGATCCTGACTGCCCTGAAAGCTAACTGACGTGAAGATTCACTTGTTCACTGTCATAATAAAGATCTTACTTTGAGAGAGTACCAAAAGGATCTGGTGTCAGGCAATACACAGTATTTGATTATATTTCACAACCTCCCATCTGCCACCCCCACTGGGGGGAAAAATTCTTTTTAGAAACCTTGTTAAAACATTTTTATCTCTAAAACCCCTAATGTTTTCTATAGAACTTGATCTGCATTCAGCCAAATTTTCTCTTATTTCACCTTGTTTATTACTGCCTGTCACTTGATAAATACAAAGAAAACCATTGGGTTGAAGAATATTTTGAATGCATTTATCAATCATTCTCTTAATAAGGAGGTAATATTTCTGACGTTGTGTTCTTAGCCACATAGATTACATTCAAACACAATCTCCTTCCAGCTTCCCTCTCCACATCTTTCCTTCACTTTGAGTCTCCTACTCAGCAGCTGAGCCTGGAGGGTAGAAGCTGTATGGAGCAGACAGAGACGCTGTGTGCAGAATGTTTATCCTCCCTGCCCGGCTAGTATTCATGAGCTTGGCATGCTGTGTGTGCATGGAAAACAAGCCAGCTAAAAAGGTTCCTCCTGAAGGCCACATAATGAAGATGAGAACTAACCCACTTCTTATGGCTTTTCTAGGCTGATTTAGAAAGCAAGACATTTGTCCTGGGTAAGCCGCCTCGTAGCCCAGTGATGTCTAAGAGGTCCTGCATTTCACCTGTCAGCAGTTCCCACAGGGTAGGGTCGGACACCCCCACCTGTAACAGTCATCCTCTCCATTCTGGCTCCTCCTTAGGTGACTTTGCTGTGACTGGGCAGTGAAATGAGGCTGGGGAGGAGTCCCTTGAGATCCCATAATGGAGGAGCTATGGGTTGTGGGCTTCCCTGTTATATGTGTCAAGTTTCTCAAATCCAAAATGGTGCCATCAAATACTTCATGACACAAACCAGAGTGTGTTGTTGTCTACATCTGTCTCCTTTCCATATCCAGTTGCCATTTTCCAGCTGTTTTTAGTATGGAAAACTAAAGCGATGTCTGTTGTCTGTTGTCTACTGAACTCACCTGCTTCTGGTCATACAGGCTCCAATGTCTCAGGTTGCTCTGGATTTATTTTAAACTGTGAGCCATTTCAAAATATGCTGTTGCTTGGGAGATACATGCAACATTCTCTCCACACCGCGCTCCCTGTAATTCTGTTCTCTGGAGTCTATGTGCTCTCAATTCCCTCACAACTTTGATTAAGCTTTGATGTTGGTTACCTCCCCTTTAACTATTCAGTTTTGTAACATCTGCAAAACTTGAGAATGAATGGATTCTAAATGGCACCCCAAGCTCCAGGGAAGGAAGCCAAGGAATTTGGGGATTTCCATCTATGCATACCTCAGGGCTTTTTTCAACATGTCTAAGCTAATGGGCCTTGATTTAGCTTTGGCTGGCCTGCCACATAACTATGCTCTGCATTTCACCTTCTCTGGGCTTAATTTTTAGTGTGCTCTTTTCCATTTCATAAATGCAAATAGCGTTTTATATGTAAGGCACTTTGCGCATGTTGCTTTGCATAGTCAGATCTACTTTTATTGTCACAGAAGACTTGTATGCTATATGAGAAGGAAATGTCAGTTTGTTGTAGACATCCTTAAGTTTCTACTGAACAGCCTTCCAGAGCCAACACAATTTACAAATATACTAATTTACAAAGAGTAAATTAGTGTTTCAAACTTTGATGAACTTCATCCATAAGTTCCCATGGGTTAAGATGGCATGATTCGCATTACCCTGAGGGTTTTTTTCTTGCCCATATTTCCATCTTATAAATTTGTATCTCAGATTAAATGTGTTTTAGGACCAGAAGATCTTTTCTTTTGATTGGTGCAGAGTTGTGTTTCACCTTTGTAATCTAAGAGGAAAACTATCCAATCAGGATAAGCATAAGATTATTAGTTACCAAAGTTACAGCCAGATAATTCTGGCTGATAAATACTACAGCTAGCATTTTCTGAGAAATGACTTGGGAACCCAAGAACTATTTATAATGTTTGCAAAGATTTTTACACATTCATTTTAAAAAATAACAACACATACTTTTTAAAGAATTATCTAACACATATCTAAATCTCCTGGGATAGATTAAGAGAAGTATGAATACATACTTGGCTTTTAAATGTCTATCTGCAATAGTGTATGCAGTCTACTGATCCCAGACTCTAGGATAGATTGCAAGCCAGCTTCATTATAAGCAGTGTTTTGTAATTGATCCTGTCTGTGAAAATAGCATGTATTTAAAACCTGCCTATTTTGTGTCCATTTTTATATGGATCATTTTTTACAATTATTTTTTTAAAAGAATATAATATGTACTTATTAAAATGTACTTATGAAACCATTGTTTTCATATAGTTAATACCAACTGTGAAAACTGAAAAAAACACCCCAAAAAGTTAAAGAATTAGAGTGTCCAAAATAGCATGATCCATCTTCAGATTTTCAAATTTGTATTGAACTCTAAAGACTCATGGAGGAAATATAATCATAGTTTAATTCTTGCTCAAAATGTCCTGTATGGTAATGGCAACCTGTCAGTTTGAAAGCTACCTTCTTAAACTAACAGTCTTTGGAAGCCTCTCCGAATGCTGTAAGTGTATATTGTTCTATATTTACCTCAGCTGTGCTGAGACATGATGCCCGAAATGCCTGGGCCATTAATAGAAATGAACACAGGTCTGAAACATCGGTGGCTACCAAGTCATTTGAATGCGGGAAAGGAAAGAGCATGGTAGGAAAGCAGATCATTATCCATTTCAAATTACCCCATGGGCTTCAGAACATCCTTGTACAATTAATCAACACTGAAGGAATTTGACCTGAGTCACCCAAAGGTAAAAACTTTAAATGTGTTACTACCACCACTTACCATTAGGTGGCAATAGAGTGCAGACACAGTAGCAAAGATGGCGTTCAAAAG